>CM027089.1:14212712-14812712 GCA_015343265.1 Pao palembangensis | reverse complement strand
CCACTGCTGTGTGTCGTGTCCAAGAGCAAATGGCGAACAGCCTCAAAGGAGACAAATCTGACAATAGATGCAGAAATAAAAGAATGACGAGCAACAAGAAGAGCAACAGCAGCGACATAAAAGCAGTACACACCTATTGCTCTGCGTTCTGAACTGTTTTATGACTTCTATTCACAACCAAATGTGAGCACTTATGAGCATGTGTTTATCTTTGTGAAGTAGGGACCCTCCCTATTGTTGCTGTTATTAGTTGTTTTCAGAGGCTGAATGTCCCCCTCGGTGAATGTTATCTCTTTCACTGGCTCATTCTCTCTCCACTGGCGCAGTGCAGATTAGTTAGCTTTTACCAGTTGGTACAGTCTGGAGCTCCAAACGTTCACTTAATGAATTGGCAATTGTGTGTGTGCGTGCGTGCGTGTGTGTGTCTGAGGCCACTGAGATGCTAAATTAATAGCAGTCATCTTTACATGTATCCCTCTGCTAGCTGAGTCCGCTAATGAACAGACGCTGATGCCTGCGGCTAATAACAAGTATCCGCTAATGCACACAGAATGACTTTAAATAATGCCTGTGGCTGACACCGTATACAGACACACACCCCTAGGCCTGACACTCTTCCTGTTTTTTGTAACCTTACTGGTTTATTTTTTGGATACATCTCCCCCCCCCACCTCTCACCCAGTGGGACAACACACACACACACACACACACAACCACACGCGCACACACACACACACACACACACACACACACACACACACACACACAATTATACACAGGGGTGTAAGTATGGCAGGTACTGTGGCTCACTGTGTTGGAGGGGGCCGCTTTCTAAATTCCTTCTTCACACAAATACATTTGTCAGCACACAAACACACAGCAACACAAATGCACAAGCAGGCACAGTGGGTTAAGACAGGGTGAGGGGACGCCTCTGGGGTGCTTCAGTTTCTGTAGAGGAGCGCAGGGACCCCCCAGCTGCTGCTGGCCATTTCCTTGCTGTCATCCCGATAGACAGAATGTGTGTGCGTCTGTGAGTGTCTCCATGTAGGAGTAAGATTGCAGCGCATTCAAAGTGGGGTGAAGCAAGCCAAGCATGTGTGTGTGTGTGTGTGTGTGTGTGTGTATGTGTGTGTTGTCCCACTGGGTGAGACTATAGCCAACTCTAGGAAATGGATTGGCATGGAAGGCCTCGCCAGGGATTCTGGGGTGAAGATGAAAGAGTTCTTTCACACATGCTCAAACTCTCTTCCTCTCTCTGTCTCTCCCTCTCTCTCTCTCCTTTCCTCCCCCTCCCTTTCTGCTTCAGGATGGACTCTTCATCTTTGCCACTTGGGTCTTAACTCATGTTCACATGCAAATTCAGCCCAGGACATGTATATCTCCACACACTCACATACTCAAATATGTGAGCAATATCTGACCATAATAATACAATTAAAAATTTTTTTTTTTCCATTTTCTGAAACTTTCTAAGCATACCGAATAGTTCAGCCTTGGTCTTGTACAGCCACCTTGATTTGCTGCACCTCTGATGTCCATCTGCAAACTGATACTGTCACCCCTAGCAACTAACCTCCACACTGTCTCCAGTGTTGTTAAATTGGCCTCTGCTGGTCTGTGTCACCATAACAGCGCCATGTGGAGCTTTGGAACCCAGCTGAGCTGTGATCTGCAGTCAGCTGTAAAGCTCCGTGGTTTACTCGGGCCATAATTACAGCAGACAGTAGATGTGCTAGCTGCTCAGCTCATGCAGAATAAAGACCATGAACAGCGGGCGGGATGCACTCCTACAGAAGTGGGCATTAAAGATGCTGGAACCTCAACTGCATGTGTAACTGCACCTCAGAGGATGGAACTGTAACAACTTAGTGTTTTGGTTAAACAGGTTAATCCTTTTTACCTTCACACTGTTCTAAAAAAGAAAGGCTTTTTTTGTGTGTGTTTCAAACTCACTTTTGAGCTCTGAATACGTGCTGAGACTGTGTCTGAAGTATGACGCTTCATCTCAAAGGGTTGCATTTAACGACCTGAAACAACTGAGAACCGGGAATAAAGAGTGTTGCCTGGCAGTTTGCCGAAACCCTCACCAGAGACTTCAGACAAAAGTGGCAAGGCCAAACTCCATTACAACAGCTAGGAACCTTGAACAGGAGCAGACTCTTATGGAGGGACCCTTCTTCTGATTGCTGGCTGAGAGAAGAAGAGAGGAGCCAGAACACACACATCTTCCATGCACAATAATGCGATAATTGTAATATGTCCTTCGTGTTTTATGGAATCTCTTAACTGAGGAAGTGAATCAAAAAGGATGAACCTTTCTGATGGAACCTTTCTGACCATCTTCAACATTTCAACAAGCTATAACTTCACAAAAGAATTATTCACTCTCCCAAAATGTTTACATCTGTAGAGAGGCTGCACACAATAATAATGTTCTGTCCTGAACTTTGTGACACTGTGGCTACAAGAGGAAGAAGATGAAGTCGTTTGTGTTGTTTTCATTGTGATTAACACGCAATAAAAAACAACACTTGCAGTCTAAATTGCTGCTGTTGAGTGGGAAGTGTGTGGCTCTTTGACCTGGGCTTTGCGTTTCCACCCATTTTGTTTAAATTTTAGCTAAATATAGATATTACATTTAAAACTATAAGAAGGATATCTTCATATTGTCAAGTCTGTTGCGACATTGAGCTACAGCTAATCTATGATGTGACAGAGATCTCATGTGTTTGAGCAGATGATGATGTTCGTGGCCGTTTATCAAAGCCCAACTTCTAATGGGAAGAAAGGGTATATTACTGCAGGAGGGTCTATACCTAAACCAGCTGAGCCCAGAGGCATGACTGGCTGACTGACTAACTGACTGACTGACTGAATGACTGACTGATAACTGGAGAAGCGAGCTATGACGCCACCTTTGATACGATCGAGTCCCTTACTCCCAATGAGGCATACTAAAAAATGTGTCTGATGAATACCTCCTGACAGTGTCTCATATGAAGATCTTTGATAAGTGCAAAGTGAATATGCAGTTTGAAGGTGAGGGGAAATGTGCAGTTGCAAAGTGCAATGTGAGTAGATCTGCAGCAGTGGATAGGAAAACCATAGGTTCAACATATAACCTCACAGCCTGGAATAATAAAAAAAAAAAAAAAAAAAAAAAAAAAATCAAGGCTAACTTGTGAAATGCACTAATGCATTCAGAACATGGAGAACCAAACTCTTTAAGATCATCTTTGACCATGCTGGGAATTTTGACCATGAATGTTTCTTTTGTTTTGCTTTCACTGGCTGAGTTCATTAGAATAAAAGCTTTTAGGAAATTGTAGATGTTTGCTTTTAGAGTGGGTGAGAAAGTGCGCTAGGTACAGGTTTGTGCCGCTGTAATACGCAACACACTGAAGAAAATTTAAAATCAATTCGATTTTAAAAGGTACTGCTATTTAGTAAATTGTTGGATTGGTTGCACATTTGAGCATTTTATGCAGCCCGTCAGATCTGCTGGCCCCAACACGTAGCCTTTCCAAAGATTTAGTCGCCGCATTTTCCTCAAGTCAAACAGGAGATGCAACAGCAGAAGCCTCAGCATCAGCCTAAAGCAGATCCAAAAGCTTCTTCATCTGAAATCGAAGACACACCTGCACGAGGTCAGAGAGTTTCTCCACTGGCAGCAGACAGGATCCCACAGCGTTAGCTTGTATTCCACTTCTATAACATTTCATTGCACGAGGGTTTTGTTCTGATCAAGCATCTGTGTGACCTGAGCTCAACTGTTCATGCATTAACCACATTAAGGCGTGTATGTTCAGCAGGTAAGTCCCTGCTGAACATGGCTTTGTTTTCTGCTCTGAGCTCTTCAGTCTGGGTGACATCACTGTCTGATGTCAGGAAAGTGTGTTGAGCAAATCTAGTACGGTAGAAGTGTCTTCTTCTCCTGGAGGAGGAAGACACTGACTCATTTCTTTGTCTTTAATGGATGCTAGAACTCTGCTGTTGGATTCTTCCACAGCTTTTTCCTTTAAATCATAGTTACGCCTACCAAAAATGCACGCACATGCACACACACATGCACAAGTGTATCTCTGGAGGCCGGGCTGGCAGACGCAGAAACCAGTGCAGATGGCTGGTTTTTGAGTCTGTGGCAGAAAACAGGCAGAGACTGTGTGCTGGCAAACAGGCCCGACTGCCCACATTTACTGTATATATAAATTAATGTTCATCTCACACCACATGGTTGAAAGTAAACACAAGAAAAAGGCAAAAGGCAAAAGAAAGAATAATGATGCTACGATGATTTGGGGTGCTGCTCACTGTACTGATGTTTGGATTTTGGGGGTTTTTAAATAACCAAATTAACCTGACATGGCCCCTTATGTGCCAGAACATATTTTCCGTGTGTCTCGTGGCAGAAATAAATAAATGTGATGTATATACACTTAGTCTTGACGAGCACGTGCTTAGCACTGATCAGTTCAGTTATGCTTTGGTAAAACTAAAAAAACATTTTGCGCCACATGATGTGGGTTATAACTTTATCCATAGCGAGAGTGCTAATTTTGTAAGTTCTGTGAAAGGCTAAGTGCCACCTGCTGACCATCTGACACAAAAGGGAAATTCAAATGTTTATTGACACAAAAAAAAAGATTTAAGACGTCAAAGTGTTTAAACGGATGATGGAGAGGGAACAGAACACATTAACTACAGCCAGCAATCGCTGAATAATAAACAAAATATGAGCTGAGCCTGAAAATAATTACGACGACTCGCTGATCCTGACGTGACCAACAACCGCTCTGCCTGTTTGCTGTTAAACCCGACAGATCGCTCGCCACCGCTGACATTTCTACTCTTTGTCTGTTTGACCTTCCTCCACCACATCAACAACAGGTGAAATGATACGTCGTTCTTCCATCTCATTCACTAGCTGAGGAGTACAGAGAGACAGCGTGATGCTCAGCTTCTCTGTCAGCTCTCACTGACATGTTTGATGGGACCACATAAAAAAAGTCGGACCGATTGTAGTTCTAAACTTCAAGTCTTCTCCTTTGCTGCTGTAGTTTTTGTGTGCTAAAATGTCTTGTCATGCTTTCTCCCCCCAGCACAAGTGTAGAGGACGGAACAAAGAAAACTGCTTCAATTTGTGTAGGCAGCAGTCTTCACATAAAAACAACCAAACCTGTAATATTCCAATATTAATGAGTATAATATTCAGCTTTTAAAAGGCCTTCCTGAAAAGCTGCTGTTGAAACTTTTCCTGCTTCTTGTGCTTCTGCATAGATATTAAGACTACGCTTGAGGAAAAAATGAGAGGAGCTGGATTTTCTTTTTTCATTGTGCACCTCAAGAAAAAAGCCAAAACGGTGAGGAAAAAAAAAAAAAACGGCTAAAATGTCGAGAATAAAGTCGACATATAATATCTGTCGACATGTCTGTCAGCGCGCAGCGGCTCCGTGCATCCTCGCAAGTGCACAGTGGATGTGCGGAAGTCCTTTGCTATCACCGCTGGGTCATTGTTCTGTAGGCCTCCATCTGCACCACATCTAAAACCGTCCATTAACGTCTAGGGCTGCACTTTATCACGAGTCGGCAGCGCGTTGGGACAACGCTCCACACCTTTGGGATCAAACAAGTTGATTAAAGATCTTATTACGTCCACCAGAGAGGAGGCAACGTGACAGCCAGCGTTTTTTTGCAAGTTTTGGCAAAAAAAAACTTGAAAAACAGTCGCAGTTTTCGGCAAGTCCTAATTCTGATACCTAAACCGTGTTTGTGAGCTAAGAAAAGAAGCAATTTCTTTGTTACCAAAGTCCGAAGTGTAGCTTCACCTAAGTGCCGGGGCAGTGTTTTATGGAAGCGGTCACATGTGCTGGTTTTCGTCTCAAAAGGTCAACTTTTGTCTCGACGTTGTATTTCGACTTTTTTCTCGAAGTACATGATGAAATAATAAATGAATCTACCTCCTTTATTTTTGTTCTGGGTGGCCCTCGTACTTTTCCGTCGTGGTTCAGGCTCACTGCATACAGTGAAAGTGAAGAAATGTGTCCTTGAACGAATAAACCGGAAAAACTTAAAAGAAAAAAATGACGAATTATTTTAAATGTATTTGATTTCAGTACAATTGGATTTGAATTGTGAGGAAAATAAAACTTGAATGGTTTTGCATGGCAATGATTATGTATAGCAAAGAAATAATGGTTCTAAAATAGTTTGTTAGCTTCTGTCTGAGGTTGATTGGTTGCGCCGCTGACACAGCTGTTACAAAGGTTGCCGGTTTCAGTCTCAGAACTCAGCCATGCTCCCTGAGCAACATTTCTGTCTGTGCTGTGAAACACTGGCTGAATGTCACATAAGAGGCATCTAGTTGGTTTGTGCAGCTTTGGTTGGTTAGTTGTGGTTTGCTTCGGAATGGTAATGGTTTTCTTGGGGGGGGCGGGTTAAGCGTTTTCATTTCTGGATATTTTTTAAGATACTTCCTGATTTATTGACTGGTCCTCTCCTTCCAGGTGGACTAATCATCTCATGTATATATGTTGTGTGTTTCTCCTGAGAAGGTTTGTTGGGTGCATTTGGGATTTGGGTCAGTAGAACCAGTCTGAAGGTTCTAGAAGTTCACAGGAACATCTGTCCGCCAACCTTAACCAGCAGAGACCCTCAAAATTTAACCGGGTCCAGTTATGGGTGCCTTTTTGATGCCACAGTGGCTCCGTGAACGTTGAGTCTCACGCACTGAAAAGTTAGCTGGTATAAATCTTGTTTTTGATGTCTTGTCAGCTGCTCTCCGTCTTTGTTGTTTCTGACCAGATGTTCAACTCTGGATAAGATGTAGCAGGATAATCTGGGCAGATCACAGGCTGTGAACCACCTCACTTCCTCGCTGACTTAATCTCTCTGCTCACCTCTGCACCCAGGAGGGATCAGTCTGCTCTCTTTTAACTTCACTTCTACATACTGATTAACGGAGGACTTTGATCTGATGATTTGATCAGAAATTTTCACAAAAAATATTAGTGGGAATTCACTCATGATCGCACCTTTTCACTGTAACATCCTTTAAAAAAGATTTAAATCATTGCTGACGCATTATTCAAAGAACCTTGACTGAATTACCCTGTTGTAATTAATACCATTAACACTATCTGGAAAAGCTACAGTATAGCGTGTTCATTGTTTTCACGCTATCAGGTCACCTTCAGACCTTTGCTGTCTGTCACATGCTCAAACACACACATCATGAGCAAAAAACCACTCAGCTTTTCATCCACATTAAACACAAAGTGGAAACACTGCCCACCTTACGTGTGCACATCTTCCACATGTAACCGCTGCTCGTGAATGACAGCACGCGTTGACGGTTGGTAGGATTTGCATTACACAAGAAGCGGTTTTTCCGATACCAGTGCTGTGCAAATAAATAAATAAATAAATAAATAACGAGGGTGAAATTGGAAATTGGATGCAGTCATAGAGCTTTAGGTCTCATGATAGAATTTTCACCTCACGGGCTTCAAAGCAGTCCAGCTGACTGGGAACATTTTATTAAAAACTGCACGCCAGAATTGCTGCATCTTCTATTTGTAATTAAGATAAGAAACAAACAGTTGTACAAATAAAAATTACCACATTTCTCAGATCAGTGCTTCAAATTGATTCAGCCCCTGAATGAGATGGATGGAATTTTGGTCTGTGTGAAGACCCTCACGGAATTTAGTACCTCTGAACTTATCTTGTATTAGTCTATCTGCACTGGTGTGAGTGGGTGCGCGAGCAATAACAGAGAAAGAAAATCTCGAAACAAAGCAGGGTGTGTACCGGCGGAATTTTGCACTGGAGAAGGCTCACGCGCAGTACGAGCGGCGCCAGCTCGTGACATTTCTGAGCATGCCACAGGGACGGCTGTTTGAGGGCTGCTGCAGGGCTAAGTGTAAGTCTGTGGACCCGAGATAACGGCTGTCACCTCTTAGAGTCCTTTCACACACACACACACACACACATACACACACACAAATTCACTACTGTTCTGCAAATTCGGTCCACAATGAAAGTGTCCGTCCGCTGTGAGAGTGAATGCTCGTCTGCCGACATTCAGCGGCGCTCAATATCAATTGAGTCCCTCGAACTCTCTCTCTCGAACTTGTGCTCCATTGTTGCGGCGTGGAAATGGAAATGACTTCAACAGTTGGTGGGAATAAGCATGCTGTGAATGGAGATGGCTCATGTCTGTGTTTGTGCATTGTGTAGTTTTACTGTCTATTAGCGCCATGCCTTTAAAAGCGGCGTGACGGCGGACAGAGCAGTGATGAGGCATTGTTTCCCAAATATCAACTTTGGCACACGTAGCATGACGATTGTGTTTCCGCTGAGCATTTGCAGGTTGCTTCATTGTGTCACTAACTCATTGTGCTGTCTTGCATGTATGCGTGCATGTGTGTGTGTGTGCGTGTGTGTGTGTGTGTGTGTGTGTGTGTGTGTGTGTGTTGATGTTCAAGTCCTAAACAAGACAAGTGTGTAGAGGACAACAAGAGTCTTTTCACAGAGATGGCAGACACACGTGTGTGCTAACCCTTTTCTTTCTCAGGTAATCACTTTTTCATGCTCATTCAAGCATTAACAAAGACAGAGAGAGAGAGAGAGAGAGAGAGAGAGAGAGAGAGAGAGAGAGAGACAGAGAGAGAGGGGGTGAGCACGCGAATAACCACTGAAAGAATGTCAATTTCTAGGCTGTATTGATTTGGACAAATAGCTCAACATCAAGGCAAGGATGGGACAATGGAGACAATTTCCACAATAAATACAGAACAGTTTTGTTTTAGATATTGGTGTGAGTGTGTGTGACTGTGTGTGTGTGTGTGTTCTAGTACTTGCTATATACTGAGTACCAAAATACTCCTTATACTAGCAAAGTGGGACATTTTTGGGAAGTGAGGACATCTTGCTGGTCCTCACAGCGTCAAAGGCCTGTTTCAAGGCTGAGACTTTTAGGTTTAAAGTGTCACGACCTGGCTCTTACAGTCGCGACAGACAAAATCAAAGGTACACCGTGATCCAAAAACAACCAGTTTAATTCAGCAGGGGCGCCACAAAAGGTTGGGGTTAGAATTGGGTTTAGATTAGGATTAGGGTCAGGGGGTTAGTTGGGATGGTTGGGCTAAGGGGCTGGGTAAAACATGCATATTAAAGTCCTCACAAAGATTGAAGTACAAGAATGTGTATGTGTGTGTGAGGTAAAAACAGAGGGTCTGAAAAGAGCCACGGCACGCATAATCATCCAAAACAGCCCATCTCTTCCTCGTCGCTCACTCTTTTTTTCCTCTTTTGTTGCCTGTGCTTTACAAGACATGGCCATTTGTCAGTAGAGATTGCAATTACTGGAACTAGTTTGGGAGCATGGCAACCCGGAAAACAATCAGAATCTCATTCGGGATGTGCCCGTGAGTTTATGCATGTGTTGCTTTGGAGCAGCACACTTGTTGACGTCCAGTAAGGATCCTTTCTGAAGTCAAGGCCACTCTCTCTCTCTCTCTCTCTCTCTCAGTTTGTTGCAAACAAACATCCCACCAGTCACCATCTCTCTTTTATCCCCACACATCCCTCCCGTCCTCAGCATCCATTCATCCTCCCCTCCCTCTGTCATTTTGACTTCCTCCACGCTACCAACACAAACCTTCTGAGAACTCTCAGGTGGTTCAAGTCCATTACTTTGGGAGATAGAAAAACACAGCTGAGGTGTTGTGATTGAGGCCTATTAAAATTCATAAGCTGTGGAATAAGGCCAGAGATTAAAAAAGGGAAAAAAAGAGAATGCAGCAGTGAAGGGCAGACTGGTGTATGTGGATGTTCATGTGTGAATTTATCTGGTGTGGGGGAGGGGTGTGAAGAGAGTAAGTCTGATAAACGCTTGCAGATCCCACGAGTCCTTTTCCTCTTTAACATTATCTCCATTCCTTTCAGGTGTGGTCGTTAACTACTTCCATACTTCCATCTACACACACACACACACACGCACACACACACAGATATTGTGTATTGCTAAAGCAAATGTCTGCATGTTTGCTTCTTGCGGCTTCATTTCAGATTGTTTTCTTTATTTTTTATGGACACAATCCAAATTTCCACTAGATGCATTTGTGATGCGTGACAGTTGCGCCAGCTTTAATCCGCATCCTCATCAACTGCATTGCCATTGACAGCGCGGCACAACGTGCATCCCGGAATGAAGTCGACGGGCCACGGGGAATATGTGATGAGTCTGTGTTTGGCAGAAGCCATGTCAAACGTAGCAAACAGGAACTTCCGGAACATTGCTTCCTGTTAACATGTAGTGAATTTGGTCTTTTAAAAGACATTTAGATAAAAAAGTATGCGAAAAACAGGCAATCCTCCATAACTGTATTGGTTAATGACTCGTTAATAAACAGAACAAGAAAGAAAAGACACAGAAGTTAAATATAAAGCAAGGAATCATGAAGTAAACAAGTGCACCATCCCTCCAAGTGTCTGTTGACACTGAATCTGCTTGCATGAGGAGGAGACATCATGTGGCTCATACGCAGTGCGTTAAAACGGCCAAAGGTCAATGATGAATGCTCCCCGACTGGTAAAATTCCCGTTGCACTGGGAGACAGCGTTCAGAGCAACACCTCCTCCTTCACCTTCATCCTTCCCTGTTCTCCTCCACCTCCTCCCTCAACCTTCAGCACAGCTGCCATGAAGAATACAAATACTAATGCATAAATAAAGGTCGAGCGAGCATACTTACATCGAATCCTGGATTTTTCTGGACTTCTCACATGTGTCTAAACTTCCTGCAGTCCTGGCTTTTAAAATTGCAATTTGAATTCCATATTATGTGGAGCACTGAACGCCTGGTTGAAGTGTTCCGTTGACAGATGTTCTCCGTTTGTGTGGTCACCGTGATCAAATGACGGCTGCTCTGCGTTACTTTTCCGTTGCAGGGGAGGTGAAGTATCTTTATTTAAGTGGATTAATGCAGACTTGTAGCTCAGCCTTTCAATTGTCATCGACAGCCACTTCAAAGGTAGCCCCGTTTATCTGACGGTCGTTTTCTCTCTTCATCACCCTCTCCTTTGTCACTCCTCGGCGTTGGGCTCACGACGTCTGGGTCTGACACAAGCATTTGTTTAGGCGCCATTGTGCAAAGTGGATTCATGTGGAATAAAGATTGCCTGTAATTTACTGAAAAGGGAGGGGGAAGTGCAGGAGAGGCAGGAGGGGCAAAAGGGAAGGGAAGTGAAGAGGAGCAGAGATTGATGATTTAGCCAAATAGGTTTCGCTAAAATGGTGACAATAAATAGAGGAAGCAGGGAAAGAGAGAGAGAGATGACAAAACATATGCTGCTGTGTCTACACCATCAATCTGAAGTTGTCAGGCATAACTGTGCTCACACTATGATGAGTTTCCCCACAACCAATATACATATTCAGAGAACGTGTGACACTCCATCACTCCTTTCCTACCCTCTTTTCTCATCAGTTCACTGCCCGAGCTTGGTGTGGTGTAATGCAAGCGCAACACTGCTGTGTTTTATGGACTTGTGTGTGTGTGTGTGTGTGTGTTTGTACTTGCTACATACTGAGTACCAAAATACTCATTCTACTAGCAAAGTGAGGCCATTTGGGCTGGTTCTCACAACTTCAAATGACTCTCTGATGGTGAAGACTTGGTCTTGAGGTTGGGGTTAGAATTAGGTTTAGGTCGGGCGGCAGATGGGAGGGTTAGGGTAAGGGACTGGGGAATGTGTTTTATCTTTGGAGGTCCTTGCAATGATTGAAGTACAAGGATCTGTGTGTGTGTGTGTGTGTGTGTGTGTGTGTGTGTGTGTGTGTGTGTGTGTGTGTGTGAGCATGTGTGTGCGCAGTGTTCTGGTTCAAATTAAAAGGAATAACAATAAACCCCATTGGAAAAAAGCTCTAGAATTTGCTGAAGCTCCATCAGAATCTTTAAATGGACAGATGGTTTTCCGAATAGAATTGAAGTGGTGTTTCATTGAAGGACAGTGTGCATGCAACCTTCAGCCCACAAAACTCGCTCCTTTGTAGAAGTGTTTCAAAGGTGTACTATTCGTTTTACCAGTTAAGGACAGGAAATTGGGGTTAGAAGAGAAAACAAGGCTGATGTGTAATGTTTTTCACGGATCCTGCTGAAAAATAACCCGTTTTATTCAAAGTGTGTAGATGTTAACTGCAATTTTTAAGGTAGTTTTTACATACATACATTTACATACATGCAATTTATATTACTTTGCTGCACCATGGGTCTAAGAGGACTGAAATTTCATTTACACTGTATGTCGAGCATGTACAGCATATTTGACAAATAAAGTTGACTTTGACTTAAAAAAAAAAAGAAGCTACAAATATGCGCCAAACTGATCACTATTACAACTTAATTCATCTTCCCAAATAATGTGCAGTATCCACAAGAAACTGGAATGCATCTTCTCTCCTTTCCTGTTTCGCTGCTTTTTTATTTGTGACCTGTTTTGCTTCTGACTGTATTCTGCAAATAGTTCCTCTGCTTATTTAAGACATCCCTTCTGACTCAGGTTACTGCGTCCTCCCGGCTTTTGAAGGCGCATCAGAACATCAGAACATCAAGACTTGACTCTCTGGTCTGTTTTTGTAGACAGATATCTTCATTTCACAATTATTGTCTGGTCATGTGATAGTTTTTAAACTGCTCAAAAGAATAGAAACTTATTGCACTCAGTGATCAGATCGGGACTTGGCCCGGGCCACATGACGGCGCCCTTTAACCCCAATAAAGCCAGCATTTTTTCCATTTGTGACAAGCAATTCCAACCCTTTGATAGTACGACTTCAGCACCGCCATGCCATTTTCAAATCAGTCAAACAGATATAAGATCTAACAAACCAAGACCACAACAGAAACATCAGGCTACCTGGTCCCTAAAGACAAACCACACAAATTCAGCACCATGGATAGCGACCCTATCCCAGCGGACTCACCCGTGTGTGTGTGTGTGTGTGTGTGTGTGTGTGTGTGTGTGTGTGTGGCTTGTCCACTCAGTCTCTCCTGTCCCACTGTGCTCCTCGAGTGGTTTTTAATGAGTTCTAATCTGAAAAATGGGCACTCGGAGGCTGCAACAGTGACGGGAAGAGTCAGAAATACAAGAGCGGCCAGGCAGACCTCACTGAATGGAAGCTCACTGCTGGGGGGGCAATGGGCAGTTTTCATCAGATCTGCAACAGACCTTTGTTTTGGTATCTGAAATTGACCCGATCAGTTGGAAAACACTTCAGAGGAGGCTTTCGTCATTCGCAGCTTGAGCTTCACCCCAAGCATGAGGAGGAGACCTGCGGCTTTAATTTCTAGTGTCTGATATTTCCTTTTGCAGCGCCGGTGAGGAGGGGGTTGCTGGTCAAGCTTCAGGTCTGGGGGCTCCCCTGGAGCAGATCGCCACTGCTGAGTCCCTAACACCACCTCTGCTAGGAGGCCGCGATACGATACGATAAAAACCGTATCAACAGTTTACAACTATCTCACACACTCTGAGTGTCAGTGACTGTTTTGCAGATTGTTCTTGTACATCTGTAATCCCGTAATGTTATTGTGAGGCCTGAATCACTGCCAACAACAGCGTCAGGTTCATCTCCAGCAGGAAGATTAGGACCAACCAAATATGTGTCCAGCTTCTGTAGTTTGGTTTTTCTTTGCTCTCGTTTTTTCCCTTCTCTTTTGTATTTTGTTACTTCACTTTTATGCCTTTATGAACCGCCGCTCATGGTTAGCTTAGTCTATAAATGTATGTATGGCTCATGATACATTGTAATATGTCTCCATAGAGAACCTTAGAAGCTCTACTGAGTAGATAAAAAAAAAGTCTTCTGTTGTGGGTTTCAATGCTCATTTTAATCAGAATGGATCTTATTGCCTGATTAAAAATAACTAATTTAGTTGTATTTTAATTATTTTAGATGGAAAAGTGAGGGGTAAACCACAGAGAATAAGAAGTAAATCCATCATAATTAGTAACTGCATGGTTGTAGTTTGTTCCTTCGCTAAAGGGAGAACGCAGAGCTGGTTCTGCTGTGTATTAGCTCTGAATTACTCTCAATGAAAGCGAAACACGAATATATAATTCTGTGAAAGTAAACTGAACACACACACACACACACGTAAGCGTATTATATTCAAAGTGGCTCTCATATAGATGTGCATCCAACCATGATAGAATCATTACTTTTCTTTTGCATCTCAAGATTCTTAACCAGTTCATTATTAACTTGTTCATTTATTGATTTTACTGGTGTTTAACAGCACAGTTATTGGAAATTTCACACCGCTTGCTAAAGGCAAATTTAGCAGAAACGTGCAGCGATTTTCCAGTGAAGGCCTATTTAGTAGGAAGTGGCGCTGCAGCTGTGAACACATCAGCATCATCATCACCACCAAACAGTCATCGGTTCAGACGACAGTCTGGTGCAGATGCATCTGGCTGACTGCAGCAGACAGGGAGCAGCGATCGAAAGTCAGGGCTGAAAAGGGTGCTGCAGAGATTATTATTTTGCTATTTAATCACTGAGAGTCCCGATTGTTAGGATGAGTTTTCTGTTGTCTTACCTGGTTCTACCAAGGGCACTCACTGAATATTTAATCTGCATACAGACTATTTTCTTATCTAGAGGACAGCAGCAACCTCAACATGCGCCAAGCTATATGATGAACACACGCCGTTGCTCTCCCTGTTGTTATCTCTCATTTGCTCCCCCTGTTTAGTGTTACTGTCAACCATCAGACCTTGCTGCATCTTTATTAGCTGGCTAGCCTCCAAAGCTGGTGAAAGAGGACATAATATAGGACATGGTGGTCATGAAGCCTACAGGAAACTAACTGACCTGTGTGCCACTAGCCTGGAGGAAGCATGACTGAAAAAGTGTGCAGCGGTCACGCTCTACTAACTGATCTTCGTTCTTTGAATGTCGTTGAATGAACTCAGGTTAGCATGACCACTTTTAATTTCCTCCTCATTAATCCTTGAACTTCAACGACTGAGGACTGAATGCAGACGCTATGTTAAAATATTTGGTGATGTTAACATCTCAGGATGGTGCAAACCACATTACTTATTTGGTCTAATTTCATATGCACATTGCACATTTTAATGAAAAAAGTCCATTAAAAGACACTGATGTGTAGATGGTTATATAACAAACTTAAGAGAATGAGAAGATTTTAGATGTTTCTTTGTTTTCTGATTCTTTACCTCCATCATGCGATCTGTCAGGACCGCACTCTCAGTGCTGTAATAACACGATAACGCACCAACAGTCCTGCTTTCACCTGGGATTCCAGTTTCATTGGTAAAAGCAGTTTTAGGACAGAACCCTCCCCCCTTAGAGGACTCTGGAACATCACCTTTTTCCTGATTCTGAAAACAAAGTGCACTATTTTTAATAATTATTCAGTGGTAAAAGTATTAATGGCAGCAGCTAATTGCTTATTCTCACTAAACCTTTTAATGGCTTTACTGCCTGATTTTCTACATTTTATCTGCTTTGTCACACGCCAACATTAATGCACAGAAAATCAGACCAATTTCCAAATTCAGTAAAAAAAAATGGATTATTAATAAACATATGAGACCAGACTATAAAATATACTGTTTTGAAACACTGTTCACTTTTCTTTTTTTCCTGCCTGAATTTTCTTTAAATTTGTAAAAATGTCAAGGGGACTGAATTTCTTCAGTTTGGATTTTCTGTTTTGGAAATCAGCCATCCTTTTCTCCAGATTTGCATCTCATCAGCTGACTGAACTGAGTGGCAGGTTATCGGATCTGCTTGGGTAGAAGACCTTTAACAGCCTCGGTTCTCTCCTGGTTAACTGATTAGGAGGCCTGACCGCAGCTTCAAAGCAAAAACATGCAGAATTATGCCAAATCAAGCAGAAGTACAAAGTCTAACTGCTGATATCTTTAAAATAATAACATGCGTGGACCTGTGGAGCAGCAGAAAGTCAGAGCCAGAGCAGCGCTGCCTCCATAAGATAACATAAATACAGATGAAATGCTGTAATAACAGGCTGTATAAGAGTGTTCAGCTCCTGGATGGGAAACTGTATTAAGTGGCTCTCCCTCAGTGGCAGTTTTACCGAATAACACGGCGGCCTTCTCCCTGACTCTCCACTCCAGCGTTCACAGGCTGCATTCACAGCTCCACACACACCCCTGAACCCATACTAAATCATCAAAGGACGAGTGTCATGTTTTCAATTTGAACCTGCACGTGCCCCGCCCACTCTGTGATGATTTTACACACACATGCACACTACAGCCATTACCGATGCTTAGAGCGGAAGCATCCTTTTCCATAACACACTTACATTTTGTGGCAGCCATAATTTACACCCTTGATGTAAAAAATTTGTCAGGTTTCCAAATGAGTCTTTAGTGCTCCGTGCTTTGTATTGGCTGAGTCCATTTATCTCGCCACTGAAAAACACCAGCAGCATCCGATAAGGCTCTAGCATGCCATATGCACATGCTCATGTTCACTGCATGCAGATACAATAAAATACAAATACAATAAAAAGGGGAGCTGAGCTGTTGGCTGTTTGAGTTCACTCCACATTTACAAGAGCCGCGACATCACCAAGGTCATGTCAAAGTCATTCTGGGCCAACATGATTTCGGCACAGTGGATTCACGGGGGATTCAAACGCTTGTTTGCACACAGGGATGTTTTTTCACAGCTGCGTTCCCAGATTAACTCCTGATAATTTGAGTTTACGATGATGCTTTTTTCTTTTTTTTTTGTGCAGGTTTTTTTTTAATTTATTTTCTTTTTATGCAGCGCAGCTCTTGGTCTCAAAGAAACCCACTACCTGCAGCAGCAGTCTTAAACAAGACAAATATAAACTTTGATCTCATTACAGGCATTTGAATACGTGGATTTAGCTCCTTCGCCTGCTGTGGGAGGAACCGCGACGTCTGCGCTCGCACCGGGTGACGGACGAAGTCCTTTCTTGCTAATGTGCAGCTGATGAGCATTTTTACAGATTTCTTTTTAGCTGGAGACAGATGGTTGGGAAGAATGCCTTCAGGTGGCTCAAGGGGAGGTGGTGGTGGTGGGGGGGAGATAATAATGCAAAGAAATGATGGCAGTTTGGAGAAGTTTAACAAGTTTCTGTCATCTGTCAGGAGAAGAAACTTTGAAGCTACGTGAACAACGTGCCTGGATCATTGCTGCTCACAGCAGGTTACAGCTGTTTCACACTGTCAAAAGCTATTTCAAGACTGCCAAAAATGGCTGCAAAGAATAATACACAAGCGGTCAGACGTCTTATTGAATAATTGAGGGTGATAATGTGTTTACTATTGTTAATGCTACATTACAAACATTCATGCTAGTCTCCTGGAGAGCTCCCCTAAATGGTTTCTGTTATTGTGAGTCGTTAACTGATGTCAGGCAGCTCGAAAGACATATCTCATCTCACAAGTCTTCCCTTTAGGCTAACAGGCACAAATCTTCCTCAGAGGCTCCATCTCCAGTTTGTGCTCCCAGTTTAATCTCATTTGGGCATCATTCTCATGAAAGCGAAATTCATTTATTTCTGGAAAGGTTCTGCAACTCTACCAGACCCAGACTGACTGAGGCTTTTTCCTCACTTTCATGACTTTCCTGAGGTAAAGGAAATAACTCTGGAAAATAAGTTCTATAAAATATCTTCAGTAAAGAGAAAAAACTAATTAATGAAGATATTTTTTAGACCTTATTTTCCCGTCTGCTCTGTTTGCATAATGACAGATGTGTTTTTTTCTTTGCGGTATCCATGTTGTGGCCAGGTTTTGCTTAAACATAAAGACACAAACAAACCTTCTGAATCAACGTCATGGTGTTGCACCATTACGCTGTAGTGAAGTGTATACATGTGCACAGCGTTGAAATACTTTAAGGATCCACTTGTTGATGCTGTGTATGTATCAGGACACGTGTTGGTCTAACAAAGGTGAAATCCTGAAACCTGGTCCAGGAAATATTGTTCAGTCGAAAAACTGTCAGTTTTTCCAAGTGTGTCTACATATTTATCAAATAAAACATATAAAAAGGCGTTTGAGGGAATCACTAAACATCTAAACTTGTGACATAAAACATTTGTGATTATTAGAATTTCCCACAGGCAAGACTTGCAACAGTTTCTTCATTTACACACGATAAAAGTGAGAAAAGAGGAAATGATGCAATATTTAAGAGTGATGAAGAGGTAGATGGAGCCTGAAGAAGCAGGGCAGAAGGAGCACTGATGGTAGCAAAAGTAAATGCAGAGGAGGGTGTTTCAACAGGATTAGATTTAAGACCCGTGATAAGAACATCAACGCAGACGACTCCAGGCAGAGGAGTTTAGGAAAGGTTGGATGCATCCACCTGGAAAAGTTCTGACAAGTGAGTGAGAGGAGGCGGTGGAGAATAATGAGCGGATGGAAGTGGAGCGGGAACAGCGTGGCAGCTGAGGCAAGAGGTGTTTTGGTTATTTCTGTCACCTTGGAATGGGATTTTTCGCCTCAACCGCTGAGACCAGGCCGGTTGAGCACCTATTTCACACGACGAGAGTTCAGACGGCTGCGATCCCCCATGGAGCCGCTTCTTTGATTTTGGCTTTGATAGAAAAAAAAAAAAAAAAGGTTGTTTCTTTTTTTTTTCACCACGCTCTGTGGGGGAGTTAAGTGGATGATGACAGCTGAACAGAGGAGAAAAAATGGAAAGTACTGAAACATAGTAGCTCAGGTCATTCGTTATAAATAAATTACTTAGGTATACGCACCCTGTATATGTATATAGGTATATCTATAGGTTCTTAATTTGCTTAAAAGCAATGGAAATGGAAATTGTTTCTTGACAGCACATTTATATGCATAATAACTGATTTATTAATCCAAGAATTCTGGTGAAAAGTGACTTTGAACGTGCCTGTCAAACAGTAAAAACAGCTCCTAACCAGATCTGACAGCGCGACTCCGCTGTCACTGCTAACATATTGGCTGTCCTCGTGCAGACAAACACAAAAACACCTACGCATCGAATTTTTAATCTCTCACCAATAACCCAGCTCTCCTCTCCTCTCCTTCTGGATCAAAAATAAGCTTTGTTAATGTAGCATACAAATAAGTTTAAATCAGTCAGAGAAGTCTTTCAGTCAGATCAGCACAAGGAAATGAAGAAAACGGTGAAACTTGTGGCTGGAATGGCTATGCCAGCCCTGCATAACAGCTCCCCCACCTCAATCTGTGAGCGCTGCTAAGTAACATACACCACTAGGGGATCAATTAAGCTCCTCTTTTCTTCTTTTTACTCCTCCTCAAACCAGGAGGGTTGGTTTGGATTTCAAACGACGGTCCGCTCACTGCAACTCCACCCTAACAAGGACCTCCAATTAAAACCACCTTCAAAAGATCATGTTAACACCTTTAGCAAGGGTAAAGCGCAGCCGCTCCTCAGTCGTCATGTGCAAACAGGCTGTTTTTGGCTGTTGCCACTGGAGCCATTGACATGAGGAAATACATGTCACGAACATGTGACAAGGATAACAAGCTGGTTCTGATGTCCCACCCAGAGGCGATATTTTTTCCCAAGAAAATAGCAAGTGTGAGTGTGTGCGAGAGTCTATTCATGTTTGTGTGTTCTTGTACTTGCTACATACGGAGTACCAAAATTTTCTACTAGCAAAGTGAGTAGAAATTTTTTGACTGCTCCTCACAACTTCAAAGGCCTGTTTGAGGGTTTAGACTTGATTTTAAAGTTTGGGTTGTGTTAAGTTTTACAAAAATAGAAATAGAAGGATGTGTGTGTTTGTGGGTTATGACAGGAAGTATTTTTTTTCCTCCTGTTTGTGCAGATGAGGCAGAGGACAGCAGGGGCTTGGTTTCAGTGACTGAGAGTGAAAACAAGCACCCCAGCTTGATTACAATAAAAGGTAAACAAGAAAATTGTTTATTTTGTTACAGTGAAGCTCCTGATGCTGATGAGATGAAATGAGGGAGTTGACATAGGACAAAGGACAAGGTCAGGAAGTTCGAGGATAGACACATTCGTTTACATTTTTAGTCATTTAGCAGACGCTTTTGCCCAAAGCAATTCACAATGAGAGACACAACCAAGCCACCACACAAGCGAGACCTATGGGAATAAAATATTACCTCACAGTCCTAAACTACCGAGTAAAAGTGCAACAACCAACTAACAGTGCAGAGCTTCAGAGAGGTAGTGAAGGGGAATATAAACAAAAGAAGGTGAAAGGAGGTGAGAAGAGATAGGGGGAGAACGGTAAGTGCCGTTAGCAGAGCAGGTGCTCTTGGAACAACTGTGTCTTCAAGAACTTTGTGACAGAAGAGAGGGTTGCCCCTGCTCTGACAGAGGTATGGAAAACCAAGCCAGGCAACGAGCAGCGGCCCCAGCACCGGTCCTTGGGGGACCCCAGTGAAGCGCTGCCAGTGTTGGCCATGCTGGAGAGGACGGAGAGAGGGATGCGGTGGTTGTGTGGTGTGAGCTGTGTGGTTGTGTTGTCACAGACAGCAGGGCTGTTTCTCTGAACTCTGATCTGCTTAACAAATTAGCATCAATTCCATAAACATAAAGCCACATCTAAAAATCTGAGCTGACCTCTTTATGAAAAATAAATGAAGTTCTCCAAATAATCTAAACAGTCAGAGTATCTTTTTTACATCTATCTACAGCTGCGAGGACTAAAAACAGCCATTGTAGCGGTGCGCGGTCCTAAAGCTCAGCTGAAAATCTCTAAATCAGCTGATCTGAATCCACTGCCCGTCTGCTGATGGCTCAGCCACTTTTCTAACCCAACTCCAGCCTCGCTCCTCCTCTCTCTGCTGTCCGATGAAATAAATGTCACAACTAATATTAGATTTCATTCCCCCTCAATAAATTTAACAAAGACTGGCCTCTTTTTACATCCTGCAGGATTATAGCAGCCCAAACACACAGTGTTTTGTCTTTTAAACACTTACAGCTTCAGTGCAGCAGTTATTTTATGAACATAATGACTATGAGCCTCATTAGAGGCTTGTGTTGTTTGAAGAAGGTTAACAGCCTCATCGCTGTTTCATCTATAATAGGATAATGAGTTGGAATTTACTCATGAGGTCACGAGGTGGATGTTTTGACATTTATAAGACATGATGGAAGATCAATGTCATAGATCAGCCTTTCTGGCAGAATAATGAAACAAACTTGTTGATAATTTCTGATTCTCAGAGGAAAAAGGGTGGTTTAGGAGAGCACACCACCACGTTAATAAGACTACTACACCTTCTTTTGTCTGCATACCTGCAACTCTGTCTTACACGTGCAGGTCCCATATTCTTATATCAGGATATTGTTTTTGCTCTTTATTTTACAGTAATGTTTTATTTATTTAAATAATTGTTTTTTTAAAATTATTTTAGAAGTAGTTGTTAGATTTGGCTGCAGTTCATTACTGGAAATGAAGAGCCCAGTGAGCATCCTCCACAACACATCCTCTCATGACTGCTTTTGTGAACAAGCATATTAAATAAATGTTGTATTTATCTACACACATAACCCGATCAATGAAATGTTAAACCTTGTTAAGAATATTCTTTATGATGACGTTTCAATTGATACCAAATAATATACCAAAGCTGTTGGAAAAAAAAAAAAAAAAACCTTTACTTGATGGCTTACATAAGGTTAAAAATGCTACCTCGGAATTTTCCTGTTTGAGTAAAGGTAAAAGCCACTAAGAAGCACCACCACCCACATAACCTAATAACAAACCTTGTAAATATACCCACTGATTATCCAGGGTCAAAGGACTAGCCTATATGACCAAAGAATGACATTACGGAAGAAGAAAACACAAGTTTGTGCTCGGCTTCATGGATTTGTTCCAACGTGCCGGTAGGATTACATCACCGGAAGTAGAATTCCTAATTAAAATAAAAATAATTCCAATAAAATGAAAGTCACGTAGTGGTGTGTTGATAATGCAGGTATGAAGACACACGAGGTCTCTCTGCACTCACACTCATTACTGAAGAAATGCTGTCGATACCTCTTAAAATCTTGTTTAAAAAATCTTTCTGCACCTTTCAGATGGCTTCAGAGGGAAAAGGGGGAATAAGCTGTTTGAAGTATGGTGCTCCTCACTGTTTCTGTCTTGTTGTGGGCTGACTTGAAGATGAGGTGCGCAGTTAGAAATCACCCAGGGTGAAAAAGATGGCAGCCATGTTCAAGCACCTGGATTCATCCATAAATCCAGGCCCACATCCGGAATGTCACAGGGAGAATGCAGGCAGGCCTCTGAGCTAAAATAGGACACAATGACGCATCCACATCCAGCCTTACCTCACCTCTGACGTCCATCAAAGGTATTAAGACGAGTATTAAATGTGTGTATTTGCCTCTTTAAAATGGCTCCCACTAATTCCCCCTGTTTGTGACTGTCAGACAGATCTCTGAGGCAAATTCTCAAAGGGCCATGCAAATTAGTTGCGCGGTCGATGTGTGCAATGGCCCATTCACATGCAAGATTTATACCTTTGCTGGTCTTAATTATGTCTGCGTTTTATTTGCTCTGTGAAGCAGAAGGCAAGGAAGCCCGTAACAAGGCCGCCTCTCCTGCAGTAAACCTGCAGGGTGGGATTGACGGGTTTGGTCCCACAGTTGCCAATACATTTCTATTTCTCTTGACTCTTTTAATTTACTCTCCTTTATCACTCTGCAGTTCTTTATAAACCTGTTTAGTGTCTCATACACTTAGTTAACACCTTTTGTGGCGAAAAATTACAGCCGTTATTCACACAGGAGATGTTCAGGTGATCACACGTGGTGCAACCATACAAATTGTACAATTAAAGGGCTCAATTTGAGATGCATTAATGATTGAACAGCATTAGCTCATGAGACTGTCTGTGAAACAGTTTGGCTCCTCCGGTCCTTGCTTGCTTGCTGCTCATATTGCGACTTGCACGGATCGATTGCTCTCCAATCAATCAGGCAGTCAAATGAGTATCGGAGTTTGAGGAGGAAGCAGCATGTGTCCCTCTGCCTCGGATTCTTTAACGACAGCATCTGGAGCTGTGCACACAAATGAGTAGCAGCAATAAAAGAAGGAACTGCAGCAGCACCACAAGCCACCAGGTTGTTATGCAGCTAGCAGGCAAGCAAGAGCTTCCCCACAGCATGTCTGCGTCGTGCTGCAGCTGAACCATCATTGCTAATGTTTCCTGCATGTTTCAGCCAGACTAAAACCAAGAATCCAGATCCTTTATCAGGATCTATCAGTATAAACGCAAAGTCAGCAGTTGGTTCAGGTGAGAATCAGAACAGAAACCAGGATGTGACCTAGGAGGGAGGTGGTAAAAAAGAGGCGAGGTAAAGAGGAGAGGAATCCTTCAATCCGACCTTTATCCTTTCAGATCACTACAGTGGTCTCTGAATCAGCTCCATGCATACATTACAGCCTTTAAATATGTCTCATTACTTTTCTTTGATTCCTAAGTTACTGCCATAAATGCCATGGCGTATGTCTGGACATGAACGATGAGTAACCTCAGCGTGGCCATTAAAGTCTGTTTAAGCAAATTGGCTGGTAACAGCATAAACTCAGCTGCACAGATGTCTTAATATGTTGTTGAGCTCTACTGGCTTTTCTTTTCAGCACCCAAGTATGTAGTTACATCAGTTCTGCAAAATACCCCCTTTCTCCTTTTCCCACAATGAAACAAGGAAAGTCTCATTACTTGGAAGCGGCATGAGAATTTATGGCTGCATGGTTAATTATCGAAACACAAAAAGCTGCAATCTCCAGGAAGTGGATTCAAAGTGCTCTTCACATGAATGAGTAGATGAATAAGAATAAAGTTATCCACTTATGTGAACTCTGTCTGGAGAGGAGAGAGATGCAGGAAGGAGTAGAAGGTAGAGGTGGGGTGGGAGGCAGGTTGGAATAAAAGCTATGGTTGAAGCACAGTTCATAAAGGGTCAAGACATAATTACTGACAGAAATGCTTGCTCCACGGGTGGGCACAGAAATGCATTTAGCAGCGCCTGAAAATTTAATTTGGCTATGAAAGGGCAACTTTTCTCTTTACTCAACCATTCCTCTTTTCTTCTGTCTCATTTGATGTTGCTACACATTAATAAAATCCTTCATCCAAAAGTGCTACAATTCCCATTAGGCTTTTTTTTTTTTTTTTTTTAATTGACTTGTTATTTCAAAAAGGGCTCCGGCTTCATATTGTCTGGCTGAATTTGAGTGTATTTTACAGAATTTAATGATTCTGGCTCATCTTTCACTTTCCACTTTCTCTGAGGATGAGATGAGAATAAAAACAGCTGCAAGAGAAGCTGAATCAAAAGAAAAGAGCGTAAAATAAAAGTTCATGAGCAAAACCTTACTTTGACATCTGTGTTCTGCTAATTTGGGTCTCGGTTAGTGGGCAGCACTACGAACAGATGTGTGAAGCACCTTGGCTCTACTCTGACCTCGTCCTAAATGCCTGAACTCCTCAGCTGAACGCTGGAGGAAGATCATCTCATTTAGCGTACAGCTCATTTTAAATGCAGCGAGTATACGTCAGTCTTTACTCTTCAGGGGATGTTATTATACTGTATGTAACAACTACTGCATGATGCTCTGCTGAGTAATTAACAGCTAAATGATTGCGTTCAGCAAGTCTAACATGTGAATTGGCATCTTAAACTACAGACTGCATGACGTCAAAGGTGAAAATCCTGCAGATGTTGTTTAGAAATAGACTGATAAAACCGGTACAGAAATCAGGAATGTAACGAATGATCGGAATTTACAGAGACACCTGAACATACCAGGATGCCTCAACAAAGTTGAAATCTGTCAAAGGTAACTGGGAGTCGCTGGCGGTACACTCTGTTGCTCATGGGCACAATGCCGATGAAGCCACTTGAACTGGCCAGGAACTTGCTGATGATTGCTTTCGATGAACACATACTGGTGAGTTCTACTGGACAGGCCCAACCCGCCAGATGGAGAGTCGGCAGGTTGGCGCGATGAGGACATAGTGCAATGGCTCCAAAGGCAACGTCACTGCTGAGCAGCCCAATTCGATGGATGGATGGAGAGATAGCATCTTAATTATTGCAAATTCACACTTACTGGAGGTAAGAATTTCCACCTTTTGTCAGTGAACTCAAAACAGATTTGCAAGTAAGCTGCAGCCACTTTCAGCAGGAGCTCAGACATTAGCCAACATCTGGTCAATACCTGCAGCTGCATCTCGTCACGGCTGAGGAAGCACACTCTGTCTGCAGCACTGATGTCTGTCAGTGGCCGCGCTAAGGAGAGTTTGAAGTGTCATCCTAGCACTGAAGCAGTGAAATTACATTTTTTATGAGGGGGTTTTTAAAGTGGGCCTGGGTAATGACTCGCCTTATGCACGCCGATTCACACATTCTTGTTGAGTAAGCAGGATACTGGAGAACACGTGGTTTAATTCACCAGGATATTTTAGAGGATCTCTGTAAAATGTCAATGTCCACTCAGGTTACATGAGACAGGGGCGATTTTCTCTTCTCTCACCATGGATTTAAGGTTGATGGAGGATCTGCATGTGGGCTGGGTCAGGCTTGAGCATCCTGGGGAGCCTCAAAGATCAACTGCAGGTTAATTGGAAACTGGATGGATGGGTGAACTGAGCAGAACACACCTGAATGCATCTCGGACATGAGAACAGATTCCTTTCTATCAGTAGAAAGAGTCATTGAAAAATGTTGAATTACAAAGAAAAAGAAAACAGCAGATGCCTGGTGATGACAGATGAGTGCTTTCTTCACCTGAGAGCGATGGGATGCAAAAGGGCAAAAAAAACAGTGTTTTTTATTGTAATGCTGCTGTGAAAGCATGTGGCAGCGGGAGGGCTGTGCTCCACAGCGCGTGACCACACGCTCCTGAATTTCCTTCTGCTGGAAGTTTTGTCTCACTGCACTAAACTATTCAGTCGAGTGTGAAAGGGTTTGCTCTATTCCTGCACTGTGGGCTGCTGGTCAAACATCACCACATGGATCTCTGCTGCTGCTGAAAGAAAAATAAAACTTCCAGTTATCTTTAATGGCAAAATGTCACATCAGTTACACTTCAGAAATACACATTTTTTTTTTTTTTTTATCACAATTGCACTTAGTCCAACACAAGGTGAGGCCAGCAGTGGAGGAGATGATGGCAGACAGGTACAGGTGGGAGAATATGCCTTGCTGGTGTTCTAAGCAGGGCACCATTTTCGAGTGTCGCTGTGATGAAGGATTTACACAGTTCGGCGCCGACGAGGGGAACATAGTGGCTGCTTTTCCATCTGGTTACAGGCGGTGGGTGGATCAGCCCCAGGCAGGGTATTTGCCCCTGAAATAGCTGGAACGCCTGATGAGTGCGAGAGCATCACTGACGCTGTGTCCAGCAGCATTAGGAGATGCATCTGTCTAGGTAATGTTGATATTTAGGCTGTTTTATTGGCCTGCGAGTTTATCTGTGACAGTTTTTGATGCGTGAAAATCCAATTTGATCTTTCAAATTAGAAATACACGTGTCCCTGAAAAGAATGAATGTAGAAGTTTTCCAATTGCAATCAGCCAAAATGAAGATGGCAATGGAAAAGTCATTTATAAAGTTGGTGTATTTGACTCCAAGACCACGGAGCAGTTTTACTGGGCTTTTATAAATACAGAAAACGCTGCTTCCCAGAGACCTTCAAACTGTGATCATATTTGATGGTGATCTTCAGGTTATAGTCTTTGCTGGAGTTAATTTCTCCATTCCCATCATTAAGTCAATAGAATTCAAATAGAAAGTAGTGTGTGCAACCTGACTGTAGACACACACATGCATGTAGCTGCTGCACGAATCTATATGTTGTGATTCTTCTGTACATGGACATGCCGACATGCAGCACAGATGCAGATGAGCACATGCAGATGGATAAACACACTTTAAACCTACAGCTGTCACCCACACCTGCTCCTGTAGCCATGGCTACATGTTTCTCTGTCATCAGATGGTAACCGCAGAGCTTTGCACACGTGCACACACACACACACACACACACACACACACACACACACACACACACAGAGTTCCCGGGACCGCAGTGGCTGGCAGGTGTCCAGCGCTGAAGTGGTTCTGCTCTAGAGAACGATCCTGTCCACAGCCCATCAATCAAACTCTCCAAGCTACACTTCCTCTCTATCCCTTCGTCCACTGCTCCTAGCGCGCACGCACAGACACTCTCATATACACACACACACATGCACAGCACAAACTACAATTCTCATGCATCTCCTCACCTTTGTTAATCCCCCTCTCTTTTTTCTCCACTTACACTGAATGCCAGCCTCCCATCTCTGGGCTCATCTGTTCTCACCCTCTGCATATTTAATAGCATCTGTACTCACCAATACTCAACCAGCTTCCTCCCACACCTTCTCCTCCTTTTCCCATCCAAGCCTTCCCTCTCTCTCTCTGTTCCTCTGCTGCCCTCTCTTTCTGTCTCCTTCCATCTCTTACACTCACTCTCCTGATTGATGCAAGCAGACGGCCTCGATCAGTGTTTTATACATAATCCAAATAATATATGCTTGTGCCTGCACTTCTGAAAGCCCCAGCCAGCCCCTGACACGATGTGCTGACAGAGGATTCACAATATGACACACACACACACACACACACACACACACACACACACACACACACACACACACACAATCATCATCAAAGGATTATTTGTAAAAGTTATGGCAGACAAGACAAAAATGCTGCCTGTGGTTATTGTGAGATAATATAGTAATTTGTATGTGCAGGTCTGCGAGTGTGTATGTGCGTATTTTTATGAGACAGGGACAAAACGTGCATTTAAATGGCCGTGTTAAAGTATGCTGACTAATCACTTTCTCTGCATGTCCTCTTCACCCAGAGCAGCAAAGCAGGATGAACGTCAGGCCTCATGGAGACGTTCTGCTCTGCTTCCTACAGCTAGATGCACCAGTGAAAGAATAATTAATATTGCAAATGCTCATTGAACTAATAAACTGCTTCTGAAACATTTCTTTTGCCTTCGGGCTACATCCGTCTCCGTTAACATTATTTCCTCCCGTTTCAGCTGCGTATGGGCGCACTTATCGCTGAAATATAGCTGCGGTATTTAAACAGCTCGTTCTATGTCAGTCCAGAGAAAAGTCAAAACTTCATTTGGTGGTAGTTTTGTCAGCTATCTGGCATGATCTACAAACAATTACATGCTATTGGTGCAGAACCAAAGCTAACAAAGTACATACAGGAGACACACAAGAAGCGATAGATTTCTAAATGAATAAAAGAGGTTATCAACAAGTACGTAGGGTCTTGCTAATTAGCAGTAACTTCTTGCTCTCATGAAACACGACAAGTCTGTTATCAGATCTGGTAATGATTCCGTTAACGATCCACACTCACAGAGTCAAGATTTAAATGTGGTAAACTGAGGCTTTGTTATTTATCCTAAACAAATTACAAACAAAGCTACAGGCAAAAAAGACTCATTCCAGGTGACTCAGCAACTGTAAGATGACAACAAGAGACTTCCAAAAGGATGAACAGCTGGCAGGTAAAGAATTGGACTGAAGCAAGTTTATCTTCTCTGGTAAATCCAGCTCTGAGCTTTAGGCAACACTTGGTCGTCTTAGATGAAGTTAAGTCTGCGTCTAGCAGTTAACCTGAAACACTGCACTAGCTTACCCATATGAAACTGTTCTAGTAGCTGTAAGTTTTCAATAAAAGGCTCATTTATCCAGACAATCAATAGGAGCCACAGATACTGGTGTGTGTATGAACAACACAGGCATATCTGATGCATCAGTGAGCACCAAACATGCAGGCGTCGAGGAGCATACAGCAGTTACTCGCAGCAGCTTGAGTTTAAACAATTTTTCTTTTATGTTTATGCTCTATTTTCCACATGATTTTTCTAGAGTACTGAGATGCAATATTAGTCGGAAGACTTGTATCCTGGTTGAGCATAAAAGGTTCTGGGGGTGTTTTTAAGGGATTGTGGAGCACTAGTGGAATAGATATGGAACAACATTTAAAAACAGAAAATATCCAGTAAATGTAGAGGACAGAGGAGAGCAAAGAATGTTATCAAGCAGGGGCAGGGAAGGAGCACAGGAAGAGCCACGATTCAAGGTCTAGGAAGGGTCTACTCTGTGTTTGCGATGGCAGCATTCAACACCAACCCCATCCACAAGCAGACTGCAGGAGAGATCAGAGGTAGTTCAAGGTTCTCCGCAGTACTCCTCAGACGACGTGTCAAAGCAGCAGTTTGAAAGTGGCTGGGCTGAGATCGACCCTGTGTGGGGTTTGTTTCCAGCCCAACATGGTTCTGTTGCAGCAGTCAAGATCATTTTCAGTCTTCTCCAGACCTCCTCTATATTTTAATGCTAAAGTTGTTGCTCTGTCTTCCCCCTGTAGTCTCTGCAGAATAATCATTAAAACCTTGGCTTGTCTTTGGCTCATGTGTCCAGTTCCAATGTCAACTACAGCATTCTGAAAGTTCTCTGCCTTTTATAATGTTGCAATTCATAAAATATGGGGGTCACATGGTGTCCAGATGGCTGTCACTCAACCCTGCAGTCGTCTGTTTGGGGGGCTGCTCACAGCCCATTAGCAGTCGATGACTGGTATTTGATGCAGTAAATTATCAGAATATTTGCACACAGAACTGTTTCATCTGTGTTCTATTCAGCCGCATCCATTATTTCCTCTTAGACCACGTTTTTGGCTCCTTCTATTACCCATCATCAGGCCTCCCTGGGGACTGACATCGGATTCCTCTACCTTTGCTCAACAGATCATTTACAGCCGTGGACGGGAACTAGTCCTCGATGCCCATGAAGATCCATACTTGTCTGTAGGTTGGCTTTCATTTCCATAGTCTTCTGAGGAATCAATACGCCCCTCCCAGATGGTCTCACCAGTATTGTTTCTGGAAGAGGCTCTGTCAGTTGGCCACAGAGTAAATTGCACATGTCTTAATAATGTTTTTAACATGTGACTGAAGGTTTTTAGAATTTTGCAGTGCATACCTGAATGACAGCTCATCTTCAATTGGCTGAACTGCTTCACTGCTTCCAGCCTTCACTGCTCTATTGTGAAGTTTTACTTTTGGAAACCTTGATTTAGCAACTTGATGTGACTCAACTAACTTGTCATTTTATCCTGTATTTTCTCTGAAACTCAGGAGTGTAAGATTACAGCTGATTTCTCTGAAATCATGCCTTTCACACAGGAATTAATCTTTATTATTATGGATGCAAATGTCTTGAAGAACCACTGTACCACCGGAGATTTCTGGCTGTGGAGCACCGTCAAAGTTAGATTCCACCTCATCTGAATCATATCTGACAGCTTTCCCTATACCTGATATTCAGTTTCTTCTGAATGCCCAACGCATCAGAAGCAGCCTGAGCAGCAGGTTATACCTCGTGGATTCTAAAACGGGAAAGGACAGAGTTGCTATAACTTCCCTAGTTAGTTCTGCAAAATTTTTGTGACATAAACCCCACTTCTGTATTATTTTGACCCCTGTAGAGGCTGCAGCAGTTACCCGCTCATTACCCCTTGGGGTGAGGGTTAGGTAAATTCCAAAGTTTGTGGACTAAATTCAAGATTTTTGATTCAAAACACAACTCATACTAGTTCAAACTGCACAACATTGCCTTTGTATGAAATAATAATAATAAAAAAAAAACTCATCAAAACAGAAACAGACAAATAAGTATTTGTATTGTAGTTGTTAGTCTGAATGTGTCCAAGTGCTTTTTTAAACAGAGGACACAGGGTTCTCATTCATGTCCTTGAGCAGAAAAGATCACAAATGTTATCAACAAATTACAATCTAGCTCTTTGTAAGAAAGTGGCAATATGAAGCAAATGGTGCCTTGACAGTTTTAAGTTTAATAAAAAAAAAACAACCAAAAAAGAGACAAATTGAATTGAAAGAAAAATCTCAGAAAAAAAAGTCTAAGAAAAACATGTCATTCTATCATTCTGTATTTATGTGATGTTCCACAGGTGATGAAAAGCACGATGCTCTTTCATCAGGATTCGTCTTTAGTAACTTTGTATTTAGAAATAGAAAATTGGGTTTTCACTGTATTCATGAGTGGTTGCTTCATATCATTTTTGTCTGAATTTACAAAAAAAAGGTCATGTGACACAATTGACTCAGCTTCTCAGAACCGTCAAACTCGATCACTTATCATTCATAAATGTATTTTAGGCTCACCCATGCACACATCATTCTTTCTGCCTGGTCTGGCAAACAAGCTCGTAGAATATTCAGGAGGCAGAGCAGAGGCCCGTCACTTGAACACATATTGACTGCTGAATCTCAAAAAGTGACCTGGAGCTAGTGTGAGCAGCCACCAACCACATCATTAGACCTGGATTATCTGTAAGGAACCCTATTAGTAGGCATTAGCAGCAGGAAATGACCCTGACCCTATCATTGTAGTTTAACTTCCTGCTTATTGGGAGGAGAGAATGAAGAAAATAGATTAACATCAGCTTAAATTACAGCAGCTCGGCCTGGAACACAAGGGATTTCAGATAAGTAGTGGCACACAATGAGACACACAAACAAAATGTGCAGATATACAGCTCTCCAGGGGATACCGAAGATGAAATAGACCCAGCCTCTAAATAGATTGCGTTGCAACATGTGTGGCTTTTCAGATCAGTACTGATACGATTATGCAGGCTCAGGACTAGATATGGAGTAGATAGATTGGTCTGCTGTAAATAAACACCGAGTAAGTCTGTGCATAGTGCAGCTCCCTCGCTTTCTGCTGATATCAGCACTTCTGTTTGCCTTTGTGCTCATTAAGTGCAAACTCAGTTTTACATTGCCAGACGAGGAAGAATGTGTGGACAGTTCTAGACAAGTTTAACAGGAAATAATAATAGTAATAATGATAATAAAACACTTTATAAGCACCTTTCTAGACAAGGATACTCGAGGACACTACAAAGACTGAACTCAGCAGATAAAACCCGTACAAAGACAGCAGACAAGTAACAGTATAAAAGGAGACGGTTTAATTAGAGGAGGTAAGCCAATTTAAGGTTTTGAGTCAAGATTTGAACAGAGGGAAGGAACCGATGTCAAGTATGTCTGGTGTGATGGTTCCAGTGTCGAGAGCAGAGTGGCTGAAAGCTCGGTGCTGAGGCGGGAGAGAGGCACAGTGAGGTGGATGGAGGAGGAGGATCTGAGGGAGCGGGATGTAGTGCTAATATGGAGAAGATCTGACAGATAAGGAGGGCCAGGTGGTGGAATGAGGGACTTCTGGTCATGATCGAGCAGAACTCTTTACCAGCTGAAGCTATGGAGAGATTTGTGAGGGAGACCAAAGAGAAGGGAGAAGGCTGTGGATGAGGATAGATGTGGTGAAACGGTCCCTGTGTGGCTCTAAGCATCTGCTTAAAAGTACAAGACGACGCGTTTTCCTGTTGCCCAATAAATACAAAGCAAATTGTACATTCAGCATATTTTAAAAGGAGAAAGCTAAAGTTCACAAGGTCACTGTAACCCCATGGTTGACTTGTTTTAGTTGTCTTCCACCTTTGCTTCATGAACCATGTTTTGCTGTTGTCTCTTTCAAAAACTGAAGTTCTTTCTGTAATTTCAGACATGTTTTACACAACCAGCCTCTGCCAGAGAAAACTTCCCCGTTGTACTGAGATATGCTGACAACAGACATGCACAACCACCAAAAAAGAGAGAAAGAGGGAGATAAAGATAAACAAATACTCCCTGGAGCAATCCAGCTCATTAGATATAGGCAAACATTCAATTAATCAGTATAATGGAGAATATAAAGCGGTGGTACGCAGCACTAAAGCAAGTGGCTGAAGATTTATAAGGCGTTTGGAAAATGATGTTACCTCCATCTTAATCTCCTTGTCACACAAAGTGTGTTTGTCTTCTCCGAGCATTTTCAACGAGGCTTTATTTACCCAGCAGATTGTTGGCTGTGGTTGGAGCCACAGGAGACGGAAGGGAAATCACACTTTTCTGACCAAATAGCACAAAGAAAGTTGGCCATGCAAACATTCATGTTCCAAGGTAAGCCATCTGCTCTTCAAATACTTTGCGTATTTGTCTTTGGGCAGTTTCATTTCAAGCAGTAAAATATAAACCTTCAAACGAATATCCGAACATCCGAATCTCACATTAACAATGTTCTTTTAAAATTTACTTCCTGCGGGGCTTCTGATGCACCTGTCTGTTTACGAGCTCAGCCTTTCTTCTATCTCTGACCTCTGTGACTCTCTGGGGCTTTAGAGTGTTTTCTTCTGAAACAGCTGCATCTTTTTAAGCTCTTTCAAGTCATTTTAAAACCAGTGTTCTTCTCAATTTCCAGTTATTTTACAGTGGTGGCAAAAATGATGAGAATAGCTGACAGATCTACAAATAGATCTTTGTTCCTTCCATACCATGAGTTCTTTTCATATAAATCTGAGCAGTGAGAACAGCTGACATGAGTCCTGTTTTTGTCTGCTCTAAACTTGTTTGAATGTTTGGTTCGTCCACCTTTTGCAGCGCATCTCTCACGCACTGCCAGTGAATTTCCTGAGGACTTCAGTGCTGATATTCCTCCACAGCTTCTGTAACAACAGATCTGTGCACTTTGGTGTGCACGGGGCTGAGGTCCAGACTTTCTTAATGGCCAATGCACCAAATGCAGAAGCAGAGCAAAGACATTCCTCAGGAAGGATGAAAGCAGACTAAACAAATGCTCCCATTTTGGGAACGTTTGGTCCTCTTAATCTCCGTTTCTTCTCTTTTTAATTGGCTGCTTGGCAATAAAACTTCATGGTCACTGTTTTAAGATGGGGTCTTGATATCAAAGCCTGCTAATCTAAACTGCTAATAAACCTGTGGTTAAAAAGAAACCAAAGAGGTTTTGTATTAACTCATTTTTCCACAAAAGTCGGTAGTAAGCCAAATCTATTGAGCCAGTTGTTGCAATAATCTGTTCATCTAACACTGCTCATTTTTATTTTTGAGAATATCCAGTCACTAGTTAGTTAAATACGACAATTCAGTTTTATGCATTTGAAGTGATTTAAAAAAAAGTTTTTTGCTATCAAGGTCGTTTAATTTAGCTTTTGCTTTGTCAATTCTGTTCTCTCTGTCTGAATTAGATAAATTCAAACCAGACTTACAGTTTATGTCACCTGAACAAACCTCTAGAGCAGGAGTAGACGTCACAAAGTACCAGGCTGATAATCGGGTCCCATTCAAGTACCAGCGCAACTCAGCAAATCAGAACTTCAGTCAAGTGTTGAGATTTTACAGATGCAAAGATTTAAAATCCAAACCATCTAAAGTGATTCTGATGATTTACAGGCGAGAAAGTGAACCTTAATGAGAGAAACCAGAGCAACGAATTAACAGACCATCTCGTCTCTTCTCCTCTTCTCCATCCTTGTCTCTGTCACTCCTTCTTCCCACAATCTTTATACTTTCACCTCTAAACAAACTGCACATATATAAAAATGGAAAGAATGGAGACAAACTTTCGTTTATGGCAGTGGATTTATTCTGATGGTTAGTCTTCCACACAAGCCCAAGAGGCAAACAGCAGAAATAAGAGAGCAGAAGAATGAGAGGAGTGGGAAGAAAACGCACGACTCCGCCCAACGTTTGATTGAGACGTTGAGCAACCTCAGTTAAACGTTACAAATGTAATCAACAAATAAGATCTGATCATCTCTGATAGACATTTACAGGAACGTGACAGCAGCTCCTTCAAAGCGACAAACCTGAAGGATGGAAGGAGGACGAGTATTCCTACCAGAATGGATTGAACAGAAGCCTGTCATTCAAAGCTTGTTTGGCGTTCGAAAATATCCTTTCCTTTCACATCATGTTCTTTACATCACGCTCAGCGTTGAAATGACTGACTGTTTAAGCCAATTAGACATGACGCAACAGCTGTTTTGCAGCCATGGTTGCTGGGAGAGCTCCAGACCTTCAAACCAAACCTGTCTTTTTCTGCCTCCAGCCTTTCGCTGTTGCACCACCCTGTGTTACTGACGTATGTCTGCTGTTTCCATTTAGCAATGGCTGGTTTATAAAGTCTCACCAATGTCTGTTTATTCACTAACATTATAAACATAATTGATGTTTATGGACACATGCACCAATGAACTAATCAAGATAATTTATTCATTTTAGATTGGGAGTGCACATAGAAACTGTACTGTAATTAATCATCAATCAATCCATCCATTGTTTTATGATTTATAAAAGACATTATTTATCGCTATGTTATGACATTTTTGAGCTATTTAGTTTTTATTACAGTGTAGTTACAGGTAAAGTATTTCTACTCGCTACTTCCGACAACATTGTTTTTCCTCATCTAATAATTATTGTATAGATAAGCTATTGTTTTTGTGGGACTGTGTCCTCAAATATCCTTGTGTATCCTTGATGCAGTAAAGATCTCACAAGTCATTTCTACTGATAAACTCTATTATCAAATGGTTCAGATAAGATAGGGATCTCTGACAGATGTCGTCGGTGGTAATTACAGCCGAATTGATTGCTAAAGCAGTGGATGGCAGCAACTTTTTGTCCTTCATTTGTTCCCTGCTCCTACCTAACAACATGATAAACCTCTCCAAGGCTACCATAAGGTGGAATTTAAGAATTTAAAGAAGGGAACTTCTGTGGTCAAAGGTGGGTCAGACAGGAAGGACAAGCACCCGGACACACCCCGTGTTTTCCAATAATTCCCAAGAAAATACAAAAACAGATTTTTCTGTATACGAGAGTTGGATACTAGTAAAACCATAGATTCCATTTCTGACAAAGTATCAGACCTTTAACTGCAAAAACCATTAAGATTTGGACAAACAAGGGCCCTATTTTGCGACAACATTCATTTTCCATTCCTTCCCACTTTCCTTCCTCTCCATTTTGAGCTGCTAGAAACCTTTTTCCATTTTGACCCACTTAAATATTTCCCTGATTTTTACCCATTTACCTTCAAAGGAAAGCATCTGTTTAACCCATTTATCTTCAGCTTATTCGCCACCTCTGCGGAGAAATCCCCCCTCACTTATTTAACTGTGCCACTTATTGCATCTTTGTACTCAAACTGCAGCAGATACATCACAAAGACAAATCTACACGCCGGCTGAGGTCACTGCTACACATATACGTATATTTCCAACTTGGTCTCTCTGCGTTAATAATTAGTGTCTGGCTCATTAGTTTAGTCTTTGGTGCAGGTGAGAAAAAGGTGGAAATGAATCAGGCCCGACGTGCTGCGAGACATGTTCACAGAAGAAAAGAGCAGGAAAACAAGTAAATATAGTGATCATCACCAAGGCGCGTGCCCTCAGTCTGACCTTGAAGGAAAGAAACAAATCTTTGGTTTGCATTTGTGGTGTTTACTGTTGTTGCGATGGGGATTGATAATTTCACAGTTGAAAGAAATATGAATTGCTCAAGGGGGAAGGTAATTCAAGTGGAAACCAAATGAAGGTTAAAAGTATCTCGAGACAAACGTTTGGCGTGAAACCCCTTCAGAACATCGCAGGAAAGGAAACGGCTGGAGTCTGATATATTACTGTGCAAAAACAGAATCCTTTTTTTGTTAGTTCATTCAGAGTATTTCAAGTAAAAACTGCAAACACACCATTATCTATGCCCAAAGCTTAAAAGCAAGAAAAGATTATACCTACAAATGCTTTATTTAGACTTATTTTGAGTGGGAGAATAGAAAGGTTTTTGAAATGTAAAATATAACATTACAGTTATAAATGTCCTGCTGTCATTTTCTGCTTGAGAAGGTTGTGCTGGTCTCTGGGTCACGGCCCTGACCCAACCAGCACAGACAAATGCATAAAAACAAAGTATACACCTAACATTTTCTTTGGGCACATTTTCAAGTTCATACTTTTCTGAAAAATATACAACTTTGGACAAAATAAATCTTTCTTAAAGTCCCCTCATATATCACAACATCCACATTTCATTCAACATGGCAGTTTTGTGGATCCTGTCTGGTACATATGTTTGCATATTTGTTTCTCTCTCTCTCTCTTTTATTCTCTCTGTCCTGTCTCTCTCTTCTTCTCCTCTACCCAGCCAGCTTTCAGCAGGATGGTTCCTCCTTGTCAGTCTGGTCCTGCTCAAGGTTTCTTCCTGTTAAAAGGGAGTTTTTCCTTGCCACTGTGCTTACCTGGGGCTTCAGGCTCTGGGTTTCTGCCTCTGTAAAGCACCTGGAGACGATTTTTATTGTAAAATGCGCTGTACAAATAAACTTAACTGAACTGAACCTAACCCTGACCTGCTTGACCTTTACTTGTGTAGTCTGTGAACAGACAAACATGTGCACACCCAGGTGAGCTGATCAGATAATCATGTGACTAAACAGGAGGTGACCTTAGATGACCTGATGAAATTGATACAAAACAACAAAATAAGGCAAAATCCCATTATTAACACTACGGCCCAATATGTAACAACACAAATCTTTGATAAAAGAGTGATAAAAGAATGTGTTCTGTGTGGTTAGCTTGGTCAGTGGTACAGTATGACTCCAATCACTTTTCTTAAAGGGAAAATGGGTTCTGGGTTCTTTTGGGTTAAAACCAAGCCTGAACCCTCAAAGAGACCTGTGGAGTCATTCTGTAAATCTGAAAGGTGTCTCAGCACACGGGCAGTGGGACGGTGCTCTGTGGATGTGTGTGTATATGAAAAGCCTGTATGCTGTTGGCGGCGATATGTAACTACTCTGACATTCAAGTCATAACAGCTCTCTAAACTTTCACTGTGTTGCTAAGCTCTTCATCGTTTTCTCGGATCTGAAAAGGAGTTGCGTTACTGTTTGCTGGTGGTGCACATCACTGATCTGCAGGTTTACATTTGCTTTATTTTCCTTTCTGAGTTTTTAGAGGTTAAGAGTGATTTTCAAACAGTTTCCAAACCAAAATACATATTGTACAGACTAATGAAATTATGATGTTGGCTCCAGTCTCTTAAGGCTCCCTCTTTAGATTTGTCCCAGCCTGATTTGCTTCGGCTGCTCAGGAAATGGCTGCACTCTCTCGTCTACAAACTTCCTCCTTTTCCTGTAATGGTTTATACAGCTCTGTTAAAATTCTGATCATTCGCCTTTCATCCTTGTCTCTTGTTACCCTTGATTTTGCCTACCCACTCACTCCACTTAACGCCCTCCCTTTACCCAGTACTGTTCTCAGCTCTCGACTCACACTCTCGCTTGTTTGCCAATCCTCCCCCCCACCCCACTCTCCTTCTCTTTCGCCACGTCTCTTCCTCCTGCCCCACTGCTCCCTTTTTCTCCCATTCTCTGTTTGGACAGAAAGCCAATTTGAGCTGTCTGAACAAATGAGAGGTGTCAGAGATCATTTAAATGGCCATAAATAACATCAAGAGACGAAGCGAGCAATGAGCAGACGCCACTACTAAACGCACACTTGCATTTGAGATTCAGCTCAGCCGTTTGCACACATACTTAAGTGGACCCATTGCTAATTTGTCTGATAGTGTGTTCAGGAAAGATAAGACCAGAGGCAGGAATCTGACCTGCCTGAGATGGATTAGTCCGCCTTGTACTCCTGTCATCGTTCAGATGGAGGGGGCACAGGGTATTGTTTGCTAATTTGCCTTCTGCAGCTATTGTTCGGAATGCTCTCTGCAGCAGTAATGGGCCGTATTGGATTTGTGTTTCCATACAGGAAATAAAGCGAATTTGGAGTCTTGATGAAGAGGTCAGTCCTCTTAATGAGACTCTAAGATTAAATGGCGCCCTTCACATTGATTTAATGACACAACACTTGGCTGCTCCACGGTCAAAAACGTACACACACCTAGTTCACACATCGCGCACTGCAGGAAGGGAGCTTGAGCCGGATCTTAATTCATTAAGCTTGTCCTCGTCTTAAGGAGAAGAAAACGATCGGTGATTTTATACTGTCTGACAACACTGTCCCTAGTCGGACAAATAATAAACTTCTCTTATTTTCAGTCTGTGTTCCTCTCCCTCTATCATGTCTAGGAAGGTGCATTTGTGTTATAAAATATTTAGACAGCAATGAAACAGTCACAGTTTTCCGTGTTTCAAAAAAAAAAAAAACATACGCTCGCGCACACACGCTTCTCCATCGAGAGTCGGTGCTTCCTGCCAGCCTCCTCACATCAGGCTAAATACATTTTTGAGGTGCCAATTTCATCCCGGGGATGTTAAGAATTCAAGCCATAAGGTCAAAACATTCCAAATGTTCCGTTGCAGAATTGGATGGAAATGAATGTTTGGCTCTGTTGAAGTAGCCAATACTCTTCCCCCGTTCCCAAACAGCAGGCTGGAGAAGGTGCACGCTTCACGGAGGATGACACCAAGAGGTTCACAAAACAAGGCAGAATGTGTTGCTTCTGTGTAGCATTACGCAGGAAAGTATATTGTTAGGTGGCATCTGAAGGTTGCGAAGACATTCGTGCGTGTGGATGCTGAGGCTGGGTTGACTTTAGTCTGCAAACATCGATGTCACAGGCTGACAGAGCCAGAGGGTGCAGTGGGTGTGAGCATGTGGGTGTTTTCTTTCATACATGCCAGCTTTGAGCTCTGTGATTATGCTTATGATGTTGTGTGTGACAGGTTGCCTCCAGACGCTCTCAGCAGGGCCTGGACACGTATAGCTCCTGCACTGAATTGTTGAATATCTCGGTACTGAAGTTAGCATTTTCTCCAGATTTTGTGTGGGAGAAGTGGTGACTGGAATTTTTTCACGGTTCAGTTCGCTGTAGAAGTTATTTTTTTGTTACTTTGTTTCCAGTTGTGAACTGTCCCTGGAAGGCTACCCCACAGGCCGAGCAAATCAATAAATAATTTCACATCATGCATGAACACTTTCTGCCCACCGTATAAAAACTTAAGCCATTAAATCCAAACAAAAGTCACTCATCGATGCTAAGGCTTCCTCTCCCATCAAAAGGCTCGGGCTCACATTTGATCTGTTTTCATTCATCATTTAAATAGGTCAGGGCTCCATCTACTTGCAGGCTTCCCGTTAGTTTACCTTAATATTTAAACGACTTGCTCGTTTTGGTCTCTCTTCCTTTCTGTGACAAATCTCTGGGCTCGACTCTGTTCTTTAGCATAACGTTCATTCCCTTTAAGAGTATCATCAGAAACGTAAACAGGCATTTCTGTTGTGCATATTTTTGATTTGCTGTAGGGGCCCTGTGCGACATCAGCATTCATTTGTAGGCATTAAGGTATTTAAATCATTTTGAACAGCTATTATGATGCTTTGTTTGTATTTATGTTGTTTTTCCACTTTACTGTAGATCAAGTCTTTGCACCTATCTGGTAATATCCATCACTTCTTTCAGTGATGCGCTACTGACCTTATCGGGGAGCGCCTTCCTTTCCTGCAAGAATCCAAAAGGCGAAGAATATTGTTGCTGTCACTTGTTATTAATGTGCTGAGCCAAACTGACAGTCTTTAGCAGAGCTCTTCACCTTTTCTCCAAACCCTGCTAATCATGTGCTTGATCATTTTCTCTGAGACTACTTCCGTGCTCAGCAGTGTTTGTTTGTGTGTGTGTGTGTGTGTGTATGGCAGGGAGGATTTTTTGTATTTCCACCCTCGTTCTCGTGATCACAGGCAGGTATCCTATAGCATTAAGCCATTAAACATTTTAAATATTGACTCACATGCAGCATGAAGTACTTTTTAATATTCTGTGGTTTATGCTCGAAGCTATGCATTAATAAATTATTATTAATAATAAAGCTGGTTTAAATAAATACATTCAGTAATCATGGGGGAGATCTTTGTCTTTGTCCATTTTAGATTGTCATCAGATGTTCTGGAAGACTCTGTTCCCCCCTCTTTTTTTAAACTGAAAATTAGAAATCGTTGCCAAGGTTTTCAAGACGACAACATGTCTGCTGTCTTCAATTCTGTTCATTTACAGCCATTTATACATGAACAGAACCCTGTTCTACCTGACAATCACGCTAGAAATGCAGCAGAAAACAACAACGGAGCAAATGTTGCAGCGATGTTTCTGGGATGTTTTTTGACAGATTCAACACCGACTGAACAATGATCACGAGCTGCTTGAGCTGAGATGGGAAAACAATTTTCAGCATCACCATGGAAAAGAGTTTGAGACTGGAAACACAACACCAGCTGGAGGTCATGTTTACGTCTCTGCATAACGGAGCTGTGACAATAATAGTCATGTCAGCCGAGAACGACGAAATTGTGTGTTTTTTGCAGCGTTCAGATAAACAACTAGAAACGATCTGTGGCGGTGTTAGAAGATTACAGCTGTCAGCTCATCAGCAGATCAGAAAGCTGGAACCACTTTAGTTCTTGGATCTAAAAAAACACCCCAGTATCGAGCAGTTTTAATTTTTAATGGGATGATGAAGAGATTGTTTCTGATAAAAAAAAAAGACCTCCCGGTGCTGGGCAGAAGGACCGGGGCTGCTTGGGCTAATAATCCAACGTCTTTGTTGCGCCTTTAGAAGGATTTTCTGTGGTTTGTCTTTCAAATCGTTCCTCCAGCCAGTGGAAAATACCTTGAAACATCTGGATACACAAGGTTCCGGGGTTCCTTCCATAAAGTTCTCCCTGGTTGTCATTGCTCGTTAAAAAGATGTGCATAATAAAACATTATTAATGCCATAGTTTAACAAGGTTAATATGATTTAAAAAAATAGATGGACACAGTTGATGTAATGAATTGTGATGATATTTGATAGAAGGGGTTTTGATGATATAGGAATTAGCAGAGCTTTTTGTTACCTTGACTTTTCCAACAGGGTCTGATTGTGAATCAAATGAACAGAGATATGAAAGGTGGCTGTTAGACAGAATAGCTGGATGGGTCAGCAGGGAGAAGAAAAGAACGGTGACAAAAAGATGGGTCAGGAAAAAAGAGAGGGATCAAACATTCCAGAAGTGTTTGAAGCCTCGGGTCTTTTGGCTACCTCTCCTGTTCGGCCACGCTCTCTCAAATCTGCTCTTTGTGTCCCTGGAACACAGGAGGAACATCAAGAGAGGCCAGACCAGATAGTTTGCAATCATCTCCTCAGCTTCTTAGAAGCTTCCGGCCCCAAGGTTCTTAATTCTCTATTCATTTTTACTCTAATGGTGCTTTCCTCTGCTTCCTCGTCTTCATCTCGATCTCCCCCAGTGCCTTTTTTCTCCATCTGTTTCTCATTTCTCATTCCTGCTTTCTTTCCTCCTTTCAGCCATGCTTAGCAATTCTCCTTTCAGTTCCCCCCTTTCTTTCTTCTCCTCCCTAGCTTTCATTTTGCACAGCCCTTTTCTGCCTCTTCCCCCTTTCTTCTCTCCAGCCCGTCCGCTTAATTCTCTCTCCCCCCTCATCATGGGGACTGTAAATCCCTCGGTGGTTGGAGCGCAGAGCCACCAAGCTCTTTGATCGTTCGCATGGAACCAACATTCTGACTGCCATTCTGGACAGAGCTCTGTCTGGTGTCTGTGTGCCGGATGCTGAGGGAGGCGAGGGGAGGCGAGGCGAGGCGTGCCCCCCCCCCCAAAATGCACAGACACAAATTCAGGCAAGTATTGTCCTCTGTGTAATTAAATTTCCTGAAGATCAAAGAAATAGTTGATAATACAACCAAACCAACTGTCTGAAAATGCTTTATCTGAGCTATTTCTTTTCACCTACAGTCTCTCTCTCTTTCTTCTCTTCTGTCATTCACTCTGAACATGATACCCAGTCCTTTATCCAAAATATGCTGTTTAATCTGGCGAAATGAGAAATTATCATCAAACAAGCAGTACGGCCTTATGAATACTGATCCAGTCTGTCTCAGCGCCTCACGATGACTCTAAATGTAGTGAAAGCGTTCCGTCGTTTATAATGCATGAGTGCACAGCTTGTAATCAAACAAAATTGTGCTGTTCACTTGCCTGAGAAAATGAAATAATGATGATGTTCTTGAAAATGAATGCTTTGTGGGATTTCAATTTGGTACAAGTGAGTTGGGTCAACTTACCCCGACACGTCTCGACTCTGATTGAGCTGCAAGATAGCGAGGAGTTATACACAGTTCACAAGTGATATATATGATTTATGACAGGAGGAGAAAAGGGAACATAAAGGGAAAAATGGTTCAAAGATGTCTCTGTGTTGTCTTGGCATTTGGCTCATGTGCTTGTTTTTCTTCTGCAAAGTCTCCACAGGCAGCGTTTGTGCTTGTGATACATTAAAACGGCTTTTGGAAAATCAGAACACAAACAGAAGCCTCTCAAATGTCATTTCATTTTTCTCCCTAATGTGAACAGTCTTAAATATTAATACTATATGCCTCGTGTTCTGCTTACGTTAATGGAACGAGGGACTGTAAAAGGACGGACGATCCCTCATCTCGGAGGACTCTGAACTCTCTTTTAATATTTGCTGTCAATGCATTTATCCTCAAAGAAAGAAAAAAACTTCAGTTTGATATTATCAGCTTTATTCATGAGTCGGTGTTATTTATTGGAGGATCTGAAAAAGTCATTTCTATGTAACATTTTGTCATGTGGTAAAACCATATGGACATTTAATAAAGGCTCAAATCCTTCTAAATCCACCTGCTTTTCTATGACATTTGGTTCAATACGGCCATTATGAAAGGACCCCTAGATTTCTCTACAAGAAGAACACTTCCACACACACGGACACGGGCACACACACATGCACAGAAAAGTCACTGTTCTGCTTAAGCCTGTGGAATTGATGTGCCCCTAAGCCTGTTTTTATTCCATGCATTATGCCCCCAAAAAGTGCACTTCTGAATGGTTGTGGCTGCCACTCACCATATAAGCTCGGGATCAGGCTGTCGAGACACACGCACACAGACACACATGCACGCACCCACTGCGCATCGGTACACATCAGTATGGAAAATGGCAGAAAATTCAGGCGCACAAGCACAGAAAAGATGAAACCCGAATTTTTGAGGGCAACATATTCTGTTTCTCGCGCAGGTGCACAGAATCGCTCCCGTACTCGATCCCCCTCACACAAAAACACATACAGGAACATAAACATTCACCTCTAAGCTGAGGGATGAAACCTGCACAGTGTGTCTGCGCCTCACGCTGGCTTAGCCACAGAGCTGGAGAACAGTGAGGGGATAAAAAATAGAAATGAAGACATATGACAGCAAAAGCTCTGTAAACAAGACCACAAAGACACACGCTTACATGCACGTGTGGCTGCATACGTGCACACCGGGGACCGCTCCCACCTGTCTCCGCTTACACCTCAGCTACAGTTAGGTGTGGCAAACAGTGTCAGAATAGCTGTCTGGAGCTGCGGATGCTCCCGTTCGATGTTCAGCTTAACTCTGGCTGCTTCATGTCAGTTCCAGCTAAGCAGCAGGACGGAGGAAGGGGCTGACTAGGTCTCTCTGCAGGAGGCTGTGGCTGGTGTCTTTAGATGCTGCTAAACCTTTCAGACCTACAGGGCTTCTCCCCAACTGCGCGGGAAAAGCAGCAGCTCACTGCTGACATTCTGGTGATTATCACCGCGTGCTGCAGAACTCCCCATTCATCAACGGGAGTCAACGTTTGTGATTTGACTTCAGAGATATTCCACATGTGAGACACTCATGCAAAGACAAAAACAAGGACACGCAAGCAAAACATTTTGCTTTAATTTAAGCTTCCCTAAGCTTAAAGTCATCCATTAAAACAGGCGGTGGTGTCGTAACAACAGCCCACAGTGTCATTTCAAACAAGGAGCCATTAAAACCAGGTGCCATGAGAAGAACGGCAGGTGTCGTGTGACGTGTGAAACTCTCAGCAGAGGTTCGCCAACCACACAGTAATGAGTTATGGAGGACCTGGTGTTACCGAAAAACCAATAAAGCATTTATTTCCACATCAGGTGAGAAATAAAAACATCAGTGTCCAAATTAGAAAATGAAAAAAAAATATTTTGGAGTAATGTGGGAGTCTGTTAAGGAATAGTTTATCATGAAATGAAAAGAGGGATTATGGAGATTATATTGATCCACTTTTTATTACGTTTTTTTTTTAAATTTGGAATACATTCTCACAAAAGAAATTCATAATGACAAATGCTTATTTAGGGATCTTCTGATTAAGCATTTTGAAAAGTTTGAAAAGTCATTTCCATAGATGTTGTGTGAGCCTGTGGGTCTTTGTGAGCCGCGGAAGGAAAAATAAACAGCGAAATCAGCAACGTTAGAAACAAAACAAACACCGCTGGTTTCAAGATCTTCCACAGCAGCCGAAAGCTGTCCAGTGGTTCCAAAGGGAAGCTCAAACGGGACTTAGAAGTGGACTCTGAACTTTTTTTGTTGGGATTCTGGACCTGGTCGGGTGGTGGAAAGCAGGTCAAGCAGCATTGGAAACTCCAGGAGGTCTGTGTAGGTTCTCACTCATCCAGGTCATTGTTGCCCTGGAAACTCAAGGAACAACACTTAAAGCTGAGGCTGGTTTAAATGCAAACGGAAACAGTCATGCAACACTTTTGGATTTTCTAGCAACCAGTCATACACCACTCAGTGACAACACGGAAACGAGGGAGGGGGATGAGCAGTGTTTTAAAGCTGCAGGCACGATTGGCCAATAAAAGACAGGTGTGCAGCAGGACTTGCAGTTGTTTGGAAGCTCTCAGCTGAAACCTGTCCTCACACAGGAAGGGAGGGGGCACATGAGAAGGGCCCTGGGACATTTCCTATGTATTTGCTCATTTTAATCCTCGGAGTGTTTCACTCATATTTGTGCTTTTAGCACAAATTATGTCATTTTCAATCAAATTCCACCATCAGTATTTTAATTTCTACATTTTTAACAAGCAGCATGTTTGATTACTGTTTCATTAATATGCCCATCTGCTACAGACAGTCACAGAATATTGCGTGTTTGACATATATATACACATATAAATCTTCAAAAAGCACATGAAGCAAGATTTAATCTGAAACTTTAAAAGATTCCTGTGTGGAGACAAGGAAAGCTCTCAGATACATTTTCATTTTCTTGTACGTAGTCCAAAAAAAAAAAAGGGGGGGTGAGTGACACCTGATGAGAGCTGGCTGGGTAAAAGAGAAGGGAAGAAAGGATGGAAGAATTAGAGGAATACACATACAGCCTACACAATAGATAGATTGTGGTTTGTTATCCTATGTAAAACTGAGCAGCTCGGTGGGGTCAGAGGTCAGTGGACAGCTGCAGAGTCAGCGATACCTGCAGAGATGTGCATAGAGAGGAGGGGGGGAGGGGGCACAAAAAGGAGATTGCAGGAAGACATATAACCTTAAGCCATGTTTCTTTGCCTCATCTGCCTCGACCTCTAGCAGTATAACTAAGATGATGCTTATCCTGTTCTAACCATGAGAATTAATAACTAAATTTAGATGTAGAGAGGGATTCAGCCTCGTGTACCTGGGGGGTTTCAGCCTTGGGTACCTGGATTCAGCCTTGTGTACCTGTATCCTCCCTGGAAGGGAGCAGGGGGCCTGATAGCTGAAGGCCTTTCTACTTTTAAAGATTCTGGGGACCAGCAATAAACCAGCCTTCTTGAATGATCTGGTGCTGCCAGCTTCTCCAGGTATGACGGCGCGTGACGGCTGCTGTCTTGCTCCTTTAAACCCACTATCATATAAAAAGCATCTGTTTGAAGTTTTACAGAATAATATTTTGAAATTTACAAATCCAGTTAATGAATGTATTATGACACGAGGACACTAGCAGGCATCTAGCATTAGCATTAGCATTAAGTCTTCCTCTCTTCGTGTCAGAAACAGACATCAGTGGCCCTCTTCACTGGCCATTGCTCTTGGCAATGAGCAGTGAGCAGAAAGTGCTTACTTGAAAACAACAGGATACTTCTCCAACTCAAACAGCATCCATCAGCCGTGCAGGGTGTGCATGTGTGAATACAGCCCACTTCTGTGAGCAGAGAGCAAACGCTGTGTGTAAATGTAGAAATGCAGAACGAGACTGTCACTTCAGTAATGTGCAGCCTGGCTTCTCCCAGCATCCGTCTGACCTTCACGCTCTGTTTCAGCACACTTGCGTCACCCCTGTCAAACACGGGCCTTCATTACTTCTGAATGGAAGTTGGTGTTTGTGTGCATGTGTGCCTTTGAGAGAGGGAAAGAGAAAAGAGATGTATCTATGAGTCTCTCTGTGCTGAGATGCCTGCAGCTGTGATTGATCTCTGAATCCTTTCAACACAAATCACTTCATTATTTTCACAAGGGAGATCGTAATCTCCCTGAATCTGCCTTTCAAAAGAAAAAAAAAATCCAAAATATCTGTGAGCTTGTAAAAGTTGGATGTTTGGGGAAAATCTAATATCACTTGTCCTTCCATCACTTTCAAGATTATATCGCCATTATAAAGTGAAATTAGGTCTCTCTTTAGATAATAAAGGGAAATCTAAATGATTGTGATGCTCAGCCATTGTTCTGCACCAAAAGAGCCAGGGGAAGTGTGGATGATATGCGTCCTGGTCACCACTCCCTGTTGAGATTTCATGGGTATGACTGATTGGGAGGAGTTCCTTGGATAGAACCAAGACACGCTGGAGGCGTAAAATCTCCCAGAGGACCTCAGAGTACTTGAGGACACTGAAGAGGAAAAGAAGCTGAAGTAACCAGGGAACAGATATCTAGGCTGCTCTAATTATGCTAGAATGAAAACAACAGTTAAGTTAAAAATTGGTACATTGTAAAGTTAAATATGCACAAACCATTAAATTTTGGATCTGACTGACTCAGGAAGGAGGATAAAAACTGTGTTTACTTGTGTTTTATGTAGTATCTGGTTGTCCACCAGTGTCCTGTTCCATCTACCTTGAAATGCAACGACATATTCACAAATAATTGTATAATAAAGAAAATATTTTATTTGAAAGGCACATAGAAGTTGTCAGGGGGCAGAAATCTTTAATCAGTCCACAGCTGGGGCAAAGCCTGAGCCCAGTCTTGCCTTCAGCTGCACCACTGTGTTCCAGCAGTTGGGACACAACATCTAAAGACCCAACCTTATTTAAAACCCAACTTTATTTAAAACTTGCGGCGTGAAGACGCAGTCTGAACAAGCTGACACGCTGTTAATTTATTCTGAGATTCTCCTTGCTCCATTCCTTAAAACGAGCTGAACTCCCTGAAACTGATGTTCCAACGGTGTGACTTTTGACGGTGTGATTTTGCAGTTCCTGCCTGTTCACAGGTTCTGGTGGTAGCGTGAAAAGCAGACCCAGTCTTGGTTCTAATCAAACTGATTAAATAAATCTGGTTACTCATAAACATGTTTCTGGGTGAGCTCTGCTGATCTCTGTTTACCTCATGAACACAGTTTGCTTGTCTTTTTTATTCTTTGGTCCTAAAACTCCTTTAAATCTCACTTTTAAGCTAAAGCTTAATTGATTCTGATTTTTTTTTTCCAGTGGATCATTTTACAGAGTTTGTTTTAATAGTTGTAATTCTCCTTGTGTTAAGATCCTAACGATGTCCCTGAAGACAAAACCTGGATCAATGAGGCAGACTGGCCGTAAATGGGATTTATTACTCACTAAAACGATAGCAAAAATGAAGCAATGGGTAATAAACGTCTGAAAGCTACAGCAATGATACATGAAACAACAGTAATGCATCTGATCACTTTTTAATTATAGTGTTTTTTCGTCTTTACTTGTGTGTTGAAATGTACTTTGGAACTGAGGTTTTTCAAAGTGCTGCATAAATGAAGTTTATTGTTTATTATTTAAGTTGTTGCTGACTGTTGAGGCTGTTTCAGTGGTATGAAACTGGATGTTATCAGTTCTTGTAGTTGAAGATGCAGCACGTTGCCTCCATTGTTTGGAATTATGTCTCATACACATCTTTAATTATGAAATAAGAACCTGCAGTACAAACAACAGGCGATAAGGATGCTTTATGAAGGACGGTCACTACAGAGTGGAGGAAAAAGGGAAAGAAAACTTCTGCCCATCTCTCGGTCTGTCTGTAGGATTCCTCCTCGTTAAAAGATTAAATGCCCAACTCAGAGTTTAATAGGATTGCTTGGCAAGAAGCACCGTCTGTATACGCGTGTGCTTGTGTAGTGGGTGGAGTTTGGGTGGGAGTTTTAACAAGATTGCTGGCACGGCTTCCCTTGGCACCACATCGTCTGATGGACACTATTCCTCTCCCCATCTATGTGCCCCACCTCCACCAGTATGCTACTTTTTAAGAGAATAAGGAAACGTTCCAAAGTAAATACAACAGTCCTCCAGTCACAGCCACGCTGTGTATCAGCAAAGGAAGATGAGATGAGATAAAGAAGTGTGTGTGTGTGTGTGTGTCTGTTCTTGTTCTTGCTACAAACTGAGTACCAAAAAAGTCATTCTACTGGCAAAGTGAGGACATTTTGGCTGGTTCTCACAAGTTTAAAGGACTGAATAACATGGATGTCCATGTTATAACATGGATTTAAGGTTGGGTTTAGAGTTGGTTTTAGTTTACGGTTAGGGTTAAGGGGTTAGTTGGGATGGTTAGTGTTAGTGTAAGGGGCAGGGTAATACATTACACCTATAAAAGTTCTTACAAAGATAAAGTACAAGTGTGTGTGTTTGTGTGTGTTTGTGCGCACTCTTACAAATTAACATAAAGAATTTGAAAAACATTGAAAGATGAAAATGAAAAATGTTAGAATACTAAAAAAGAAACTTTCAAAGACATTAAAGCAGTTTCTTATTGCTGTTGTAGAAATTACAATTTCTTTAGCTTTTACAAGAATAATTATAAAGTTCAGTGTGATTTCTTAGTGGAATTGCCACACTAGGAATAAGCAAGTTGTAAATGCTTGGCTAAATCCACTTCTCCGAGTCGCTGGGACAGCAAAGTCATAGCAGTCTTCTTCCGGAAGGCATTCCCAGGACATTCTTTTATCCTTTCCAAAGGCGCACAGAGTCCAACCACCGTGTAGAGCAAACTAATTTCATTTACATTAAAAAATTGTTTCTGTCATTACAGCGCTCACAATCAGAGATCTATGTTGGGATGTAGCTTGACCAGTAAACTGAATACATTGTCCTCTTACTCATGTTCTGACGAAGCTTCTGCATCGCTGACACCCAGTTCGGTCTCTCTTTGTCTCCACACACTTTCCCCTCAGCCCTGAAAGAGACCAGCCATACTCTTCAACAGGGAGCAGCAACTTCCGTCTGACGCATACTTGGCAATCCATCATATTCTGGATGAAAACTATGCTTCAAGCTTGGCCACAAATGGAGCCAGTGTGAGCTCAAGGTCACAGTATGATGAAGCCAGCAGGATTATGTCAACAACGCAGAGAGGAAATGTAATGCCGATGAACTCCACGGCCTCTGCGACGTGCCTCTGCCTCCGAAAGTCTGCCCAGAAAAGTTAAAAGCAAAGGGCTCGATAGTTTTGGGGTTATTTGCCACTGACTAATATCTGCCATCATAATAAATTGAGTTTGTCGTTTAGTACTTTACTGTGACTTTAATCTCAAAAACTACTGTAGAACATACAAAGATTTGGAAATTTAGCTGCACATAAACCATTGTGCTTAAACTCCATTTTTAAGCCAAAATATGTGAATATTGCTGAATAATTATGCTTATTATATCTGAATAAAAACTTAAAATACCCCACAACTCTCAATGAGTTGACATGAGAAAAAGTCTTTTATATTCAGGTATGCTCTTGAGTGAAATAAAGTTAAAAATCTATATTATCATATAGCAAATTATTCTGGTGTGTGTTTCTGAATAGTTGGAGGGAGAATGAGTTTCAGTTTTATTCACTGTTTGCTTCATTCGTCCAGTATCTTTCTCCTGCTGGATAATGTTGACTCATATCTGTTAACTACTCTGTAATTTTACAAAAGAATTTGTAAGAACCTGAAATGTGATAAACTGGTGCCAATTATGCAAGTTTCATCCAGAGGGTGAAAAGACCATTCAGCTGTCTCTTTGGAGCATTGTGTGTGGGTGGGTGTTGGATTTCTGCACTTAAAGAAAGGAGGAGTAGTTTACATTAGGTGGTTATGCTCACTTCATACCTGGAAAATGAAAATATGTTAAGTTGAAATGATTTATTGAAATAAATGCATGCCTCTAGTACCGGAAAATTAAGAGGGCGAAAAAGGTAACCGCTATGAAAACAGACATAGGTGTTTGAATGTTGATTATCAACGGAGAAGAGGTGGTGAAAGAAATCATATTTTCTGTGCACAGATCTGAGGGCATATTCAAGGGTGTTTACAGACTGGAAGAAAAGTTCCTCAAGGCTGGAAGATAAAAGACCATCTCAAACATTTGTGAAGAAGGGTGGGTGGGTGATTATCTTCTGGTGTTCCACCCTGTAACTAAAAACAAATGGGCTATACTTCCATGATTTATTTCATAAAAAGTAACGTGCGTATCATCCTACTGTTGAAGAAAACCGCCCAGTAAGAGACAAATTTCAACTTAGTGGAGTGACTCCAGTTAGCATAGCAAATTCACTTTGGTGAAACTCAGAGCAGAGTAATTTCCCCTGGGATCCGCGACCCCCTTCCTGAAGCAAGCCAACCAAAGTGACATCTGTCAAAGTTGTGACAGTGGAACTAAGTTAAAATGAATCAGAAAAGATTCCAGTCAGGGTGGTTCATCTACACTAACTAACAGGGGAGCGGGACATGCTTTCAAAGTGACTGCTGTAGTTAAGGAATCCTGTCACACAACTGAGGAGCTATTCCAAGGAATTGGGTATGGAACACATGCTAATCACATGCACATATTTTGATGCTAATTAGTGAGAGCGTTAGGATGCTTTGACAGCAGAGCTCTTTGGACCACTTTAAATGGACCTGGGTCTGGTTCAGCTCGTTACACACCTCAGTCACGTGGTAATTTCTCACGCTTTCATGTCCTTTCACTTCTCCGAGTTGGGAGGAGGTAGCCCTGGATTTTTCTATAGATCTAAAAGCCGTCCTGGTTTTAGTCTACCTTCTGCATCTCATTCCCGGTGTACCTCCCCTCTCGCCCAAAGGCAGCTGGGATAAGCCCCCACCCGCACGACCCGTAAGGTAAATGCTGTTAGAAGACTGAAGGATGGAAGGGGTTTTGCTTTGATCACAGGGCCAAACAAGATCCTCCATGCTTTATGCCGTTACCAGTGAGAAATATAAACAAAATGAAGATAACATGGATACAAGACTGTGCTCCCTTTTTCACCTATGGATATTTCATTTAAATCAGAAATTACCATTAGTACAAGCTTGGCAGTAGAATGGCATTCAAACCACCTCCTTTCCTTCAGATGGGACCTTTGAAGTGCCACTAGACTTCCTGCCCATTCGTCAACCGATTGCAGGGTTGCCCCCAGTGATGGCTGATGTGTGGTGTTTCTGTTGTGGCAGGTATAGAGTAATTAAGTGCAGAGTTTCTCAGAGAACATGTCAGCAGGAAATAATGAGCAGAGACAGTTAGAGTAGCTCTCTGTGGACAGGCACCGGCTTCTGGTGGTTTGATATCCTCGATGAACTGGACAGACACGGTGACCGTGGTGACCACGTTTGTGCTGGTTTGCTTCTGCAGCTGTCTGCTCGCTGCTGTAGATGGCACTGAGCAAAGACCAAATTGGATGCTATCATGGGAATAACGTCTGGCTCTCTAATATTCCTGCAGAGCAGATTGACATGGGCTGTCTGCATGTGAACAAAGAAGCTGATAGATCACCACCGACCTCACGACAGACAGAGACAGCACAGCTCGCCTAGTGACAGTTTTGGCTTCCAAGCAATTTTTACAAGACAAGACCATTAAAAATGCATGAAAAGGAGAGAAACTAAGCTAATACAATGGATACTACGTAGATAATACTTACATAATTGCATCTAAATACTGTAGAATTTACAGTACCTACATGTTGCCTCAGTGGGTTTTATGTTGAAATCTATGTGCAACATTTGATCCATTTTGTATGAAATCATGACAAAGTATGTTTTAGCCCAGAATCCCTGCCATGCAACACCTTCTACAGTGTAGAACTCACTCCTGCCGTGGTTGCACCAGTGTTGCTGCAAATATGATGAAATTGCACATACCTGCTGGTAATCACATCATCAAAACAGGCTGCTTTCACCAACCAGCCAGTAAAGACCCCATTTCTCAGCCGGACTCATCAAAATCTGTGAATGGGCACTGATTGGGCAGGAGCGCCCCGCTGTCCAGGGAAAACTCCAGTAGTCAGTACTGCTGGCATAAGGTGACTTGATCTATAGTAGGGACTAATTTTTTCCACATTTTTGGTTGAGTCACACAAACAATTTGAGCAATCGGGCAGCAAAATGACATTTTAAAATAACCGTTTTGAAGGGAAACACAGCAGTGTTGCATTCTCATGAGATCATTATGTTCACCACGAGCGCGCCGTAATCAATGGAACAACATGGTTGGAACTGTGTCTGAAGCAGTTTGTATAGCTTGCTGGTTTTTGTATCTTTTGATGATACAACTTTTAGCCCTATTAATTCCACTGGGTCAGACTGATGGTCAGATGCACCACTTTCATGTCCATATAAGTGCAAATTCTAAATCTAAAATGTGCAACTAAAACATAGTTTAAAAGACAAATGCCACAGAACCAGGCTGCAAAACAGAGACGCCTGACTCATGCATTAAGCTACAATCGACCCAGGAGAAACAGAAGAGATTTAAAAGGAATTTAGCAGGTTAGGTTAATGCTGTTAACCGTGGACAAGATAAACTTTTGGTTTTAGTCCCAGCTGCTGCTGCTGCGGCAATCCTCTGTAATCTTTAATCTCTTTAATGTGAATATAGATGTAAATAGAACCCACCTAAGAGCGCATGTGTTTGAGAACAGTAGACCATCTGTTTTGAAGTTGTTACAGCTCTTTGGCACTTTTCTTTGCTTTTCCATGAAATAAAACAAAAACCTTAAAAAAACCAGCGTAAACCAACAAACTATTGCCGGCCTCTCCTGGGATCCTCGGTATCATTCTCTCACTTAAACAAAAAAAGATACTTTAAATACCGATTTCCAAGGAAACACAGATGCTGTTTTGCACAGGGCAATTTCCTTTTTCGTCATCAGGCTGATACACCAGGGGAGCGTGAGGACGAACCTTCGAAGGATGAGTTTAAAAATAATCCACTCTTCACTCGGCGTCGCCTCGCTCTCGTTTGTCTGCTGTACTTTTCTGTCACCCCGGGGATCACAATATAGTGGTTTAAACCCGTAAAAATCTTGTAAATCCATTATGAAACATGCAATAAATCTCTCAATACCCACACCCATAATCCTAATCCCAGGTTGTGGATTAATTTAATCCACTGTTTAAATTTAATCCACTGGTCTCCAGGGCAACAGGAGTGCTGGAGCCAGGAGACTTGTAGTGATTGAAATCTCTGTAATCAAAGTTCATTTACTTTCCATTTACTCTGCGGTTTGTTTGAATGCATTCCCTGCCCCCGCCTCCTCGTGCTTTCTGCATTTCCACCTTTCTTTACTCCGGCTCCGTCGGGAAACTTCCCATTGGGAAATAGTCAGAGATGTAATTATGCAGCCTGCTTCTCATAATTTGAACATTTACACTCTGCAGCAGCATCTCTCATCTCAATCAACACACACAAACAAATCAATTAGGACAGGATTGCGAGCACGATTACTCTGACAGCAAACTTTGCTGAGGTAGTGGGACCTTCGAAACTATGCACATTAAACAAGCAGCTTTGATTAACAAGCAACTGCCTGTCCATCCTGGTTAGAAGCTTTTATCAAATGGCTGAAACACAAAAAAATTAAAAGACAAAATTGTTTTACCACTGGCTCCAACAAGCAGCTCCAGTGCTACCGGCCAACTATTGAACCAGAAACCCTCCACCTCCCTGCCGAGGCACCCTCGAGCAAGTTACTGAACTCCCGTACTCTCAGCACACCTGTCCAGGGCATCTTCCCCACTCTGACACCTCCCCGTGAATAGCTGTATGCGCATGTGTAAAATAAGTAGCGTAGACTCATTTCTCCTGTGAAGATGAATAAAGTATGTTTTCTATTCCTCTTCTATTTCCTCTTTTTCTTTACTCATGAGTCTCAGAAATTAGCGCTTCACTTTCTTGTGTCTCCGGCCTCAGACCCTCCAATTAAGCCAAGAATTGAGGACTGGATTCATGTGCACGCGGAGCTTGAGCACAACTTTCAGAAGTTTGAGCTGATCTCTGCCATCGCGATCAGATGAACGGAGTGAATGTGAGTGTCAGAAGATAAGGGAACAGACTCAGAGCCAGTCAGAAGCGAAGGGACGGGGGCCTTGACAATGCACTGATGGAGTTTCTTTCAAATTGGGCTCATTATTTGACTCTGCCCCCACAGGCTTTTACACGCCTCTGCCTTGATCGGTCTTCTCAGGGTTGCATAGTTGGTGTTTGTCTGTGTGTGTGTTATTGCACATACCGAGTCCAAAATACTTATTCTGCTATCAAAGTGAGAACATTTCAGGTGGTCCTTACATCTAAATCGGCCTGTTTGAGGGGTAAGACTTGGTTTTAAGGTTGGGGTTTGAATTGGGTTAAAGTAAGGGTTACTGCAGGGGATTAGTTGGAATGGTTAGTTAGGGATATACCTATGAAAGTCCTTACAAATATACAAGTACAAGGGTGTGTATGTGCATTTGTGTGTGTGTTGTTGACTGTGTTTACCACTTTTGCAGAGATGTGTAAAATTAGCACCATTTGGCTGCCCTAAACACTCATCACTGGAGATTCAATTTAAATCATCTGAAATGAGAGAAAGGAAATCACTGTTCAGGTCTCAGAATTGTGTGAATCAGTCTTGCATGTTTGTGCTGTGCACACTTCTATATTTCATGGAGAACCATCTGCATGTATTTGTACTTGTGTGTGTTGGAGAGCACCAGGATGTCCTGCTCAATGGTTTCTTTTATACGCCTGCAGAATAGAAAGTGCCAGGCTGATTTTACTCAAGGATCCTTTGACTGGTGTAATATCCTGCTGGACACCTGATGTTCTCTATGCTACTGCATGCTGCATATGTGTGTGTGTGCTTGTGTACATGTTTTTTAAATGTTCCCCTAACACTGTGCCAGATGTCTGAGAATTATTGCCCTTCACTGGTAGATGTCCATCAATGATCTAGCTCAGTGTTGCTAAACGTGTGCTGGTCAAACTCACACCCACGTCCTCCAGCCAGAACACCTGAAGTCGTGAGCCAGATCCAGGTTCTGAATCTGGCTCAAGGACGGTCAGACCGGGAGACATCAACCCTTAAACGTTCTACTGAATGGAACTGCTGGGCCACAGCTGCCTCCACTGGCCACACATGCAAATGCAGGAGCCACAGTTGGTGATGGCCATTCAACTTCAAGCATCTATGAAAATGACTCACAAGATATAGTTTGATGGTTTTTCTTCCATTTTACCACTTTTTTTTTTTTTTCTTCTTTGAAGTGTTTAAACAGTGAAGATGTTGTACTTAGTAACCATTCCTGACTACAAAATCTGCTCAGGGCATCACCCAGGACCATCAGGTTCTAAAGTTCCTTCAGAAAAAAACTGTCCAGATTAGTGTCTGCTGTTCGCACCGTCACCCTTCCTTGTGTTGCATGTTGTTGATGAGATGACGGCTATCTCCCAAAGGGTCCATTTTCCCCCCAGTTTTCTTCATTTGTCACAACTGTTTTTGTTATTCGGATCACAAAAGAGGTTTTCTGTTAATAATTCATGAAACAGACATGAAATATCTTGTACATCAACAATGGGATTGGTTCTCCGTGAGCCCCTTCTGCACAACCATTGTTGCTGTTTTGTTTTTTTTTTCCCCTTACACTTTTTATTCTACTCCCATAGCACCTGTTTGTACCACATCCACACACAGAGATCCAGAGCCTTGAGGCACTCAGAATGCTACAGCAACATCCACGCACAGGAGACCAATTACAACAACATGAGGGTGGGTGACCCTTAAAGAATCACAAAAGCCAAGCAGGGGAACGCCGGAAGTCTCAGACAAGGACATTGCAGACCTGCAACATTGTTTTTGTGTTCTGCAGCAGTCACGGAAAAGTTCATTCCAACGTCTGCCTGTGAAAGGTGTCTCCAAATATGTCACGCTTGCCTTCCGCTATCCTCTCCCGTCTGTTTCCTTTCTCCCTGTCTTACCTTTCTCTCCTCCCTTTATTCCCTGAGGCCGTGGCAGGAGTAGTTAAATAATGCACCCCCCACCATCTACAGTTTCAGGGTCAGTTATTTTTATGTTCCATTAGCAAATCCCACAACTAGGGGAGCTGTAATCAGAGAGCAGAATCTTACTTAAGAACCGAGAGGCACCAATCTTCCTCTGATGAAAATGGAGTTAGGCCTCAGCAGCAGCAGTGGTGGGACGGGACATCACTTTGAAGTGAGGCATTTGAAAAAAGGTGCCCGTGATTGATTTCACGCAAACAGGTCTGGGAACTTCAAAAGCCAAAAGGAGCCGTTCCCAGGCTTTGAATTTACCACTTACACTCAAAACCCAGCAAGATAAGACCAGGTTCAAGGAAGGACATTATGTTGCTGGGCAAATGGAGCATCCTTAGATGGTCAGGTAGCGTTTCACTAAGCAAAGCTGTAAGTTTGGGAATAGTTGTGAACAAAGTTTGGGACAATGAAAGTGAGACTTTTTCTCTTCCAACGCTACAAATCAGATTTTCTTCACTGGATGTTTGAAATTTCTTCCACTGTTGTCCAACTAAATACCAAATTGCAGAAGTTCCAAAGTCAGAATACCTGCTAATACCTTGGCATTGAATGAAAATTTATAAAATGGCATTCCCTGAGGCCACCTTGGTACTACACTATCCTACATGAACCCCAGTGAAGGAAGCTTGACGTTACATTTAACCTTAACGCTCGGAAAATGTTCGAGGAACTCCGCAAAATTGGCACCATGTAGAGGTTCTGTACAACATTGGTTCTGCAGCAGCCCATGTCTCTAAGCTGCAGACTCTGCCGTTAGGTCATGACTTTTCAGCTAACCCGCTTTTACTCTTTTTATAGACCTGTCAATTAATCTGGTCAAAAATAAAATAAAATAAATAACCACCCCTTATCTCCCAGGTCCTTGGAAGCCTGGATTAGGGATAAACCAGATTTTACCCTTCCTTGTGATAGATTTCTCCCCAGATTCAAGGCCTGCCTTTTGACAGCTAATTATTTCATTAAACATCATACGATGGCTCTTTTCATTCATCTTTCAACAGCTTTCGCTGGTTTAAATCCCACTGACATAGACTTCTCTGTTTCCAGGCTGCCTCAGTGTGCAGTGTTGTCAAATTTCATTGGCCTGCTTTGCTGGGACTTCAGTGAGGGTTTACTCAGCCATCTGCCATGGGAGGGGGTATTACTGAGGGTGTGTTCATTTAAAGAGTGTGGTGCTGTGAAAGAGAATGTCAAATATTTGCCCAAGATGCCAATTTTAATGATGTAACTACACCTAAGGCACACATAGCGCGTGGAATTGTCTTCAAATATATCCCTACAAGTTCCTTAACTGTTGCCTTGTTGCAGGCAATTTCTCCCCTTCATAAACAAAATAATGAGTGCTTTCTTCTTCTGAATGTGTAATGAAGGAGCAGCGTGAACAGCAGAGAAAATGGAGTCAGATAAAAACTGTGCTGAATCTTTTGAAGATTAAATGCGGTTGTGATTTTGCAGTTTTAATCATTAATTGTCAACCAACTCAGACTCAGATTAGTATCTGTAAATTATATCTAATAAGAACTGAATCAACCAAGTAATTATTGCATTTTTATCTTTCCAATTAGTATATTTCACGTGACTTTGAATTAGACTTAAACTCTCGTCTGTTTTTTTTTTTCACTGACCTGTAATGACATTGACATTGACTTCTAGAGATGCATTAAAGTATCACAAAAATTCATACATCCCTTAATGTTCCCCAGCAATGTCCTCTAACAAAAACAACAATAATTACTTTTATTTATCTTTGCAGGATGTGGCTGTTGTGCTCGTTAACACTGCAGTAAAGTTACGGATGAGTTGGTCGATGATTCTGATAAATGCGAGCATGCCCTTGGCTCAGGCTGTAGGTGAGAGAAATGGTCACTTTTTTGACAGCTGTCTGAGGTGAGAAAAGAAAAGCAATGAAATGAGTAATTAAATTGTCGTTATCTAATAAAATTCTGTAGGTCAACAGGTGAGTCCTGACCAGTATGCCTTTGCTGTGAATGAAACTGTAGATGTTCATGGTGTCATGAAGTTGCTGTAGAATGTCGCTGAATATTTCATCATTTTATTCTCTTTGAACTCAATAAACGCAAACCAGCTGGTATGAAATATGAAACAGGTGTCAAGTTCAAGTCAAAATTTGGATTTTAAAATTTGAATAGGCAGCATCTGTGTATCAAACCTCAACAATCAGGTAACCCTAACACGAACAACACAGAGCACTGCTGGAAATCACGTTAAAAAAAATTAAAATTAAATAGTAAAAAAGGTGTTGTATTAATATTTTATTAAAATATGATAACAAATGCTGCCATCGACTCACCCAGTAGAGTCAAACTAATCAAATGTATTTTCAATATCATTAAAATATCTCCATTTGACTAAAATTACAGCAAAATTCACAAAAATGAGCAATGTGACACAATTTATTAACAACAAACGTATATTCAGGATGACTGGTGGCTTCCACAGGAAGAGACAGAAACCCAAGGTTTCAGCCATAAACAAGGCATCTCTCATTGCATCTCTTCTTCTCTTGCACACACACACACACCAACAGGTCTTTCACTTTGTCTGTTTGACTGGCCATCACCTCCTCCCCTACTTACTGTTACATGCTTCTTTATCAAAGAGAGCGTCTCTTTTGCTTCACGTTTGGTTTCCCCGCCGGACCCTCTCTGCTTTCCAATTAGGTTTGTCACTCAGCGTCTGTGGATGGGATTACTGGGAGGGCAGAGAATAAGGGGGCAGGGGAAAGGGGTTTGAGCGAGGTAAGTCAGAGCTACTTTTAAAAATACAGACGGCTTCAAGAGGGCAAATGAGAGTCGGGGCAATGGCGGAGCAGAATAAGAGCGGGAAAAGAAATTGAAAATTACAGTGTGGTAGCAGCGTGTGGAATGTGAACAGCTGGAATTGCCCTGGAGGACGTTTGAATAATGTGGTTCCATTAAAGCAGGATTCATAAACCCACTGTCACTTGCACACACTGCCTTACCTTGCAGCTTCTTCTACCCATTTTATCCCTTTAATTTAAAATTCCCAGAACATTCACTGGATATTCTCTGCAGGTGATTTACAGACTGTCAAAACACACAAGTACAATGAGCTGTGATGTTTACTTACAGCTCATCTCGTCGTAGCATACACTGAACAAGACAAATGCTTCCCGTACAGATGTGCAGCCTTGTTGGCTTTATTCAGTCCTACGTGCAGTATATGATATAAATATTTGATGGTTCAGATGTTATGGGCGGATTATGGTGATGGTGTTGTTGCTGATGCCAGGAAACAAAGGAAAAAGGGAGGAGGAGGTGGTGCAACACAGGCTGTCAGCAACAGCTGCTGCCCCTTGATGAACTTTGACCTTCCTGCACAGCAGCTCACTCAGGTGTTATGTGTTAAATGAAAAATAAAAACATTAAACACAAATAGCCTAAAGAAACTCTGTAAATGCCAGCGCAGCGGCCCGCGTCGACCAAGATGTTTTAATTTTGCCGTGTGACATTTTGAGATTTTGTTCTGTTAATTCTAATTCCACAGCTGAATTAATGGTTATATTATAGAGGGCGGATATCACCATTAAATACTGTTAGAAGCTTAAATAAACCCACAAATGTCTGCACAGCATGGTAGAGGTATGCACATACTGTTACTTTAAATCATGTTTTTATGCCTGGAGACCAGATAATTTCTAATCTGTGACACAAACGTTTACCTTCTCGATGACGAGATGTTGCATTCAATTACAACCACAAAGCCATGTTTGAATTTGTCAGTTTTTTTTGTTTGTTTTTTTTCCCCCACTCTGATTCAGATATACTTCATGATGCATCTGAAAGACGAAGCCACGGAGGGAGCACGCGTCACTCGGGTAAGTAAAGTACAAGTAAAATAAAGGACAAATAGTGGGGGAAAAAAAACAAAAAAAAACACTTATTTTCATTTGCCCAGGCCCTAAATTAAGACAGTTCAACAAGGCAAGGCTATGCAATAATTTGAAACTTTAAGAAATACTGAGACATGACCCATATAACTACGACGACAAACTGCAGTGGCGACTTCAGTGTGCTATTTATTTGGTTTTGCTCCATTGCCTAAAAAACTGTTCCTGGGATGGTGATTTTTTAAATTCTCCCGAGAGACATCCAGACGCCGGGACTGTACACATTCCCGCGGTAATTGATCTTAAGATGTTTGATATTGAGGTGAACAGGACACAGGTTGTTTATGCAGCTTTGCTCTCTGCTATTTTAAAATGAAACATCAAACAAACCAAACAAGGACAATATCAAGTGTTCTTATTGTCTCTTTAAACCTTGAAGTCATGAAATGCTTCTTTAATGAGTCAAAAATTCAATCTGAGGTTGGATAGCATGTTTGCGTGAGTCAGAGTGCTGTTGGGCAGAAGGAACAGTTATCAAAGCTAAATAAAAACATGGTGGAGCCTCTTTTTCTGCTTCTCAAAAAAAGCCCATTTGAAGGAAATACTGCTGTTTACTGTTAGCATTTTACCTTCTTTATTGGTCCATGTTTTAGTCTGATTTTCATGAATTTTTTAAAAAAAATATTCTGCCTTTGGTTCTGTTTTAATATACTCCTTTTGTTTGATCTTAGTGAATTTTGTGTTAATTTCTAGTTAGCTCAAACTTCAAACATCTATGATTTGTCTCTATGTTTGGTCTCTGTCCTCTTTAATGTCACCCTCTTCTGTGTCTCCTGTGTCTTGTTTTTCTTCACCTCTCTCATGTGCATAAACTTTACTTTCCTCCCAGTTTGTGTAATTGTAGACTGTCATCTTTCTCTTTCCGGCTGGATTAAGGCTTTAAACCACAACACTGAGAGGAAGTTCAAAATAAGATCTATTAACTCCAGTTCTGATCATTTGCTCTTGGGCCCAAACTCCTAATGTGAGCCAACTGTTAGTGAGTCTCTCATGAATAATTCAGGATTCCTGATAATCCAGGATAATCCTGTTGTTCCTCTATTCTGCCACAGATGTTAAAGAGTCCAGAGTCCACAAAGAAACAATTTCTCATTAGTTTCTGGCCTAGAAGCGCTCTCTTTTTGATGCTGCCCAAAACACAATGTTTAGAAGAAGACTACTGATCTACCAGCAGTTGTCAGAAGACCTCAGCCTCACCTGGAAGAAGAGCTGGTCTGTGTCTTCTGGAGCAGACTCCACAATGACTTCTACCATGGATAAGAGCTGCAGGGTGCACCTAGGCCTCTGAAAGTCCACCACCTTGTTCTTCTCCTTGTTCTTGAAGGTGTAGATGCATTGGTAGCTGAGAAAGAGCATCTTTTTCCTTTCTGGTTGCCTTTCTTGACCTCCACGATTGCAGTATCATTGAAGAACTGCATGTGACACACATTCATGATCATGAAGACACTGAAGAACATACAGACTATGGCCTTCACAACGCAACCAGCCCCATTTAAAAGGTAGACCCTGGTAGACCAGGTACAGCCTTGAAGAAACGCTGGAGGGGCTTCCCCAGTTTAGAGGCACAGGCCTAGACTGTCTGGTCGAGCCATGGGATGACGTCCTCTCCTACTTCCTTGGAGGGGGAACACAATGTTCCTGAAGTTAGGCCAGAAATCATATTCAAACCTTCAACAGTCATAAAACTGACTGCAAAAAAATGCAAGTTGCCTAATTTTGCAATTCCCATTGAATTTATTTATGTGTCTGTTTATTTACCTTCTGTCAGGTGACTACAGCTGAGGCAGATGCTGATTCCACATGTTGGTAGATGGACACCCTGGTAGATGGACGCCCAGACACACAGTCCTAATGAGGCAGAATATCTGCCGTTTTTACTGACATTTGTAATGATTGAAAGCAGGACTTCTGAACTCAGTTCAAGTTTTCCTCCTGCTCTTATCCCAGCATGTGTGCAGTGTTGCTGTAAAGGTCCGGATGTTCATGAAAGTCAATGCACGATATTGATCGCATAACATCAAATTTTAAATATTAGACTAAAAAAACATATAGTGGAAAACCACAGTGTGTGTGTGTGTGGTGTGTTCAGCTGTAGTAAACATTATTTTATCAAGATTTTGAGACTGTAATCAGGGAGACTGGCTGCCCAAGAGAGTCTGGGCTGTCCGACTTTGAAGTCTACTAAGTATGTAGTGACGAAACTGGAACTGTGCTTATCTGTGTGTGTGTGTGTGTGTGTGTGTGTGTGTGTGTGTGCGTGTGTGTGCAGTTCAATAGATAAGAAGCATCCTGAAAAGGTTGAGTAATGACATTAGGTTTTGAACAGACAGAGTTACGAAGTGTAAATTCAATTATGAAACAACTTTTCTTCTGTGATAATCTTCCGAAGCTTTTCCATTATTCATAATTACAAACCCAAAACACATTCAAACAAAAAAAAATCCTGAACAGAAAAAAAAGACACCTAACACACAGAGAGCCGGTTTGTTTTCCATGACCAGCGGCTAAAAACACAACTAGATATCTAAATTAGCCAGATGTGTGGACGTTTCTTTCCCCCCAATATTTTGTGGAAGATGTAAAAACGAAATTAAAGACACCAAAAATAGGATACCAAAACTGATTCTGAAACATTTCATCAACAAACATTACAATTTGTCTCTGTGTCATTAAAGAGCCCCAGCGGAGCAGAAATTAGGGTGAAAAGTTTACACCTTCATTTGGATTGGACCACTTTCACACTGCTGTTTAACAGCAGACCAAAGAGAACAACCTCACATAGTTACAACCAGGAAAAAAACCCAGCAGGGAGGAGGAAATGCAGCCGAGCCAGCCTGGTTGCCACAGAGACAAATAACGGGCCTGTATTAAGCCTGTGTCCACGAGGTGAAACACCACTAGATTTCTTTTCCAAAGTAGATCTCTCTGTGTCAACTGGACTGAAAGGTTTCTTGGACCTTTCAGTCCAGTTGACACAGAGAGATCTACTTTGGATAACCATGACCTGGATGAGTGAGAATCTACACAGACACCACTAGATTTCTTTTCTTTTTTCTCTATGTCACATCCTCCCTTTGGTTCACTTCCTCTCTTTGGTTCACTTCCTCCCTTTGGTTCACTTCCTCCCTTTGGTTAGTCTGATGGCATTCACACTTTAAGCAAATTGCTCCTGGGTCCATTGTGACACAAACTTTTAGGTGAACCAGAGTGTGCTTGTTTGATGGAAGCGGACTATCCGAGAAAGCAAACTCTGGTCTGTTTAAAGAGGACCAAACAGCTCTGGTAAAAGCAACATTAAAGTAGATGAATGTGGGTTACAAACTGGATGTTTGTGGTCAAATCTATGGGTGGAGCAGAAAGCAGGATCCTGAGTGTGAAACCTTCAGTGTGACATGATAAATGGCTTTTTTCTGTGATGGTCTGGAATTGACACTTTCAGCTAGACTGACCTTAGGGTGTGAGGAAGGGTCCCTTTGTTAAGTTTTTTTCCAGCCACAGCAGGACTAGAACAGCACACTACAAAACCATGTGGGTGTATGCTAATTAGTTAGCAGGAACTTACTCCACAGTTCAGAGAACTATTTAGTACCTTCTTCTGATCTTTGCTTCGTGTCGGTTCTGACCTGCTTCAATTGGAACCACCCACATAAGCGTATAGTTTGCAGTCTTTCGCCAAGGTTGAAGGTTAGCCTTCATCTTACAATAATTATGGTTCAAGCTACAGCTGTGATTGGTCAGCACAGTCTATACAGTTCTTTCCTCCTCGTCAGTTTTATTGCATTTTCTCTTCCTTTTGGAAGAAATCAAAGGAATAATTTTCCATTTAAATACAACCATTTGCATAGCTCTTCATCAAAGAATTACAAAGACTGTCAGACAGATGCAAATTCGTGGACAGGAAAACCAAAAATATTCACTGGATGTCACCGAGTGCACAAAGCAAATGCAGAGTAGCATAAACTCACTAGCATATGAGTCCAACTGCTCACTGCAGTGGATCCTGGCTGCGTAACAGTTCAGGTTAATGGTTAGCATCTAATATGTCACTAAAGGTTTTTCTTTCTGAAAAAAATAATTAAACAAAACATATCTATGAAAAAAATAAGAAAAAAAGACATGCATGAGCTTTTGTTGTGAAAGGCGGATGGGTTAGGGTTAGGGCACTGACCAGTCATGTTGCAGATCTTTGTTTTTGTTTCTCTGCCTACAAGGATAACAACTAAATGTAATAATCTAGTAATAATTAAATTAGGTCTCTAGTAAAATAACTGTGCACTCCTGTGTGCACGTGTTTTTCTGTGGGACACAGATGAAAAGAGGTGAGCTGGAAGGAAAAGTGAAATGATTGCGTTAAATAACCTTGACAAAAACCTCTAAAATTTAAGCAAACTAGTTTTCAAAGTTTCCAAGGAGAATCACCGACGCCCTTCCTCACACGCATGCACATCATTGTATTTCAACACTTTTTCTCAAAACTATGGAATCGCGGGCTTTGCCATGTGGCTTTTTCACCTTGAATGGCACCACCATCCAGTGACAACCTTCACACAAACCAAAGGCTGCTCAGACATCACAAGCTGCTTAATGTGATAATCAATGAAGAACGAGAACAAACAGGCGTTTGATAAAGCTCAAGCCGACAAAAAAAGACTGCCTTGTGAGTAACAAGGTTGGATCAAGTGTGTCTCATCGCAAACCTTGAACAACATCAGCAAAAGACTGAGACGTGGGAGAAAGAAGAAGCAGGGGCGAAGGAATGAAAACAAGTTGGAGAATTCTTAGGAGGGGGTGAGGCAGGAGAGTGAGGGGGAGCAGAGGGGGGAGCTACAAGGCTAACCGAGAGGGAGAGATGGGCCCAGTGGCAAATCTCTTAAGAGAATATGATTTGATTTATGGAGGCCATTACTCTGAAGGACAAACAAATGGGGGTTATTAGTGGTCTATCAACAGACTTGTATGTGCATGCACTAACACACACGCACACACGCACACACACACACACACACACACACACACACACACACACGCACACGTGCTCAATAGGGGACAGTAAATCCTGTTCAAAAGTTTTTATGTGATGAATGGAGATTGATGATACGTCAGCACAAGGACTAAAAGCCTCCTGTTTTCAGCAGCTCTATGTCACGTTGCAGTGTAATTACAACGTGGTTAAATTTGTAATTATCTCTGTTAGTCCTGTATTGTGTAATAAATGAAAGGACAGACTAGGGCATCACTCTAACTTCTATTTAATATTACATTTAAAACACACACACACAACCTGAACTTTAATCCACATCTCAACAATTGCAAAAGATTTTTTTTTTTTTTTTTACATAAAGTTTTATAAAGTTAAAATTTATCAGAAAAAAATGGTTAGAAAGGAGACACTGACATGTCATACATGTGAGGCATTTAGAGATGTCCAAGCTTATTTCTCCTCCCAGTCTTACCTTTATATGATCGATAACTAAAGTAATTACTTCAAACAAAGCCAAATAAAAGCATGTCAGGTCTTTGTAAGTAAATAACTTTTTAAGCTTTCTTAACAGATTTGGTCAAGAGAATGAAGTAAATCCACATTTACGTTCCATAAGTAACTTGTTTATGTGTTGGAATTTGTGTGTATTTGCTTGTGCAGCTGTTGATGGAAACAGTGTCATAGGACTTGAGGATTGCAAACTGGACACCCTGGAAGCTGTGGTGGAGAGGAGGATGGTGAACAAACTGTTAGCTATCCTGGATAACCCGGACCAACCTCTCCACCCACTCCTGGACAGGTAGCGGAGCTCCTTCTCAAACACACTGATTCAGGAAATCTTTCCTGCCCAGTGCAATAACCCTGTTCAATAAGTCCGTCTGACTGAGACTCACAGCCCTGGTGCTGTGATGGACTCCAGTAGTACTTTCATGTGGCACATTGTCATAATTATTTATCGCATTGTACAGTAATACCACTCATTTTGCACTGATATTCACACCATTATACTGTAAATATGTTGTAAATATGTTAATACTGACGAGGCTGCTGGTACAAGTCAATTTCCCATGTCTGGGATCAATAAAGTGCGTCTATTCTATTCTATTATCAACATAATGCCCAATAAAACACTAGCGTTTACATAACGACCACTATGACAGGACTAAAAGCCTTTAAAGCTAATAATGTCATTGAATTAGTTAACTGTTGTTATGAGACAGAAACTAAGGCTTATTCTTACTCCACATGGTCAAAAAAAGTGAGCTTTACCATATTCTTTCCTGAACAGTGCCGAACAACTGAACCTATCTGAGCTTTTTTGAGTTTCAAGATGAAAATGTATCTAAAGTGTCACATAGGTCGTGTGATTCACCATTATCTACGTGTCAGCGTGTGAATGTGTGAATGTGCAGGATGATAGACGCCGTTCTTGTTCTCAAAGCTGCATGACAGCACAAACATGACAGGAAGTGACAGTGAAGACAGCAGATCAAAGGTAGGCGGGGGTGGACAGGAAAAAGGCCTATGCACAAAAGGTGCAAAGACAGGGGCAGACATGGAGGGGGGGTGGGTAGGTGGGGGTTCAGAGAGACAAAAATGGAGAGAGAGAGAGAAAGAGAGAACAAGAGATGCCAGTTTGCAGATGAGAGGCTTGGAAGCCAGAAGGCAATTTAAACCGGCTTTGGCTCCCTCTCAGGCATGACAGACTGCTCATTCCTATCCCCTCTCTTTTACTCACACACCAACACGCACCCACATATGCAGGCACACACATATACACATACATGCACACACAAGTCAGTCATGCATGTTGGCACACAAAGCTACAGAAAAAAATTAAACAAGAAACACTCAGGGAGCACAAATGTGCCGACAGAGTCTCAACTGTGCGGGTGCATATATTGTATATGCAAAAGCTCAAGATTTAGCAAAGTGTCAACTACACAGCAACAAAAACCTTGAAAAGCCCCACGGATAGACCAGCTAGGGGCTGCTTAAGCAAACAGCAGTTTACATACACACACTTGTGTCCATGCACCTTTAGACTGCAGTGAACCTGACATTCTGTCATGGTTTTCCTACACCTGAATCTGGATTACAGCGATGGATTCAAACTGGATCCATGCATTTATCTGCATCTCCTGAAGCAGAAGACAGAAGCAATAAGTTTTTCTGATTTGTAAGTGTGCACCCTAAGTGTAAACTTTCAAATTCAGCATTTTGATCATGCATTATTGTATGAAAGGCTTCTTTCCAATTTAAAAGTTGACAGGTAGAGTGAAGGCAGCAAAGACCACAAAATATATAATTCAATGGATGGAATTATTTTTTAAACAATGTAAACAACTGCTGCTTGGAGAGTTGAGCATTATAAATCATCTTTACCTTGTTCTGAGGTATGATGGGAAGGGAACACGGACACAAGCAGAGCTAAGTATCGGTTATAAATCCAGGAAGAGGACTGAGGCAGACATGCAGGGCTAACAGCCCAGTTAGCGAATGATCCCAGACACTAAATATGGAAACTGCTTGGATTATCAAACCGCGACGTTGGCATGAGGGCGCCGACAGTGGTCTCGCCAGTGATCTGGCAGAGTGTGAGACAAATGAGCTGATGGACGGCAGGTGTGGAAGCCTGGACAGTCCTGGAGGAAGCCATCCAGGCACACCTGGGATGGTGCCGTTTCATGGCAGCTTATGGACAGCACAGCTGCTGCAGAGGAGGATGCTTACAGGATAAATTACCTCCACAGAAAATCAAAAACAACGTTACTAACGATGCATCGACACTTTAAAGGTTAGCATCAACAATGTTTTAAAGGCTGTTGAAGGTACATTGTTATTATTAGTAATTAAAATTAGACCCTTGATGCTGAAACCCCAACAAATAGTTAAATATAAATAAGTAACACTGTTATTTCCACTTAAGTTTAGCTTTCGAATAAACAGTATTGGTTGTCTTATCCAGTCAAGCTTCTATCACGTTGCGGTACAGATATGCAGCACAGACATCTGACATCTCCTGGACAGACAACATCACAGCGGTCATCAGTGGCTACGCTTCCTGAGGGTCAGGAAGCACCACCTGAACTCCATCCTGCTGCTGACCTTCTACCACTCGTCCTTTGAGAGCCTGCTGGCGTACTGCATTACGGTATGGAACGGCAGCTACACCATGGCCGACAGAGAGAGGCTTCAGAAGGTGGTAAAGGCAGCGCAGAAGATCATCGGCTGCCCCCTCCCCTCCCTGATGGACATTTACACCTCCCGCTGTCTCAGCAGAGCAAAAAGCATCACCAAGGACAGCTCCCACCCTGGCTTTGATCTGTTTGACCTGCTGCCCTCAGGAAGGCGCTACAGGCACATCAGAACAAAGACTAACAGACTCAGAGACAGTTTTGTCCCAAAAGCCATAACCATACTAAACTCACAAGTTATAAATTAATAAAGGGGGTCAGGGGAACAGAGTGAACCCCACAGTCTATTCCCCTGACCCCCCGGACTTCCTTCTATCCACTCACTGAACTGTGCACCTTACCCCTCCCCTTCTTTTTATATATTTTCGACATATCTGCACTAAACTTATTTAATTTTATTCTATTCTCTGTTGTATATATTTACACACATTTGCACTGAAGGAGTTCCTTTTCCTCTCGTTGTAAAAAAGATGTATAATGACAAGAAAAGGCATTCTATTCTATCTTCTATCAGACAAGGTTAATGAACCAGCTTCTGAATGCAGTTCGGGCAGCAGGAGGACAGAATGCTGGATTACGACTGCTCGGTTGAGGACATCCTGTATTAACATGGAAGAACATGACACGACTTTGCTGTGTGTACCAGTCTGGTTCCTTCTCCTACTGCTGCCATGCACCCAGTTACCCGTCTGTACTCTATGCCAGCTTTCATTTGTTCATTTTTTTTTTTTTATCTTTATTTAGTGACTTTTTACTCCGGCTCTCACTGCCTTCCTTTTCCTGTTAGCAGTGACTACGATCGCACACTCTTGCTGCTCATCTTCCGCCTTCATTAACCAACCTGTCTGATGTAATTTAATTATCTAAAGAGCTCAGCTGAGATTGAAGCCTGTGGACAAAAAACCTCCAATTGTAAAAAGAAAAGCTTTGCGTTTCTTTCTTTTCCAAGCTGCAAATATTTGCTGCTTTCCACTGTAATCCTGCAAAATAATACAGTTCTATGGTGCTGTCAAAGTTTCAGCATTTGCATGCTGCATTTTCTTTTCCATTTACACCAATTTCGCATTAGTTCACTCTTTGTGTTTGACTCAACAGGTAGTTGTAAAACCCCATTTCCATTGGTAAGCCTCTCAACTGTAATGCTCTTGCACTGAGAGCATTTCTGTGCCTGTAAAGTGCACATAAGTGTGTGTGTCTGTGTGTATATGAAAGAGAGAGACAGAGAGAGAGAGCGAGACAGAGTGAATTTATAGCATTTGTAGTAGAAGAAGCATTAGTACGTGTTGCATATGTATCATACATAAACTGCGTGCACAGACTTAAGAGTGTAATAGCAGTAACATTTCACAATTTGCAGCCTCAACAGAGCAACATGTAGACACCGAAGCGTCCCCTTACCTCCAAACCCACTCCTAAAACTCAAACCCACCCAACGCAGTGCTCTGAGCCACCCACCATTTGCAGTCAGTTGCCATGGTGACCATCGCTAAACCACGGAGACAGCAGTGGGAAGCCGGCTGGGAGGGTAAAGAGGGGAAAGCAGCAGCACTTAGGGATGAGAGAAAGCTGGTGGCAGGTGTAGAAAAGGATGGGCGGTACACAGAAAAGAGGGGAGAAAAAGCCAAAGGCGATGCATCTGGGTGAGAAGAAGAAGGTGAAGAAGGTAAGGAGGTGGGGGAGGAAACAGAAGTTGAAAATAGACTGTGTGCTTAAACAACACAATGAGCTCCGATTAATAGTATTTATTTAAGGCCTTTGACCTTTGAGTATGTACCTCTGCACCGAACCCCAAATACAACATCGGAAGTTAGACGTAAAGGTTTAAAAAAAAAAATGTAAGCATAAATCCACAAACCATAAATAATAATAATAATGCCAATAAAAACAGATGGCAAGTTTCAAAGGCAAAGATGGATTTATTGTGCACGTTGCTGCAACGACCTTGTTAAACACTGGTCATTGTTAGATTTATTAATCGCAAAAAATGCAATTAATTTTGAGCCAAATAAATAAATAAAAATCCAGTGCTGAGATTCTTCCCACACAAACAAAAAAACTGAAAATGCCCTTTTCACTTACCCTTGAAAAGTATTTTGCAGAAATCATTCTTCTCAAAACTTCCTCTAAAAACGCTGGTCAGCCAACCACAGAACGACACCCCAAGATGAACCGTGGGAAATAAATAAATATTGCATTAGCTTCATTTACTACATGCTCCTTCTGGAGATGACTGGGACCTCCGCAGGCGGGGGAGCGGAAGTCAGGGCAGAGCAGGAGGCTGCTGATTGCTGAAATGCTGCTTTTAGCGCAGGTGAATAATGGGCCCTGTATCTGCTGTGAGCCTGATAGAAATGCTCCAACATCTCTGCAGCACGCTAACGACGCTGTGGCTTTGTGTGGCTGCGTGACATGAGGAGAGAAAACAGATACGCACATTTGCTTAATACATGCATATGTGTGTACAGATATGCATGCGTGTCTTCCCACACCGCCCACAAGTAAACCTCAAATGCCAGAGGGCCAAACATCAAGGCGCGCCGCTGCCTTATTAGGAGTCCCAGTGGTTGGAACCTCGTCATCAGGAGGAGGAAGCGGCGCCGCGCCCTCAGATGAGCTGATCTTAACACCTATATCTGTCACATTTAAAGGCCTCAGTCACTGAGTGAGGAGCAGATTTATATATGCAAAAGGGCAAATATATTGCCAGAAATGCAACGCTGTTAGTCACACCATGGGTGCACGCTCCAGGGCACCTGAGGAAGGCATCTGCAGAACACACTGTGGTTTTGGTTTCGCTTGAAGATAAGGAAACGTATCAGTGCTGGAAAACAAAATAAGGGCCGTGCACTTGTTAATCCCAAGCCCCCTACGCACTCCACACACACACACACACAGCTGTATTGTTGCTGTACTGTAATTGTGGGTGTCAGAACCTCCGTGCAGCCCCATTTAAACTGCATCCTGGAAGAAGACACATGAACAAGGATCTTTCCAAGAGTCATTTTCAATACAACAGAAATTCTAATCCTCAACACGACAATCTACTAAAAACGAGAAAGGGGCTTGTTGTGGCGATGATCTTATATTTCATACATACACAACAAGCACATCACAGAAGTCTTGCTGTTGGACAAAGACAGTAAAAATTCTTGCTGTTAGTTACATTTCAATTGTCTTATTTTCCTGTAATTTCCGTATGGCTGTGTGCGCTAATTGAGAGACGTGACCAAAGGTCGCAGCACAGTTAGTTTCTTCATCACACGGCTGGCTTAACTTGATTAATGCTGTAATTCTTTTTTCTCAGCTGGCCTTTGCAACTGAACGCTCCACACAGATAGTGTCTGCGTGACAGACTTAGTGTAAAAGTATCAACACCACATTTAAGATGTTCTATTTTGATTTATTTTCTGTCTTGCAAGTGGAGGTTTTAAAAGTATCAGACAACAATGTTGGTACCGTTGCAGACTCCGTGTCTTTATGCTCTGTTTGCTTCTCATGGTGTGTCCTTCAGGGTTCTACCTTTAGCAGTTGTGGCAACAGTGAAGCCGCTTCAACCTAAATAAAATGATCAACGTTTGATAGTCCGACTAGAGCACATATGATAATCCAAATCAAGCTCTGGTGTTGGCTGGTTTGGGAAGGAGAAAGTGTCGGCTGTGAGTTGCCCAACTCTACCTGACTTTGAATTTCCCGTATAATCACTCAAAGAGCTGAACTGTAAGTGCATGGAACAAAAAGTGAGTAATTATTCTTCCCTACTGTACCCTAGGCCAGAAACTTATCAATCACCACCATTGGACACTTAGGGCACCAGGTAATGGAAAAAATAAATCTCGAGATGGTGAGTCACATATAGCTGCTTGTGAAGTCTCCGTTCTGCACACATTTGTCAGAGAAAGAGTGAGAGAGAGAGGGAGAGAGAGAGAGAGAAAGAGCCTCCTGTGTGAGAGCAAGATGACAAATACTTCAATCTGGATGGAATATGCCTCGCTGCTCCTTCCCTGATGCACAAACCAGATCATCTGTTTTCCACTGCTGAGGAAGTAAGAATCAGAGCTGGGTTAAATGGTGTTTGCAAAATAACGGTGGCATTTGTTGTAGGAGGAACAGATGGGTGGGGTTTGCCACCAGGAACAGAGCATTGTGCGCCAGATTTTAGCTACAGGCATGGCAGAATAAACACGGAAATTTGGAGGCAATTCTTGAGCTGCTTTGATTGGCAGCCTGAAATGATTGGCAATCACTTTGTCTGCTATTTCATCTGCTTCAGTGGCTTCAGTGTTTCAGCCCTTGAAACTTAGGAAGTGTAGTAACAAAGAGTTTATCTAGAGTTTACTTCAAGTATTACCTGTGAAGAATACAGCGGCAGGCCGTGCATTTCAGGCCTAGGCCTTCAGTGACACCATACATAATACACCTCATAATTCCATCAATATGATACCAGGGCTCGAGAATCCATACAGAATCACACTTACACATTACATCACCTTGATATAGGCCAGTCCAGCAACATTTAATTTCCGGAGTATTTAAAACCACTAACCTCACATTCACGTTCAAGAGTGGGAAACTAAGATCACAGATACTGTCAAAACACAAAGCTAAAACACGATTTTAAGAGATTAGTCAACAAAACTATGTGAGCTTAATAAGTTTGTGGGACAAACTGCGCATTGTCGCCGTTTACATCTAAGACACCAACAAGACGATAACGACACAAACTATTCATTGAAAATAAAAGTAAACAGATAATTTGCATTTGTTTTTGACAATATGCAACAGCAAAACAATTGAACATCTCGTTGTGACTTAAGTGACTTCAGTCACAGCTTCGCCAATGCACTACCTAACGTTATTTACATTATAAATTGCAGATGATCAGAACTTTAGATTTTTTTGTATTTTGTCCACTTATTTCGTTACCACTGATTTAATACTAACGAAATGAAATAACAAAATACATATTAAAAATAAAAACAAAAGGCTTGCACTCACCAACACGGAACTCCTCCACAGCACCTGCTTATATGAAAACAAAGCTAGCTAGCCAACCTAGGGGTTAGCCGGTCCCTTCTAACAAGACCCAGCTTTTCGTGAAAGGTCCTTTCTTGAAAATGGCTTGACTAGTATATCCGCAACCAAATCTATCGCGTATCCTCCTTCAGCCATCTTGGGTTAAAAAAAAAAAATACAGCGATAGCTGTCGGTAGCTAGAGCTCCAAGTTTAGCTCAGCGTTAGTTCCAAGTTCTCACAATCACAGGACACGTACAGGTCCAGTTCAGCCAGTGACGTACCATCATCGGAGGCAGGTGAGGCACGGCCTCACCTGTCATCGTGAAAAGAAATTTAAAAAATAAATTAAATGTTGTATTTATATACTGATTTGTACCATAAAGTTGTTTTCCATTTAACTGAAGCAGTTTTAGATTATTTCTTATTAAAATCGCAGAGTTTTCACATTTACCGGAGTTTAACAACTCCAGCGAGACCGGAAGTGAGGCACCAGCCAGCTGTGCACCGTGGATTGCGCAATCACTCGTCTTACTGTGCCTTACCTGCTGTAGTGAGACCGTATCGCTGTCTCTCACAATATGAAGTACATTTTCACAGTTTAGCTGATGTATATAATATATAATGTAGCTTTTTTTTGGTAACAACTATGTGTTTTGACAAACGTGTTTCTTATGCTGAGCGATCATAAAAAGAGGGACTAGTTGAGGCACGCAGTTATGACTCAGCGGCTGCAGAGTGACAGGACACTGCTATACTGCGATCAATTAAGAGAGCAAGAAGTGCAGTAATTTATTTTTTCTATTCGCCTGGCCTTACTTTCAAAATGGAAGATTACATTTCTAAAAACTAAAAGAAGACAATGATCAATTCTACCAACAAGTCATTGATGCTTGAATGGACTTTATTTATAAGTGAATGTAAGAACATAATAACTTTTTTTTTAATTAAATGTGCTTTAATTGATACAGTTACAATTTGTATGTGTAAAGAATACAATTTGTATGTGTAAAGAATACTGATATGAGACTTTAAACATAACACGTTAACTGCTGCCAATCAAATATTGGATAAGATAGTCTGTAGGGTTATATGTCTGTAAATCTAACTGTGATGACGTCAGTGCCTCACCAGCCACAAATCTCACCGCCCTTCACTAAGTTCAGCCTAATGCCTTCTAGCAGGCGCTGGTGTTGCAGTCTCGAAATCTGATTGGCTATCGCAACTGACTGTCTCCATTCACTTACAGCACTCATAAGCCTGCTTTGTTGATTCAGAAGGCGTTAGGCAGATTTCATCTAACCTGACAACACAAGCTAGCTGAAATGTTTGGCTAAAAACCCTACCATGATATACAACAAGAATATCATGAAGAAGAATAGTTTTTATTTATTTTTTTTTTTACATATTTACAAAAAAAAAAAAAAAACTTTTCTGAGTATGTTTAGGCCTGCAGAGAAGGCCTGCAGAGAAGACCTTGCAGGCCCTGATGGGCCACCACTGGAAGGGTACAGTTATGTGTTTTTTGTAGTTTTATCTGGTTGGTGAATTGTCAGTGTCCTTTAATTCCATCCATCTTCTCTATCTTTCATCATCAGGTGAGAAGCAGAGAAAAAGGTTCCTCCAACATTATGAAAATGAAAAATTGCTGGAAAACCAACACAAATAGTAAATCATAGCCATGACGGCGCTTGCATAATCAGACCCCCATGATGAAGTAAATATTACTACTGTGGAGCTGATGGTAGCACAGAGACTTTCTCCTGAATCTGGTCTTTTGTCATCATTTCGGTCAATTTATGATTGATATGCAGGTCCAAGGCCGCCTTGAGATGAAGCACAACTGGCTGAGATCACAACAAGAGGTGGGATGTGGTCAAATCACACTGCAGGAAAAGCTCCGTGCACTCCCACTGACAATTAGAAGTGGAACAAGGATTCACAAAGGCAATCTGTGCCACAGGAGAGGGAAAGAGCCAGCTTTATGGGTGCATGCCATGTCAGAAATGTGTCTAATTGACATCTGCAGCAACATGACGATGTTTGTGTGAAACAAAGATTAGAAAAAATAATAATAAGGTATTTTGGCATAGGCCCAATGTTTTGACAGATCTGTCAGTAGCAAGCAGCTCTGATGCAACCTGGAGAAATGAAAGATGAAAAGCTCACTTCCTGTGTGGCCCAGTCGTGCTCCTGCGTGTCTGCAGCCATCGGTGGCACACACACACACACACACACACACACACACACACACCACTGTCTCTAACCCTGTTATTACACAGACAAAAAGTCTGAAAGCGATAAACAGATTATACATGCTCCCCGCTCCTTGTCCTTGCCTCCTGAAAATAATGTACGGACGACTATAAAATCCGTAATTTATCACGCCGCGTTATCTGCAAAAGAAATGATGAAACAATCAGAGCAAGGAGTCATTTTTAAAGCGGAGCAAATGCAGCCGTCGTCTGTGGCTGGTTTGTCAATAGTGAGCAATTCATGTTTCTGCTCCTGTGGAATGCCCCACAGGAAAACATGATGGGGAAGGAAACATTCAAGTGCACACACACATACACACACACACACGCACAATAGTTGTCATTAGCATGCTGATCAGGCATTAGTGTGGTAGTAGCCCTAAGGCACTCTGTGATAAAAACACAGAGTGAATAAATATCTGTTAGAAACCTTTAAATTACTGACTTTGTTGCTTTTTCCCCAGTTGGCCCTGAGACGAAAGTTTACTATTAAGTATTTATGATACTCGGTGTTCAACAAGGCCGCTCTCTCTCAGATGCTGCAAGATGAGCAGCTTGATAGCTGTGCTGACCTTTCAGTGAGAGGCCAGTGGCGCTGCCTTGCTGGCATTTGAGACTAGATCATTACGGCTTTGGTCTTAATTGAAGCCTTTATCCCAGGTTTAATCAAGGCTGAACAAATAGTGGTGGAATCTTTCAAGACCCAATTAGCCCTGTGGGAATACTCCTGCACAGAGATGCAATGCGCTGCTCCTTCATAATCAGCTGAAACTAATACTCGATGAAAGGGCCCGATACCTCCACCTGTCCCTGCAACTAATTATCCTTAATTAGTGGGTTATCGTGAGGGTTGGGAGGATGAGAAATATCACTGACACAACATTCCGATTTGCTTCTGCGAACCCTGGGGGAAATAAAAGGGTGCGGAATGCTTTTGTTTGCACTTTCACATGTTCCTATCATGTGACACAATCAGTCATTTTCACATCTAGACCTGTTTCGAATTACTCGGCTTTAGCTGTTGTCGCCGATTCTTCTAAAATTTTTCCCTCAGCAGTCTTTTCTCATCCTTGTTTAAAGGAATCTATAGACTGGAATTGATAATGGTTTCCACTGTGTAATTTATGTGACCAACAAAAAGACAAACTGTATCACAGATATCTGCAAATGTGTGAACACAGTTCAGAGCTCCCTCCAGTCCCTCCGGTTCCAACCAGGTGCTAAAAAAAAAAAAAAAAAAAAAAAAAAAAAAAACAGAAAATGTGTTAGTTAACTTAAAATGGCAATAAAAATTTCCAAGAGCCAAACAAACACATTAAGATAATGTGGAAGCTGAATTACTGGTGTGTGTGTGTGTGTGTGTGAGCTCAGTCAGACCCAAATTGGCCAAATAAGTAACAACAAGGAAATGGAAAAGGGAACATTGTGGACTGCTGCACCAAGATTAGCACATTTTGATCGAAAAAGGACTCTTTACGCACTTACGCAACATGCTACCACTTATTAATTTGCTTCTTGGCTGTTTTGGACTATGAGGCCAGCTGGCAAAGGCCCCAACACACACACACACACACACACACACACACACACACACACACACACACACACACACACACACACACACAGCATATCTCACCGTCTGTTAGCAGATTTTGTCTCAATATTTAGTATTTCCTTCATACTGGGAAAACTAGTCCAAATTAATGGAGTAGTAAAGCTTTGAGCATAGCCCAAAATGTATTTAACATGAACTGATATTAACATGGCTCTATTACTGCTGTTTATTTCAAAAGGGAGCAACAATAACTGTCATGATTTTATATTCCTGACATGCAGTGTGATGTTGAAGTACAATATTACTACTCAGGAGGTGTTGAAAGTCAGGGTGGTTCAGGAAGAAATATTTAGTTGGCGGATGTTTATTTATTTTTTTTGTCATGTTCCAATCAATATTGAAATAGAAGACTCCAGATTAGGTGGAAAGGTGTTAATATTCATAGAATGCCAAAGACCTCCAAATGACTCCACACCTCTGCGCTCGAGAGATAAGCAAATCTGAAACTGAAAAGAAAAAAGGCGCTCCACTGATACTCTTCTGTAGTTAATTAAGTGACGAAATAAGCTTGGAAATCCCCTGAATCAAATTACACAACAAAGGCAGCATACACAGTCTACACACCACAGCCACTGTGTATCAAATGGGCTTAATGCAATCACACATCTTTAATGAAATCATGTGAATTAATGTGTTAGATTTATGCTTTTATGAATTTGCCTCCGGTGTCCAATGCACCAGGAAGTCAGCGGAAATTATTCAGTCGTTGCTCTGTGAAACAAAGTCTGTGTGTCAGCAGAAGCCTGGAAGGAAATGAGGAAGTAATAGGACAATGAAGGATGATGCACTTTTCCTTGATATTGCAAAAGTGCGAGTGTATAGAAAGGTGGACTTTTCATATGTTGGTTTAATGTCTATCCCTGCAACATTTACATGGACATTAGGTAATTACTGGATCAGTTAAAGTTGTTAAATATGTGTATGGGGCAGAATTTCTTTATCTTTTTTTGTTCCACCCATTTGATGGGTCTAGATCAAAGATCAGTAGGTCACAGGTCTGTGTTAGCTTGATTGTAGGCCTCTGCCAGCGTACGTCTGTTTACGACCAGCCTGCTTCCAGAATCCAGTCTTGAACACGCTTGAATAGTCTTGAAACTGCAAAAAATGCAGCTCTTTTACAAGGTGGCCTTGAAGAAATGTGTGTAAAATGAAAAAAATCTGAATATTCTAAAGAAAACATAAAACAACCTGTTACAGCAGATTAAAAAGATAAAAAACAACCCAGTTTAAATCATTCAAAACTGAGAAAAACTGCAGACGCTGCGGCGTGGTTTTCAACCTCTCCGGTCTCATTGGAAATGCATTGAGAGGTAAATGGATGTGGAGTTGACTCGCAGCGAGCGACAGAGAGAGAGAGAGAGAGAGAGAGAGGAGAAAAAGAGAGAGAAAAATGTCAGCAGCTCATCTGACACAAGCTAACATGGCTTAGCGATCGACTGTCGTACAGACCTGATGGGGTTACAGCAGTCGCTTCTGTTTTTGTTGGCTAAATGTCAGAGCCCCACCTTGCTCCTATCACACACTGGCTGATACAGCAGCCAGTGATAACACCAAGATCCGGAGGGTCAAACCTCCACCTCAGCTGGTTTAAAGCTGAGGTACGATGCTGCACATCTGTTCGCACTTTTTAGAGCTAACCTGTACTCCTTGTGTACACGAATACTCATTGGCCATACCTTTCACAACAAAGAAAAAAACCCTAAAAAAAATCAGCAATGTGTACAGTTGTATCCACTGTTCAGAAGTAATGTACAACGCTACTAAGCCAGGGTTTTGAGCTTAAATTATCAAAGATATTTGCTGTATTTTGTATTAAACTTGTGTCCTTAGCTCCGGCATTTTCATCAGACGTTCTTCATAAAAAACTTGGCTGGAAGGGAGTTTTTTTGATGATCTTTACACATTTTGCCTGGAGCATCCGATCCACAGGGATCTTTTTGGCAGGATTTAATTAAGCTATTTAGGTGAAAAAGAACACATCTTCACAGGAAAACTTCAAATACAGAAAAAGAGAGAGAACGAGATCTGTGATTTCCCTGATAATAAAACATTAATCCATGTTGAATAATGTGTTGACTCATTTGCATTTAAAGGTTAACAGTGTAATATCCCAACTAAGATTTCTGCCGTAACCATGGCAACGGCCGCTTCTTGCTTATATTGCGAGGGTGTTCTTGTTTATTGACACTCTTCCGCTGAGTGTAGAACGCTCTCCACAGATGTGAACATGACTCCTCGCAGAGCAAAGTGCTCAGTGGTGAGGGAATGATTTGGAATGGAAGCCTGGCACGCCAGAGCTCTGTGAACCCAAAGGGTTGTGCTGCCGTGATTGATGCGCCACATCTATTCTAATGTTGGAAGAGAGGAGAAAAATGTAAAAAAGACGGGTCGGACAGTAAAAATCATCTTGCAAACCCCATATTCTAAGAAAATGTTCCTTTCAACAGTTTCTATTTTATCTTTACATTTTATCTTTGTTATTTTCTTTCTCGTGTGATACTCTAGATCAGGGGTATTCAATTAAAAGTCACTGAGTTCCAATTATTAAAATTTCCTCCAAGTAAAAAGACTTTGTCTCGGACCTTTTACTTTTAGAGGTTTATAACTTTTCCATATGTCCACATTTTTCACAATGCAGGTTTAACTAAGTGCACAATTAGCTCTTTTACCATATATAAAAGTAGCCCAGGCAAATAAATTATAAGGCCTTTATTTTAGATTAAAGAAATCAAAAACCTCAAAATGAAATAAATAAAAAAAAAAAACCATGCAAACAGAGTAAAAAAAAAACATTTTTTCCTCGTCCCAACCTAAAAAAATTGAAGGTCAACAGTTCAAGTAAAAATGTCAATATTTTCAGAAAACAATAAATAAAAGGTGGCTCTTTTAGGAATAAATAAAAAGTGCATACACAGTATTGACTAAAGTTTTTTTTTTAATTTGTTTTCTTAAATTAAACAGGACTCAGCCTAAAAAAAAAATGAAGGAATAGATTTCAAGTAATCGTATCTTTGTGAAAAATCTGACATACGCCAAAAGCTGGGCTTTACCAGTAACGTGTAGACTCGTCAATGGCCAAAGGTAGGCAAGGTGCACTTTGAAGAGCTGCATCAAGCTGTGCCACTACATCATCTGCAAATATTTCTGATTTTCTGGTTGGTTTGATTTTTTTCACACATCTCGTCTTTTTGTTTTCCTTCAAATAATGTCTCAACAACAGCGTGTACGCACTCCCTCACAACCGTCCCATCACTTAAAGTTTTTTTTTTTTTTATGTTGCCCCAAAATCCACAATACCTTCAGTGAACATTCCTTTGCACGTTGCTGGGCTGTAAATGTATGCGTGATGAGTCGGGTAGATCTGTCATAATGGGCTTGCAACTCGGTTATTTTGCGTGCCCTCAGCTCGGACTTCAGGGGATAACTTTGCTCAAAAGAACTGTGCTTTGTTTCGTAGTGGCGCTTCACTTTGCAACTTTTAATTCATGCCACGTTTTCGGAGCATATGAGAAACACTGGTTTTGAACTGCCTGACGGAAAAATGAACATAAATTTCTCCGTCCACTCCAAACTGGCGCCGGCAGCGAGCTGTGGCACTTCCGTGGTACACTGATCGTGAAGGGTAAACAAACGTTTTGATTGGCTCGACTGAGGGGCGCTATTGCCGTATTAACTGGAGTAGCAGCACCCACTGTCTATAGCCACGCCTGCCGGCTATAGACAGTGTGCATAGACAGAAATCTATCCACGTAGATTTATCAGAGATTAGTCACGGGTCCGGACAGAACCATCACTCGGTCCGGATCCGGACCGAGGTCCGCCATTTGGTGACGCTTGCTCCAGATGTTTTTTTGTTTAATAGAGTGTTCATTAATCACCCACAACATTGAAACTAAGTTAACTAAAACAATTTGTCTTACTGGGCGAATATATGTTAATAATATATTTATTAACACACCTCGGTACGTTTTAGTGAAATTCCATTCATGATTCCATTCAAAGCAAACATCTTCATCAGCCATTAGAGGCTTCAGCATGATAAAGATCACATTCCTGATGTGAGCAGGACTTAGTCTTTACAGTAATTATAAGAGACAGAATAAGCTGAAAGGCTGTAAGACAGGAGGTCCCAGCTGCTGTCAAAAATAATCTTCAGCTCTGTAATTGATCACATCTGTGCTGTGGATCTTTGGAAACAACAGATGGATGAAGGGATGGATGGAAGGATGAATGGATAGATGATGGATAGTGGATTAATGGAAGATTGGATGGATCGATGAAGGATGGATGAAGGATGGATGGCTGAAGGATCTGAATCTGAATCAAAGGATAGATGGTTGGATGGATGGATGAATGGATGGATGACAGATTGGATGAATGGATGGATGCTAAACCTTTAACTCGACACAACATTTAATTGTTAGTTATTTTTGAGTATTTATTTTTTTAACCAAGCATTTCATAAAAAAGTTGCAGGTCAAAACGTAACATTGTTTTTTTTTCTTTTCTCAGATGAATATGCTCTCTTCTCAACCCAGAGGCCCTCTGGCGGGACAGCCACCACACTAATATGCCATTAGCTCCACACCCAGAGTGGCTGCCTTCCCTGAGGTCAGGCGTCTCACTAAGAGGCTCTTCTCATCGCCGACTTCTTCCAGGAAAGCGCTTTGAGCTGGAATGTGTCGGCAGCCCCGGATTAGTTCTACAGGTACGACCTCTGTAGACGTGTGGAAAAGACCTGAGGATACATCCGCGTGTCCAGCACAATCCCCCTTCGTGCACTATCAATAATTCAAAAGGACAAAGTGTCTGATACATGAGAATCAAAAGCAGTTTGCTTCCCCCTCCTGAGTCAATATTTTGACAGTAAGTGTGAAGGGGGACGGATCCAGAGGGACTCTGCCATGTAAAGTGTTCTTTCATGTTTCGCAAAGGGAGCACTTCCTCTTCCATTTCACATCCATGAAATGGGGAGTTAAGAGGAAGAAGCCTGTGCGGGTACGGTCTGTTCGGACAGACTGACTAACTTAACGACTGACTGGCTGTGAAAATGACTGAGCTCCGTGCCGCTGGCACCGCCGTCTCTGTCTGATGCGTCTCTTGCTTTTTCATTCTTTTCCTTGCTTTGTGCTTTTTCCCTCTCTTTATTCCTACGCGCTCTCACCTCCCACAGCAAGAGACAAGAGTGTAAGGAAGGTTATTAAAGTTATGATGACGAGAGAATAACGCACGGGGAGACGGAGAGAGCTGCAGAGATGAAGGGGATGAGAATAAAACAAATGGAAAGGAGTGTACAAAAGGTAATGAGGCCAAAAGAACACGAGCAGCTGAAAGAAATATGATAACAAGATAATGCGCTACTGCCAGTCTTCTTTAAGTGTGTTCCGTGGTGCTAGTTTCTGGGGCCCATTTTGTACCTGTCAAAGGGAAGCGAGATGTTCTTCTTCAATTCTGAGGCCCGAAAGCAGCTGATTGTAGATGAAACAGCAGCAGAGAGAAAGACAGCCGTGAAAACAGGTACCAGCAACGCTGTCGCCGACATTTGGGGAGGGTGTCGCAATTAATGACCTGACTTTCCTTCCACAGGCATCACTGCGCTTTGATGCACAAACACACACTCATGGAAAATGAGACGAGGGTACAAGCCACCAACACTCGTTAATTATGCTGTGAAGTTTTACCCAGATGCCCTAGTTATGCTGTGGAGCAGGGAAGCAGCGCTGTCTTTGGGGACGCATGGCGTCCCTGAAGTGGGCGAAGGAGGAAGGAAGATGTCCCTGGTGGCACCGGGGGAAGACCGCGTCACCGCTCTCATGGGGGAGATCAATTCAGAACCTTGTTTTCCTTTTCTGTTTTCTGTTACCCCTCTAACCAAAGGAAAAGGAAGCTAAGATGGCTTCTGTCATGTTTTCAGATGCAGTTTTTTCTGGGAACCCAGTGAAACTGGAATTAAACCAAAGCAAGATGGCAGCAGGCAGATTTATCTGTGATGATCCCCATGATGTTCCTTCTTATCTCTTTGGTGTAGCGAAATATATCATTAGTGCTTATCACGAACGGTATTTATTTAAACCACTGTGACAACAGCTGAACACTCCAGTCTGAAATGTACAAGTACGTCTGTCACCATTTCACAGCCATGTTAAGGTGTTTATTTTAGTCTGAACCAAAAGAACCGGATGGCTCCATCCATCTTCTGATAACCGCTCTTTCTGAGGGTGGAGCTGGAGCCTCTCTCAGCATTCACTGGATGGGAAGTGGATCTTTTTCAAAATAAAAACAATTAGAGGGCCAAGTGCTGCCAGTGACATTTCAATCTTGCTGGATGTATAACAACATCGCCATCCAGCCAAAGCCCAACCCGGCTGCTGGGAGACAAGGCGAGCACGGCTGTTTTGTTCAGCAGAGCTCCAAGACGGTGGGTCTGGAGAGATTAATTGGCTGGATGTTTGTTTTCCTTTTGTGAGATTCATGACAAAATGATGGAAGTGTTGCTGAGTGGCCTCACACAGATACAGACGCTCTGCGGCTGCTAGATGAGGCTGACATCTTGTCTAATAACTGTTTTTATTAAATTTTTGACTTTCAGATTGACCCTTAAAATTCAGATAGCTAATATATGGTCACCACTGGTTTGTTCTCTCACCCAAACAAACTTAACAACAAAGTAATTACCTAAAAAAGTAACATTTTTCCGATAAAAAGGAAACCTCAGTCCACCTCTGCCTTGTCTTTAGCCCAGAATTGCCACAGATTTGTAAATGCACGTGTCTTCAGTGTGGACATAAGAGTATCAGCTCCCAGCTCACACTGCAGCAGGAACACAGACACAGACACAGTGCAGAACAGCTGAATATTAATGAACAAAGGTGTGAGGAAGCTCCTGCATCCTGAGGAAATTTAGGATGAAACACTTGCTTAATAAACACATTCAAACAATCCCATCTACTTTACTAAAGACTGCGTGTGGTGCTGCAACGCTGGGGCTTCACTCTGTGGATAATCTACAGCTCCAGTGACACCTAATGACATACTGCTACAGCTTATACTGCTATGAGGGGAGACGCACTTATCTGTGAGCATGGAAATGAATATCCACAGCCTGTATGGAGCCGCAGGATTTCTGTCCTGTCGGGATTTTGCTGTGTTTCTATCATTCTTGAAAAGCGTATTTCAACTGTGGCTTCTGCCAAGCATCCAAACTTCAAAAAGCATTCCCTGTTGCTAATGAGCAAAAGATGCATGTGTGTTTTTTCCTCCTCTGCGCCACCTGAAAAGGCTTTCGCACCAACTCAACACCCCCCCCCGCCTATCCCCACCCCCCCAACCATTTGCAATTGAACTATGAAGTGCCGGCACGCAAATCAAACGCTAATCCATTTGAAGTTGACAGGGCGTCCAGATTATGGCGGCAGCTTTCTTCTTCAAACGCCTTATCGCCGTCATCTATACAGAAACACATGTCGAAACATGAAAGAGCTTCCAGGTTCAATTAGCCAATCAATTGTTTGTCAGCTGTGCCAACAAACCGAGGGAAAATTGTTCCATACACACCTAAATCCGAGGGTTTAAACCACAGTTTTCTGATTCAAACAGGCAAACACGCTGGGCATATACAACAAATTTGCATTGCACATTTGTGGCTCAGATCCGCTCCCTGTCACTTCCGTGGTGAATTAAAAATATTTGGACATCACAATTTGCAGTATGAGATAGAGAGACATATATTTACACATGAAAAGAAGAAGGGTGGAGGACTCGGACTGAATCACTTTCTTGATTAAAGTGTCGTTCTTCCAGACTGCTAATGATGCTGCAACAGCAGGTCACAGACATGCTTAATAGAATTCTGAAGTCGGAAGTAATCTCACTGCCTTTTTTTTCCCTCGTAAATGAGTTTCAGTTGAATCGGTCTTTGCATAGTTTTTTTTTTTTTTTTGTATGTTTGTAGCACAAATTGTATCTGCAATTACTGGAAACCAAAGACTCTGTTATGTTGGTAAACAGCTACTATTCTGTCAGAATGTGAATTCGGCTGAATTTGACACAGATCTCTGCAGCATGCGCATGAGAGACAGGACATGTGTACACGAACATTTGTGGACTTCTTTCCATTACCATAATGAGCACTGTTGCCAACTCCTGCTGCACAGCGCCCCAACAACAGGTCATTCTGGGAAATGTGGGCTGGCTGAACACGTGCTGCACATTACAGTAAGTGTGCAGTGTAAAGTGGGCACTGTGGGAAATATGGACAGGATGTGCACTTTCAAAAACGCCAGGAGTACCTGCTCTGTTCTACTCGGCTCTACTCTCGTTTGGGTCACATGATTGCTTTTCTGCAAAAGTGGGGAAAAAGGCCCTGCTGTAGATGGTGGATATCTAATGCTATCAGAAGAGGCATTGAGGACGTGCTGGACCATCACTCACCTACTGCTGGACTGCTTATAATAGCCGAGGTCAGGATGCCTCACCATTCACCACGGCTGCTTTAAATGGTTTTAGATGTGACGCATGGGCTCAATGGAGCTTAGTGAAAATAACAGAAAACCAGTTGCAGACTCAGTAGTACTGGGGGTCTTTCATAAAGCCCAACGAGCTTCACTGGGATGGTTAGTGGCTTCAGAGGATGGTGGGCTCCTGTCTGACAGTGTGGTCAGAAACATGCACACCAGTTTCCTCCTGGCATGCTAATTAACTTAATGTCCTTAGTAGCTGATCGGTAGCTGTAGCTTTCTTCTTTTTTTTAATCTTAAAAACACTAATAATACCGTTTACTGATATTTCACAGTAAGTTGAACAACGTTTAAAAAAACTGTCGAACTGAGAGGAATAAAATCAAAATATTAGAGTGACCATCCTCAAATTAATTTGAGTCCTTTGTGCTGTGTGGAACGATTTCTCTCTAAATGAGAACAAACCAAATAAGTCTTGCTCAGAGTTCAGTATTGATTCATAGCAGAGTGACTCAACTGTGAACTACATCCATCTATGCGGAGGAAATTTCCAATTCCAAATGCTAAGTGGACACTCATGTAACTTCAACCACTTTGTTATGCTACACAGTTTTTCCATGTAATTTCCAATCAGATTATCTTTGGGGAAAAAAAAAAAAGCAAAGGATTTTTTTCATTTGTAGTTATTTGCAATGGAGACCCCTCTTGTCAAACCAAGGGTAAACATACTAACATTAAACTATGCTGCGAGCTGTTGTCGCTGAAGTTATTTCACTTTAATATTGATTATAATACCACAGCATGCCACACAGAAAGCTACATTCTTCCCTCTAAACTCTTTGTTTATCAACTAAAACCTCTCAAGCGCTTAATGAGAATGATCATATTGCATGGGCCATGCAACCTTGTGTTTATGCATCCCCGTCCTCTCGTGCATCTGCCCCTGCTGCTTCATCTGTCTCCATTTCTGCCTGTGACTCAGCAGGTCTCTGACTCGCAGTCCCTCTTTAATTTTCTAATTTCCTCATTTCCTTCTCACTTCTCCTACACTGCTTGATTCATTTCTCTTTCTCAGTCTTGCTGCTGCTTCTTCCCTTTCTGTTTTCATCCAAATTCTCATCCGCTCTTCTTCCTCTTCATCTTCCTTTGGTCATCCATGTCTTGGTCTCTTGCATTGCACATTGCTCACACTTACCCACTTTATTAGCAAGTGAGATATCAGAGATGAGGAGGAGGGATGCCGGGAGGCAATAAACCCACCTGCAAGTTTATTTCCTGCATCATCTTTGGTTTTCAAATTCAAATTCAAATTTTATTTGTCACATACAAGCCCTACATAGTACAACATGTAGTGAAATGCTTTTTACGACTGTCCTGCATAGAATAAAATAAAGTACAATATATACAATATATAGAAATATGAAAAGGTCATCACAATATAAGACAATAAATAAAACAAAAAAGTGTTTGGTGCAGTATGTACATGGAGATGTCCAGTGGATGTGGTTACTGTGTATGCAGAGTGTACAAAGTATAGTAGTATTGCAAATCTTAGTGTGCAACAGTCAGCTGAGGTAGAATGTGTTGTACAGGTAGAGTGTGACATGTAAATATATATGCGTGGGGAAGTCTGGAGAGTCCAGGTTCTAGGTCTTCTGGTTGAGGGCCCGAATGGCCTGGGGGAAGAAGCTCCTCCTCATTCTCTCTGTGTTTGCCTCCAAGAAACGGAATCGTTTCTCTGACCGCAACAGAGAGAAGAGTCCATTGTTGGGATGGCTGAGGTCCTTCATTATCTTCCTAGCCTTGGTCCAGCACCGCTTGCTGTACTGTATATAGTGACCAGGTCAGGAAGCTTACCACACAGTCAAATGACACAAACACTTTATTTGTCTGTACGTTTTTATTGTCAGGGGCCTAAATGTCTTTTCTTTTTTAAAAAATTAAAAGAATTGGACATTGTATCCCATTGTTTTAATTATTATTTTTTAATTATATTTTTTGCTGCATTGTAATTGAAGAACACATTATAATTATAACGTATTGTAATTGTTTAAAAAACTCCTTGAGGGACTATTTTTTTCTCCCTCTAACTGCCACTGCCTCCTCTTTCTTTCCTGTTATCCAAGTTTTCCTCCTTTCCCACTCCTCTGATATGAATACATCTTTACAGCTGTTGTCAATTCAGGAAATCACTAAAAGAAAAAAAAAAACCCTGCTCTGACATGCAGCGAACATAAAAAATTAAACCATCAGTTTCTGAAAGACTGACTACAAAGCAGGTTGAAATAAAAAAAAAAAAAGAAGAGAAGAAAGAAATCTTCTCACATACATCACATGGTAACACTGCGCCCCTGGAGCTACCAGGCGTGGAAGGCATCTTGGTATTCTTTGTAATTCAACAGCCTTATTAGCCTTATTCTTTGTCATTTCACACTTTATTTACTTATTTATTTTTATCCATGCAGTTGTGGCTGTTAACACATAAAAGTGCCTCCGCAAAACATGAGCACACATCTCAACAAATGGCAATAAAGGTGCACAGAAGTTATTTACCAAAGTGCAGCAAGAACTGCACGTAGAACAGCACACAGCACACCTCCTCGTCAAACTCTTTATATGTTAATAAAGTCTCTCTAGACTTCCTTTGTTCTCCAAGCTGCTTCCATCCCATTTGCCCCCAGAGTGTTGTATCATCTCCAAGCACAAACACAAACACACACTGGCATGATCAAGAGCAGCAACTGTGTGAATGTCCATTTAATGTATTTATGAGGGGGCTGTGTGTGAGCATTGTTTGCACATCATGAGGAAAAAAATTAAACAAGGGAACTTCGGCAATGTGATGAAATCCGTCACGCAGCCGTGCAAAGGTCCCCACTCGTCATGGGATTTCTGGGTGATACGCTGCTGAAAGACGGCACTTTGCATCATGGGAAACTTCATGAAATGCTCCACAATCGGCTTTGTTAATTTATTTAGTCTGTTCTTTTCCTCCAGGCACACTGCTGAAATCCTCCTGTTATGCAGTACGACCAGTATTATCCAGCACCTCCTTTCACGCCTCAGCAGCAGCCTGGCAGGTGGAGCGCGCGCAGGCAGCCAAAGGCCCAGCTGCACATTATATGGATCAGATGAAATCTGATTCTGAAAGATAGAGGAGATATGGATTATTAATGGAAGATTGGCTTGTGACAATGTGTGTAGTGGAAGTGTACAGCAAGAGAAAGAGATACACACATGCATTTTTGGGCGCACCTGTGTTTTTAAAAGACACGGAGTCATATTGTGCAGCACTGCTTAACCATAAAGCTAAAAAAAAAAGAATGTGACAGGAAAATAATAATAATAATTTAACTTCAGTTTTATTTACCAATCTTCACCGGCACCCTCTTATTCCATTCAGATTTTTTTCTTTCTTTCCAATCAAAGTTTCAGTGTGGAACAATAAGACTGCTTACTCTCTCAAAGCTGTTTAAGTGAATTTCACTCACCGGGGAATCGCCCCACTGAGGCTTTTGAAGGCATTGAGGCAGGGAGAGAAAGTAATTACTTTTTCCCCTAAACAGAAGTGGGGCGCGGCATGGCCTGGATGTGTGTGGCTGTGGGTCTATGTGTGTGAAAGGATGAATTCATATGCATTTATGTTTTGTGTGTTTGTGTGTAGGAATGAAGGAGAAACAGCCCATTGTAATGATTTTATTACATCTTTGCAGCCTGTGTCTGTTGTATTTTATTTCTCAGTCCTGTGACAGACAAGAGCTTCAGCCATATTTTGATTCTTTGTTGAACTTTCTATCCCCTCCTCGGGCTACCACTTTATCGTGGTGGAGGGGTTTGCGTGTCCCAATGATCCTAGTAGCTCAGTTGTCTGGGGCTTTATGCCCCTGGTAGGGTCACCCATGGCAACAGGTCCTAGGGGAGGGACCAGACAAAGTGTAGCCCAAGACCCCTTATGAAGATGACCACAAATGGTTCTAAGTTTCCCTTGCCCGGACGTGGGTCAACGAGGCCCTCTCTTGGAGCCAAGCCTGGGGGCAGGGCACGATGCCGAGCACCTGGTGCCCCAAGTGGAGGAGTTTAAGTACCTTGGGGCCTTGTTCACGAGTGAGGGAAGAATGGAGCGGGAGACAGACAGGCAGATCGGTGCGGTGTCTGCAGAAATGGCTGGGCTCTCCCTTAGAGATAGGGTGAGAATCTCTGCCATCCGGGAGGAGCTCGGAGTAGAGCCGTTGCCCCCGGGAAGACCCAGGACACGCTGGAGAGACTACGTCTCTCGGCTGGCCTGGAAACTTCCCCCAGGAAGAGCTGGATGAAGTAGCTAGGGAGAAGGAAGTCTGGGCTTCCCTGCTTAGGCTGCTGCCCCTGCGACCTGACACTGGATAAGCGGCAGAAAATGGATGGATGGATGGATGGATGAACCTTCTATTCAAGGCAATATGCCGACTATGTTTTATACATATAAATGACTTTTCCTGGGGATAGATCTAGAATAATAGATTTGATAAAAACATTTTCATTTTGCATACCTACTTAATGAAAGCACAACAAAACCTTTCCACAATCTGTTGCACGTCTTTATTTCCCCCCATTTATTCACAAGTATTCTTCCAGAGTTGTTTATCAATATTTACCTCCAACAGCCTGATGGGTTGTACACCAATCTGTTTGTTCATCAGCAGCTTGTCTTTCATACAAAATCTAATGTCTTAATTTCAATAAAAGATGGGAAGATGAGGAATGACTCCTCAGGAGACAGGATTTTTAATTTTGTTAATAAGAGGCTCATGGGTGGTATCCTCAGCTTCTTATGAAAATGAGAGTGTACAGCAACTGTTTATGAGCTAAATTAAATAAAACACTGCCTCAAGGAAAACTGTCTCCTCCATCATCAGTGAGTTTTCAAGCAGATCGCTCTAAAATACTCTCAACCCCCTTCTGAACTAGGGGTTATCCTTGTTTAAATCTTTTTGCCTTCATGTATGTTGATGGAACCCATCTATAGTGAGCACTGGGAGGTCACCCAGTAGCATTTCCAGGAAATTAAGGGCAATGCTCAAGGGCCCAATGGGCTGCTTATGCCTTCCATTGCCCAATTTTCCTGCTAGTCTGGGGATTTGAACCAGCAACCTTCTGGTCATAAGCTCCCTTCTCCACTCACGTCAGGAAAATTAAAAGTGAAAGACAGCTCAATCTGCTCTACTTAACCCTAGGAAGCTAAAAAACCTCAGTTACAGCACATTAGTAGGACATTTTGTTTCTTAAAATGGATTCAGGTGCACATGTACACCATCCTGGAAGGGCGTGGGGGCACCCTGAGGCTGTCGGGCACATTAATCAAGCTATGATGACCAGTTGACTGGTAGTTTGTCCCACTCTACAAACTGGGAGGGGAAACCCATCACAGACCTGTCACAACCACAGATATGACTGGCATGACGTTAAATAAACTGCACCTCCTCATCAGCACAGACGTGTTAGATTCCTGATGTTTGTGATGGTGTGTGCTTCATGGTGATTGTGCACAAAAAAAGGATAGGCAATTTTAGCCAGCAGAATTTTCTGAATCCCACCTATAACCACGACCTAATGAATCAGGAATCAGAAAATTTTCAGACCTTTTTATTTTTTCTCATTTTCTTACAAAGAAAACATAGTCATCAACCTCCTCAAAATATCCAGAGAAATCAAAATTTTACAATTTTTTTGAAAATATATTAAAAAATAGAGACTAAAATATTGCAATACATAGGTATTCAGGCACTTTAGTGCTCAGCAGACACCTTTGTTAGACAGAGTTAGACAAAGTTCGACTCAGACCCTTTTTTGCAAACAGCACAGTAAAATAAAGTGAACTTAAAGGGCTAAACATCTTTTTTTTGTTTGTTTTCTTTTATTGTGATTACCCAATGTGTGTGACTCCCGTGTGTATCCACATTTGTGTGGAAGCCGCTGAAGAACTTTGCATTGGGATGGTTCTTGTGTCATGTCATGTCAGGATGTGCTGCTCTGGCTGAGCCCCCTCACTAAAACAGGTTCTGGCTGCCCTTAGATCAGCATGTTTCTTATGTAAATCTGTCTGACACCAGCGCTCTTCTCTGCCACAGCCCTCATTTTCTGTGCATCTTCAAAGCCACAGCCCTGTCACTCAGTCCTCCTGTCCAACGTTGCCAACTACGTCCTTTTTCTTGTGGGCAACCATTTCTTTGCACTTTGTTTTTTCTTTACACTACATAAGGAATAAGAGGAAACAATGACAGGTGATACAAGCAGCAATTATCAACCAGTTAAGTTAAACGTTAACCTGTGCCTGTGTAACAACCACAATTGGTGCTGAACATGTCAATTTTATGGAGAAACAGACACTGTCTTTTGACCTCCACATAGAAGTCAATACAAGATCATTTTAAATTCATTCGCCTTTTGCAGATGATGTGGTTTCAAGGTTGGATGATGTGTTAAGGGTTAAAAGTTACACCTGTATATCCAGAAACATGGTCCTCATCTGGATAAGGGGAGAGGGCCGTCACCAGGTCCTGCCCCAAGTAGAGAAGTTCAGGTATCTCAGTCTTATTCATGAGCGGTGCAGGACATCAACAAGTGCTCGCTGCAGCATCGACAGCGGTCCATTGTGATAAATAAGAAGCTGAACTGATTTGGAATTGCCCAGGCGACCCACCATCCTATCTTTACCTACCTGGTCAGGGGCTGTGGGTAGTGACTGGGTGGTGGTGGGGCGGGGGGGGGTTAGGATATCTCCTGGTCACCTTGTGAGGTTTTTCCAGGTATGTCCCACCAGGAGGAGGCCCCATCAAGGACCAAGGACACACTGGAGTGACTATGGCTGCCAGTTGCCTTGGGAACCCTACTCAGGCTAATGCCCGATGACCCATCTCTATATCAGTATGAATGGAAGGAAGGATGGATGGATGGATGGATGGATGGATGGAAAGCTCAAACCAGCTCTGTTTTAACATCAACAGAATATGCTATTGGCATAAGGAAGTAAATTTCCTATGTTTAAGCACAATTTAATGCTTAAAGAGGCTACTTGAGCAGTTATTGATTTCATGTAACGTATTCAATCCCCTCAAGTTTCCAGATCACAGAGAAAAATTCCATCTTTTTAAACCATTTAACGTCAGCTGATATTACCCAATACTGCCAGTTCTGTTCTTTTTCATTATCAAATTTTGAAATCTTCAACCAAATTTTTTTTGTTTTTTCTCTGTAATACATTTTTCGTTCTCATAGCATAACATCAGCATAAGATAATATTTCAGTCCAAAGTAAAGCTTTGAAACATTTCTCGTGATGATGTCGCCTTTGTGAGTAACGTAGGTAGCACACTGGGTTTGACTAGTTGAAGGCAACTCAAATTGAGTGACACAAAGCCATGCCCCCTTCCACTTAGTTATGCTCCAGCTAACACCTGTGCCCCACCCCTCTCTCTCTCTCTCTCGCTCTCTCTCCTTTCACCACAATCTCTTGCTTGACTTTCCATCTATTTCACTCTTTATCCTGTCTAAGTGCCACTCTTTCGTGTTCTCTGCATGACTGTTCATGCCCTCATCCTCCTCCTCTTCCTCTGAAGCTGACCTCTTTCCCCCTGATTTATCCCCTTTCTCATTTCCTGATTTCAGATCCCCGCAGCATATGTAGAAGTTAATGTTAATACGGCTGTAGAATCTGAAGGCCAAGAAGCTAGAGGCGACCAGGGAGACAAAGACTGTGATAGACATGGGCACATGCATATGTATGAATACACACATATGCATAATCTCAGAAAGGAAATGCCATGAATACACACACTAAACCTGCACACAAGCCCTAAGCCATGGAGGAGTGAAAGATACACGTACATCTAAGAGAACGGAAAGAGAATGTCTCCACTGACATTTGTGCTCTCTGTCATCATGAAGCACACATTTATGTGTGTCAGTTAACGTCCATTCATATCTGTGCATAGCAATGAGCCATATCATCAGCTAGCAAGCGAGCGACAGTGACATTACCAGCCTCTCTCCTCCTCACACATAACAGGGATTCACTCTGGTTTAAGCCCCCAACTCATTTGACAGGAAAGAGCTGGTCAGATTAATCTCAACACTGACAGAGATGAAGACACTGACTTGCCTTGGATCTCAGCAAAGATGCCTCACAAGTATATTTACACAAATGCAGAGTGATTCACTGAGCTGTGGGGGGAGAGCAGAGGCTATCCCAACGTTGAGGAGGGAAGATCGCCACTCATCCTAGGGTCACTTCCGCTATGAGGAAGTGATTAGAAATAAGTCAAAGAAAGAACTGATGGATGAATGGATGGATGGACCATTTCATTTGAACAGATGGCGGAAAATAATCTGGAGCAACTGTAATTCCACCTACGTGCAGTTGGTGGTGAGTGTGCAAAAGTACGTGTTAAAGCAGTAGTGTGTAAACATCAGCTAATAGATGAGTTGGAAGTGCGATCCGGCTCCCCAAAAACAAATTCAAATCCTGGGAAACTGACTTTTTGAGCCATAGTGCAACCACCAAGTCTGTCTTTTGCTCTAGACGCCGTGTATCACAACATCAGAGGGGCCTGTGAACAGAAACAGATACCAAAAAGAAAGTGGAGCTCACACAACGTAATGTAGCATTCTTTTTCCCTGCTCATCACTCCTTTTTTGTCTAACAAAGGATCAAATTTTTACGTTTAATGTCTTTGCAGGTTTTAAGACTCACAGGCCAGCTTCCCATATTTCACCATGGAGTTGAAATTCCTTTTTTCTCTGGATGTGTGTTGAATTCACAGCAGAAATGGCTGGCTTTGGTTTCTGTTGGTTTCTGTTGTATTGTTGTGTTTCACCACAACAAAGAAACTCTAAACACAATAAGCTTTCATGTAATATTTGGATATTTCCACAATTGTGTCATTTTCCTGCCTGGAGGAAGACAAGTGACAGGCGTTAAAATTGAATTTTGCACCAAATCATCATGGAAAGAAACTGGTGTGTTAGAAGTGTTAGTATAAAATGACAGCTATTGAGAATTATAGATAAAATGTGCATGTCTAAAGATTCTCTAACGAGACACTTGGGTCAGGAATTGAGTGTGATAGAACAGAAGAATGCATGTGTGAGTTTAGTGATGGTGGTAATTTTGTGGTATTGCATTTTCAGCTTTCACTGCACTGCAAAGGTGCAAAATAAACAATAAAGAAAGAAACATTCCACCATTGTGCTGGCTTAGCATTCCATGCTGTTATAGCGTGAGCCTGTTTCAAAACACTTGTGTAATCAGTTTGTCTGATTAACCACTGGTTAAGTTTTCGCTGGTCCCCTCACTGCCACAGACCCCCCACCTCCACCCCCACAGGCTCTGACATTAATTACCATTTTAAAAAGATCAAAGACACACACTTCCCATCATTTCCTCCCTGAACCTGCTTCATTCAAGCACATTGACCCCCAAATTAATTCAGCACAACTGCTGGGACATATGGCACGTCGTCCATTCAGGAAGAGACAGCAAGGAAGGGCACATACTGTATGTTTTGCATTTATATAGCCATATGTTATTGTATATATTTGTCCATGAATGATGTAGAACCAAGACAACCACTAATTACGTACCTGTACCATTTGACCACTGGCAGACACAACCGTCCTGATTGTGCGGACTTGCACACTTTAGTGTTTCTAGTGTTCTTCTACACTACAAGGAAACTGGAATGAGAAAGGAAAGCCCACTGGAGCCACCCGGCAAGACTTTAAAATGCTTTTGTCTAAAGGGTTTTTTTTGGACAGCCATTGAGGTAATGACCCCCTGGACCCCTGGAGGTGTGCTGTGCAATCTGTTACCAAGTTCTGAAAGTTTTCGAACATTCGGCTCCTCTCATCCCTGAATGATTTTGCTTTGAGGCAGGAAGAAAGAGACCACGGCTATCAGGACGTATTGTTTCCAGTCATGGCTGCACATGGTCTCTGTATTCTGACACCTTTCTCTCAGAACCAGCAGTAACTTCTACATCAACTTTAGCCATAGTAGCGCATCTACTGGATTGGACAGCCTCCGCTCCCCCATGTGCATCAAAGAGCCTTGGAAGACCACTGCAGACCTGGAATATATCTGTTGCCAGATATATTCCAGGTGTCATGACGAAGAGATAATCCTTAATAACATTCAGTCAAAACCAAAGCATTTTTAACTATGACAATAATCTGTTTTGTATATACAGTTCTACTCAGAAAATTAGAATTTCATGTAAAAGTTGTTTTATTCAGGCAATCCAACATAAAAGGTGAAACCAATACATTTTATAGACTCATTACAGATGCAAGATTTTACTTTCAGAGGCCTGACATGTTTGTATTTAAAATTCTTTTTTTATTGATTTCAAGCAATATTCTAATTTTCTGAGTTTTTGAATTTGAGTTTTTCTGAAGCTGCAAGTCCTAATCAGCAAAATCAAAACAAATAAAAGCTTGAAATATATTGATTCGCATACTATTTGTCTATATAATATGTAAATTTCACCTTTAAAGTTACACAAACGCATGCACTTTTTCAGGATATTCTAATTTTCTGAGTGTAATATCACAATATTACACTAGCATCTCACTTTTGGTGCAACTGGGTTTAGTTGTTGCTCCTTTTCAGTTGTGCTCTGAGTGATTTGTGTCTAAGGTGACTTCACTGGCAGTGTAATGTCATCAATGTAGAGAACACGTGAATGCATAACATAAAGATAATATAGTGTAATGATGTATTATTATTCAACAGGTGTGGGCACCTTGCATGGGAGCAGGCCTGAGATCTAAAAACTGTCATTTGCTTTTTAATAGGACTTGCTGTCATTAATCTGTAATGAATGTACATTTAAACAAATAATCCTCTGCGTGATAACTCACTACATTTCCTTGAGTGTATGGAAGCCCATGTCAGTTGTTTTAATTAAATTTACCTTCATGGCATGGAAAGCAATGCTCAAGTAAAGGATGACCATCCTTGACAATGTACTGGTTTGCAAAGCAGCCATGATTAGGTATTGTAATTGTTTTTGTATGCTCACTGGCAAAGTCCTCTCAGGGCTTTATGGGTTTAAACTCTCAAGCTCACAGATTGACAAATTTGAATAATGCACGCTAAGCCAGCCAACCCACAAAAAGCCGCTAAATTTGAGAGCCATATAACTCAACACCTCATCCACTGAAGTTGAGAGCCGTGGTCTTATTGGATTAAGGGTGAAACTAGATACCTAAACTGCTCTGCTGTGCCGGGAGCACTGCAAACCCCAAAATCAAAGATGACATGACGCATATGGCCACCAGGAATCATTGTTTAGGATTAGCAACAGAGCCTTTTTTTTTTCTTCCGGGCCATTCCAAACAAGGCTCAATCACATTTCAACAGTTTTCACTTGCTCCTCATTATGAGAAGAATTCATCATTCTCCTGCGGTACACCAAAGATGCAGCAACTAGGAGCAACTTACTACCATGTTGTACTATCAGGGTTGTTCTTTTTTTTTTTTGACTATATACTGACTGTTAAAGCTGGGTCAAACGCTACCTCATGGTAGCTCACCAAATGGTGAGGAAGGTCGTTATACCCAAAAGGTCTAACTGACCACCAAATGGTTCCAACTTCGAGACTACATAAAGGAAAAATATACTACACATTCTACCACATTTGGCCATCGCACCAGTACAGAAGGACAAGTATGTTGCTATCTGTGGAATCTTTGGAACTTAATGTCACCATTATGTGTCAGTTATATAGGATATATGAAAGGAGACAGCACTGGTTTAAAGTGAACTGGATGTTCATTTACATATTTAATGGGGAAGCAATACTCCATACAATTCTAAATCCTTATGCGGATGCAGGTACTGGCTCTTGTACCATCCAGGATACTGTTAATGCTACATTTAAACAGGTTCATGAAGTAAAGAGGCTGAGTGTAAATAAAAAGCTCTATTGCACATGGTTTACCACCCTTGATATATATCACACTTCTTTGCGACCTAACCAACTGGCTCACTGGTTGTGATGTATAGTGTTGTAGTGTGGACAATAAATTGTCTGTCATAGTAGTGAATGTCAGTTACCTCACAACCTTGATGGGAATCAGGTCTCTTCAAACCCACGAGGGAAAATAAGCGATACTACACACAATAACCTGCAGCTATCAGAGTACACACTGCAAGTCATTTGAGTCATCTGTGCAGTTTACACCAGAAAGTGTTGAAGGTGTGGCCTGAAGTGATGAAAGTGTACCTAAAAACTGCAGGTGCAGATTTGTAGCAATCAAAATGTGAAATCCTCATTTTCCACTGGATGAGTAATGTGAGGGTTGAGTAAAGGGTACCAACAACCTCTGCTTGTTTACCTTCTGTATGCATTAATGCCGCAAGATTCATCCTGACGCACTACAAACCGATCTTCCATGTGTAGTTTATGTTTGCTGCATTTTTTGTCAACTCTAAGGAATACAATTAAATCTTTCCTTTTGAGTGTGTGTGTGTGTATTTGTGTATATTGTAGCAGGTATATTGTCCCCTGGGGCATCTTAAACCATGACTATATCTTCCAACAGGCCATAGAATCAGGTTGCAGCAGGTTCCTTTCAGAGCATTAAACCCCACTTGCTCTCATCTGCTTTGGAGCCTAATAGAGAGCAGTGATATGGCCGGTGAGGGGGTAACTGTCTCAGCGTGGAATGGTGAAACAGATGAGCACCATTCAAAACCTCGGCATACTCGTTTTGGCCTGACAAATAGTAGTGGGGATGTGGAGCCGCTGCCGTGAGCAGCAGATTCATATTCACAGGCCTGGGAGGAAAAAGGCTGCTCTCTTGTGCAGGGAAGCACATTACTCCAGCACATTACTCAGTTATCATGCCCAGTATTTCAAAAGACTTCTATTTCAAAGTAAATGGCAATGTATACCTCTCAGGCAAGACATTCTTGATCTCACATTCAATGTCTCTGTGGCCAATATAACCCCTTAACTATGGTAGCTTATGCGGCATGATGTGTACTCATTCAATAAAGCCCATTGTTCAAAGAAATCCCTGCTTTATATTCCTGAATAACCTTGACTACATTGGCATCAAATACACCACTTGGGGATCCAGGGTATCACTTTGTCATTAGGAGTTGTTACGCAGTAAATCTGGGAAGTAGATTGCTGGGCAGTGAGCTGTGGCAGAGTTCAGGGAGGCAGCAAGAAAAGTGGGATTGACAGAATTGGCAGGTAACTCAAACAGACGAGGGGGAAATAAAAATATTGCACTGGAATCCGAAAAACTTCTGATCACACACAAGAAAAGGTGTTAGAAAGGTTGGATGGGCAGTATTCCTCCATACCACTATTGCAGCAAGCACATTTCAGCCTGTACACAGATAAAGCCGTGGGTGGTAGAGGAGAAAGAAGGAGCGATGGCAATTATTGGGAGAAACATCAAGAGTGAAGAAGTGAAGAAAATGTATGTATGCATATGAGCGCTTTCAGCAGTTACGACACGGAAGCAAGGTGAATGTTGATTGGATTAGGGGTGGAATAGGAGACAGTTGCAATGTAGCCTCTAATCACTTCGTTTTCTGTTGATCCAACTTCAATTTTTCACCTACCAGAACAGGATGAAAGAAATTGGCAACACTCTCTTCAGCCATCAGAGTATCTGCATCAAAATATGAGCAAAATTGGGGAGGCAAGAAGAAAAGAGTACAACCATTTTTAAAGCAGTAATATGGGGAAGGGCTTATGTATTAACTGGTGTCAGACACTTTGATTATTAGCAAGTTTTAAACTTTTTTTTTTTAACCTGCAAGAACTATGGACTTCAGTATTTTTTCAAGCTGTTTATTATATTATATGTATGTTTTGTATGTTACGGTAACACTGCACACAACTCTGATTGGTTCTGGTTTGTGTCTGGGGTGTTTCTAAGTAAAATTTCTTTATGTTGAGAGAACCAGACATAATACAAGCTGTCACTCTACTTCAGTACAATCAGGTTTTGGTCACATGATTTTACATAATGAGCAACTTAAAACAGGGACATAAGCCCCACTAGCAGTCAGTACATAATTTGGTGAGATGATTAACAATTGCTCTGAAAAAACAAAACAAGGAGCGAGTCTGTTTATGGCTTAAATTGCAATGACATTAATGATTACTTTTGCTGCACTGATCATAATTGCTATTTCTTCCAGTGTTTTTATTATCTGTAAGCAGCTTTGCCCGTTCTGAGAGACAATACAGAATCAAAATGTAAAGAAAAGTGTTCAGCGCCTCAGACATTCATAAAATAACCACTCAAAGTTTGTTTTTAGCGCACTGATATTAACATACGAATATCATCCATTTTTGCTCTTTGACACACATATCAATTATGAAGAGCAGATAGAAATACTCGCTGGCTCAGCTCTTGTTCAAAGCAATTAATCCAGCTCTATTCATGGCATCCTCCTGCAGCAGCTACTTTCACAGTCACAGACCAAAAGGCCATCCAATGAGTCTGTGCCGCATACATCAGTCTGCACAAATAGCCTGCAAGCACACAGTAATGCATCTGTTGTCAAACACCAAGAAAAAGCAACTTGGGACTAAATCACCCTGTCAGTTTCTGTGAACCAACAGTGTTCAGAGGGCAAAACAGACTGCTGCCGTATTGATGTCGACATTTGGATCGGTCCCCACTGAAATGAACTTTGGTCAAGAACAAAGGAGGAGATGGTGACCAGTCTGTGGCCATCCCTCCTGGAGACCGACAACTCATCTGCGCAGGCACCATGGTGCTCGAAGCCCCTTCATCATCACAAGGAGGCCCGACTGAGGCCCTAAAGAAGAAAGCGGCGCCCTCAGATACACTTTTAGCTGATTGCAAAGTCAAGCTGGGATAGATGCACAATGGTGTTAGTGTTGTTCAGTCATGGCGGTTAGTTCAACTGAATACAAAAAAAATCCTTTTTTTCATATAATAACTGAAGCGCAGAAAATTATTATGCGACATTAAAATGCAGTCAATTATTATTGATGTCAGCAGCGATGACCAATCATCTGGTTGGATTAGAGGTTGAAACTGCTTGATCATTGCATGAAGAACATTTTGCATGTTAGCATCTGTGATGAATGGGATTCCTGCAGTTCTTTGCTAGTGTGGATAAACACTGATGATGGCAGAAGTAAACAGATGGAGCCTGTGACCATCCCATCTGCTGGCCATCACTAACTGTGCATGTACAGGTGAGCATCAGGACAGACGAAGAGGAAAACGTGGAAAAAGCAAGTTTTCTGTAAACATTTCACCGCTGTTGAAGAACAATTTGTCACAGCTGCTGGTGCTGCTGGACAGTAAGAGGAACTGGAGTTTATCACTACCACAAAGAGACTTTTCACAGCACATTATTCCGTGCACTCTTCTTAAGGAAGGTGGTAGACGAAGCAGCTCTTTCACAAAATTAACTTGTTTTCACATGAACATATATTAAAGGTAATCAAATGAGTAAACAAAGTTTGTTCTGGCCAGGATGTTTCATTCTTTAGAGAAACTCTGAAACACTGTCCATTGTCAACAATGTTCAGGCTGCCTCTCCCTATAAATTATTACCCATCTGTGTGTCTTCATTTATTTCAAACTAATGGCAAATACTTCCTCACCACCTCAGCCGTTCCTCAGAACTATCCAATGCTGCGTTATCTTCGGTTTCTGCTTGTCCTCGTTAACCACTGCCACTTCACCACACCAGACACCAGACATGATCTCACATTACTGTTGGACTATTGCTGTGGTGGAACTGTGATATCCCTTCCTTTCTTCCCTAGGTTAAAAATGATGTCTCGACATTCCTTTCATCGTCCAAACACCGAGGAAATTAATCCACAGAGGCCTTGTGGTGAGAAAGGGGCACCTTGGAGGGGTCTTTATAGTCCAATTTCAGGGGTAAAACTTCAAGTTCAACAATCTGTGATCCCAGAATATTGCGGAAAACTCATCCGTCCCGAAGATGAGGATGTGTCAAATTGCGTTGTTAATTTTCTTTTTAATGCCACACTCAAGATATATACCAGTAGCACATTTCTTGATGGTTGCTACTGAAAGTTACACACACATTTAAAGATTTCGTGTGAAGAAAAATATGTGACCAAGACTCGCTGCTTATCTGATGACCAAAAAGGCAGCAAATGCTTCAGAAGGGCATTGTCAGGAAGTCTGTTTTTTTGATAACATCCATCTGGCTGGAACACAAAATTTTGGTCTTTAAAGTTTTTTGTCAGGTGTCAGATGTCAGGAAGGACAGAAGATACAAAGACCTTCGAGAGATTGCCAAAATCCTCTCAGATGTGGCTAATCAGACTGGGGACAGGTGGTGGCGGCAGCGATAATCCCACATGGCCTGTTGCAACTGCAGCTCATTACAAACAGGATATTTCTGCACTAACACCAAGTCACCACAGGAGGCAAGGAGCAACATGTCCCTGAGAGATCATCATCCTCTGGAGGTGCCACCCCTTCGTGTGACACAATGAGAAAAGCAAATGGCTGAGTCAATATCAGTCTCCTTAAAGTCTAGTCAGGGTGGTAACATTGATCACACTTCTGTCATCTGATCAAAAGAAGTGCAGGACAAGCAACAAGGGCCACTGCTCCTTTATTAAATCCCAATATTTTATATTTCCATACTGTTAAATTCTGGAAATCAGACATGTGACTGAGTTTCATGGATGCTGCTTTTTCTTTGGGGTTGCCTGAGCCTCATGAGTGCCACAGGTGAGGCTGATCTCTTTAACAATGCCTGCAACAATTTATATGCTCTGTGATTGTGTGTTCTGTTTGCCCTGATAAAGGCCGAAACATGTTGGCATTTTACTGTTCTAGTATGAACTTAGCTTAGTTTCATGAAAGCTTTTTATTAACTGAGTGCCTTGGATTGCCCCTTTTTTGCTGCTTACCATATTTCTTTACTAGAAATGAAAGAGCATCAGTTGTTAACTCTCTTCTTTGCCTCTTTTGAACACCGTTGTCCTCCTGCCTTATGTCTTTCTATCAATTACAGCCTCACTCTACAGAGATAATCAATTCTGAAGAAATTATGAGCTCCCACCAAATGGACACTCTGACATGGCTGAGTTGTGTGGTTGGCTTTCTCTAAAATAAATTACATTTTAATGTCATCAGATCTTCAGTCAGAATAACAGAAAACACCCTTCAGCACATATAGAGTGTTTCATCAGCGCGCTTCAAGACAACATGCTGTCTGTGTACGTCTCATCTCAAATACAACTTATCATGACCTATGAATGCAGGACCAATCAGCAGTTGCCTGAGGAAAACCATAATTTCACCTTTGATTATTGTGTAGTAAAGACTCCTCTTCTGCTGTGGGCACTTGTGTGTTCCAACCATGAAACAAACACATTCTACACAACTTTCCAGCTTGCACTGAAATTTAATCGGAGAAAATTGATGACACGTGCAACTGCAGTCCATATCTTGACTTGTTCACATTCTTTTCCTCATTAATACCTAGCCAACATGACAAGGGACTAATATGTGTTGTTAAATGACAAAAAATCCGCTCTTGATTCATCAAGTATTAGATTCATTTCCACCTGTCATGGGAGAAAGAGTTGAAGATGTCATCTTTAATAGGCTCGGTTGAAAAAAGAGCTCCTGCGTTCTGCTACTGACAGTCGGTTTAAAGCATGATAATGAACAGTCAGCGTCCCAGTGAAGAAGCTGTTTTAGACTCTTCAAACCCTTGAGGAGCAATGTATTCTATCTGTCAACTGGACCTCAGTATCTGCTCCTGATGGGAGGAGAGATTGAGTTGAGATGGAAAAACAAAAGAAGGCAAATGCATGCTAATTCGCCCAAATGTGCCGCTTAATTAAATGGAGACACAAACTTGTGGGTGTTATAAAGAAATCAAGGAAATTCATGGCATTGCTTCAGATTTGTTTCTTTGTTTGTAGTCAGATGAAAGTTAAGCGAAGGTGTCATGTCAACATCAAATGTCAGTCACAAAAATTTGATTCATTCATTTCACGGCAACAGGAATTGTTCATTTAAACTTCCATGAAACTCTTTGTTTTCCCATTTATTTTATTCATTTACTTACATTCAACTAGACTCATAGACATTGTAGACCTTCCAGTTTGGCCTCCTTTGTTGTGGATCAGAGTTGTCCCCAACTCCTTGAGCTCTGAGTCTTATTGCTTCATCTTCAGTGTTTCTGAGAACAGAAGAAAAAGCCTGGTAAGGTCTGACAGATGTGGGGGGTGTTTGGTGGGTAGGGGGTGCAAAAGGACTTCTGGAGTTATCAAAACCATTGAAGCGTGTCTTTGACCAGTAAGATTACACATCTGTGTATTACCTGATAAGAGCAGGTCCCCTCGTGTGCCGTTGACCCACATTCATGCTCATTCAACCTTTGGAAAAGGCAGTTGAACAGCTAGACAAACCTATTATTTGAGCCCTTTTACCAAGATTGCAGCCAGCTGCTATATTCTGTTCAGACTGAACAGATGTAAAACTAGAATAAAACTTTTTTTCCTGACTAGATGGAGACAGTGTCATTAAAAGCGGTTTCAATCTTTCAACCTGTAATCTAAGCAGTGTCTCATCCGCACTTTAACTCCAAAATTTGAAACCTTCTGCCATCAGTTCTGCTTCACTCAGGACTAGATTTTCTGCTGCATCCAATTCTGAGCTTGAATCCATCCAGAGATACCGTAGCCCTGAATCACACATTTCCTACACAATCTTTACATCCAGCTTCACCTTTTTGCCATTTTAGAAAACATTACCACTGGTATCTGTGTAGATTCTCACTCATCCAGGTCACAGTTATCCAAAATTAGATCTCTCTGTGTCAACTGGTCTGAAAGGTTTCCTTGAAACCGTTTCATCCTCTCTCCAGAGAGCTTCTTCAGTTCTAAGTTTGCTGGGGCAGAGCTTGAACATCTAGCCCTGTGGACCATCGGCATGCTAATGGCCCCGGTGGTCACCTGAGAGTCGTTGGCAGGGTGTCCAAAGTAGATCTCTCTGTGTCAACTGGACTGAAAGGTTTCCTTGAAAACGTTTCGCCCTCTCTCCAGAGAGCTTTTTCAGTTCTAAGTTTGCTGGGGCAGAGCTTGAAAATATAGCCCTGTGGACCATTGGCATGTTAATGGCCCGGGTGGTCACCTGAGAGTCCTTGGCAGGGTGGTTGGCAGGGTCGTTCATTTAGTTTCGGTTGGGGTGCTTCCCCTTTGTCTGTTGGGTCACATGTTAATGAGTCACCAGGTCTGGTCAAACAGCGTGAATGTTTGGAATGCTGACGAAATGAGTGGAGAACTGCATTGTACGTGGGTGACAGAAAGTGCCTTAGTCCACCACCTCTGTTTAAAGATGGTTTTTCCAACTTGACGTGGATGGCTTCCTTGACGCCCCTCTCAAACCAGCGATCTTCTCTGGCCAGCACACGTACTTGACTGTCCTCAAAGGAGTGTCCACTTTCTTTTAGGTGTAGGTGTACTGCTGAGTCCTGTCCTGAAGAAGTGGCACGTCTGTGTTGGGCCATTCGTTTATGGAGGGGCTGTAGAATTCCTCCTGCCTGAGGAAGGATGCATTAAAGCAAAAGAAGGCCACTGATTTTGCATCGATGTCGGATAACCACTGAGTAACGCTGAAGCGATAGAGGAATCAGACTCAAGCATGTTTTAGTGTGGGAAGGTTAAGCTTTATTTCGTAAAAGCCTTGGGTGTATTTAAAGGGAAAACGAAAAGTAAGAAGCTATGTCTCCAATGTAAGCCTTCAGGGGTTAAGAAATACCCTCGGTTCAGGTTGAGATGCGGGATTTATTCGCCTTAGTGCGAAGAGGTGAAGGCTGTGTGCTTGTGTGTATTTCTTTTTTGGTGGTGTATACACAGACACTTAAGAATCCCCCTGGCTCCTCTCTCTTTAGTGCACGTTAGACTCGCTAAGCCCCCTGAGCCAAACATCCATCCAGAACGGTCAATATTGGCACAGTCACATAACACTTTGTCTAAACTGAGTGTTGTAGAAGATGATCCACAATGTTCAAGAACTTTTGGAATCAGTCAGCGTTGTCTTATACAAATAACACCTTGTTGGGTCTCAGTATTTTTCCTCTGCATCTGAAGGTCTTCAAACACTTCAGCATGCTCCTACAGAATAAGAGGGTTGATGGAAGAGAAGAGAAAGAAAGTCCTGCCTTTGCTGCAACAGCTGTAATGATACACATTTGAAAGCATCTGCAGTGAGACACAATCGACATGCTGTCAGTTAGCAGCAGCAACCACCTGTATTGTATAAATTAGCTACGAGGGTGACAGAATGACTTTACCACCACCAGCTGGTTTAAATATCTTCAGGTTTCCTCTTCACTGTATCAGAATAGAACAACAATTTCATTCTATTGTCCCCATTATCTTCATGGAGAACACTGGAGAGCTGACTGTGATATTAAATTCTACATTATTAACATTCCTTGTCCACTGAGATTGTTATTTTGTTTTTATCCTAAACATCTATACTAGCATGTTATAAAAATGCCACCAAATGACTGAAAGGTGAAACCACACCTCCTTTAAAAAACATTTGTTTTTGTGTGTCTTGTTTTTAATTTGATTTAAAAAAAAGAGAAAATGCTGAAGGTTTGGAGAACAAAAGAACAAAACCTGCTTTTCACTATAGAATCAGTCGATGGAGCACATGTCTGGAGACGGGAGTCATTTGTTTTTAAGTGAGAAAACAGCCTGTTTTTTGGTAAAATTAGCACCTCTATTATTGAATTGGTCTTTATTTAACAATGACATATTTAGACAACTGTGAAGACTTGAGTGTGAAATTGGCCTGTATTGAAATGATCCAATAATAGCCCCAGGCTGTTGTGTGATCAAATCAAATTGCTTCAACAGCCTGAAAATGTGCCACGTTAACCTTTTCCTTTCTGTTTCTTTTTTGTTTTCCTGCTGTTGTTGACTGGTTTGGTATGGGATGGCATGTGACCAGGACAAAAATCTCTGATCCAAATAAGAAAACTGACAACAAAGAGACATACAGGAGCTGTTCGACTGGCCATGAACACATTCAGCCCTGACACACCTTCTAATTGACCCTTCCTCCCACTTCACCTCTTTGACAAGGTGTAACAGGAAGAGAACTCTGAGTTTCCTTCTTTTTGAGCAAACATTCACAAAGAACTTTTGTGAACTTATTGTTATTATTATTATTGTTATTTTTTAATTGATAGTAACCACATACAGGAAATACAGAGGTATACAGCACATAAAGGCTGTGCCATTTCATATTTCTGAACTGGAATCTATTTCAGAAAATAAGATGATGAATATGAAGGCCCTTGAATAAGTGCTTATGAGGGACACTTAGCAAAAAACAGTTGATATTCTGTTACAGAAATATTTGGATACTGAAGGATGACATTTACTCCTGAGCTAGTCATTTGGAGCATTATCCAAACAGACAATGACATATGGTGAGAAATAAGGTCTTTGTCTTGGGAGATCTAAAGATAAGAATTGTATTTCCATCTAATCAATGGGCTATGTACTTTATAGCAATGAATAACGCATTGGCCCTTCAAACCTTCCCCAGTTCCCTCTCATACTCTGTCCTCTCCGGTGTTTACAGCGCCTCCACTGTACAATGTCTCAAGTGTTTTCAGACCTTTGCACTTCATAATAAAGTCAAGATCTTAATCATTCTCCCCTCGAGTGTTTCATTCTCACTTAATGATGCTCTCAGTTTGACTAGCAGAGCCAGAGCGTCTACAGACGTGTCAAGCAAACCCTTTTTTAGTGGAGTGACACGACCTTTGAGATGAGAAGCCACGTGAGATTTACATTATTTTAAATGCCTAGTGGGTAACGTCTAGAAGAGGAAGAGGAACTTGGATGTGACTCCACTGACAAACTCTCTCTCTTCATGTGACACACTACATTATTCTACCACTTGTACCTTTATTTTTCTTGTCCATCTCCTCTTCAACGCATCTCCTCGATCCATTAGCTCTATTAAGTTCCATTGGCTCGCTCCCCCACTGTGAACTTAAACCAAGCCGACGTCCTTTACACCAATTCCGCCTGATAAAGCTCTTGGAGACACAATAGGCCCGGTCCCACTTCTTAATAACTCTCTCTATAGAAGTCTACAGGCATCTAAAGCCCTATTGATCCTCTGTTGAGAGGCGAAGCTAGTGGTGCTCTGTGGTGTGTAGCGTTGACCTTGTCTGCCTCCATGTAATTAATTAAAACTTCACAGCAGGGCTGATGGCTGATGGATTGGCTTCTTGTTGATTGTTACTGTTGCAGTAATCACACACACAGAGGCACTCAGGCACATGGAGGTATGTCCGCTCCGACCACAGTACCCGGGGGAAGTTTGCTTCTGCCTGAGGACAGTGGCCGGAACGTGCAATGGTGTAACTGGCTAGAATCACAAAAATATTCAAAACTGATTTTATTTGAAAAAATAACCAACTCTTATTTTAGTCTTGCTCCACTTATTGTAAGGCCTTCAGCCACCACACTGTACGTGATGCTTTTTGAAGTCAGCTGACCTCAGTCAGCTAATGGGATGTCATATATTCCTGTGACCAACAAAGAACTGGTTATAGTGGGACTGACAACCAAATCCTGTTATACAAAAGCAAATGAAAATGCTGGTCATTCGTTTACTTTACACCTCCCTACGTTAAAGGTATGGGTCTCTGTTCAACGCCTCGGGCCTTTCTTTGTGGACGATCAGCACAGCTTGAGGCTGAGACTGTGACAAACTTTGTTCGTGAGCAGTTCATAAAGAAGCAAGATGGCTTGAACAATAACACAGCAGGTAAGCTACAGCTGTATGTTTTTCTGCTCTCGTCTTTACCCTCCCTTCATCACACCCAGCCAACTGAAACTGTGGCTTGTCAAGCTCAAGTCATCATTTTCACTTCACTATTTCAAAGTAAGATGGTTCCGCTTCTCTCCGCTGCCGCTAATTCCTCTGACTGAGCCACATTCAGGCCATTTCAACAAGTGCTGAACTGACACGAGCCCACAGAAAATATATAAACAATATATTTTACATTGGTCTGAGCTGTGCCGTGTGATGTTTGTGAAAATAATGATTTCCAATATCCAGCTTTATCAGATGCATTCACAAAGCAGGATGACTTGAGCTACCCTCGGTTGTAATTTCTCTTCCAGTGTTATTTTGATGAGAAAAGGGAATCAAGATTCAAAAGAAAAGTGTCAGTCTGACTTGGAATGAAGCAGTCTTTACTTGGCTTCATCAAAGTTTATTCACCACCAAACTCCTACACTAGTTAGACCCGAGTGAAGCGAATATGAGAATGTCTGCAGATACCTATACACTTTTATCCACTTTTAAATTTGTCATCATAAACCATATATGATCATTGCCTGGATGAGACTAATCAAATTTATCTAATTAAAGGAGCTTACTTGCTAAATTCTGATCTCATGATCATACTGAAGTGATCAGCTGACCACATTTTGCAGTTGCTCTGATATTAACAAATGGAGTTAGCCTTTATCAGACTTCTGATTCTGATTATTGAAGAGTATTGACTACAATGCAAAGGTGAACTGCACAAATGTCCTTTCCTGCTTCAGCTGTCTTTTGTTTTGTCATGTGTCTGTAGACAGTGTGAGGAGACTGTTTGTCAGCAGATACAGTCATGGGTTTAGTTTCCAGGAAATGTAATCATGAGGGGGACAAAATAAATAATAAAACCAGCCTGGCATCAAAATAGACCCTGCGCAGCCTGCTCATGCACTCATATATGATATATATTTTTGGATTTTCTAGTTTTGTCATACACCTTCACATCCACACAGAGAGCATGCCATTTGGTTTTGTGAAAAAAAATGTGGTGATGAATGTAAACACATTTGTTTTAGCTTTATCAGTTCAAATCACCACATCAGTCACATCTAACGTCTTAATACATTGTTTTTAAACCTGTTTTTAATGCCTATGCAGCATTATTAACAACATTTCAGATAATCAATCAATGTTCAGACAGGACGTGATTATTATTGCATTGTATTGAATATACTGTATTATATCGTACTCTAAATAAACCTTAAGGTTTAGTTCTGCAGCCTGTGAGAGTTGCTGCATCTGTCCTGATTCTAAAGTCAGAGCTTAGCCTGGCAGACAAAAATGTATTCTGCATTAGGGCTAGAGGGGCACAGGGACCCAGTCAAAATAAGAGACGTGATACAGTGATAGAAAAGGGATTAAACGCCGTCGTAGGTGCAGACATTCACCAGGGAAGGCTCAGAGCGTCAGCTGATGTCAATGTTTCAAATGGGAAAGACACGAAGAGTGCATTCAAAGAAATGTCAGTATTGTCCATCTCACTGACAGTGAGATGGACCCCTTGTACACAGAGCGGGGAACACTCTTTTTCCCATTCATTAAGAAGGAAATGGACCTCTGCGTAGACTGTATTATTTCTTAATAACACATTACAAAAAAATAAATAAAAAAACATTTGGAGGAGGACCCACTGGACAGCCACATAACAGATCTTTTATTTAATCCCACCTCGGCGCTACAGTTGTGACACTTTCTCTGCCCTGGGTGCTCAGACACTTATTTAAAGTGACTTGCCTTGAAAACTGGTCAAGTGTATACACCAGCCATAAATCTGGTTATGTCAGAATTTACTGGACTGCTTCCATTAGAGGAAAGAGGAATATTGTTTGACTTCTGAGAAATCACTTTCCAGTAGATATCAGATATATTTAGAATATTTAAACGGGCTCATTGAGGTCATTAAGCTGTTTCCGTAACGCTCCGTGGCTGAAGCCAGTCTTTTAATGGGTTCTTGGATATTCTTTAATTGTGTAAATATAATCTGTATAAGAAATAATTTTCACTTTTTCCAGTTGAAGAAATGTTGAAGGAACCATTGTGCAGTAATGCCAGTGGAACCACAACAATACTCCGGTGCCTCTCTCCCCATCTTAGGGGAACTGAGTTGAGCTAATTAGCCATAATATCAGCAAGCAAACTCTCTCCGCTTGGTTGACACTCACAACAGTCTTTAATTGACTGCCAGGAGTTTTGAGGCTTTAATACAGTGAAGAAGCAAGCTGTACCTTGGTGATTATGACATTTGGGGATATACTGCACTACATACTGCACATCCTAGCAGAACCAATCCAATGTCATGAACTCTGAAAGTAAAAATGCATGAATAAACAAAGATGCACAAATGCCCCCCCCCCCCCCCCCCCCAAAAAAAAAAAAAAAAGAAAAGCCCAAAGAAACTTACAAACATTCGCGAGGGCAATTGCTATCATGAAAGCCATACCTCTGTGGTCACTTGCACATCCATTAGACCATGAATCCTTCAATTACCAAAGCAGCAAGAGTATCAGGTTATATTTGTAGTGTTCCGGCTAAGATGGAGTACTTAGCAGATATTATATGGCTACACACACACACACACACACGCACACACGCACACGTACACTCGTGCGTACGCAGGAGATCGATCATAACTTATTATGCCAACCACATAACAAAACAATTTCAGAATTGAATGGGGCTGGGGTGAGGGATGAACAGAGTTAGAGCAGGGGGGAAAAGCAAGGATATTGAACATAAACATCTACAGTATTTGCTGATGGGGCTTTGGGGGGGAGCCCGTGGTCTCTCGAGTCATTTGGACAAATCATCCATTTTTAAAATGAATTTGATAGAAACCCCTTCTCCTCTCCACCCCCCCATAATCTTTCAAGCTTTTCCCCTGACTCTGTCAATGAAGCGGACCTCCCTCGCTTACCGTCAATCATTCCTGAGCAGCCAAGTATGTTCTGCTATGAGCCGGCTGCACAAAAAGCACATATATAGCATTCCCATACAGAATGACGGTTCTATTTGTTTAAGCATGTGCGCTGCCATCACTGGATTAAATCTTTCATTTTCTCAGAGTAAGAATCAGAAACGGAGAAAATATGAGTGAGTGGGAGGGATGTGTTGTGGGCCTCACCTCACCCCTGGGGAAAGGCCAGTGCATTAAACAGAGACCAGATCAGTTCCAGCTAGGATGAATATGAGCACATAGATTGGTCTCCTGTCTGGGGAGGCTCAGAAATGCAGTTTTGTGTATGCCGAGGCTGTGAGACTTACAGGCAGCAAGTGAGAAGGGCAAGGAAGGAGGCAATCACTGCATAACCAAACAGACCCTGAGCAGAGCACATCAGAGCTAGAGGCCAAGCAGACGCACATACAGACTGCTTATTGAGCTTGTTTTTAGAGTGACGGTATTAACAACGTGGCTGGAAACATGTATTAGTCCGAGTAACTCCATGGCTCTGGCGACCTCTGGAAGTGTCGTGTCATGGACAGAAGGAGATGAGACATTCAGCAGAATGTGTATCAGCTAATCATCAAGTGTTTCCATTTCAACGAATTGAAACAGTTGTGGAGTGGATGTTTGACTACCAGTGTGCAACATGACTGGAGAGCCATATGTGTCATGTCTACCTGTTTCTGGTCAAATTCACTTTGTCTGTCAGCATAATTATCCCACAGGCTTTGGTGGACAATCTCCATCCTGATGGACAAGCCCCGTCCCTCAGAAATTGGATCCTAGATGTCTTGACCAATAGGCCACAGACTGTCAGAATCCATAACATCTCCTCCTCTCCCGTCATCCCCTAAGGGCTGCTGAGTTATCGCTCTTCTCTGACTGCTCTGCCAAATGCCTGAAATGTCATTTAGTGGTTCTGTGGATGACACAGTGGATGTGGGACGCATCTCTGGAAGCTCATTCCACAGACAGTGGTAGAGAAGTTCCTCTGTTCCTGTACTGCTGTGAAGCATGGCAGCAGCTCTGCTGGAGAGAAGAGGGCAAAGGTTGCTGCACAGATCATTGTGGAGAGCAGCCTGCCCAACTCAATGGACATTTACAGGGTAGCATGTAGGAAAAAGGCTATCAAAGGATTCAAACTTTCAGCCTACACACTACCTTTCTGCCCCCTGCACTCAGGAAGCAGGTCAGAGTGCATCAGTGAAAGACCAGCAGGCTGAGGAACAGCCTCTGTCCAGGTGCAGTGAGACTGTTGACTCTGGCAGCGTGATGAAGTTCTCACACCATTCTACACCATGACCTGTGTAACACAGACATATGTTAGCAAAAAAAAATATATGTTTTCTTCTCCTGCTTCCCTCCACCATTCAGTCATTGGATCTCTGTCGTCCCATCGCTGGTCCCTCACCTCCCCTTGTATTACTTAACACCTCAGCCTCGTGAGGACCTCGTCCTCCATCTGTACTGACTTTTTGTTACGCTGTTTCACTCAAGCTGCCGTCCTTTGAGAACATCCCCCCAGCTGTCTGGCACACACACCCACACTGAGGGCAAAGCTGCATTTTGTAGTTGGCATCACTGAAGCAATTACAGAGACCCCGGTGGTAGAAGTTAGGCCAATTGAATTAAAGCGTAAGAGTAAAAACATGTTAGCGTGTTTACGATACACCAGTCAAAACTATTTATTATTTTATAGCCATACGACACAGCAGAATTTAAGAGGGAGATGTTAACAAGTTTGCTGGGCAATGGTTGGTGATCCCAGCATCTGTTATTGCAACACTTTTTTCAGGTTTGTTTATTCACCTATTCTTTTCTTCATTTTATTTATGTATTGCATTTATGACACAAGGGTCTGACAGAGTCACTGCATGTACATCACTGAAATCAACAAGGTTCTCTCCTTGATTATCGCCGAGGGTACATTTAAGATGAGCTCGGACTAATTTCCCTGAGCAGTGCTTGTGTACTTAAATCCAAACAACACAGCATCCTGTTGGCATGTACAAAGGGACCATTTCTGCCATTTAGTACCTTGTCATTGGACCGCAGTTTTGTTTGCGGTCTCCAATGTGCTGTTTTCAAGCAGAGGCGAGGCACAGGCTTGCTGAAAGGCGTTGCGATGGGCTGGAGGTATATCCTGCAGGCGATAGCCCCGTTAATGATATCTTAACTGCCTTTTTGTACTTCTTATGATATTTTAATGGCCTGCTGAGCTTTTACCTGTAGACCAAGTCTTAGTCTGTTAGCCCATTACATCATGGATGGTTATGATATCATTTTTCAAAAATTATGCCCCATTTGACACCAACCACTAAATTATGAATTTGGTAGCAGTGAAATAAGACGAACCTTTGATATTGTTGCTACTGGAGAAAAGACAACCAAGAATGTCCATGCATGGAATATATACCTTCATAATACCGCCATTAAATTGTACAGTGAATAATCTCAGTAGCATCAAAGTAATGGATTTGGTAGAGTCCACTTATTCCAGTTTGATCTTAGAAGCCACACAAAGTATTGATATTTAGGGCTGTTTCCCCATGCCCGTGCTGAAAACGCTCTGGCGGCTGATGGGACAGGCACCAGCACCTTCATGGCCCTGACTGTGGTGGTTTCTGAAAAATGGATGGATGCTTGAGACTGAACATGTTTCAATATCTGCACAGGATATCTACTTTGGGCTAGCGTAAGATTTTAAAAAGCCGAGGATTTCGCACACATGTACAAGCATCTAATTAAGTGCGCCTCTTTAAATCTACATTAACATTAATAAACTAGAGGATTGAAACTAGTGCAGACACACAGACACGTGAAGCAGCAACTTCACTCCTGCGTGCAGAATCAATCTCACGCATTAAAGGAGTGCACAACAACAAACCACTTTAAACGGGATCTGCAATGAGGGCAGACACCAACAAACATTGTCAATATTCAAAAATACAAATGACATCCAAACAATTTCACAGAATTTTACAAAAACCTCTGTAGATGTCTGCGTAAACGCAGTGCAGAAAAGATGTCACCTTCTCTCCATCCAACATGGTGAAAAATCCACTCTATTACTAAAATAGCTTAAAATTCTCCTTATTTATCAATCCTCTCATCACAGATGCTTTTCCTGCATCTAAACCACTACTAGAATTAGCTGCCCATGCAATTACTTTCCATGAATCCTAACAATGTTTCCATAACCATGGAAACAACTGAAACCATGGAAACAAATATGTCGATTTGGTGAGCTAGCTTGTGCTTGCTGGGTTTTTTATTTTTTGTTTTTTTGTTTTTTTCCAAGCATACTTAGACTAAAACAGCTGCTGTTTCTGAATCCATGTGTGCTTATCCTTCATATTCAAGATGCCACCTCTGAATAGATAAATCCATTACAAAATGAGGCTGTTAAACTTATAGCATCAGTTGAAAACTTAGTTGAAAACTTTTACCAGCCCTCACTTTTTTTGTTCCATATTATAGCTTCAGTTGTATCCACAGTGATTATACTACAGAATCATTGTGTTGAACTGTTAAAAATTGGGTAGAAAAAAAAACTTATTTAAGGAGATGTAGATGAGAGGAAAACAAGGAACAAAAAAGTTTGCCCTATATTTATGCTATTGTAAAATACATGTTTAATAAAGGGAGCAGCACCAACTGCTATTACTGTTGATGGACACTCCTTTAGTGACAAATGAAATCATATTGTGATTTCATCAAAATGTTTAAATGTATAAGGAATGCCATGCACGTTTATGCATTGTGATGTTAATGTTAACGTTAAAGTTAAAACAGCAAACTTTGGAAACAGAGTTCAATCAAGAGTGTGTCGCTGAAGTGTGTGGTTCGAAATGAATGAGAGCGATATTCCCGCTGCCGCCAGAGGGAGACGTTGGTCTCCGTAACATCCTGAGCGAGAGGGGTGGGTGGGCGGGGGGTGGATGCTGAGCTCTGCTCTCAGAGTCGACTCCAGTGTCAGCTCAATTCAGTCACACAGCTCCGTCTCAGACATGGGTGCAAATTCATCTAACGTCTCCTCTTTGTTTCTCCTGACTTGTGTGGAGAGATGCAGAATCGCGAATCACGCGCTGTTTAATCCAGCACACAATGGCCACGTCGGTTTGCATTACCGCCGATATTGTGGCGCTCAGTCTATTACATTTCGGAATTAGAGACTTATGTTAATTAGCTTCAATTACGGTCCTTTTCATCTTTTTGTCATCATCCTCCGAATCCCCCCTCCACCAGTGACTTCCTCACAACTTGGGCCGCTGTTCCCCATCCTCTTCATTTACATATTTAATTTATGCTTTACGAATCACATCAGCGCATGATGCAACTGCATCCCATTTAAGACCAGCGTGTGATGGGGTTAATGATAAGAATGGGAAGACAGGGGAGCTATTAGGCTTCAGGCTATTAACAACGCAGTCGGACCAGTGGATGACGCTTCATTACGCTGAATTGAAGTAGCTCATGTGTGATCATGCTCTGATGGAGGCTGGAATCATACCAGACACCTCACACTGCGAATATAAGTTCATCAACATGTTTACCTGTGTTTATCTCATGCTCTCTCTCTCTCTCTCTCTCTCTCTCTCTCTCTCTCTCTCCCACACACACACACACACACATACAGAGAGAGAGAGAGCGTGAGGGTGGGGGTGGCCGTGGTACCGTCGGGTATTGCGTCACCGACCGCTTGCTTGCGCAGGCTTTTTATGGTGGTCGTTTGACTGTGGGTCTGCTTCCTACATTCTGACAAATGCGCAGCGGAACTTTGATGGCAAAGCTGTTGTAATAATTGCACCAACGGCACCATCATAAGGGTCATGATCCCATATTTAAAAAATGGAGAGCAATTGTTGCACTGAAGAATAATTGTGCAAGAATAATTGTGCTTCATTCAATCAGGAAGATCCTTCTATAACAACAAAACTATTTATTATTCAGCCTCATTTCTGTCTCTCGCTGCTGCCCGACTTTGTCTATTCAGTGGATGTGCAAAACATTTAATGTCTTAGCTACATCACACAGGCCTTATGGAGAGAAGAGAAGAGAGGAAAGGAAAGGAAAGGAAAGGAAAGGAAAGGAAAGGAAAGGAAAGGAAAGGAAAGGAAAGGAAAGGAAAGCAGGGGAGAGGAGCGGAGCGGAGCGGAGCGACACTTAACTGGTTTTGTTATAAAGGGCCCGGTGTGTGCGCTGGCTGGCGTTGCAGAGCCCCAATCAGGTGCCATTACACCCGGTGTTTGAGAATACCATTGGCTGGTGGGGAAGAGAGCTGTGCGCAAAACCAACCCCTCCACTCACACTCGCCTTAGAGGAGCCGAGCTGAGAACATCATCTGCTTTGAGCACTTAGGCGCAGTGATTGAATCCTCACAGAAAGACGAAGAAAGCGCTGCTTTTCCTTTGCTGCGTTTATGTTTAAAAGGGATATTTAAGTTAGTTTTTTGTTTGTTTGTTTTATTTTTGTGATCGCGTAGCATTTCCCATGCTGTTGCATGACTTTTTGTGAAGAAGGAGCAGTCTGTTCTGAGCACATAGAGTGTTGGCTATGCGTCCTGGCTCCAGCCTGCAATGTTTGCGCTGACGCCAAAAACTCAGAGACCGGTGCAGAATTGATTAAAGCGGAGAGGCTCGGATCACATGGCTGTGCTTCTCACAGCTGAAGCGACACAATGTTCCACTGACCAAACGCACAGGAGAGGTATTTCAGAACCGGACAGCGCTGCTGCTGTTTATTTTACTGCCTTTTTACGGACAGAGGAAACGGGGAGTGCTCATTTCTTGTAAGAAAAGGGAATAATACTTTTTTTGTTTTCCCCAAAGTGCAATTTGTGAGAAGAAGCGATGATTTGGCTCATATTGCTGATCTCCATCCTGGATGGAGCGGTCTCTCAGCTACACTACTCCGTGCCAGAGGAGCAGGAACCCGGCTCTGTGGTTGGGAATATTGCAGAGGATTTGGGACTGGACATTACCAAACTTTCCGCTCGCCGCTTTCAGACGGTGCCTAGTTCACGAACACCTTATCTGGAAGTGAACTTGGAGAACGGCGCGCTCGTTGTGAAAGAGAAGATAGACCGGGAGGAAATCTGTAAACAGATCATCCCGTGCCTACTGCACCTGGAGGTGTTTTTGGAGAACCCACTGGAGCTCTTTCGTGTGGAAATAGAGGTGATGGATATCAACGACAATCCGCCCAGCTTCCCCGAGACAGACATTTCCGTGGAGATATCCGAAAGCGCCATCCCCGGGACGCGTTTCCCAGTGGAGAATGCCTTCGACCCCGACGTGGGCACAAACGCGCTCAGCACATATGCCATCACGAATAACAACTATTTTTATCTCGACGTGCAGACGCAGAGCGACGGAAACAAGTTTGCGGAACTGGTGCTGGAGAAGTCACTGGACAGGGAGCAGCAGGCGCTGCACCGCTACGTGCTGACGGCTGTAGATGGGGGCATCCCGCAGAGGACAGGGACGGCTCTCCTGGTCGTTAAAGTTCTGGATTCGAACGATAACGCGCCCACCTTTGACCAGACTGTGTACTCGGTCAACCTGCGGGAAAACTCCCCTGTGGGCACCCTGGTCATTCAGCTCAACGCCACGGATGTCGACGAGGGGCAGAACGGGGAAATAGTTTATTCTTTCAGCAGCCACAACGCGCCACGGATAAAGGACTTGTTCAATATTGATGCCAGAACAGGTAGGATCGAGGTGGCGGGTGAGGTGGACTACGAAGAGAGCAACACGCACCAGATTTATGTGCAAGCAAAAGATCTCGGGGCAAATGCGGTCCCCGCGCACTGCAAAGTGCTGGTCAAACTCACGGACGTAAACGACAACACACCGGAGATCGGTTTCAGCACCGTGACCGAGTCCGTGAGCGAGCAGGACGCCCCGGGCACCGTGATCGCACTTTTTAGCGTCTCCGATCGGGATTCCGGTGAGAACGGACATATGAGCTGCGAAATTTTAGGAGATGTTCCGTTTAAACTGAAATCCTCTTTTAAAAATTACTACACCATCGTCACAGACGGGCCGCTGGACAGAGAGAACACGGATTCCTACACCATCACCGTGGTTGCCAAAGATAAGGGTCAGCCTTCGCTCGCTACCAGCAAGTCCATTAAAGTGCACGTCTCCGACGAGAACGATAACGCGCCGCGCTTTACGCAGGCGGTGTACGATGTGTATGTGACTGAAAATAATGTCCCCGGTGCTTTTATTCATGCCGTGAGCGCTTTGGATCCTGACATAGGACAGAACGCGCTCATTACTTACTCCATATTGGAGTGTGACATACAGGGCATGTCTGTGGACACGTATGTCTCCATAAACCAGGACACTGGCTACCTTTACGCGCTGCGCTCTTTTGACTACGAGCAGCTAAAGGAGTTCAGCTTTATGGTGCAGGCTAAAGACTCCGGTGCTTCTGAGCTCTTCTCCAACTCCACTGTAAATGTGATCATAGTTGACCAAAACGACAACGCCCCCACGTTAATAGCGCCCATCGGGAAGAATGGCACAGCTAGAGAACACCTGCCACGCTCTGCAGAGCCAGGCTACCTGGTGTCACGCATCGTGGCCATGGATGCGGATGATGGCGAGAACGCACGGCTCTCCTATAGCATCCTGCGAGGCAACGAGATGGGGATGTTCCGCATGGACTGGAGAACAGGAGAACTGAGGACAGCCCGCAGGATTTCCGCCAAGAGGGACCCGCAGGGCTACTACGACCTGCTGATTGAAGTGAGGGACCACGGGCAGCCTCCTCTCTCTTCCTCGGCAAGTGTGAGCGTAATCCTGGTGGACAGTGTGGTTGAGGGTCGTAGCGGGGACCGTGGCCCTGCCTCCAGGGCAAAGGAGACCTCCCTTGACCTCACCCTTATTCTCATCATCGCCCTGGGCTCTGTGTCCTTTATATTCCTTCTAGCTATGATTGTGCTGGCAGTGCGCTGCCAAAAGGACAAGAAGCTCAACCTGTATACGTGCTTGCTGGCCGGTGACTGTTGCCTGTGCTGCAGCTCGTGCTGCAGCAAGCAGGCTCGAGGCCGTAAACAGAAGAAGCTGAGCAAATCAGACATAATGTTAGTTCAAAGCACAAACGTGACATCTGGGGTCGGCCCCGTGGGGCAGGTGCCCGTGGAGGAGTCTGGAGTGGGCGGCATGGGAGGGAGCTTTGGCTCCCATCACCACCAGAACCAGAACTCCTACTGCTACCAGGTTTGTCTGACACCAGAGTCCGCCAAAACGGACTTGATGTTCCTGAAGCCATGCAGCCCATCCAGGAGCACCGACACAGACCACACCAACCCCTGCGGCGCAATTGTCACGGGTTACAGTGACCAACAACCGGACATCATATCCAACGGCAGCATCCTCTCTAATGAGGTAAGAGAAGCATGAGTCAGAGTTGGATGCCCCAGGCTCTTCTCCACAGTGGCAATAAAAAGTTCCTAATGTTGATGGTTAACCCAGTTTTTAAGAGCGCACAGACCAGAAAAAAATCCTTCCACCATTAGTATGCTTGCTAGCACGTCAGTTGTTAACCCTCAAGTGGCCTTTCCTTGGCTTTAATATTAGGTTTTCAGTGTGAACGTGTGAAATCTTTTCATTTTGCTTTTCATTACTTTACATTTTGTGCTTTAATTTTTGCTTTAGATCTAATAATCGTTTTTTCTAGTATCTAAATTGAACATACGTTGAGTCTAAATAACTTCTCCCTCTGATAAGACCCTTGAGTGGGTGCATCTATCCATTAATAACAAGGCGTCTCAGCATTGCTACATGAGCAGGTGGGAGCTGGTGCAGGGAAGACGAGTCTCTGATACGGGGTGTGAGCTCTGTGGAGTTGCAGATTTCTTTTGATTAGCGTGACTGGAGCAGTGCCAGTCACACCAGTCACACCAGCCTGACCATAAGTATGCCGTACACGCACCAGCACGGCCGCACCGCGAACAAAGGTTGTTCAGTTTCAGCGCCGGGCGGCTCCATCATTTACGCATTCAGCGTCTGCCTGATCCACACTCCCCTGCCCCCATCTCCCTCCTCGCCCACTCACACAAGTGAGTGGATGCGAGCACAGCGTCTCCTGATGCGTTGACAGCCAACATCAGCATATGCGCCTCACTCATGTGTCTTTTATATACATCGGAGGTGATTTGCATCTGTTTGCTACCGAAGTTCAAATGTTTCTTTCTCTGGTTTTTGTAGACAAAACACCAGCGAGCAGAACTCGGCTATCTGGTGGATAGACCCAGACGTGTCAACAGGTACACACACACACACACACACACATTGCCGAAGACGCGTTCACATCATCATCATTCAGTGGAGCTCATGGAACCGCAGCCTCTTTACTCACTGTATCAATAAAAGTGACCTTAACCCTGTCACTGCGAACCCTGTATATTCTGCATGTTAATTGCAGCTTTGAGAGGCTGCACAGTTCCCAATGTGTCCATAATGTTCATCTTCAATTTGGCACCAACCCCACAAACTGACAGAGCAGTGCCCATTAAAGCTGGAATGCTGTATTTCATTACATGCCATGTGTAACATCCAATTTGGCCCCTCTGACAGCCACCGTGACTGTATTAATGAGGTGCTGATTTCTGAACGTCCATCTCTTCCCTCCCTCTCTCTGTTCCTGATTTAATGCTGCTTCTCTGCCTTCATCTTCCCGATATAACATCCTTACCCGTCTCTTGATGTGACTCCCGCGCCTCTCCCAGCTCGGCATTTCAAGAAGCGGACATCGTCAGCTCCAAAGACAGCGGCCATGGCGACAGCGAGCAGGGCGACAGTGACCATGACGCCACCAACAGAGGTCATTCAGCTGGTGAGTTCAGGCTGGCACAATTTCTCACAGCTGTGCTCAAACACACACACCTACACAGCCCTAATCTGTCACCACGGCGTGTTTGTAATCATGAATAGGACAATGCAGAACTGCTGGTGCGGATCGGTGACTTCTAATTTCCTTAATTTTGAAATGTGCGAAAGCCTCACGCTCCGGTGTTGCTGGCTGGCATGAAAAAACCCCCAAAGGCTCCGATTCCTATTTCACACCTGGGTGAAAGAGGGAAAACTTTAGGGAGAATACCTTCTCCCCACTCTATTTGTCAGCCTGCTGTCACAGTCGGCAGTGCTGAAAGGACAGCGACTTGCGGTGAGGTCGTGGGGCTTCCGTGCCGAGAAACAAAAAGTTTGCTCAGTGGAAGAAAAAGCCACAGCAGTTAAAGTGAGATAATGACACGCATTTCCATCCCCCTTCCGAGTGCCGTGCTGGTCAACGAGTGTGATAGCTGCTTTTGAATTTCTTGCTTTTTTTGACCTCATCTTTGTGGTTTTTGGCCCATGGGAAAAGAATCTATCCATACTCCCACTGAAGCTTTATTTTCTGATTCTCATTCCTGTACCCAATGGTTCACAAGATAGTTTTATATAAACAAGGGTTTTAGGTCTTATCATAAGCACCCCCATGTTATCACTAAAAATCTATTAGGTTAGTACCTGTTTATTGATCACGGACCAGTCAGGCAAAAAAAAAAAAAAAGAGCAAAAAAAAAAAAAAATCTCATTTCATATTGAATTGCCCTTTTCTTCTGAGGGATTGTTCCATACAGCTTATGTTAAGACCCCCGTCTAGACCGTTGGCTGCCAAATATCATATCAGTGCTGGGAATACAAATGGAGCTGCGAAGATAGGTGTAAGATAGAGAGCGGCGCTCATCACACTCGCTTGGGTTTGATATTATTAACGGAGCGAGCCCAAATTGAGAAGTGCCAGTCTCTCTCTGCGTTCACTGATGGAACAGACAGGAAAGGTCAAACGGTGTGACTAAAAATGCTCAACTGGGAAGAAATCCAAACTCTCAGGGTTACTTATTGAGAAAGGATTGTTCCGCGAAATGAACGTGTTTCAAAATGCGAGAATCTCAACAGCAAAGTCACACAGAGATTGGATCCTTTTCTGCCGTTTGAATCGTCTGAGCAGACGAGAAAAAAACAAGAGGATGGATAACACGGAATGAATGAATATATGATACATACTTTTAACTATTTATCAGACCAGCTCCTCCCATATCAAACGAAATAACCCCAGCTCCACATTTAAAAAATGACTTATTTTACATGAAGTGCTGCTCTGAAATGATCCTAAGTGGTTACAAGGGTGGCATTTACGAAGCAATAACGTTTCCTCGACTTTATTTGTTTGGCTGTGGTCTGAGTATATCCAGTGGTTCTGTGCTCTCTACCTCATATGGGAAAAAAAAACAAAAACATTTGTTCATCATGTTGGATTTAGAAGGGAACAGCTTACCACTCCATGGGAGGTAGTATCACACGGCGCAGTCAAGTTAGAGAAACGTCCAGAAATAATAAAATCAAACTTTGTGTTAATCTGTGTGTGTGTGAGACAGAGAGTGAGAGTAAATTTTACATCAGTGTATATTTAAAAAAATAATCCCATCTATCTAAATTAATAAACAGATTAATGCACCAGATGGGAAGCGTTCTGAGTGACACCAAACGTGTCCTGATGTCATGTAATTAACATTTAATGCTTGTTTGGCAAAATGCTAAATGCTGAGATGCTGAAGGCGGGTCCTCAGCGGAGATTTCTGCGTTCACCTTCAGCGAGATGTGTGAGGACTGTCTGCTCTACTTCTGTCAACGCTGTGAACTGGTTAATCGATCCGCGCAGCCTGAGCGTTCCCCAACATTTCTCAGATTTTACCCATCTTCACAGGCAGTAACTGCGCCTGATCAGCACATCCGTTCACGTACCGTATCGCCGTACTTATTATCCCTCTGAAGGTGTCGTGACTGATTGCTGATGCTTTAGAGGGCGCATGCATGCGCGTGTGCACATTTGGCGCTGCAGAAGATGCAGCTAAGTGATGTTGTCTGAACTGGAAAGGAGCTTACCTTCGAGACAATACAGCAGGAAGCTTAAATGAGATTCAATTTGAGGAGCGAGAAAGGCAGGTCACAGTTGGCACGCTACCGGGTCTGAATTGTTGCTTTAGTAAGCATCGCCGTTGCTCATTTGAGTAGCTGTAAATGCATATATGTCACTTCTTTTACTCAGCACCCACAGAAGGTGATACAACTGCTGGTGTTCTCTTGTGGTTATGAAGCTTTACGCCTAAGCGTGTTATTGTGAGCTCTAGAAGAAGCCAACCTGGATAGAGCGCGTGCTTTGTAGTTGTACAGCATTTATATGCATAAGAAAATCCATGGGCATTTATGCACCCTCACACACATGCTTAGCATGTGGCAACAGCATACATCTTTGCCTGTATGTGTATGGCAGACACATTCCAGGGTTTTGTGGCGGGGCGTCATCCTTCATTCTGTGTCTCCAACCTGACACATTGGCTTCTCGCAACACTCGGCTGATCAGTAATTCATTTTTGGGAACCTTTGCATAGCAATTATCAAAGAGGGGTTAGAGGCAAGGCTTCCTCGTGGGACAGAGCTGTGCACGCTGCCTTATGGTCCTCGATGGAATATTTTAGATTAAGGGGAAGCCATTTCCAGTTGGCGTATCATCAACTACACCTGCCGTGGCTTCCCACTCGGCAGCTCATCTGACACTTTAGAAAATACATCCCCTGACGTGGTTTTCTATCAAAAAGGCGCTGCCTGTGGGGCTGGGATATCAGCTGATACCTATAAAAGTGGCTAAATGCCTTTTCTAGGAGGCGAGCGTCAGCAGAGAAGCGCTGCTCCACCCCGACATTCCTCACAACCCCTGTTTTTTTCTCATTTGTCTGATTGAAATTAATAAATTAGACACTGTTTTTCCTCATTATTTTCCTCATCATCTAAACAGGAGTTGGCAGCAAGTGTGAGCAAAGCACAACAAAAAGGTTACAGATGAGAGAGGATAAAGAGTTTGTCAGCGTGAAAATGTGGCATCTTTGAAACCTTCGATCAGCAGTGCAAGACAGCGTGACGGGTATGAGGATGGAAACGATCATTATCGGGACGTTTGTTTTGGTGAGAACAACAGTGGTGACAAATGGGACAATTAAATCACTGTGGCAACAGTGTATGAGTTGGCTGATTATGAATTAGTGGCGGGCACCGTGTTGCAGTACCCATGTCGGTGAGCTGTCAGAGGAATTTAGCATACAGAGTTTTCAAATCTTCTCTGCGTAGGGATCCATGAGAATGACAGCGAGGTCTTAGGTTCATCCACAAAATACACATCCTGAACATCCAGCAATCACAAAAACAACAATAAAGGGTCATGCTACGCTACCAAGCTAATTCACAGTCCCAAATCAATCTAATGTGCAATAACTTTGGAATGTGAGAGGAGACCAAGAAGCTGACATGACTGCACTGACCATCCACCATCAGGCTATCAAGTCCTTCTTATTCCCACAAATGTGGGAACTCTGTTTGGCTTTCAAAACAGAGAATTATTCAATCAAGGGGAATGGCAGCAGAAAGCTTCTTAAAATGTCAAAAGATACACATCAATTCTAAAGTGAAGAAAAGAGCAGAGAAGGGAAGAGGAAGAAAATTTTAAAACACAATTAAAAACACAATTAAAAACAATTTTACAGAAAATTGGATAAAAGCATTGACTCATATGCACTGAAATTAATTTTCAAGACGAATGCAAACCACTCTGAAGGAGCCCCGACTATTAGTGCACATCTCCTCCAGGGTCTTGATGAATCTTTTTTTTCCTTGAATAGCCAGCACTTTCTGCATAAAGCGTAGCTGATTAAATAGGCCCCACCCTGACATGATGGGAAAGAGAACACAAGCATTTGTCACTGTCACTAATACAAATGTGCTGGGGGTTTTTCATTGTATCAGAAAGGTCCTTGGAGATTTATTACTGGACTTATCTTTGCTAGGGTTTAGCCAAAAGATTTAAGAGAAGTAAAGACCTGCTCCAGTTTGTCTGGATAATTGCTATTTGATAATCTAATCTTTGTCCAGGAGCTCAGTTTGATCTTATGGTCATTGGTCAAACTGGTCAGAACTGGTCATACTGACTTTAGTTTCTCGAGCTAAACAAATACCTAAATTATAAGGATAAAAGATCTGCTTCTCCCACCTCCTGGGTGTGCATGATGGTGCCCAAAATAATCTGCAAGATCTCCAGAAGGTGACCTGAGCAGATATCGAGCCCATTTTCAGATAATTTCAGCTCTAGTCATGTTCTTTTGGTCACTGCAGCTACAACAGTGGCCAAATTTATTAGGACACTTTGTACATTTAGGGCGCTTTAGTTGTTTTTTATTAAATTTGGCATTAAAAAGAACAATCTTCTAACTTCTGCAACAACCCGTGAAAGAAAACTCTGCAGCAAAATGATGGAAAAGGTAGAAAAACAAATGTTTAAGTGTAAAGTGAGACAAAACTAACTTCACTTGGTGTTTAGAGAAAGATTTGGAGGCAAAGGTCAACATCTAGAATCTGTCAGGTGTTCTGGTCATTTTGGCCGCCATATCCGTATCAGGTGACCAAGGCTGTCCAGACTGATACATTTATGTCTGAACTCATCCTCTTCTCAGTGTAGATGCCACCATTTTCTGTCTGATAGCTGAAGCAGAATAACTGTTACATCAGGTGAAAAACAACAAGCACAGATGAGTTTGAGGACAAGCATATTTGACTGTGGAAAACGGTTCACCTGCTGCTCCTGATGCAGACACAGGTGTGTTTCTTCATCCTCACGCCCGACTGATGAGGGCTGCTGACATATTTAAAATCCAGTAAACTCTCAGGGTCTGATTGCAGTTTGTTTGTTTCTCTGTCGAGCGAAAGCAGGAGGAGGCTGATCAGCCACCAAGGGCTGGGACATTCTGGACCAGAAGTGTGTGAATGTGTGAAGGGTTCTGGTTCTCCTCACTCAGTTCTGTGACCGAAGCTTGTATCAAATGAATTAATGTAATCTGTTTTTGCATATTTTGCCTCTATTCTAGAAGAAGTTTTTTAAATGTGAGTGTCCAGGCCAGCGTCAGGAATAGCATCAGCGAGTGTACGAGGTTCTGCCAGCGGGGGGTCAGTCCAGCTGCCTTTTGTTGAGGTCATCAAAGAAAGAATGAAACCCATTAAGCTGCTCTGGTGACAATTTGTTGCTTTTGTATGCTGGTAATTTGTCTTTCTTGTAGAGAATTAGCCAAAGAAAATGTCTCATGTTTGGCTATTTTTCTTCTTGTTTTGCCATCTTGCCTCGCTCGAAAATCAACGCTCACTGTCACTGAAACAGCATCTTTATTGACTGATTTTCTTTTACAGACAAATAAGTAGATTTCATTTCTAAAAAAGAGAAAGGGGAAAAGAAATGGCATGAAGAATGAAATTGATTTATCAATCCATTCCACTGAGCCTGGACTTGTATAAGATGCAGTTGTTATGAAAGACATTTAGTTTAGTGACAAAAAGTTGAGTTTATGGATTACTTTAAAAGTACAATTTTATGTGAGGAAATTAAATCTGATTGTGATGATATCACATTCAGAGGCCTTGCACTTGTGATCTGTTCTAGAACCTTTGTTCTCCCATTAACCGAAAGGAGACGTGAATCAAACAGACACTGCTGGGGCAAGCAGCCATCTTTCGCTGATATTCCCTGTCCGGTTGCCATGTAACAAACATCAAAATGGTCGGACAATTTTCTCTGTTTGTCATTATTGGATATGGCGGGATCCATCTCTCTCTGTTCTGGCTGGAGGAGGTCTCTGGGCTACTCATCACACGCTCGCTGGCCAAGGAAGCTACTCCCCTTCCGTCCTTAGCTGCTGTCCAAATATTGACCGTTTTTGTCTGATTTCCTCTGTGGACCAATGGGGGACAAGATGAAAAACAGAGGTATGGATAGAAGACACCCGGAACCTTGGGGAAGAGGACTAGATGTCGTTTTTCTTTGAGAGAAAGAGAGAGGGAGAAATGGGCAAAAGATTATAAGCTCGAGAAACGGCAGAGATAGAAGGATGATACGCAGAGGGACTAATGGAGACAGAAGGAAGAAGACAGACAAACAAGCGCTGCGATGGCACCATGCATAGAAGCGAATTCAAACACGAGGCTCATGTGTTGTTCTGTCCTTCATTTATCCAGTCTCAGAAACTGGATGTGTGTCAGGGAGCGCAATTAGTCAAATCAGCCCTCCGTGGGATTCCGAAAACACCCACAGACGTAATGAGGAAAAGAAATCCGAATACAAGAAATGAAGTGCTGATTGCTTATTAGCAAGTAGATTGTGTTTGCATTGTGTACCATGATTTATGTCTCCCCGTGTCCGTGTGCGTGAGCGTGTTCTTCCTGCCTGATGAGGTCACATGAGAGCGAGGGCTGCTGGCAGGGCCTGTCACTGCTGCTCACTGTTTTACTTGTTTTGCTTTCTGCCTGAAGAAGAAAAGGTGCTTCACAGGAATCAACATCCACCGGGTGTCACACCGTGTCACTGCCTGTCTGTCTTTTACCAGCATACATGTACATTTCTTAACGTTAATGGAAAATATATATATATATATATATATATATATATATATATATATAGAGAGAGAGAGAGAGAGAGAGAGATAGATAATTTTTTTTCATTCTTAAACTGTGTTTGCAAACATGCACGCTATTTTTTGAGAGGGAGCCAGCGGGTAAAAACATCACTGTGGAACTCTGAAGCGAGTGACAAGACATTCCCAGAGCCTGATGCATGTTAAACAGCCACTGCTGCACACTATATTTACCAGTCATCTTCTGTACACTGTATACCTGATTAATATTATACAGGCGCAACATTGTTTGACTTATCTGCTGACAGTACCTCTGGGTGCATCTCTGCACAGCTGCATTTTTTTTTTTCTTGTTCTCCACCGGATCCTTTGCCGTTCTGCTGATTTGTTGGTTGGGCTGTGGGTGCCACCGGTTTCATCTGCACAACAGGACAAAGTTGATTGGAGGGTCAGAGGTCAACACCTCAGTGTGGACGGGCAGAAAATTAATTTGCGAAAAGTCCATTAAAAGGCTAAAGGCTAACTGTGAGGGTTAGAATTAGTGGAAGACTGCAGGATACGTGCCCTCAACCTGTAAAGACAGACATAAATATACATTAATTTTCAAGGTGAATTGGAGAGTAAATGCGAGCTAGCGCCACTTAAAATCTGAATTTCATTTGCACTGATCTGCCCTACTAAGAAGACTGCTCATTTAGTTCTCCAGCTATCACTAGTACTGTTCTTGGGCGTTTGCTGAAACAACAAACAAACAAACCCTCCGGCCATGAAAAGGAAAAAAAAAATTGCAGATTGGTGCAAATTCTGTGGTCCAAAGAGATGAAATATATTTAGCTCCTACTGAATGTGGTGCAATATGTTAGGTAAAATAATATGAATGTGGCTTCCAGCTTTTAGATAAAGCTGTTTGCCCTTGGTGTCTGTTTCTTTTGGCAGTTTGGTTCAAGCACACACTTCGGCAACATCATAGAAAGCTGCATGCTGTTCACTCTTGGATGGTATAATTAAGGCATACAGAATATTGTATATTTCCATTCTTTTCTGTGGGATAATAACTAAATTGCATTTGAAAATGCAACATTTTCTGTGCTGAAATCAAATTTGCCTCCTGCTCTGATGCGTGCTAACTCCTCTCCTGCGTCCATCTGCGGATCCCTGCTTCCTGCAGCTTTGCAGCTTGTCCAGCCTTCTGTCAGTGTGTGAAATCTGTCTGTTTGGCCTTTGTCAGCGAGCTTTGTGTCTGCTCTGGCCGTCTCACCAGTGCGCGAGGCTTTGTTGCTCATCTCGCTCCCCATGAGGACCGAATCAGTGACACGATTAGATCCACACACTGCGGATAAACAGAAAAAACAGAGCCGGCCTCAGTGGTTGTCATCTGTGTTGACAGTGTTACAAGTAATATAGCGTGTGACATTTTAGTGGGTTCAGATGACATTTAGCAATTAGAACAACTCTACAAAGAGTTAAGCACTTTCGGGAGGTTTGCTAGAATAAAATCTTGGTACTTATTTGCTGTTATAGTGTTTGTAATTACAATATAACAACAACAACAATAAAAATAACATAGCATTATCTTACTTGCTTACTTAATAATGGAACCATTTAATCATTGTTTTAATTACATTTTGTCGTACTTCAGATCACATTGTGATGACACTTTATTTGCATCTGTAAAAACAAGAAGACCGATACTTTCATGATTCAGTGTTGATTGATGATGCACTCCAGTGTTGTTTTTGGAGAGTAATAAGTGTGACTTAAAAATGCAGATTCAATCATAAGAAGAAAATATGTGTCACAGAGTATTTCATCTCTGTTAATATTGTCTCCAGGTATTTGTGTAGCCTGAGAGGCGAGACTATTTTATTGCTTTTGGCACACAATAACATCCTATGGGCATGAAAACATGCACTGAAAATATGATTTGAAAGAAACAAAAAAGAATTATTGAAGATCAGTGAAGACTCTCTGTGGGGACGTATGCACCGTAAATGAAATTAAGTGGGGAACGCAGTTAACATTGTGCGATACACGCCATTGTGAGTGAATGACACCTTTGTCTAGCTGTTATAAAAAGGTGGTTGAACGCTAGAGCTGTAATCTACTGGCAGTCAAGAGGCTTTTATTGTTTATTGTCTTAAAAAGGCATCATTATCTGAACTGTGAAAACCAGCAGCCTCCAATCAGACACAACAAAACAAATGTGGAAAGTGTCTGACAGTGTGTCGCAGCCATTTTATATCTTAGCTGATACCTTCACTGCAGGTGCGGCATATACCTGCAGGCGAGAGATAATCCTTAATCTGGAGCAGGATGATAGTTCGAGATTTCCTTTGAATATTTAGGAAGCAAAAACAAGCTACAATAGAAACAAATATTTTATCTTATTCAGTATGGCGGACGCTTCTTTAGCCGAGTGGATGCACTGAGCCATTTTTATTACAGATGATATAATCTCCCACCCATTTAGAGATTAGGGCTCTGTCTCGGTGTTTGCTGCATGGACTCACTATGGGTTCATCTGCCTTTAATAGTTTAATATTTACTGATATTTATGTGCATCCCCACAAATGAACAGAGGAGCTTTTTTTGGTAAATTGATCTTTGATATTAGCCTCTAAGAAAATTGCAACTGAAATGTTATTTCTCTTTTCTGCATTTTCACCCCCGCATCATTAAAACTACCCTCCTCCAAATTTGCCCCAGCCATTAACTGTGCTCGTCACGGTTCTGGTAAAAAAGACAAACCAAATCCAATCTGTGTACTGAGTAAAAAGGCGACTCAGAGTCTCGTTGCAATGATGAGAGTCATTATAGTTTTGTATTATAATAGTTTGTGTCTCTTGTTCCTTTTGTTCCTGTCTCATCTCCTGTTCTCCCCCCCAATCCACCTCTCTTTATTTTCCCTTAGAGACCATAATTAACATAACTGGTTCCCCTTTCATGCTGGTCATGTGTGTGCAGCCCGGTGTATGTGTGTGTGTGTGTGTGTGTGTGTGTGTGTTATTCTGTTATATCATTCCAGATGCTAATTTAATCCTTTTTTATTTTGATGGTTTGTTTTTGGCAGTGGCTTCGTGTCAATTACACGCTTTGTCAGCTTGTATAGGGATGACTGACATTAGAGCGTGACTACACAAATGCTTTTTTTTTTTTTTTCTTTGGGCCACACTTTTCATTTTTTTTCTTATAGGAAAGCTCGATAGACTATGGATTAGGAGTTCTCATGGTGTTTGGGAATCAATTGTGAATCTGAGAATGTTTGTGTGGAGGGAGCTGAAATGTTTTAGCATCACTTTGATTGCACTTTTCATTGGGGATGAAAAACAAACAGTTCGGTTCATCAGTGTTGGCCTTGTCTGTTTGATGAATAGCTTTTGCTGCACACTCTCGTCTTGGCAACCAATTGCAAACGTATGTTTTATTTTTCTCTCTCCTCTTTTCCTCCTCTTTTTCTTACACTCCCTCTTCTCCATCTTTCGATCGGTATCCGCCAGGCACGGATCTTTTCTCCAACTGCACAGAGGAGTGCAAGGCCCTGGGTCACTCCGACCGCTGCTGGATGCCGTCTTTTGTGCCGTCTGAAGGGCGCCAGGGGCCTGACTACCGTAGCAACCTGCATGTGCCCGGCATGGATGCAACGCTGCCTGACACTGAGGTACCTTCCTCTGTCAACCTTTCCGACCAGCTGACCATGACCTCGTCCACCGCCTCCTCCAACGATAGGTCATTCTCCACCTTTGGCAAGGACGGTCAGAGGTCACAGTCACACCACAGCCTTCACCATCACCTCCATCAGCAACAACAGCAGTACAGCTCCAGCACGCTGGAGAGGAAAGAGTATGATAGGGGGACCCTACCGTACAAACCCACCTTTCTCTGTGAGTATCAGTATGAAAGCTCCCTCGGACCCTTTGACTTTGGTCTGGTCCAGTACAGATACTAAAAGAGGGGACTGAATCTACCTTTTCATTCTGATCTGGACTTTTTCTTTTTGTTGTTCATCAACTTTTCATTTCTTCTGTTTTTAAGAAGCTATGAGAACTAAGTACAGTAATTACATTTTGTTTTATTTCTTTATTTTGTAAAGCACACTTGCTTCTGTCAACTGTAAAAGTCTCTCATTGCTAACCCCCGTCTCTCCACAAACACCCACAAATTCTACCCCATCCTAACCCCAAATACTCTCTGTAATAATGTGACTTATTGTGAAATAAATTCCCTTTAAATTGGACTAATTTTCAACTGCTGTGGCCCCTTTTTCTTTGTTTTAGTTTCCTTTACTTTTGTTTGATTTGCTCAAAAATTCCCCTTAAAATTTATTCTAGTATTTTTCTCTGATGCTCATACAAGGAAAGGTCACCAAGACAACGCTTCACGCTTCAGCAGTCGCCATCTTCATGTGCCCATAAATGCTCTTTAGTGCATAGACAGGGTGTATTAGATAAATCAACACAGCGTGGGACATATTTTTCAGTTGTTTTTTTCCCCACAAACTCATTATTGATGTTTTTTTTTTTTTTTTTCAAAAGGTGAAAAAAAGCACTGAAGTCAAGACCATTCTGTTATAAAATGAAAGTCATGAACATCTACAGTATAGAAAGAGGAAGGGAGGTAGATTTCTCAACCCCAAGGTCAAAATTTGAAGGTCACTGATGCAAGTTTGACTGTCAGGGAGGAGGAAACCTGTTGCAGCACTGGTGGTAAAATCACACTGAGTCTGTTTTGTTAGATAAGGTCATGGGTTCCACACACACATTCACTCAAAGTCATTTCCAGTCAACTCACCAGCATGTTGGAAGCACCATGATCCTAGGGTAGGAACTGGGAGGCCCATAACCTGCCCTCTCCCCCTTCCCCCGTCGACTTATTTACGACAAATGGAGCCGAGCAATCTTCGTGCACATCACCTCTGTGGGAAACATAATTTCTGTTTGGCCTTTGGGTACAAGAGCCTGCTTCGCTCCAAAAACTGCATCTGCTCATCTCGTTTGCCTCGCAGGTTCAGGAGAAACTCACTCCATATGTGCTCCAAAAACCCTCTGCTCACAACTGCATTATGTTTCATTTCATTTTCCATCTTCTTTCTTCTTTTCTGTTTTTTTCTCTTGATTTACGGCTCCACATGCTTTTCCTGGCCTGTTAAAACAAATTGACCCCATGCAGCTGCTGTGAAGGTTTTGTTGTTCATCAGTCTGTGAAAAATATGAGCGCAGTCCCAGAGGCTGAAGCTCCATCAACCAATAGGCACGTTCCATTTTGGTTTTTTTATAAATAGCACCCTATGTTACTAGTAGCAACAGTGCACAGCAGGGTTGCCTTGATAAATACTTTCTAAATGTTTAATGACCCATTTATAGATAATTAATGAGGCAATTAGAGCCTTGTGTATATTCCATGTGTGCACTGTGTAACTTTTAAAATGTTCTTATATCTGTGCTGATGGACATACTTCTACACAATTCCTGGATTGAATTTACCATCACGCTGAAATGTCTCAGTGCCGTGCATCCTTCAAGAGATGGCATTCTAAGCAGGATGTATCATTTAACAAATGTATCTCAGCAAACGGTAACACTTGCCTTAACGAGGGTGTTCTCTCTCTTTTCAGCCCGCAAAAGGATTTGTTAGTTCATTCCACGTGGACCTGTCGGAGACAGCCTGAATTTCTGTCCTAGAGCACCAACACTGATGGTAGAGACAGCCAAAATAAGTAAACAGCGACCTGAGCAGCGGCAACCTTGCTTGGGCTTCATTCTTTTGTGTGGCGATGATCGCTAGAGGGGTGTGAGGAACAGTGATGTAAAGAGAAACAGTCAAACTCTCGATTTTTGAGGAGCAATCCAAGGCCTTATTCTTCTCAGCAGGACTGAGACCGGGGCCGCAACACCGGACACGTGAATATTCTAAAGGCATCAGCCGACAGATGCGACTGCGCTGAAAAGGACACAGAAACAGAAGAGGAGGGATTGTTATCTCCCAGAGGTGGATTTGTCTTTTGTTTTTTTCGACTGGAAAGCTAGCCTCTAGCGATGTGTGCCTGTTTACATGAAAACAAAAAAGAAATAAAAAACAAAAGAAATGTATCTGTACAAACTTCAACCATTGTCACACGGAACCCTTTAGCTCTTTCTATGGTCACCATTAAGCCAACTGTACAGAGACTGTGTGGAATGATAAAAAGACCCAGAGAAGAAGTGACTGACCCAGCGAGTGAGAGCAGGCGTTGTACAGGTACAAAATGACCCAAAATTGGAAGAGAAGTGGGCGAGCAAGGATGATGTGCAGTACTATAAACTCTAAATCTGTTTTTTTGACTTTGAAGCTCTTTAAATAACTTCTCCTTTTCGTTGTTTACTGTGGTTAAAGTGTGCAGACTCTTAACATATTACAACTTGACGTTGCAGACAGGAATATGTAGGCCCACCCTGGAGCCGGGTTCACTCCTCTTTCAACTACAGCCACTTCAGGAAGGCGACCAAAGACTGGGGGAAATGTGTTAATCGCCAGAAATTTCAAACACAAATGTTCGCAGTTGCTTCCTGATCTGACTGCAGAGAAAGTGAAAGGAGCCTTGGCCAGGTTGTGGTTCCCTTGACGCTGTCAGCCTATACATAAACAATCAGACACACTCAGTGGTTTTATCATGTGTGCAAAGTGTTAACTGTGCTATTTAAAAAAAAAAGCTTATAAATGAATATAAATCTATATATAACTATATATACACACAATATCATTTTTTAACTGTGTAACCATTGGTTAGTTTTTACACCTCATGATGTCATTCCACCTTATAATACCAAGTGCTACAGTATAAAGACTTGTATCGATTAAAACGCGGAGCTCTTGAGTCCAAAAAGCAAACCCCTTCATGCCAAACAAGCTTTATGTTGATGGTTTTATTTGTTTGTTCCTTCTCACTGTTGACACCAAGTTGTGTTGTGTAGCAGACACAGGGTGCGTTGTTAAGGCCAACAGTGTACTTTCTTATTTCCTGAATGTTCATGTACAGGAAGGGGGATTATCACAGTGGAGATAGATGTCTTTTTTTTTTTTTTTTTTTTTTACAATTAGACAAATATGATTACAGAGATTACATGAGGTGGACAACACACACACAAACATACACACACACAAACAGGTCAAGTGGTGATAAATAAACTGTCATAGAATCGCTAATGTGTGTTTTGTTGGTCGAACTCTGGTAAAAGTTCAAATTAGCCTAACCAAATCCTTTCTGTACGGCTGCTCTTCAGCAACGATGTGCTGTTCACTAAATGCTAAAGTGCCTGGTGGTTCCACAGCTGAGGTTCCATGACCTAATCATTTAATGGAAAAGAATAATGGAGAACAACAAAAGCTTTGTAATTTCTTGAAGTAATGTATCAGTGAGGAGATATTTCCATGGCTCAAGGATTTCTGTGACCTGACAGTTAGTCAATGGACTTCATTTTGTACTAAATGACAATCTGTCCAAAACTTCTGACAAATGTGATTGAGCCACTCTGCACTGTCATCGCGACGGACGCGGTTGTATCTAAGGCGATGCTTCTAAAATTATTACAGTGTTTTACTTTCAATGTTTTTGCCCCATTAATTTTCCTAAAAAGAGATTCAGATATCCCAAAAGGATAAAATGAACCTTTAAGATGTAATCACCATGGTTTTGCTCTACTTTCTGTAAAAGCTGACCCAAATAACTAATCAAAACCATCTTTTCTTGGCTTCCGTCACTGTAGTCCTCTCTTTGGCTTCACGGAAAATCGAGATCTATATCCTGTTGGTGCTTCTCACTCCAGCGTCATCAGTTCAAAAACAAAAAAAAAAACACATGAATAAAATTGAGTTAAAGTTTAAAGCAGTTTAAGTAATTTGATTATTCAGTTTGTAGTGTAATGGAATAAATCTGTCACCTGACTAACTAAAAATAGACATAGTTTAGTCACAAGATAGCTAAACTTTACAAGCAGGACACGTGATCATCATATGAGCTGATCCAACGGTTGTCGTCTGGGAAACAGCAAATAAAAGCCTGCGGGGTGTGATTAAATTTTCTCACAAACAATCCAGCATGTGTTTGGATGTCTGGCTTAGGAAAATCAGGGTGAATTATCAACTGATCCCCTTTCCAGATACAGTAAACATGAAAGGATAGACCAGCAAAGGTTTTATATTAAAGCTGGTGCCGAAATTCTATTTAACAAAACCACCCAGCAGATTATCGAGATCACAGCCCACACAAATGATGTCCATGACGTCAGACTGGAGAAGCCATGTTCTTGTTCTTTCTTAAGCTCAGTCATGACCGCCTGTGTAGCTGGCAGACGCTCATCATCCCATCAAGACTCTGGGATCCACCACAGACGCGGTACACCCATGGCTGGCTCTTTCTGTTAGCATCTTCCTCATCAGCGGGTTTTGTTGCCCCATTTGGCCTCAGGAAAATACATCAGTGGCAAAAGTCTGTAAATGTCAGTTCTCATCATTTAGGCTTGCAATTTCACCACATCAATTTTTCTTCTCGGTAATGTTCTGTAAATGTTAGCCCAATTTGCCTGGAGCAGCAATTCTAGAGGGTTAACTTTTTTTTTTACTTCTTATTAGTGTTTAAATACCTAAAGCTAAGGATGTATTGCTGTAAAGTAGTGTTTCTTTCAGCCAGCTCCTGGAACATTAGATTAGATCCTACCAACTCTGGACTAGATACTATACAGACAACATAACAGTGTAGTAAACGTTAGTGTCTGTGTGTTCCAGTGAAAAGCTGTATTTTTCACAGGAAAGATATATCACATGATGAAAGTATCCAACACTTGAGAAGTAGATTGTAGCCAAACGTCGTGACACTAAAGGGCAAGAGCGACGACCCGAAGACTGACATTCTGTCAATGGCTGTGAGTTCAGCTGATCTGGATGTCCTTGAAGGCGCAGACAGAGGGAATCATTACAACTGAACCGTCTTGTCTATCTCTCCTCTCTGCACAAGGTTGAGTGAGGTGACCTAGCTGTCTGTCTGAGCCTCAGAGCCTGTCCTTCATATTCTTTCCCCTGGCAGATGCACTTCATTACTCCGGCTAAATAGACTTTCAAGAGACCCCATCAACCATCATTTACACAGCTGCCCAGTCAGATCACCTTTCACCACAGCCACCTCATCAGACATGTACACTCTGCTATTCACACATGCTCTACACTCTTTACTCCGTCGTCATCTTCCTTTTATCCCGCACCACCTAATCAGTCAACACACAGATGCACACACACTCAGACATCCTTGGACTGTATTCCCCAGTCACCTCATCAGGGAAGACCAGACAGCTATTACAGCCACTGCTTCCCAATTCTCCTTCCATTTCTCTCCTTATCTACTGGACAGTCTGGTCTGCACCAACCTGCTGGCCCAGTATGAACCTGAATGAACAAAGTGTAGGAACACCCCTCATTTACCTTCCTGTCCAGCTACACAAAACTATTATTCATTGAGTTTCACATTGATCAGATCCGACTAATGATAATGAAACTAAATAGATCAGCTGGAGTCTAGACTGTGGTGGAGGAGGGAGAGAGGTCATCAAAAGTAACATTTCTGGACACAGGGGTTGATTGGAGAAGTCCAGCTGATCAAGTTTGAGCTCGTGAAGAGGTTTGTTCAATTGAAATGAAAGCGGGATACCAAAACAGCCAGTAAAGGGTTGTTTTCACACCGCAGGTCTGACTGCACAGAAATCTGCAGATAGACTCTGTGTTTATTAGAAAACCTTAATTATTAAGGTTTACAGCTAATGAAAACCCAAAAATCAGTGTCTCAAAAAAGTAGAATTTGCACAAAATTGTGGAAAAACTTCAACATTGGACACTCTTGATTTCACTCTAAATGGCTAATTAGCTCCAAGCAGCTGGTTCAGAAACTGTGAAGAAGACCTGTTCAAGAACATGGAGGAGATTCAGGACTGCAGCTGAAGTCGAACCAGACCCACACAGCCGTAACAGTCCTGCTGAAAGGTTCAGTCATTGATGGTTTGGAGCCATGAAGCACCTCCTTCTGATCGTCAAACTTCTGGAGATGCTGGTTTCATTTTCCAGTGGGTCCTGGTACCTGCCCACAGATGAACTACATCCAGTTTATTCTATCTCTGGCCAACTGTGTCCAGTCACTTTGGCATTTCTGTCCCACTGTAGTCATTCTCAAATGTTTGTCCAATTAAAGTCCATTAACTTGAGATCCATATTTTATCTTTTTAGTATTTTTGACATTTGTCACAACAAATGGTAAATCGGTGACTGTCTCATTCTGATCTTTACCGATTCTCTTCAGTGCTGAATTTGGCTGATTTTATCCTTTCATTTAGGATTTCTTTCTTTAACACATACTTCATGTAAAACAATAACCATAAAAACAACAATAAATGCCATTTACAACACAGAAGTTGTCATTTAATCCACAGGTATCAGCTGGTTATAAGATGTGCGTGTTAATGTCTTTATACTGTAAAGGTAGAATGTGTTGAAAAGATGAATAACAACATGTTTTGCAGTCCTTTGCAGTTTTGTCACCTTTTAGCTAATTACTTTGTACCGCGTTACTGTAAATGCTAAGACTGAAATGAAATGAAATTTGCGAGCTGTGATAAAGTCACCAGAATCTTTATTACCGGGCCTAAAACCTTTTCCAAACTCTTTCCATTGCGCACAGTACCAAACATAAGTATTCAAGATTTAAAACTAACCTCTGGATGCAATGGTGAAGGCCTGCACCCAGTAACCAAAGTAACTGAGAACAATGTGCTGCTATAACGAAAAAAAGTAGGTCTTTGCTTTTGACAAATACAACTGGACAGAAAGGTTGGAATTATATGTAAAATGACTGAAATTCGGAATATAAAGAATGGATATGTCATCCTTCTGGGCTCTGTCAAACCAGGACAACAATAACGACAAAGGATTTTCAGTCCGGATCACATCTCTGCTTTTCCAATAACACCACGTACACAAAAGTGCTCTCCACAGTCACTCGCAAGGCCTGAACCATCTTGCCCTCAGCCACCATCTCCTCTCATTCTCTATTCTGGACAGGAAGTACTGAGTTGGTAACCCGGGGTGACGGATTCAGGCCTCTGACTCACACCCTGACCTCGAGGGGGGAACAACCCAGTGGAGGACGGGCCTCTGCCTCCAGCGCTGGGCTAATGCAACATGCCTGATGAGACATCCAGGCAACCCGCAGAGCAAGGATGACTACAAAAAGAGAACAAACATCACTGAAAGCAATAGCTGCATACATGCAAAGCAAAATGTAGAGCTGGGTTGATGCGCGGGTGACAGCTAAATATGAAAACAGCATTTGTTGACGTTAAAGGAAAACAAATTCAACTCTAGGGTTGATTAAAAAATTCCTTTTTAATAAAGAAAAGGTTAATGGGTTTGCAGCATGAATGCCCGACATATTTATGCAGAACAGTACAAATGCAATCCAAAAGACCAATCTGTGGCGTTGAGCTGCTGACTCAAAGTCTGGCGTTCATTTTGAGGAGATGGCAGGTGGAGAGGGAGGATAGGTGGGACACGGAGGGTTGCTGTTGGGTGGTGTAACAACAAAGCCTGCAGCACCGGAGACCGGCCTTATCTGATGCCTCGTCTCTGTCCCTCTCCCCCACATCCTACCCTCCCAGGTGCAGGGCTGCCAAGTGAAACATGAGGGCAGGATTCTTTTCTTTCCAGTCATGCCCCCTCAGAAGCAGAACACCTGGTCCCCAAAGAGGGTGGAGGGAGCTACTGAGGAGGAGGGGGCTGGGATGATCTGCTGAGCCACTCCTCCTCTGGATGTCAGCCTCTTATACCTGGCTCACATTTCTTTCCACTTGATGCCCTCCCTGCCTCCCCCATCTCATTCCCTTGTTGTTCTGCTGTCTGGCTCTCAGCTGTCAGACTGAGAAATGGCAGGCGAGACAGAGGTCTTCTGCCTGGGGAGATGGTCAAGAGAGGACTGAGGCCTACGCACACAAATGCATAAACGGAGTGTATTTCCGTCACCTGTCAAACTGGGAACATGTTGTAACGCTTAATATATTTAGCCTATTGTGACTTCACATACAGATGCACCTTCAGCTTTGCCAAAACTTCAGCCCATAAAATAGGAGAAAGACAGATATGAGGAAAAATATGAGGAAAACTATTTGGCAGCCATTCCAGAATGCTCATTAAATAAATACTGTACTATCTACAGTAGTGTGTATGTTCTTCACATCCATGTTTGCACTACCTACAATGTCAGAGTAGAAAGCTGTCCCTCTGCTGGGTTGCTGCTCTGGTAGCTCTATCCTGGAGGAGCATGGAGCTGCAGATACTGCCTCACGCTAGTAATGATGTAAAAAATGAGCAGAGAGAAATGGTCTTGCTAACTGCTTCTTCTTCCCAGCTGTTTTCTGTCTCATTTGCACTGATTTGTAATAATTATAGCTTCCTAACTGGACATGATGATTTCCTGAAAGTGTGCCTGACTTGTAGCTACCCTCTGGTGATAATCCCTCGTTTCTTTATTTATTTATTGAGCTGATGAATTCAATGACATAATCAACTTCAAAAATATCCAAAACATTTAATGACGTTTGCTGTTAACATCACAGATTAAACTGAGTTGCAGTCATTTAAAAAAAAAAAAAAGCATCTCAGAAGATTTAAAAAACAGAAAATGATGAAGAGTCTACCATCAAAACGGAATGAGTGCTTTCTCGTTGCTCTAGTCATTATTTGCCAAAAATCCAGTAAAATCTGCACATATAGTATGATGGTGAAAGATAGCACTCTCAACTTTGCCTAGTTAAGAGAGGGCCAGTAGGAAATGACCTTAGCTTGACCTTGTTTGACTTTGACCTTGCATCAAGATCTGACATCAAAGTCCCTGATTAGTAAGTTACATATTCTCTTTTCAGGGCACATGCTTTCATTTGTCCTGGGGTTCCCTTGATCATCTCTGAAGTTGCGGGAAACCAGCAGATGCCAGAAAGTCACGACAACACTGTCCAACAAGCTCAGAAACTCACCTGATCGCTGGCTGCACATGTGGTGGTCAGATCCAGCAGAGGCATAGAACTACCCACAGACTTTTCAAACTAATTTTATACCAGAAAGCACTTAAATTTAAGTAGGAATAAAAAGCTGTTTACAAACCCTAGACGAACTGTCAGTGACACTGCTGCTTTTATGATAAATGAGTCTGAGCTTTATTAGATCAAATGGGGAAATCTTACCGGTGGGCACTCGGCCCTTCATTATGAATTTCGATGTGCTGACAAGATCAAAGAAATATACACAGCGATTCTGAAATTTGTGCTGAAGAGTTTTTAATGCACTCTCTGTTGAAAGTTAGCAAGGCTACTTGTTAGTAGCCGTCAATAGTGCAGGTCAAAGACAGACCTGCACTATTGACCATGTGATTTCCTTCGATACTGACATCACCTAAAACCTGACCGCTGATCAAAGTCTTTTACATCATGTCATTAACACGCTTGGCAGAATTCCTCCCGATTATTATTTATTAAGGTCTTGCATGCAAACTTGATGGTTCTGAGAGCAGATCATTGCAGATCGGACCTCTATAGAGTCTGTTAGCACACCGGAGTGTGCTGGAGTGTGAGTGTGCTAAAACAGATCAAACACCACTGCTGGAACTGCTGGAAGTTTACACACTGTCTGAACAGCCTTATCAGCAGCACAGTAGCAGCCACAAGATTGTCCTTTGTCAGCCTTTGATCTGTGTTGTGGACCGTACACACAGACACAGGCCAAGCTATGTCTACAAAGGCGTGAGATTATTCCTCGACCATGCCATGAGTGACTCACTACGTAGCCCAATGCTGTGCTGACTCAGCATATCTGTATTTTAAAATAAAGGTATCCTTTACCCAGCCAAATTTACCATCATTCTGCAAGAAAATTCACATTTTAATCCAGAGAACTCCTGGGACAGGCCACAGTGACTGGGTAAGACTGGATACGTGCACCTCTGCCCATGACCCTGATTAGCTATAAGTGGCAGTTAACAGAAAATGGATGTATGGATTCCGCCTATTGCATAAACCATTAATCCCCAAGACAGAGGCGCTTCCGTCTCTGTCAGGTTATGAGTGGTGAGAATACTGAGCAGGGCAATATTCATTTGTCTGCATGAATCACTATAGAAGCACGAAGGAAAAACATTTTTACATCCAGGGAGGAGGACAGCTCCAAACCTTAAAAATATCTTACTCCTAATCATGGAGCTATGAAAAACATGACATTGTACATTACATTTGTTTTTGAGAAAAATAGATTATGAAAAAGCTAATTAAAAGTTGGCTTTGAGCGCCAAGGATTTTGACTTCCTCCCCAAGTACTGTCTTTGGGACTAGATGGCATTATTAACACTAGCAAGCTACAAATGCAACGTGCATTTTAATTAAAAATGCCAGAGGCTGATAAAAAGCCTGTGTTCTTATTCATGGACATATTTGCTCAGACATCTAATTAGTGAATGGGGGAAACACATATATGAAATACATCCTGTTAAGAGATGCAGGGCACCAATCTATAGGTGGAAAAAAGCAAGGCAATGGTTTGGGGGGGGGAGCAGTCCGTCAGCCACAACAGGAAAGCCCCAGTGTGACACCTTTGTGGCGCTTCAATCCAGCAGTTGCAGACAAGAGGAAGCGCTGGCCCTTAGAGAGCACACGCAGGCTGTCGGAAAATGACTCAGGACACAAACAAACAGGATACACACCTGTAGCATCTGTCAAGAGCACACATGCAAATGTGTTGTGTGGTGTTCCAGCCTTGTTCCAGTCTGTCAGGCATCTGTATTAAAATAAGAGAAGAACAGAAAGCACCCTGCAGTGGTGGGCATTTTCTCTATGCCTTTTTTCTCCCCACTCCTACACAAAACATACAAAATTATACAAATCAGAGCTTTAATTGCTGCTCAATGTGGCTCTTAGTTACAGTGATTTAGTGAGTGTTAACACTGTAAATGCAAACAAGCCTCAGAGGTGATATAGTCTGATATATTAAAGGTAATGCCTTCAAAGCAGCCCCCCTGAGCCACTGTGAAATGCCCTCATTATCTCAAAAGATCTATTGTTGTGTAACCGCATTTCCCATCCAATCTTACCGCCACTGGATTGACAACCTCTTAGCAATGTTTGGATTTTAAAGAAGCTCTTTGTAGATTGGAGTTTTTTTCGGGGGGTCGTTTAAAAATAAAGGCTGAGCAGAAGGAATCGATTATTGTGGTATTTCCAGGACAGAAAAGATGGCTATTGACCCGCTATCAGTTATAATTCTGTGTCAGAGACTGATTCTAAACAGACAGCAACAATCTCAGTCTGTCATTTGGGTCCAGATAAACACATAAGGGGGAGAGAATCAAATGTCCAATTTGTCCTTATCTGCGTGCTAACACCAGAGCAGTGTGCTTCGGCCTTTTAAGCATAATCAGCTGTTCCAGGTTTTATTGACTAAACACAAGACCATGAACAACAAACATGCCCAGAGGAGCACCAAGAGGAAAAGCGTTTCAACGAGGAGAAGAGCAGGTCTCCAAGGTCACATGTTGTGTTTAATCCCCTGAACCCCCACAGGCCTGACGCTGGGAGACGTTTGTTAATGTCTTGGGTTGTCTGCATTCCGCACGTGTGTGTGTGTGTGTGTGTGTGTGTGTGTGTGGATTGTCCTCCCTCGAGCCACAGTTAAACTTCAGTGACATCAGCAGCCATGTCTTATTTCCTTATTACAAAAGTCTCACTGTAACACAGTGTGTCAGAGAAGGGGAAGTGGTCTCTCGCTCTCTCTCTTTCTCTCTCTCACACACACACACACGCACACACCCACACACATTAGGGAGAGAGTGTAAGAGAGCAGTGAAAGAGCACAAAAACAAATTAAACTAAGTGCAAGATAGGCCTTTCATTATAATTACCATATTCAATAAAGGACAGATTAGATCAAAAAAGAGAAGCTGTGGGAAAGAGGAAGGTGTGTGTGCATAACTGCCCATGAACTTGTAAGATGAGGAGAGAATAGTGCAAGGTTTACACTGTGGTTCTCAAAGCGGCCACTGCTTTAAGGACAATAAAAATATGAGAGCTGTGCCGAACACTGGCTCTCTGAAGTCACTCTAAAATCCTTAACCTGAAGGAAATACTGCTCACTAACAATTTTTGAATGAGATTTTCAGCCTAGCAGTTCCCTTCCTGTGGTGTTTCCCTTTGTTATTTATGAGTTGGTTCATTTTCTGAGCAAGTTTAGTTATTTACACTCTCTTGCAGCAGCCGTCAGTGTTGTTGACTTCAGCAGTGTTTTACAGCTTATTCCAAGCCCTGAATTACAGCCCAGGATTAGAATACTGTCTCTGCATCGTTGACAAGTTCTACTTCATCTATTCTATTATTCTGTTATTTCTACATAGATAAGAAAACAGTCTGCAGTCTGGTGTCTGTTTGGTATTCTGAAGTCTTCCTCTGTGCTGATTGATAGCGTCTCCTCTCACGTACACACGGATGAAAAAAGGAGAATACACACTCTGAAGCACAATGCCTGTGAGACGCAAACAAAGCAAACTTTCACTGATTGTTCAAGGGCCACAAGTAAATGTTACTTGTAATTTAACCTCTTCATATTGTGGTTAATTAATCATGTTGCGCAATAAAGGAGCGCTAAAAAGGCACATTAGAATGACTTTTTGTTGTTTTAAATGAGCTGAGTTGGAATTTGTCTGCAAGTGCTGCCATTAAAAGGGTTCATGGTCGTTTTCTGTGGGTTGGTAGATCACACAGAGAGAGAGAGAGAGAGAGAAAGAGAGAGAGAGAGAGAGAGAGATCTTTATTAAATAAATGTTAAATTTATCAGGACCTTTTGTAATTTGTGGTTTGTCCTGAATTCTTTTATTTTCTGGTATAATTAAGATGATGGCAAAAACAGAAGAAAAGCTCTACTCATTTTGTTAAATAACTAGGACAGCAGGACATTAAAATGTTTCTAACGTGTAATAAATTCTTCATTTCTACCACAAATGGAAAATCAAATACAGATTAATAATAAATAATAAATCTATTTTAAAACCCAAATAACTTTCTGTACTGTACTGTACATTTTCTTCTGTGTGTGTGTGTGTGTGTGTGTGTGTTTGTGCGTGCGTGCACGTGTGTGTGCCATCATGTTAATGGAGACACACCATAACGAAGGTCAAATTTCAGAGTAATACCTTCACCTGAAACGGAAACAATCAAATCCTTTTGAGTTGACTCATTAATCAAAGTGCAGATTTTGTCATGCAAAGCTGCTTTAAATGACACATGAGGTTTGTTTCAGATTTGTATTAACAAATGCAGGCGTTTAAATCAACCAATTTACATTCCCTTCCACTGTTTTTTGGTGCTTTGGTGGTTAACTTCAAGTCATAAATCTGACTAAGCGGTATTTGGTCTTCCTGCTGTTGAACTGTCCTGTGGAGCGACCGTGCGACCTCGCACAAGTAAACCTCCGGCTTTGAGAACATTCATTTTATGTATTTTATGGATGCCAAAGCAAAGCCATTTCGGAAATATTCACATTCCCACAGTGGTTTCCTCTGGAGATAATGCCCGCGCGGACACGTGCAGAGAAAATAATCATCTGTACAGATTCCTCTCACAACAGCCACATTCTGCGTTAAGAAGTAAACACCGTTGATGGCGCTGCCTCTCCAGGGTGGCTCACTGTGACTAAGTCTCTTCCTCTGTGGGGTCTCCAGTGGTCGCTGAAGCAGAACTAACACATTTAGCTACAGAAGCCTGGCAAACAGCACAGAAATGAACAGAGTACTGTTCCATACTTTGTTCCCCCTAACCCCACCTTCTGTGCATCCCATGAATTACCCTGACACCAAAACTAAATATATCTGCAAATGGCAACGAGGAAATGAATCAAAAATAATATTATTTCAGCTTAGTGCACAATGTAGTTACAGATCTACTGCATATCTAAAAGCATGAAATAACATTAATAACAGGGTTGAAAGCAAAAGTCATGCTTGCTTGGGCTGCACAACAACACATACTGTAAGAAACGACTCCAAAGCTTTTTTTTTTTTTTTTAAGGTCAAGCCTTTTCTCAACTGATGCAGATCTTAATCAAGTTGTCATTTTATTGCAAAGCAATATCATCTTGAGAACTCATGAAGTTCATCACAAGAGCTGCAGAAAAAGACAGCGTAAGTTCACGGAAAGCATTTGGGTGAGAAATGATGGTATCCAGCAAAACCACAAGAGGAAAGCAGACAAACAAACAAACTGCTTAGCTCTTAATCATATTCCACACGTTCACAATAATCTGGTCCAACGAGAAGTGCGTAGAATAAAGCGAGGGAAAGGTTCCTGGAAATAGGAATGCTCCCGAGAAGATAATAAAGCAATAACAGGAGCACTGGAGAAGTTTAGAGTCAGAACAACCCCAGAGCAAACTTAGATTATTAAAAAAAAAAAAAAAAAACAGAAAAAACTCAAAATGTCAATGACAGATGGACAGACAGACACTACAGACAAAGAGATAGATAGATAGATAGATAGATAGATAGATAGATAGATAGATAGATAGATAGATAGATAGATAGATAGATAGATAGATAGATAGATGTAAACTTAAGGAAAACTCATCTGTAATTGAAAACAGGACGTTAAAACCATCAATCATCTTTTGACTTAATTGATCAAATGTGCTTTTCATTAAAAGCGCCAGTGAAACATGTGAAATTTGTTACATTTCAGAACTCAAGTCAAACCCACACATCTGGCACATTTGGACCAGTATGTCCTGGATGGAACAAAACATGAATTACTGACCAAAACACTGGTTTACAAAGAGTTTAGTTTCACATAACCAACAAAATTACAATAAATTGTTTTAAAAAATAGGATTGTGAGGCACTCCACCTGGTGCATGCTGTGTGTACTGTGTGTGTGTGTGTGTGTGTGTGTGTGTGTGTGTGTGTGTGTGTGTGCCATCAGGACAACAGGCCTCAGGTGTGGCCTGTTGTGCTGATGAGTTAAAAGGGGGCAGGAGCAGCCTTTTCTCCTGATAACAGCAGCCGCAGCAGCAGCAGGGCTTTTCAATTTTTTCTTTACCTTCAGTTCTTTTTTTAAGTTTTGATGGGTTTCCCTGGTTACAGGGCCCATTGTGGTGTGGTCAGGCCCACTTCTCTTTTTGCCATCAGCCATTTGTGTGGTGAGTTGTCTTTGTGTTTTTTTGGTTGCAAATTTGGGTTGTTGCACTACAGCTGCTGAATTTGTTTTCTTTTGCACCTGTTTGGGGGATGGTAATGCTGAGATCATCCCTGTCATGGTGGGACTATCACGATTGTGATAGCAGCAGCTTCCTGTTCCAGGCGATATATCGATAATTTCAGAAAATCCTGACAAATATCAGGAAAGATATTGGCTCTTCCCATTTGCAAATGACACAAAATGACACATAATGCAACTGAGACAGAAGCACAACACGATGATGAAGAGGAAAGAAAAAAATAACTGGGAGGTGTGTTCATCTGTGATCCTGCTGCTGATTGTCTGGCTGGTCTCCATGATTCCATCAGCATTAGTTACAGAACATTCCTGCACCTGGAATGACAATGAGTAAACAAAATGGCCCTGATGCATGATATATTCATGCATATATGTAATTTTACACACAACTTTGTGTGAATACCAAGACAACAGATGGCAACTAGTGTACAAATGAAATATTCACTCAAAGCAGGGGTTAAGCCTTCACAAAGAAAGCGGTTAGTCAATAGATCTCTATTCTTTCATGAATTCGTGTTTCTTTGAAAAAAAAATTTAATCTTTTGGTAAACTGAGAGACAAAAGATTCACAAATTATAGTATATCAATGTGCTGCCTGAAGGGATTCAACAGGAGAGTAATAAGGAGAAAACCAAAGGGTTGATTTTGAAAAGCTGGATTGCTTTTATCCTGATAGTTCCCACTGCAAGAAATGTAACAATGGAGTGTTTCAGCGAATGGTGGGCCATCGTGTTGCCACTCAGAAGAATGACCCCCTTCGGCTAGCCTCACTAGCCAATGTCCCTGACAGCTATTATCAGGATGGATCGCCGCCATTGTCTTTTATGGACAGGTGACCCTCACGCATGTGCATGGGTGTGTTTCTGTGCAGCCTCGACAAAAGGAGACATCGCTGCCATTCCTCCGCTTAGCCCAAGTTTCATAACAGTTCACAGAGCCCCATATAATACAAGCATTCCTTCTCTCAAATTAATTAGTTTAAATTAGATGTCAAAATGGTTAATTATTATGATAAATGCTTTATTGCAATAATAGTGAGAGGAATTAGAACAATGGTAAATTGGGGTGCACACACTCAATGTAGAGTTGTCAAAGAGAGTAATGGGTATAATTCATTTAATGGGAACAGAAATATCCACAGATTTTAATAGCTGCAAAAGAGAGAGACAGAAAGAGATGAGAGAGAGACAGAGAAATGGATACAGAGGAGGAATAATGAACGCATCCTGAAAATGCAACTTATCTCCCTTTGTCATATAGAGCTAAATGAGGAGAGGCTGTAAAGTGTCTCTTAGCTTTACTGTGTTTGCCCTGCTGAACACAAATGCACACTTTGAATAGAGATGAAGTCAAAGGCTCCTCACAGCATCCACATAAAAGTGATATATGTTATATATAAACTGCACAATCGCTTTGAGGTGAGGTAGTAATGACTGATGCTTCCCCAAATCAAGAACAGCTGAGGAGAGTACTTTGTTTTCAATCTTGAGTGCTTCATTGTCTTATAGCTCAGGGTGTTTCATACTGTCTCTCAGGCAAACGGGATTTTTGTGTTTGTACACAGCCAGAACATTTAAGCTGCCAGGAACTTTGACTCTCTCCTCATTTAAATATCCATCATTTATATCTCAACATTTTCAAAAGCCTGTTGAAAAGCCACGAATGCATTTGTAGAATGATGGAGAGGGAGCAGCGCCGCCTTTTTGGAGTTTTTAAGAGTCAACTCACACGGTGAAGTTTCTATTGATTTTGGGCAGCATTAAGTCAGACTCTCCAAAATGAGTTTCAATTCAGTTCAGCTCACTTCGATTCAATAAATCATTATTGATCCCTGCGCGGGCAATTGTAAGCAACTGCTCAGCGCTGGCAACAAAACACACACTCGCACAGAAAAAAGGAGTAGGAAGACAAACAAAAAAAAAAAAAAAAAAACGTCATGGAACACAGACTCTTGAAGGGCCCATAAAGTGTTCAAATGTCAATAAAGAGTAAAGGGTCTATTATCTCCTCAGTCGAGACTGTAAAACCTTTGAATCATGTTTGCTGAGTAATTAATTAGTAAAAAAGAATTAAAGTGAAATGAGTGTAGGAAGAAGAGACGAGAATAAAGTGCTGAAATCACAAAACAGGAAATGGGAAGACTGAGTCATGATCCCACTCATAAAACCCCATGGGGATTGAAATGATACATTCAAGCTGGTTTGCAGGAAAAAAATGACTTTGGTGTCACTTTAAAGCAGGTGAGTTTAAATGTTGCCCCTACGACTTCCATCAAGGTCTTTCAAGCCCCACCCTGTGGTCAACTGTTCCCAGATCAGAGCTAAAGCTCTTCCAGGTCAGCCCTTTATGGAATTCACATATTAAGCATGTGCTCGATGTAGGCGGGAGCTGGTGCTTCATCTTTTCCACCATCAAAGACACAGTAATAGGGTTAATAGTTCAGTTTAAATAATTCCTCTTCATTACAGGAACCTTATGGGAGGAAACCCTCAACTCACTAAAATGTGCCACCCACCTTGAGTCCCAGCCTTGAATTCCTTAACACATCAGCTGCACTACTTTTCTGTCCCTACCCAGTGAATGACCCCCGCCCACCTCATTCACTGCCAAGTCTTCAGCCTGGTCACCACCATCATATCAGCCTGTCAAGTCAACCTGTGTTTTAGGGCTTTGTTTTATTTTGTTGTGTTTCCAAAATTGTTGCAGCTCACTGGGTTCCGAAATAAGTTGTACAAGTAAGCTTTGATCACTAGTGAAGTTCTCTACATATCTGTAGAAGAAGAACCAGCCTCAGCCTTCACCTGACTTGTCATCGTATTATCGAACCATCATCCACTTTTCACATTTCACTTCACGCTCAGATGACTGGATGTGGCCGCAAGCGTGTTCAAACAGTCCATAAAGTCTTATTATATCAGACGTGTCAGCCTGGAGATGATACGTTTCCTAACTGTTAGTTCACTTGTGCTCGGTTGCTAAAGGATCATGTCTGCTGGAGTGTGCAGGTCTCTGATCACCTTGTTGTCTGCTGAATGAGTTATCCATTTTAATTAAAGACTAAACTAATAACTAGAGAAAATGCAGCTGCTGTGAGCTCCTGCGGTTCTGTCTTTAGTGATGTGTCTTTGGTGATGTGACCTTGTACATTTGGATTGGATTAGATATTAGAGTGGAGATATATCTAAACACCATTTATTATTAAGTGTGCCCATGTTATCTATAAATAATGCACACAGTTAGTCTCTGGACCATGAACTTGTAAGCAGGACCAGTCAATTTAATAGCTGCAGTTTGGAGACGATATCCCAAACTCAGGTGGGCAGGATGCAGCCTGGAACACGTCCTCCACTCAGGATCCTTTGATCCTTTCATGTCTGTCCCAGTTCCTGGCGCTGTCTTTGACCAGTCTGATGATTAATCTGTGCGTTTACAGGCACTCAACTCCATTTAACCATGACTGTCCTTGTCCTTGTATGGGAGAGAATCAATTTAATATCGGAAATATCTTTTGAATGGCCATAACCCTCCCAGCTGATCCGTTTCCTGATCTATAGCATTCAAACCAAATGTTAGCTGGAACCAAACTGTCAAGTGGTGAAGATGAGCAGAAAGCTTCTTCATAATGAAAGCATGTCGTTCTCACTCTATTAAATGATTTTCAGTTTATAACTGTATTCTCTGTAGTGTCTCTGTGCTCATCTGATATTATGGTTTGCTCCTCTGTGCCGTTCTTTTGCAGGAAGACTTGTCATGTTCACAAATAATCTTACAGAAACTGCCTCATATTTTACGCCAAAGTGATAATTAAAATAATCGGTTAATTTATAAATTGAATAACCAGCTTTGTTTAACTGTGCAGCATGGATGGAATGTCAGCCGGATATGAGTTGTTCCTGAATGTGGTGAAATTAGTTTACAGTCCCAAGATGGCTGTTAATAAAAATAATTTAGTTTGACTAACTGCAATTAAATCATTAGACTGCAGTTAACTAACACCATGGTTTAATTACACTTTGAAAGCACAATCTCTACGTCAGCAGTGTGTCATCAAAACCCAAAACGTTCAGACTGAAGAAGGAGCCTGATCCGATTTGTCTGAGCCCAGTATTGCAAAGAAACAGAGTTCAAGCCAGGCCGAGAATCAGAAACACCTGTCTGGTGTTGGTGGTGCTGATTAAAGCACCCATATCTGCATGGGGGAGCTGAAGGGTGAGAGGGGCACATAAGTCGGGATCATCTGTTTGTGAGGTCATGCCAGCACAATTTTTGTGCTCAGCCTGCCTGACCTGACTTGTTCTCCCTTCCTGGTCCAAACAAGGTTTAAGCTGTCTGGCCTCACCATATGCTGCCACCTCTGAAATCAAGGACCCGCTCATCCCCGCCTCCCAAACCACACTGAGTCCACTATGACTTTTAATGAGACCAGATACCATGTGGCCCCCTCATCTTAGCGTGTTCCTGCCTTCCATATGTTTACTTTGGTCACTAGCTGCTGTTACAAAGCTTCACTTCTGATCCAGCATTAGGACTTTCTTTAGGAGTCGAAGCTTTTTATTGTCATTATACATCAATTGTTTAACAAAATTTAAAAGCCAGATGGAGGTTTGGTCCTGAGCCGCTGCAGCTTTGGCGTGCTGCCACTGTGGGCCAACTTGATCTGGAAGTTTTTGATGCAGGAAATGCAGACAGACAGAGAGAATGGGAACTACCTCATCACTGAACGACCGTTGTAGCTGGGAATTGAACCACTGGGAACCGTAGTCATCGTTCACTTAACCTGGATGGTTTTTACAGTTTGCAGACCTGCCACAGCTGCCGACACACTCAGAACACAGCTCTTTTTAATCTTCACTTTATAAATACTTGTTTGGCCTAGACTTTTATTGTCTCTATAGAAGAACAGTCCTGTAACTATAACAGGTGGTATAAACATCAGAAACCTAGAGAAACACCACTGAAGCTCTGCACGGCCATCCCTTTAAGATGTGACATTGTGAAAACATTTTTAACCCAAAAGGCAAGATTGAATTGAGGTGCCTTTAGGATAAGCTGTCTTTTTTTGCTACTGTTTTAGTATTGAGCTTTTAATATAAGTGTTCTCCTCCTCCAGGGGTTTAAATTCAAACATTTTAAAGTTAAAAAGTCAGGAGCAATTATCGAGCTGAGACATGCTGTCATAGAAGAAGTTTTGAAGGTGCTTTCAAACAAAGAAAGCAATGTTTGCAATAAGCAAAATCTATAGCTGATGCAGACTTCTCTCTCTCTTTCTTCTTTAACTGATATGGTTACTCAGTGATCACCTGCTACTGGTGGACTGGTAATAATAATAAATCAAAACTAAAAATATTCTCATTATCAGCAGATGATTTACAAGACCAATGAGCATATTTTGCAGTTTTGCAGTGGATTGAATAAATAAATAAAGTTTTCTTTCTTCTTTCTTTTACACACACACACACACACACACACACGTATAATAGAACTATGTTATAATGATGTGTTGAGCATCATACATGTGAAGAACATGCTCAAAATAGTCATCAGTAAAGGAACTCCTGGTTGTGCTCCAACAATAATATGTTGCGTCATATCTGGGCTCCATAAAAGAACATCACAAAGAGCTCTTTGAAGTTGACAGTGTGTGTGTGTGTGTGTGTGCGTGTGTGTGTGTGTGTGCATACGCATGATTTGGGTTACGTCTTCTCATCTGGTCTTGGCATTACGGAGTCAAGCTTGTTTTCTTTTTTCCCCTCCTTTGCCTCGCAAGTTGCTCCCACCATCTGGCATCGGGCTTTGAAAAGCAGGCCAAGTCTCTCCCACCAGGATGGCATGAAAATATACCCGCATCCACCCAGCCGTCCTGTCGCTCTCTCTTAAGTCAGCTGCCGAATGTGAAAGCAGAGAGCAGCGTTGTGGAATACAGAGGCCTTTCGTGGGTCAACATCAGAGTCTTTTGATGGGAAAATGTACTTAAGATGCATTAAAGGTGAATTTGGATCAAATTAAATTTGGAGTAGAAAATCAAGGGTGTTATTGTATGAAAATGTCTTTCAAAATGACCAAGAGATGGACTTGCTGTGTGAAAGAATGAGCAGGTTCACAGCACCCTGACTTGTTTGTGTAGTTAACTTTCTGCTCCCGTCAGCGCCGTGGAGCTCCATTGACTCCCTTCTGTCGGAGGCCAGGGCCATTTGCATAACCTATTCCCCTCTCGCGCTGCCAGTTGCCTCTTCCACTGTTTGCTCTGAGCGATCGAGGCCGAGTTGGATAGCTCAACTGCTGGGCCATGTCAATTCCCCTGTCCATGGCCAGGCTTTAATTGCCTTGGTTTATGCTGGGTCAGGCTGTGTGCGATCCTCACTCCTAAGTGTGCCTCAGTTTGACGACAGCCTTTAAGGTTTTCTCTTTCTGTCAGATCTTCAAATTAAAGTCAATCCACAATTTTCCAAAGTCATTTGCTAATAATTGTATACAACAGTCTAAGAAAAACTCCAAATTTGATTATTTTCAATTGATTCTCAGTCAACCCAAATAAAACATCTGCAAAAATGTCTGAAAAAAAAAAAAAAAAAACTAATTTATTAAGAATTTATTACAAAATGGAAGAGGGGGTCTGTACTCAATGAAGACAGAAATTCAGGATAAACAAAACAGGAAGTCCATCTAAAAATTCTCAGCCACCCATCGTGTTTGTGTTGATGATCTCAGTCATGCAGTTATCTACATCTCACAGGTGAGAGTCAGACTCCAGGTTGAGCTCTGCCTTCCAGCTCTGCTGGAAGGAATAAGATGCAATCAAATATTTCTTTATTTAACTTGCAAAATTGAAATTGCTGCTGACAATGGGCCAAGGAACAAATATTTTGGTAAAGTTTCGGATTCAGGAAGGACTTTGAGCTTTTGTCTTCCAGGGATCTTGGATCATAAAGCAACCTACTATGTTATGTATCCTTGTATTACCACTGCCTATATGTATATATACTCAACAGTTTTGAAGTAGAAAAATAATAATTTTCTGTTCTCCCAGGTTCAACATGTGTTGGGAGCACCTACATCATCCAATTCTGATTTATTTGACTGACTGAGCATGAAAACATCTTCAAAGAATTTGAAGATTATCAGTCAGTCACCATGTTCTCTATATCAATCATATTAATAAAGAAGAAGAAGAAAAACACAATAGTTCTTGCTAACTTGCTACAGGAGGTATGGTCACGCCATCTTACAAAATTCTAAATCGGGTAAAGTATTGATCCTTGAAGGGAACCAGTGGAATTTGACTTGTTACAGTGTGTGGCCATCTTGCAGCTTCCTAATCATATTAACTGTAACAAAGCTGGAAAAGCAAAAATCAACAGTCCTCAGACAGAGAGACTCCAACAAGGTAGATCCAAGACAAGGAACAGGAATGTCAAATGTTCATTAAGCATCCTGGTCAGGGCGGAATAGATCAAGCCAGCAGCGGCCACTGTTCCCAAGGACAAAACCAAAAAGCAGACTGGATTATATACAAGTCATTACCATGAAAAGATAATTGCTGGAACTCTGACAGAGCTGACAATCTGGCGCAGAGAGGACGGTGATGGTAAGAGGCAGCTGAGAACACAATCAGACAGATGAGGAACTCCAAACATCAACATCTGGAAGCCTGCAGGTTGCTCCAGCATCCTCTGTGTCTGTGTCCTGCCAGTAACACATGCTTTTTTTAAGGATTCTTAACTGGTTTCTCTGATAAAAGACTTCTCCCCCAGCTGTTGTCTTTCATGTCTTTCTGCTGATTACGTCAGTAAAACCTGGACCTTAAATGAATATTGTGGTGATTAAATGATCTCCACGCTCCTTCAGACACTGTATTACTTTTGTAATTACGGTTTTCTACCTGCAGACTGAAGCGCATATGCCTTCACAGCGTCAGGTCATTGGATAAGAAGCACAGCATGATGTGTTTGGGCCTCCCATGCATGAATGGAATCAAAACCCTATTCTAGACATTCAAAACATTTGAGAGAATTGGGAAACACGCCACATTCTTCACAGACATTAAAGCACAGGTTTTTTTGGTGTGATTTCTAGCTTTCTTGATTCCAACTGATTCTGACTTCACGGAGCAAACAAAAAAGGCTTTAGTCACTTGCAAAAACGACACTTTAACAACCTTTTTTGACCAACTACTTTGTTAGGATTTTGCTACTTCTGTATTCTTTGATCCTCTTATATAATCGTTAAGCACCTGTTTTACTTGTGGAGGCTCATTTCATACTCATTTTCCTTCATGAGGTGCTCTGACGAGCAGGAAAGGAGCTAATGGAATAAACAGCGTGGCGGTAGTGACAGGCTTTAATTGCCGTGTAAATGGCTAGGGCTGTCATGATTGTTTTGTAATGAGAGGATTCTCTGCAAAAAACAAATGTGCTTCTTTTAGAAAGAGAGGGAGAAAATGGTGATTGGAATAATTCACTAAGGCGATGTGACATGTGGTCGGTTACAGTGGAGGCGGAATCAAGTTAATGTCTGATTAAGATTGAACAGAAAGAGATGGGATAGAAGGGATGAATAATTGATGGGGAAATGATAGAAGAACAGGGATGTGTAATGGAAGAAAAGATGAACACATTTCAAATCAATCTGAAATTAAGCAGAGGCGTGGATCTCTTTTAAGTGATAAAGCAATTATTCTAAGGTGTGAATGCAAAACAAGGCCTGACTATGTGTTCTCGGATTTAAAATGACTGTATGGTTCCCGAAAGGACATGAGAGTGAACTTTATTGATCGTCTGTTACAAAGCCACAGCCTGACGTCTTAACAAAAATAACCTCCATTTTAACAGGAAGAAACCCTGAGCAGGACCAGACTCATATGGGGGACCCTCCTCTGGCACAAGTAAAACTGAAATACTTACTGAAATACTGAAAATCACGAATAAAAAAAATCGGAAAGATAAAGCAGATTTGAGATAAAATACAGGGTGTAACTTTGACAACGGCGTCAACTCATGTTGAACTGCAAACATAAAACATCTATAAAATATTACAAATTCCAAAAAGTTACTTGTAGCCTCTAACTTTTTTTAGAAGACTGAAGAAAATCAAAGCAGCATTTAAGGATTTTAAAGCTTGTTTCTGAGAGCCTGAACCTTGGGCTGTGGCAGCGCAGCTTATTTTTAACTGCTACACTGAGTCCATCAATAGACGCCTCAGAGATGAATCTGGGAAATGGAGAAGAGCAGGCAGCGAGAGGGATGTGCTGCATATTTCCTTTGACACAAAGAGTTTCGAATCATTTTGAAGCAGATTGCACTCTGGAGACTGAAGAGTTCTTCATGTACTTTCTTGTGTGATTAACAAGAAAAATAAACCTGCCATAAAACAAATCTTGTCACAGTTGCTGTCGTTTAAATGGATGCCTACAATGTGAGTCCCATACATACCAGTCTGGTTTGTGCTGCTGAGACAGCCGTGATCCTTGCTGTGGTATCTGGCACCAAGATGTTAGCAGCAGATCCTTTAAATCCTGTAGGTCACAAGGTGGGGCCTCCATGGATCGGACAAGTTTGTACAGCACGCTCCACAGACACTTGACTGGACCGAGATCTGGGGAATTTGGAGGCCTTCCCATAGTGCATCCTGGTCCCTAATAAGACACACACACACACACACACACACACACACATCCATCCGCGGATATAAAAAAAACGTGATTCATCAGAGCAGATCTCAACCTCCTCCTTCCTCGATGCTCATGCTAATTGTTGTCATTTTCGGGGGTGGTCTGGGGTCAGCATGAGCATCCTGCCTGGCCTGCAACAACGCAGCCTCATACTCAACAAATTTTAGTGTAATCTGACACATTTCTTTTAAAAGAAAAAGAAGAAGAAGAACCCTGTATCAGGGTCACAGGAGCAGCATTAACTTCTTTAGCGATTTGAGCTACAGAAGCTGGTCGCGCTTCACGCATGCATCAGGGAGCCTCGGCCATCCATGTTCCTTAGCGTTCCCTCATTGGGTCACTTTTGAAAAGTACTGACCTTTGCAGACCAGGGCTGGAGACATTAACAGAGAGAAATATGCAGGGGTCATTTCATATCTTCAGCAGCTCGTTAGATACAAACTGTGCTTTATTAGTTCAGTGCACTTGTGTCCAGGTCACCATGAACAGTCATCATGCTGCTGTGATGAGCTTGGGATTATCAAGCACATGTTGCGCAAGAGAGAACTCTAACGAAGGGAGAGGATAAATGAAGACTGAGAGCAAGCAAGACTGGGAGTATCTTGGCATCCATCAGCTACTTTCAGTTTTGAAGGAGGAAGTAGTGGTTTTCATCGTTCAGTTATCTGTCTAAAAACATATAACTAATCAATGTGGTTTTATCAAGTACAAAAGTCAAGTACAGGATGATGCAGAAGCACACCAAACATCTCTGCCTTTCCAAAGTCTCAGCCAGGCCTCCGTGGAGAACATCTGACTCCTGCTGAGGCTGAATAAGTGCAATCTACTGTACAACTTTGTCAACATCATAATCAGCTTTGATTGGTGTTTTCAAGGCAGAGGCTGCATCATTACACATACAGTCTTATCTGATGTTGCAGAGACTGGCACAGCAACAGGATGTAGCATATAATTTAATGCTTTTATTTGTACAAATGGATTTTCACTGTGCTTTTATGCCTGTTTTTGACATCTTATCCTTTAATGAGTCAAGCGAACCAAAAATACTGAACAGTCACTTTTCATATCTATTTAGTCACTATCAAAGGCTTCAAGCAAATGTTGACATTAACAGTATGATCACACAGGCACGCACACACACACACACACACACACACACACACACACACTGATCCCTCCCACTGAGAAGAGTGCACCCAGAGGATAATGGATTAGTATAGATTTAAGAAGATTCCAATGTTTGTTAAGTGTGTGTGTGTGTGTGTGTGTGTGTGTGTGTGTGTGTGTGTGTGCGCTGTCCTATGTCAAGCACAGGTCATCTGTTACATACGGAATAACAAAACAAATGTTCTTTATGAAGACACCAATTTAATCTGTCACTTGTGATGTGAGGGGGAAGGAAGCTGCAACAAGAAGTGACTGAAAACCCAAATATTTAGTTTCTGACAGAGAATCACACCAAAATGTATACAACTCCCAAAATCAGATCTGCAAGTGATTTATTTACAACCTTTGTAACCCAAACACATGATAATGATCTGAAATAGCGACAAAGCTGCATTCTAGTGTTGAGATTTTATTTATGATTTACACCTGACTGAGTAAGTTCTAAATCCAGGCTATTTGTGATTTCAGCAATGATCAATATCAGATGAACCAAAGATCGCTTGTCCTGTGATTAAAATGTCAATTTAGCCCTCCTTAACATAGCTTTGTTCCCCGCCTCCCTCAGTGAAGCTTTCCCTCTTTGCCTTACTCTTTTTAATTACCTTTCAATCAAAACTATCTCACTGAGTTGCCTTTTCTTGTGCACGAGGCACTGGATGACTCATCAATGTGAACCTAGGGTGTACTGATGCTTAAATGAGGATTGGTTAATTGTCTGGTATTGATTATTTGTGCTTTCTCCTTGCTTTGTTCAAGGTTGAGAATCTGCCTCACTGAGTATTTTCTTGGGAGTTCCTTCACAACCAGACCATCAGAGCAGAATTTGGATTTCCCTCTGTGGTAGCTATTACATCTTTCTTGCTCTCATTAACTGCTTCGCCACTTTGACCCCGCCCACTCCTCTACAGTATCAAAAACACAGATAAATCCCCACTCAGCACATCTTCCACATGCTCCGTTCCTCCTCCCCACCAGCACTACTGCCAATCTCAGTGACCTTACCATCTGTGTCAGAAAATTCCAGTTTTTTTCTTAAACCCTTCATACTGGTGTCCACATTGTGTGTGAGTATGTGTAGCAGTGCTGGAGCTGATGCTGGTGGTGGGGTGGTGATGGGACACTGGGTAAGCAGCTCCCAAAGCTGTCGTAAACACCACTAATGCATCGCTAAACTTGGGGAATCTCCTGTGCCACAATGTGGATATGTAGGGTTGTCTACTGCGCAAACACACACACACACACACACACACACACACACACACATACACACACACCGCTGAGCTGACTAATCCCTCATAAACCTACTTTTTATCTCTTACCATACCATTAGCTCAGCTGTGGCATTCTGCCTAGAGATGTCAAAACACAAGGACTACAAAAGTCTGTGCCATTTCTTTGTAGCACCGCGCCTACAATTCACACTTTTCCAGACGCCGAGAGATGAAAAGAATAATGTCCTTTTCAGCCGGGAAACAATGTAATATTTACTGCAAACCGTCTTTTTTGATTCATGGAGCAGAAACTATAAAACAGGATATAAATATAAACACTTTGAACCTCTGCTCTGGGGAAATGCTTTATTTTCAAATATTCCTCATTTAAAGTTGATTTCAGCTTTTGCAAAATGAATGCTGACTGTAATTTAGGCATTAAATTTTATTTCCTAAGCAAAGAAAATGACAGTGATGTGGCTAATGCTTTGTAGCTAATGCGATCAACATAAGAAAAACAGGAACATTGCAATATACATGTGGCAAAGGGAGGAAATATGTCTTGCACTTGCCTAGACACAGACACACACACCCCCACAACCTCCCCCGCCACACACACACACACACACATATACGAAAGGGAGCTCTCTGTTGCTGTCTGTGGCATCAGTGGCAAAGTGATCTCTTGGGTGGGGGGTGGGTGTAACTGGGGAGTGAGGTGCAACTGTAACATCTCTGTTCAACAGCAGCAGTTGTTTATGTGTGTGTGTGTGTGTGTGTGTGTGTGTGTGTGTGTGTGTGCATGCAAGGGACATCAACTGTCACTATCTGTCTCTACATTTGTTTGCAAGTGTAGATGTCACCTAGTGTGTCTAAGGAACCATGTTTGTGTGTGTGTGTGTGTGTGTGTGTGTGTGTGTGTGTGTTTTACAATAAAATGCTTCAGTTGTCAGTCGCAGACCCTCTATGCCTGCTAACATCACACACATCGGCATTTCTTCTCCGTAAGAGAGATAAGAGAGATAATAAATGTTATCCCAGCAAATGCAGCGTGTACATTTTTACGTGAAATCCCAAATCGTGTTTCTTAATGAGACGAAGTCTTTCAGTGTTGGTGCAGTGTTATTACCAATATCACACCAGACTTTTCTCTAATTACAAGATGAGCTAAACTGCACCTTTACACTTTTGTTCCCGTGCTGTGCGGAACAGTTAGTCCCACCGTAAACAGAAAAAGACAGACAGTGCTGTGCTTTGATTTTAGTTGCCTTATTTTTTATTGCCATAAAGTCAACTGACGGAACAAAGTGCTTAAGTATGCAAATAGTGAATATTTTTTCTCGGGGAGATAGCAAAAACATCCACTTTTCGGTGGCCCATGAGTCAGGCGACTTAAGACGGCGAAGACTTGCGTGAGGGTGAAGTGAGGTGAAAGAAAAATCACAACACTCTGAAGGAAACAAAAGAAGAAAACAAAACTGAAACAAGACAGGGTTTACATTTCCATGGTGCTGGAATCTGATTTCAGCCTGACACGGTGCTTGTTTGGCTGTTTTTATTTAAGCTCTTTGACTCATCTGTCGTGATGAAACAAAAAGAGACTTTCATATTTATGCTTTTGATTTTTATTGTGATTCTTTGTTTTTCTATATTTATTTAATTGTGCTTAGGTGTCATCATGATCAATCCACTTTAACCTTCTAAATTTAGAAATATGCTTCGTGCCACCGTTTCATTTACCACTTTCCACCTCGTGGTTAAATTTTTTATGCTGAAATACACTAAAATAGACTGAAGAAATGGGATCAATGACAAATAACTTGAATTTTCAACTAATCTCATACCAAAGACAAAAAAAGTGTAGTTTCTCCCAGAAACAAAGCAAAATTACTTAGAGTCTATGTGCTGGAGCTAAAACAAGCTGAGCTAAAATAAGAGTCAGTGTTCTCTTCCAGACAATGAAAAAAGCTCAGTGCCTCAGTGAATGTATTGATCTAAAAGGACCCATAATTAACCAAACCTGGGTGTGAAGAAAGCTGGAAATTCTGAGCTACTACGCAGGATCCAGCAGACGCGTGCTTCACCGAGGGTCGACCTCAGCCATGTGGAGTCTGAAAACACTGACCCTATGTGTTTCTCAGACATGTGGGTGGCGCGAGACATTGCCTTGAGGTGCTAAAGGAAATGGAAAACTTAGCAGCAAAGGGCACCTTGTGCATCTGGAGACAACACGAGGAGCCCATGACAAAACACAGACATGTGATGAGATGTGATGAGTGGATTGCTGCAGTACAGATCTTGCCAGCTGCGGTAGATCCCAGCTTTTATGGCTTCTGTGCTGCCGTGATCAATGCCCCTGTGCTGTCTTTCAGTCCGTTCAGCCTTCTCCAGCCACCTCCTGACCTGAGCCACTTTGGGTTAGTCCTTCAATGACGATTCCAGCTGTTGTTCTCACGTCTGAGGAATTCACTTAGCAGCTCATCACTGGGGGCATCTTTCTAATGTAGTCATTGATCTTTGTTGTGTCTTTTGGACAGTGGAAGAAACAACTTGCACTATCCAGCAGCCTGAGGCTGGACTTGGGATGCAATCCCCCATGCATGTCCCTGCATCTGCGCTCTCTATCTCTTCCTTTGAGCTGTTCATTACACCAGTGAGATATGATTGACTGGCAGGGCGGAGGTTTACTGCTGACTTCTTGGAACCTGCCTGACTTTGCAGGTCTTTGGTTGGGGCCACCTTCCTTGCGGCCTTCTTAGGGCTCCCACTTGCCGGAGACTCTGAGATATTTGTAGCTGTCCTTGATATCTGTAAGTTTTCCATCCGGTTGTTGCCTTCAGTTCAGACCGTATATCTTTCTGATTTCTTTTAAATAGGGAACGTATCTCCGGACATTTTCCAGAGAAGAATTTGATTTATTAAAGTTAAATGTACATCCTAAATGTCAACATCGTCTGTACATGTAACAGCTGATTCTATTACTGGATTTAGATTTTTAAATCTGCAGTTTAAGGCTGAGGCAGCTGTGGGCTTCTCTGCTGAGGATTAATATTCCTGAATCCTACAGGCTTAGGGAATAACTTATTGTCAGTTTCAAAAAAAGCTGGTTGATCCTGCTGTGTGTTTTTCTCCCTACAGGGAAACGCAGCCGAGGATGCTGCTATTGGGAAGATAATGTTATCCTTTGAAAGCCCCCATATTTGTTTGTATGTGTTTTATCTGCAGTATTCAGAGCTTTCGGTGTCAAACAAATGCAGATAAAAGGTTTGAAACTTCCACATCACGATCACAGAGCAGAATTTTAGCGGTTATCTGCACCATCATGCTTTTGTTCAAATGTGCCGACAAACTGAAGTTATTTTACAGAGTTAATGCTGCCAGGCAGAGACTCAGAAACAAATCAGGCCGAGCATTTCGCCTCGGCAGACACACAGAAACAGCCTAGCATAACCCACTCTGCTAAAGATAAATGACATCTAATCTATGTCTCAGTTTTATTTTAAAAGTCAAATAGAACACAGGGTTTTCTTACACAGTGAAACTTACAGTTTTATCTTATGATAGTAAAATCACATCAAATCAGTATTTATTTTATTTGTAGACACTTTTCAAGGCGCTAAAAATCACCTTACAGACAAAAATGACAAGATGCATCAAAACATACAAACACAAATTGTAAAACTTAATTTGTAGCAATGTGTGGTAAGAAAGAAGTTAAACCAATGGGTTGTAAATTCATTGATTGCTGTGTAAATTCATTGATTATGGTGTGATACAAATGTGGGACTTGAGGGTTTTTACAAATCAGCTTCTTACGAGCCAAATCTGAACCACACGCTAACACTTCAATCCTCTATATTTATTCACAATGGAAATCTGTGGTGATTCCAGAAGACTCCTGTTTCTGCTGACACGAAACCAACAGAGAATAGATATAAAACAACAAGTAAGCAAAATGAGCTCTATATTGTTGCGTTTATATGAGCAAGAGGGGTAATTCATGCATATTCAAGTTGTTATCAAGACTTTGCGTAATTCTAAATGTTACTAAGAGGGTTTTTGCCAAAGGCCCCTCTGCTGATGTCCGTACTACAACATGTGCTGCCTCCAGTTTGCAGTATGTGCATTAATGAACCCCCCTCAAAAGCAGGATGATAGCAAATAAACCGAGGGTCATGCTTTGCCCCTGAGCAAGGCACCTGGCTCCTCCACCTGCGTCTGGCTTGTGTGTGTGTGTGTGTGTGTGTGTGTTCACTCCTGGTGTGTTAAGGATGGGTTAAATGCAGAGTTCAAATTCAGTGAAAAATAACTCACTCTAATTCTAAAAGACCACTGTACTCTGAAGTGCCACAATTGTTCTGGTGACCTGATGAATGGATGAGTTTGAGCATGTGGTCGTTCTCCTCATGTCTGATCTGATGCATTAATGCTGTTGTTTATGTGTACATATTTAGAGGAGTGCCTTTTCTTGCCATCTGCTTTCAGGTACAGATGTTCAGAGATGTTCAGATATGTGTCTCTTCTCTTCTGAAGGTATGTCAGCTTTTGCTTTACTGTTTCATTTTTTTCCTCCTTGTTATCTCAAAGAAGACCTTTGATATTGCCTTGAGTTGGAAGAATGTTTTTCCCAAATGCAGCACGTACATACTTTAAAACCCAGGGGAATCCTCTGTGGTACTAAAGACAAGGATCACCACTTTTTTCTCAAAATCCAGTGTGTGAGTATGTCTGTGTGGGTGGTTGGTGAGCGGGAGGGAGAAAAAGAAAGAGAGAGCGAGAGAGAAAAGGTAAATGATGGTGCAACAAGAAAGCTTGAAAGAGGAAAAAAATAGAGAGATACAGGTACACTCATGCTTATCAAAGAAGAAAAAATGGTTAAATATTGTGTGATGTAGTTGTAGTGCTTCCAAAACAATAATAAAAAAACAATTCTAAATCCTGCTTTGCAATAGCATGCAGGCCTGCATCTGATTTTGCAGAAATAAGATAAAATGGCTGAGCTTTACCTTTGTGATGATGACCACAAAATGTTTCAGATTTATATGCAGTTTATTTATATTTTGATGATTTACTCCTGACTGGAACTGACAGCTTAGCAAGAACAATCAGGCCTTAGCAAGGTTCATAAATTAATAAATAAATGTAGGACAAACATCAGGTCAGGGCTCAGTGGTCAAGAAAAATAAAGCATCAACTGAGGACGAAGCTTTGGTTCACCAGTGTTTCAGATTGTGATCTGGTTTTGCAGCAATAGAGCAGCAGACCTGTCCCTGTCCCTAACGTACCTCCAGGTGTCTTGTGTGTCAGATGAGGTCATCTGGCAGCACTTCTTTGTAGATGACAGTGTTGTGTCCATGATCATTGGTGGATGCTGGAGCTCCATTTGGTTTAGGTTTAGCCATGACCTGAAACGTGGTCAGTTAATTGTTGTGCTTCACAGCGATTCATAGAGGTGTTTAATATTTACTAATCTATAGCTCCCGGACCACACAGGATCACTGGGATCTCATGCTGATATTAACACTGCCACATTTGGAAAATATTCGCTACAAAATTGTGTAGGCCTCTGTGCCTGTTGGCAATCTGCTGATGGTAAACAGATCAAAGAATTAAAGCACCGCTAATCCATTTAAATAAAAATACCGTGTCAATTTAGGATCACATATGAGAACATACCTAAAGGATCACTTTTTGAGATCTGCAGCAAGTCTTTGCATATGAAACACCTTTGTACTTTTACCGTGCAGCACAAATCGACGGCTCAAAGCTTCTCAGGAGTTAAGCAAAGCTATTGTCTTCCAAAAGCAAAGAGTCAGTTACCTATGGAGTTGCAGAGTGAACGGAATAATAAAGCGCTGGCGGTAACTGGTCCAGCACCTCGTCTGGGAAGTGATCACCCATGAGAATGAAAATGAGCCACTGCTGCAAGAATGACTCAATCAGATTGAAGCTTTTTTGGTCCCTTAAACTGGGTCTGGATAAACCTTTGTAGTCGATGCTGTGACCCTCTGCTGCCTCTAAACTTCCTTAGAAAAGCTGAGAAATGTGCAGCAAATGTCCAGACTTGTGTTTTAAATTGAAGCCAGACCTACATCACATTACATTTGATTGAATTAACCTGACATAAATGTACAAATATTGAAAGCAGTTACTGGTTGAGCCAATAGCTCGTGTTTATTCTTATTCTTTTATGTCTGTCAGTAACAGTTTTAAAATCCAGCCAGAGCTCTGCTACCACATCGAGCAGTATTAATTTTAGACGGATTGAAAACATCATGTTATCAGAACTTTTAGCCTTTGTTCAAACAAGCCTTTTAATTAAGACTGCTCCATTGTGCTCTAAGCTCCTATTTGCAGAGGCACACGGGTGGGGGTGAAATAAAAGAAAGGAGAAAAAAGGGAACTGTGTGAAAGCAGACCACAGGATTCTAAAAGGCCCAGCGCTGAATGCAAAAATGCTACACAGCAGCAAAGAGAGAACTCCGAAAATGTAATTAATTCCTCTCACAGCAAATTAACTTGAGTGTAGGTTAAAAATACATCTCTGCACAAAAAAGTCATCACAATGAATGAGCTTTGGGTAACGTGATATGTTGAAACAGCCAGCAAAGAAACACAAAGAATAATTCAATTCTACGTGTCGAGCATGTGACACAAAGAGAAAACAGTCACTTAAGAATGCATATACTATAACCCTGATATTAATTATTTAGACTTCCTTCTATTCTCTAAAGAGCACTTCCCTGTTTGATATAAAAAGCCTCCAAAAGTTTCTGTCCCATGAGGCAGGTTGAGCTGCAGAGATAATTAGCTGATGATGAGCAGCGATTGTGTTCTTGCTGATGATGTTGTCAGTTATCAGAATAGTGAATATATGATGTCTCGATAAGGCAGAACTGTGCAACAATGTAGCATGTAATTCATCCGCTGGATCACGTGTGCTCTAACAGGTAGATCATCTGTTCCAGTAACTTCTACTTGTCACACGAGTTATTTTTGTACAGACCGTTATCTAGGGAGCAAATTTGCCTTATTTGTCTGTATAGATTTTTTAAACTCGCTCTGGAGGGTGTCTTTGTTTCATCTTTACAGCTTTGGGAGGCATTTTCAGAATACATGAGGAAGGAGTTAATCCACATTTAGAAGGACAGAGCAGTGCTCACAGTCGTGACACGCGGTGCTTAGATAAACACATGAATTCATAATGTGTTGACAGAGTAACAGAATAAAAGGGAATAAATTTGTGGCACAGCACAGTTTGTTAATAGCAAGGGTGCAGCAAGGGAGGACTTTAAAGAGCACATTTAGGTCAGGGAGAGGAACTGCTTGTGGCTGCACTCCTGTTTTCCAGTGCAGAGCTCTCAGGGAGACCCACGCTGAGAGCTTTCCAATCAAATCAATTGTTTGCTTTGAGCACAATACAGCGGCGTTTTTGTTGGATTACTCCCAAAGAAATTTGAATACTTAATACATAATTGTACCAAATCATATTTGCAGGGTTACATTTGTACAAGTGTTCTCGTAAGCCCATGAAAGTCCATTTTAACTAATTAGGCTTGAAAATTGAAAATATGTGATTGAGAAAGAAAAACGCAAGACAGTGGCAGGCAGAAACTTGCTAGAAAGAGCTCCTTTATGCTGTTTACGATGGATTATCCTGGTTTAACATTGCGAAAGAATGACTGAATGCTCATACCGTAAATATGATTACTGCCGGCCTTTATAAGATTTGTACACAGATTTTAATTAGATCCATCAACAGTGCGAGCACTGCGTCTGATAAATCGGGTCATTCTCATAAAAGCGGGCCTTTTTGGTGGTGGATTCACCCTGAGGAAGAATACACACAGCTGCTGCTGAGACGTGAGGGAAGAATCAGCAGAGACTGCGAGAGATAGGTGGGTGGACTAGACAGCAAATTTGCAGCAGTCTGAAGTGTACAGGCAGATTTCTCGAGACAAAACTCTGACACAGACTACAGGCCTTTTCTTCCTCTTTAGTTTCTACTTCTTTAATGCTGCCTCCATAAAGTGTTATCTTTTTCTCCCTCTTTAAAAAACAACATAGGAGTTCTTTTAGTGAGACATAAGGGTAAAGTAGTGGGTAAAAGGTCAGTGGTCACGTTTTGTGAAGAGCTTACTTTGACGGCACCCATGATTCTTCATCCCAATTAAATTCAATCATACGTAAGGTCTTTTTAAAAACACATGGCTGCATGTGAATATCTCTAATGTGTGTGTGTGTGTGTGTGTGTGTGTGTGCAACCATCTCTCTTAGACAGCTGCTCCTGAATAAACATTGTTTACTTCCTAATCAAACAGGGACTGCACTGGGGGTCTGAACTCTAACTGTTATAGTTTGAGTGCACACACACACTGGCACAAGTGCACATAGACTCATCTGCTTTAATAACTATAAGCATCCACTTATAAGCCACGTGGATCTTGGTCATTAACATGTTTTTATTTGTGTCCTGATCCATCAGTAATATATGTAGATAATCCTTTTATTTTATTTTATTTTATTAGCTTTTTTCCGGCACATATACACAAATTCATGAACACTTCACGGCCCAGACTGGAGGGGCCAGGATGCACTTGGTTCTCCTGCAGGAACAGATGGCCTTAACTCTGGAGGGATGATCACAGGGAGGATGGAGGTCAGGAAACAGCAAGGGAGGGGGAGGAAAAGCTGGAAGGAGTCATCAGAGTGGTCTGATGGCAGCCAAGGAGATGTAAGGAGGCATGACCTATAAGGAATGATATCTGGAGAGGATGAGGGTGATCAGTGCAGAAGGTTAACGGTGTACAGGTGGTGAAAAATAGAGGTCTAATTAGAGTGATGTTCAGATGAAGGAATAGATCGTCTTTGGCGTATGTCTGAGGTGTGACTGGCAGGGTTAGGTTTAGAGGTTTTTCCCAGTTTCTCAGTTTTGATTTTTTTACATTTTTTGGGGCTTGATTTGAATTTTACCAAGGCGACACACTGATGCGATAGTTTTTACATTATCAGAGGGTTCTGGGTTTCTCACTTATGTCTTTCTGCAGAATTTGCCTGCCTGGGTTTTTCAGACTAATTTGAATCATGCGCTGCCACTGAAGTCAAATTATTTTCATTAGAATGTAGCACATTCTTTTCTTCTGTTCATACATGGGCACCCTCCCAATGCTACAACCCAGTAACTGCTTGAATTGCTTGATTGTCTGGTGTGATCACATGGGTTAAAGTGGATTTTGGAGGTCAGGCCAGGCATGCACGGGCACAACATAGTTTGTCACGTATATGTGTTCCTGCAAGCTTTACAGTAATCTGACAATGTATAGCGCTTAGAAGAATAACAAAAACCTCCAAACCTCCAATTTTTGCACAGAATATTCAATGTGATACAACTAATAACACATTGTCTGCAGGCAAATTTGTTAAAAGAAAATCCATAACCCTCCCCCCCCCCAAAAAAAACAACCTGAATCTGAAATTTATGTGCAAAGCAATAAATTGACTTTTCAGAATTAAGATATTCTATGCAGCTGCAGTCTGAATGTCAAAGAGGTTTCTCAATTTAGGATCAGTGGCCAAAGGACAGGCCTTTGGGGTGTTTTGGAAATCAACAATCTCTCTGCACGTAAGACATATAAATGCACAGTTCAGTTCTGGGTTTGACTGGCAGGTCAGCTACTGTGTGAGCACGTTGTGGACATGTTGCGCCCCTCCCCAGCCACCCACATATTCAGTTACTCTGTCGGTCCTCCTCTCGCTTTCTCTCCGTTTTCATCACTCTGATCATGGCCTTAGGGCCCAGCGAATGAGCGACCGAGGTTAACACTTCCCGGAGGTAAAGAGCAATTGTAAATGAGGCAGAGGTGAAGATGAGCGGAGAAAACAGGCTGATAAAAGAGATGAGGGATGAGGTGGATGTGCGGCCAGTGTGCCTTTCAAGGGCCTGACACATGGGCAGAAATAGCAAAGAGAAAAAGACCTGATGGTTATATTTTGTACAGTGATTTTTTTTTAATTTCTTTTCTTTTGTGTTCTGGCCTATACCACTGACCACTACTGGCACATGCTGTGCCCACATTGAATTATATGACACACACATACATGCAGACACACACACACGATTCACTCAGCAAAAACAGTTGTACTCTAATCACGCTGATATATGATCTATCTATCTAAATGCTGAAATGTTTAGATAGATAGATAGATAGATAGATAGATAGATAGATAGATAGATAGATAGATAGATAGATAGATAGATAGATAGATAAAACACTAAATACTAAAACTAAGCTAAAATATTAGATATTAATACTAAAACTACAGTGTGCAAAAACTGTGAAGAGGTAGGTTTTTAGAAAATACAGTCTCATAGAGATAAAATATACATTCACAGTGCAATGTAACAGTGTGATATAGTGTGTAGGTCCAGAGCTCTACCTAGTCCAGGGCTCTACATTGTTTATCGTTCTCCCTGTGAGGTGTTGAAGAGCCAAATGGCGTGGGGGAGGAACGATCTCCTCAGTCTGTCCGTGGAACAGGACAGTGACAACAGCCTGCCACAAGCTGCTCCTTTGCCTGGAGATGGCACTGTGCAGTGGATGGTTTGGATTGTCTATGATGGACAGGAGCCGGTTCAGCGTCTATCGATCTGCCACAGATGTCAGACTGTCCAGCTCTGCGCCAACGACAGTGCCTGCCTTCCTCACCAGTTATTGTCTAAAGCTCTATGTGAGAAGGTTAGTGTTCATGAATGTTTGCTGTACAGTAAAAACAAAAAAAAAAAGATGAAATTATGCATAAAACTGTGATAACTGAGGCAACAGTTCAGGTTTTTCATATTTGCACACGTTCACATCTGTCTGAATTGGGTGGTAAATCTTCATATGAATAGTATATGAGTAGAAAATGAATTTTGGTTTATTTTAAATACTAGTAGCAGACCTCATTTTATCAAAAGACAACAGACAGCATACTTTTATTAGTTTGATAAAAAAAACAAACAAACTTGACAACCAAAATAAAAACCTTGATATTAGAGGTGGCCTTCAAAGGTAAAATTTGTAATGAGAGACACCCCGACCACCCTGTCAAGCTAAGCTAACCAGCTGCTGACTACAAATATAGCACACCGACATGAGAGTTGTGTCAGTCTTCTGTCACATTTGCTCACTTTTGACAACTAAAAGGCAAAAATGCAGCCAAAATAATTCAAATCTCAACAAAACCAGTCATGGGCTTGTACTGACAATCCTAATATTCCCATTTGTTATTTTTTTTAACCCTTTCAGTTTACATATAGTTGTAGTAGATATCTGAAGTTTTTTTTTTGTTTGTTTGTTTTTTTTTTTAATATATATATTTCTGCAGTAGTTGTGTTTATCCCCTATGATGTCTCGCAACCACCCGCGAGAGTTGCGCAGATACGCTCGGCGTGTCCACAGGTGGTCGGAAGCGCTCCTGATTGTTATATCATCAAAGGAAAAACAAACTATCCGGAAGCAGTGAGAGTAAATCTAGCTCTTATTGATCCGGACGATAAATACGTTGTTCATGTCCATTATCAAACTGCCCCAACGAAATTACACCGGCCACCTGACGTTGGTTGCGCATCCACAGAATAGTTAGTTCGGATGAGGAGTCGCTGAAACTGCGGCTGCTCGCGCTGCAAATGGGTCTCAGGACTCCGGCTGACAGGGCGAAGGCAAAGACCACAACGTCTGCAGCGTCCACCTGGCCTCGGATAAATTCTACCGCAGAACCATTGAGCCAGCTCTAGCAGAGGAGGAGAAGGGGCCTGCAATGGAAACCGCTAGAGGAACACCAAATTACAGTTTAAAGCGGGTCAGAGGACAGAGGGCTGTGTTTCGGCAAAACCAAAGGTAAGGTTCTAACTCTTATAAGTGTTTTTTTTTCTTCTTCAGCGTTGGTTTATTTTCCTATTACCTGCAAACTAACCTGAGCGCGTCAGCGTGACTCTCGCGAGAGACATCGCGAGACTTTGTAGTACAACTGCTTTTGCGAATATGTCCGCTTTCTTGAAGGAAACAAACACTTCGGTGTGTATTTTATAAGCTATCTGACGCTGTCTGTAAACCATGTTGCGGGTTTGTGGGATATGAATACCCTAAACAGCCTAAGATCCGCTGGCTCCCATTGTAGTTGCTGTGGTGATGTGGGGACACACGCTGTAGCCTTTGGGATTAGGCACTGAACACATTACTCACACACACGCTCCTAAGCTACTTAACTTCTACCCTACTTGGTCTGCTAAATAGATAACTACCAAAATATGGTAGCACCATTATCTACTGATAGTCACTCAAAATAAATCAAGATTGAGTGAGCGTGTGCATGACAGTGCTATAATAAACCCTTACATATCAAGAAAGCCCTGAGGCTGTAGCAGACAGGGTGCTGCCAAAGCATCCTTAATTGCACTCCTTTCACAAAAAGAAGGGCAGAATCTTACTGTTTTGGACATACGTGGGTGATTCCTGTATGTGTGATGGAGCAGCAGAGCAAAAGACAAAAGGAGTCTGTATAAAAGAAGAATGAAAATTAGTGTCAGATGGGGGTCAATAGTGAGAAAAGAAGCATATTAAAAACTAATTTCAACTAAATTAAACTTGATTGTTGTGTTTCATTTTAACTTTGAGATTTGAATGTTATCTAATTTCTTCATAACTTCTTTTTTTTTTTTTGTTATTTTTTTTACTAGGAGCTGGCACAGTTGTATTTTGCTTTATTTTACCAAATGACCACTTCCAGGTTTGAAAACTACATAAACTGTCATAGAAAACCAAACATGTTATCAGCCATTATCTTGTTACTCACCAGTGTCACCTGGCCCCTCAGGGCTAAACATGCCAAACAGGAAGGTAGATGTGGCTCCCTGACCTCTTCCAAAACACAGAGAGGTTGGAGTTCAAAGGTCAGAGCTTGTCTCTGTATTCGCGCCTCATTGAGTGTGACATGTTTGGTTCGGCTGCCCCTCGGGGCTTTGATTTCTCCGACCCGATCCACTTAAATAGTCTGCTTTGACGTCCAGCTCCACCCACACATCCTGTTTCTTCTGCACCTCTACCCTTAAAATCACCCTCAAGTCAAGCCATGTTTAATTTAATTAGTCACATTCCTTGTGCTTTTCTTTCCCCACATTCTTTTTGTCTTGAAAAGGTTTTATCTGTTTATTTCTTTCCATCTAGTGTTTCCCTTGGCCTTTTCAGCAGACTCTGTTCCTTACTGAGAGAGTAATGCAAGAGAAGGAGACATAAAAATCAGCAAAATGCAAAATAGTATTTAAGTAATTATTCCCTACACATCTCTGTGTATTAGGGGCTTCTTAGCTTATCTTTTGTTGCGATGCCTAAAAAAGGAAGGATGCAGTTGAAGCAAAGCATGTGGGAGACAAAAGATAATCATCCACCTGTTTGTCCTTGATCGTCTCTCCTTCACAACAAGCCATGACTCGAGGGTGTGACAAAACGCAGACACCCACACACTCTACAAAAAGTAAAAGCAGGTTTTCGATCAGAGAATGTAAAAGTGTTTTTCTTAAATAAGTAAGGCTCACTTTTCCTGCACCCTCTGGCAAATCCCCAATCAACACGCCGACAATATTGAAAGGGCCTGAGAGACAAAATACCCTGCCAGTCAGGAGGCTTATTCACTGGCTCTGACATGTATTGTTATTTGAAACTGCTGTCAGACAAACTATAGACAACACACACACACACACATACACACACGCACGTCTGCCTAATCATCTGACAACAAGGAGCCCATTGTGCTATGTTATGACTTGGAGCAGCCCACCACCCAGAGGGAAGAAACGTCTCCAAATCTAAAGCTTACCCTTGACAGTCAAGAGCCAGATATCACATGCCGAGCATATGAGGTTGTTAGGGCAACACAGACCTAACCAGAAAGCTTAGTAGTCAGCTGAGACATCAGTTCTTCCGGTTGCTCGCTGACCTTCGCCCCCTTCCAGACAGACAATAACGGACCTCTGGATGAGTCATGGGAAAATATTTTACCCGGCGGGCCATTGTCAAATCATATTTTAATAGATGTTTGCATCCTGTTGCTGATCGAGAGCCTTGATATGGCTGGAAATAATTATTACTGTACAAATGTGTAAATTCACGGGGCTATTAATCGCTCCAAGTCTTGGTCTGCAATCAGATATTTATGAGATTAAAAATGATACAAATTTTATTTTTGATAGTTTATTGATGGTGTTTTCTGTAATCACATTCCATAACAACATTGTACCACGGAAAGAACAATCTGTTCCTTTTTATTAAAGGGGAAAATATCAGATCTGCTCAGAGTGTGCACAACATTCTTACACTGTTTTAAAATATCTTTTGAAGAGATCGAAACAGATTTTTCTTGTGGGTGTGCCAATGACAGTTAATCTCAGCTCGTTCCTCAAATAACTAACTGCAAAGTGATTCCTGAGATATTTTGTTTTTCAAAATTACCTGGCACTTGTGGGTTTCCTGTAATAAATTAGAATTTTTTTTTAGTCATACGGTTAGTGTTCTCATAGAAAAACCATAAGACATAGGCGCAAAAGACACACTTTGAGACAGGGAAGGTAAGAAAATTGTGTTAGATGTGATATTTTTAATAGGACGTTGTCTGCTCTGCTAATCAGACTGTAGGCTACCTCCAGAAGACACTGATATGAGCAAAACTGATTAGGAATTTGAAGGCATACTGCGGATTTTAGATCTCCAGCCCCTATTTGAAATGTAATTAAAGGAACAGCACTTGCAAATCATTCAATCGGGGATGGACTGATTGTTATTTTGGGATGTGAATTCCAACTTCATTTCAAAGCAAATCCACACAAAGCCTTTTAGCGAAGCAGCTACTCAGCCATGTTAATTGCCAAATCAACTGATTCGAAATAAGCCAGTGGCTTCTGAGGTCTGTTTGTGATTTGTTTGAGGTTGTTATTGTTCGTAGTGGATCTGCACACAGTGAGGGTCGTCTCATTTGTATCTTGTGAAACAAAATCATTTTGTTAACAAGCTACCTTTGAGTATCCTAGCATAATCAGTGCCTAATCAAAGTGTGCATCATATCATGTACATTCAGTATGAATAATGAAATATCAAATTCTAATCTGTTGGAGGAACACACAAATAATAATGATTACTTCTCATAGCTGCATGTACGTCACCATCATTGAGTGGCTTTATCACCAGAGATTGCCCACATTGGTACCTATATTTGCTGTTTTATCATATGTTAATGTGACCTGAGAGAGAAATGGGGGAAGAATCTAACAAATTGGACATAAAGCAAAATAAAAATCCCAGCGAGCTGTATGACTTCCACTGCAGTCTTGACTGGTGCTGGGCTAGGGCCAGTAGTTGTCTGGTTATGAGTTGGGAAGAATTTAGAAAAGATTTTTCTAAGTATGAAATGAGAGACAAACTAATAACAACACAAAATAATTCAAAATTAATTTAAATCCATAGGAATATCCCTCATAACAGTCAGATTTGTTAGGCCAAAACTGGAAAAGTACAGAGGAAAAATGAAATAATAAAATGAATAAAATGTGTGGTTTGTCATGGAGGCTGTAGATAAGCTTAGTGACAGTCGGGACAAAGGAATTTCTGAGACTGTCCTCTATGTGGAGAGCGCCAATAACTTTAAATAGTGAGTTACGACACTCAGAAAAGACCGCGGATCCCTGGGGGTTCAAACCCGGAACCTTCTTGCTGTCAGGCAACAGTGCAGATGCAACATTTAGTTTGCTTCTTCTGAACTCCAAGACCTTGTTGGACACGATGACCTTCACACATCCAGGTCTTTCATTTCACGTGGTGCTGCTGTAGCACCATTTTATTCAGGGTCAGAACTGATGTTTTTCTTGAGTTTAACTTTAAAAACGACGTTAGAATCAGGGAACCTCTGGACCCAGCTTCTCAATCAGCTCGTATGTGTGGCACCCACATGCTTACGGCTTAATATATGTAGTGGAGAATTTAAGCCTGAACTCAGATTTAACAGAAAAGAACAGATTTGTTTTACAAAGCTGTGACCAATTTCACACCATTTTGCTTGGACACTGTTGAGTGTGTAATACTTTGTTGTTGTGAGACAGAATTTCTTAAGGAAGAGTTGAGGAACTAGAAGAAGATCAGGGATGGATGGAAATTAATCACGTCTTTAGCGCATGGCCCAGATAGAGTTGCCTCATTTACTAAACATCCAGCCTAAACAGGTTTTTGCAATTGTACAATCAGACTGTTTATGTAAGACAGTGTGAAAGCTGGCTGTCTGGTTGTGCTGCCACAGCCAGACACCGGACTGTACCAGTGCCAGTGGTCAGATCTGCAAACAGATGGCCTTCAACCAGTTGGAGCCGGCATGAGGACTTCCAAAAAGAGACAAGGTGCGATGAGGAGTCCAGAGAACTGAAACCTGCAGGGTCAGCAGAGCAGGAAGGATGCTGCAGGTTCGAATGCAAAATGGCACAAAGAGCAAGGAAAACATCTAAACCTGGATTTGAACTGGTCATGGAGACCTCTTGACAGGAGCAGGACAGATGAGCAGAAAATTCATGACAAATGGCAGTTTAAAATGAAACGTCAGATGAGGTGAGCAAATGATGCAGTGAAGCTGGACAGAGCGATGCAAGTCCTGAAGAAGAATTGTTTGAGACTGGAGAGGAGTGCAGAAAAAAACAGCGATCAAGGTCATCTGTAATAAAAAAAAAACAAAACAATGGTTTGATATCTCCATGAATTGTAAGCTTTGAAGATAGTGTTTCATATTTTGCTTTTGTGCAATCTTCTGTAACTCATTTTTCTTCATGTAGGCACAAGGCTTGTACCTGTCCCATATAATACATGCATAAACGGTAACTCGGTATAGTTATTATTATCATTACACATCACCTGGTTTGGGCTTTCATTTGATCTTACAAATCTCTCAGTATTTTCTGGTCATGGGGCAGCCAGGTCATTCAGACACCTCTCCAGCTCCCCAGCATGGCCTGGGACCTGCAGGAAATGTGATATTATTTTCCCTGAAATATACACCGAATACAATAACCAGCCTCCACTGGTGTTGCACTAGTTTGAAATCCTTAGGGTGATGCTGTCTGGCTGGTCTAGAGCTGCTTAAATCGTAGGACAATCCTCTGCCACACTGAGGGGTGTACACCAGCACCACCAGGGTTTGCTGTGTCAGGGTTGGAGTGCTTATAGCAGTTATCTGATATTGAAATTGATTTGTCTGACATTGATTGCATTCTCTACCAACAGTATATCCATTTGTTTGCCTCGATATTGTCTCGCTCAATCCTTCATCTATGCCGATAGTAGCACCTCCCCCACAGAAGGAAACTGTGCCAAAACTTCGAAAGAAAAAAAGAAGGAAAGAAAGAAATTTGGGATCATTTAATCTGTATGATACAAATGAAAACAGATTTTTTTTCTCAAAAGAAAGCTTCGTAAAAGAGCTTGTCCCACATCACATGAGCCAGTTGACGAGCTCCCTCTTTTCTCTCACACCCCCATCCCCTTCTCTTTTCCTTCCAGTACAATAATTCTAATTATGTTCAGACAACTAAACATGCCAGCTCTAACGACAGCGCAGATATGGGGAAATTGGCTCATTTGCACAATAATAAATGTAGGTTTGAGCCCATAGAAAGACTATTAACATTTAAATGATACAACGACGTTATCTCTAAAGTGTGTGCTTATCCAGGGTGGCTTTCTGTGTGGATGTGCAGGGAATGATCAAACAGCCAGTGTGTCTGACTGTGCCCAGTACTCCTCAGCGCAGCACAGACAACCCTGCTGACAGTGCTTTGTAATTGGGACGAAAAGGGAGGCGTTAAAGGTCAGGGAAGGAAGTGGCGCTGAGCAGAACTCAAACAAGGATAGCATCGGCTAGGAACCATTGTGATACTATTGATGGTGTGTTACAAAAACTGCGATACCAAAAGTATCCCGGTCATTGACCTGCCATTCTCCCCTCCTCATCCTCACTTGCGCTGCAGGGGCGGTTGTTATTGAGTATGCAACTGCAGCTGTCTGAGTCATTGATCCATTATGTGGCTAAGGTTTGTGCAAGTGAGAATCTATATTAATGAAATATCAGTAGTCTAATAGTTCTCTGTATTGATAGATCTTTGGCTCTATCTCTGCTGAAGTGGCAGACAGATTTGTAATTGCATCTTTTCCTGCTTCATGGATCTATGATATTCCTCACATATACTTTAAATCAACTTTTCACGATATCGCTGCAAAGCCCTTACCTTCAAGACCAAAAATAGTAAAACCAAAGAACTGAGTACTAAACTGCTGCCTACAGGCATTCTGTAACAGCTGTCTTTTGAATTCGGGGCTGAACTAAACCCAGAACTTAACCACAAGAAGAAGCGTCTTTGTTGTGTTACCTCATGTTCTGTAGGCCATTAAGGAAAGTTTACAAGCACATACTGTACTTCCGAGATACCAACGCTGCTGCCTCCATGTAAACAACTCTCCATACTAGAGTGAGCCTGCAGACTTTCTCAAACAACAAGGAAAGAAATATGAAGAAAATGGTGCCTGATACCCCCATGGCCTCAGCTGTGGAAAAGAAGCTGAAGAAAGGAAGAAGCCGAGTAAAAAAAAATTGAGACGCTTCAATAGATGAGTAAAATGATGAATTTCATGATGAGCATCATGTTACTTTTCAGGTGGTTCTGGTAAGATCAAGTGACTCCTTGCCTGTCTCTGTGTCAGTTCAAGCTGTTGAATGTGCAGCACTTCAGTACGGCAACTTTCCCTCAACTATCTGATGATGACCGTGGCCCAGTAAACAGGTCAACTCTGCCTTTTTCATTCTGTAAAAATGCTGTCTGTGAGAGTACAGATCTAATTTGTGGAACTTTAGTGTGTTGTACCAAAGTAACGAGACTTTATGACCTCACTTTTGGCACATTTTTGTAGAATTTTTATGTGTGTGGGATTCATATGCTGGATGGCCATTGATGCTGTTTCCATTGGGTTTTCTGTGTTGTTTTTCTCAATGTCAGTCTTTCAGAGGATGGAGACAGACTCATGGTTGGGTTTAAGTTCTTTGAGTTGCTTCAATTCCCTTTGGTGTGTATAGGCCATAGTATAGAATGGCAGAGGTTGGTGCTGAGAGGGCAAAGAGTTGCTCACATTTGGACAGATATTGGCTGATTGTAGGGGACAAACATTTTGTGGTGAAAGGTTGAGCTCAGCGGGAGTTACTGGAGTAGAAGCGAGGCTGTGGTTTGGGTAGGAGACGACATAAAGGTCTTCTTCTTCCGTGTATTCAATCAGAAGATAAACTTCAGAATAACAGCAAAACCTTTTCTTTTACTATTAGCATAGCTGTGGCATTTAGGCTAGAAAAAACCCTTTAAATGCCACAAGTGTTTATGGCTCTGACATTAACAAAAGTAAAAGAAATTGAATTATATCAGTCAGTAATCAAAATATTGGATTCATAGATACAGCATCACTATTCACAGGAAGAATTTGAAGATTTGAAGAGTTGATCAAAAGCAAATACGTTTTGTTTCCAGTATGGTAATTTGGTGGGGAGAGGGTACAATATCTACAGCCAGAGAAAATTAACCACTTAATACTTTATGTACCAGTTTACTCGGCATTAGTAACCCAAACCTTCCAAATGCTACAAACCAGCACTTCTCTGTTGTAACAGTTGTAGTGGGGATATTTTCAGCCAGAATGTGCATGAAATCTCTGGCTTAAATAAAGGCGACACTCACTCATATGTAAATTGAAATCTAAACTAAAGCTCTGCTTCTCTTTGCAACAAGCACACATACATTCTCATTCATGCTTTTTTTCCCTCTTGTGGGAATGCACTTTACCTCTTCAACCCTCATTAACATACCAATAGCAAGCAGACAGCTGAAGCTAGTTTGTCAAAGGTATTTTAATTACCAATTAGAAAGTTGGCTGCCTGTGCATGAGCTGGTTTAATATCACTCCCCCCCTTTTTAAACCCTTTTCTTGCTTTCTTTCTTTCCTAACACACACACACACACACACACACACACTTCTACCTTTGTGAGTACTTGCATGGCCCTAACCTGACCATCAGAAATAACTAATCCTAACCTCAACCCAATTCTAGCCCCAACCTTAAGTTTTAACCCTCAAACAGGCCTTTGAAGTTGTGAGGACCAGCCAAAATGTCCTCACTTCCCAAAAATGTCCTCACTTTGCTAGTAGAATGCAGATTTTGGTACTCACAAAGACACACACACTCACAGGTGTATAGCTCAGCTACCTCTCAGTGCTATAGCCTTGATAAATAATGTCTCATTCAACTCCATATGAATAATTAAATGTCAAGACTTGAGAGCAGAGCACTTATTTATTCAGAGAGAATACCCTTGCTGAAGGTATAGAAGCTTATGGCCTGCCCTGACATTATCTAAATGGCAAACCTACAAAAGACATATAAACACATGGGTATCTCCTGAATGTGCACCACACTCCCTAAATAACATTCATAAATGATAAAGCAAGTGGATAAATAGTGTGGTAAATATGAAATATTGATGTGGATTTGGGAGATGAGGCATGTGATGCCATTAGATTGCTCCTCTCTATGTTTGTGTGTATCCAGTGGATCTCTGGGATCAAAGGTGAATCCCAGTGTTCCACGTGTGTATATGTTCTAACCCTAAACCATCTGCATTTGCTCTGTTGGTGTTGTGACTTTAAGCATATTGGAAAAATATGCATTAAGGAAACATGCTGATTTGTGGGATCTTATATCTTACATCCATCAGGGCCGATTAGAAAAAAAAATACACTTTCACAGGAAATTGTTGTACTTTGAAGCAACATCAACATGGTGCTTGATGCAGTAGAAACTGTTTGTGGGGTTTAAAATTAAGATTGTATTCTACAGTTTTTTGGCAGTGCTTTGTATGTGTTGATTATAAATAACACAGACAACATACTTACTTGCATGTTTCAGCTGAATCCCATTAATAACTGTAGCTACAGACACAAGATTGGCTTAGCTTGTACCAATCACTTTGCAGTACATTTTCAAATTTACAGCCCCTAGCCTGAAGGGTTCCAGCTCACACAGCATGAAGCCAAAGTGAAAATAATCAAGAAGGCCAGTGCTGTGCTCAGCACAGCTTTACATATTCTTACACAGTGCAGTTGCGGTTTAAACACGTACTGTAGCGTTAAACAGGAGCCGAGTCCTCCTTGTTAGTGTTCCATGCTAACAGCTCCAGCGGTTGGCAGGAAACAAAGTATTAAACACAGATGTGCCTTAACAGCAGGATCTGGTAGTCACATCTTGTGCTGCTGTAGAGCATTGGAAACACAGAGCACAAACCAGCTGAGCCACTGGAACTCTGCAAGACGCATTCAATGTCTTGGCAGGATATCTGTGTAAACAGTGATAAGTCATATGAACGCCATTAAAGTCAGAACACAAATGCCACAGCATGAGGTTTCTCTTCATTACTCGAGTGCTTTGCTTCAGGGTGTTCACAGAACATCACAACACATTAGTGCTCTAATGTCTGTTTGGAGAAGAGGTAAAAGTGGTATTGGAAGAAATGGACATCTAGCATGTAATCATAGCTGGCGTGCTTCTCGTTGTATTGCAACCTGGTGCTCATGTTGATCTGAAAATGTTATCTGGTTTTGCACATATGAACTAAAGTCACACTCTCAAAGCTTTTGTTTATTGATGGTTGTCTCTAGGTGCTTTACAGAGGCAGTAACCCAGAGCCTGAACCCCCAGGTAAGCACGGAAGGGAAAGGAAAAACTCCCTTTTAACAGGAAGAAACCTTGAGCAGGACCCAGCTTACAAGGAGGAACCATCCTGCTGAGAGTCGGCTGAGTAAAAGAGGAGAAGAAGAGGGAGACAGGACAGAGAATAAAAGAGAGTAGAGTTAACACTGCAAGTTTGTAAATGATTATAAATGTGTAAGAATAATTTATCTTCAGCCTTCCTTGTTTCTGGATGTTGGATACATGTATACGTGGCTCAGAATGTGCACTTTGTAAAATTGTTTTAACCATTTCTGAACAGTTATTCTGAGACATACAACCGGGTGTGCAGGAAGCCTTCTGACATTTTCTATGTAAAAAAAGAAAAAATATATTTATCAAAACAAATAAAGTAGGGGACTCCTGGGGTTTTAATTACAGTTTTGTTCCCCCAAATGTACTTGCAAGTCATATTTAACATTTTAAATGTGCTATTTCCTCCTGAAGTACAACAGCCACTCAATCACAGTCATCCAGTAATTTCTTAAACATTTTATATTAGGAGAGGAAAAAAAAAAATTCAAACACCTGCAGTCTGCTGCTGCAGGTAGAGAAAGCTAACAATGTTTTAGGGTTACATTATTTCACGTTGACAATACGTAACCGGTGGCAGTGCAGGCATAGTTGTCTGCCTGAGTTCATGACATGAATTGTTTAGAATTAGCGCACTTTTGTAAGTAGCAAATATTTTTGTCTAGGGGGTCTAAGATCACTGTTAACCAATGCCAAACCACAGAATGACTCTGTTATCTGCGTTGAGCAGTTGAAGGAAATGTGATCAATGATTCACGGTGAGACCTCAGACGGCCAGTTCTGACATGAACACAAGGCCAAAGTTCCAAGGACCTGGGGAGACACTAGTCGCACTGCAGGAAAAATGTTAGAATTCATCTTTTTCCAATTTCCTGTTCAGGGTACGAGCGTTTAGACTGTCCACAGTGCTGCTTTTAGAATGTGCCTGGCTGATATGTGACTACTGGGATCATATCGCTTCAGTAGTCTGGCTCGGGGCAAAAATCACGCTACTTACATCAGTACGTATATTCCCATCCATCTCACCACAGCGCAGTCGGCCTCATTTGACCCGAGCTGGGGGGCACAGCAGGACAGATGTTAATTGTAATGGTTTGTGTGTTGTGTGTGAGTGTTTGTGAAGAGATAACACCAGTAAGCTGCTGTACCTGACCTATACAGACCAGTGGTCACTGTGTGTATTTTTATTTTTGTTTTTTTTTTTTGTCATAACACACATTTGTTTATAGCTCCAGGTCATAACTGTTGCAATTAATCCTCTGCGCGCTTATCTTACATTAACGAGAAGGCTTTATCTCAGTGTACGCATGGGTTTCTGTGATAGCTCTTAACCCCAGTCCTCTATCTATTGACGTGCGAGGGATTTAAAGGGTTACCCTCTAAAACACCTTTCTGCACTTACTCATGGACGCACGTTGATAACATATACACCTATAATACTGAGATCCTATTGGTGACAACCAATTTCCGCCTTCACGATGCCAATAAAAAAACCTCGGAGCCAATAATTCCTCTGAGGCTCGTAACTCACTCTTAATCGTCTCGTTCTTCTGTCAGTTGTGGCACCTCTGCAGAGCTTTAGATCTCGTATCTTTCGCCTTCTCTCAAGTACCATCTCCTCATCCTCCCCCATGTTGTTAGTGGACGACCTCCCAGCTCTCATCCAATCATCGATAGGAAAGTGAAACTAGGCTTGACATAAGGAATTTGGCAGCACACCTCTGACACTCAGCCCCCGGATGTCCTATATAATGAGTGTTTTAAAGAGTGCCCAGCCTGTTTTTAGCAGTGTTTGTTAATTAATCAGTGTGAATGTTGTTCCAGCAGATGGCAGTAAGCTTAAGGTGCCTCAGGGGAAACATCTAATAGGGTAACAGGAAGGAGAGGAGAAAGAATGACAGTCCCCAGATTGTAGACAGGTGACCTCTGTCTAATACAGCAGCCAGAGCTTGTACTGTATGCACTCTTGCACTTAAATGGCCATCAAAGGGCAGAATTTGCATGTGCACTTGTGTATTAGAGCAGTCAGCGCATGTTGGCACACATGCACAGAACTGAAATACACACAAGTACGCACAGATACCACACACAAAGTATTGTACTGGGAACTTTTGCTCCTGATGTTCCCCTGTGGGAGCCATGACTGTACTGGTTTCCAGGGCAGAGACAGTGAGGGTGGAGGGTGGCAAGATGTTATTGCTGCTGTGGGCTTCTATCACACAGATGGACTGGGCCCCCTGCATATGCTGACAGAACATTATGTGTCTCTTTCCACTTCTTGGTGTAGTGCCCCGCCCGAGTGCACTGGGGCCCCGTGTGGAATATTAACCATCCCAATTCAATTTATGGGAGCCAAAGCTACTTCCTGGATGAGCAGTGTCGACACTTCTGTGTAATAGATGATGAGCATGTGGGGACTGTGCAATGTTCTCATAATAATGAGGTAAGAGCAGGAAATAAGAACTTTGTTAATTGTGTTATTGCATGTTCTCCCAAATTGAGAACTTGTGTTTAAAAAAAAATACACACACAATCTAAAGGATCCGGTTAGGTTTTTTATCTGTTTTGCTCTCCATGGTATCCCAAAGGATGTTTTTGGGGCTGTGCAGCTGATAAATGTTTGGTGATGTCCCTGACACACATACCGTACTGTACCAGTGGGACAATGTGCACTGTTGATACAGTTTCCAGCTGCTGTGGGCTGTGGCATGACGGCCAGGCTGAGCAGAAACAGGAGAAAAAAGCCCTCTCACATCTTGCTAAGGGCAGAAGTTCAGAGGCAGTGTGACAACTTTGGTCATCACCAGAGTCCACTGTATAGATTTAGCAATTAAATTAAAAGGGAAGAGGAAGAAGGAACACACTCCCTGGTTTGGTGTTCATGACCAAGTTTAAAAAAAAAAGTGTAATGTACCATTAAGTATTTTTGTATTGAATCCAATTTAATTCTAATCTCTTTGTGAAATCCTGTAAATGTCATGGTGCCCAAAAAAAAGGGTTGACACAAGATTATACAGTCCAGGGTGTATTTAGGTGTGTTTACATTGACCCCTCTCAGCCGTACATTAAGCCTACTTAAGGCTACTTGTTGTTATGGTGCACTGCTCTGCAGAACATTTGAATTAAAATGCGTCATGTCCATGATTCATACTGTTAGATTGGCAGTAATTGCGAGAAATTACAGCAGTAGAAATACTTTTAAAATAATGGATCACATTACATAATTCCCTTTTAATGGATCACATTTATGAATAGTTGTACAGCCAGTTCGACATATCATTTATCAGCATCCTTTTGATGATTTTTATCATCCTTTTCATGATTTTATCAGCATCATGCAGCAATTACTTGCTGCATGAGGCTGACTCAAATATGCTTTAATTTTATTTTTTTTTATCCACACACATAGGAGCAATAACAAATATTTCTTGGTTTGTTACATGGTGTAAAATATTTTATTCACACATTAAATTCTATATGAATAGTTGTGAACATACAGAGCATCCTGAGCCTCCTGTGTAGTTTAGTGGCTTTTTTTTTTTTTTTAACAATCAGCTAGTCCATTTCTCACCCTCTGTGGTGTTTGACTCCACGTGTGACACTCCCCAGCTTAGCTCTCATATTTAAGCCCACATTTTGGCTGGCTGCTTTTCAAAAACCCAATTGAAGGACAGAAAAGCCTCTCACACTCTGTTGTTTAATGGAGCAGGAAGTAGGACAGTGTATGTGTGTGTCTGTCATTGACACACAGAAAAAAATGGTGTCTTGACTCTAATTGAGTTTTTTTTTTTTTTTTTTTTTGAAGGCGGTGACCCCCCCTCCACCCGTCATATTGTAGCTGACCGCCGCTCACTTCACTCCTGAAATCCCAGTCGCCAAATCACACAATCCACATTTCCATAAATAAGCAGAACAAGTATAAATACACTGAGAAGACAAAGATAATCTGGGATGCGGATCGTCATGTTATCCCGAATTACAGACCTAAAGCACGTGGGAGGAGGGGGTGTGTGGGAATGTTCAGCTTATCCCTGATGGACGTTCTTAGTCTTGGCTCCACTTAATAACAGTTTAGGCTTGGTGTTTCCATGGCAACAGATACTTGATTGCTTGCCCTAATCTTCTTTAATGTGGCTTAATGCTGTTTTTATTTTTAAACATTTTAACTGCGGCTTCTCTGAGTCAGTGGTGCCATGCGCGGCAGAGAGTTGCACGACGTGATGCAGTATCCCAGGACTCACAGAGAAAGGGGCATTTCCTGCTCAACATGACATTCAAGATGGCTTCCAAACATTTAAATGCATGTTTGGTGTCCTTGTTAAACTGTGCACATGTGAATCTGGTGTCTTCACTCAGCAGTATGTCAAATTCCACAATTTTGTAGTTTTAAATATTTTTAAGGAGGGCTAAATCCGTTAGGCCACCTGTAGGGTTAGCATCCTTCTCATGCACGGCCCGCTGACCGTGTCACTCTTCATCTTCCCCACTGTGCCAGAATAAAGCCGCCATATATCATCAGTGGTTACTTCTGCCTTGGAAAATGGACCAAACCACGTACTCCGCGTGACAGGAGTTCAAACCCACCAAATGTAGCTAAGATCAATTTGCTGCTTGTAATTTTTCAGATGTTTGTAATTAAATACAGACAGGAGCACCTCAAGGTATGATTAAAATGAAATCGAGCCTGCCAATCGTTGCAAGGACCTCGAGGAACGAATGATGTGATATTAAATCAATACCTGTATCTCTGACAACACCCATCCAATCTCACACATACCCTGTGGTGCTGATGGATATGTACTTTTCATGCAAATCAATACCTTCTTCAGTTTATCGTATAGAAGAAAACGGTATATAAGGTGGCTCGGACAAGTCCATCATCCAGAAAAAAGAGCTTTTTGGAAGCACTTTTTAGTAATTTCATATGCACGACTGTGATTGTAATTTTCAGGCTTTTATCCTTTTCCTGAAAGAAAAATCAGTGCTGCTAAATCCTGATGGAAGAAAATGAACGTATGGACACACTGACCTGAGGTCGCGTAAGCTTCGACGGCTTGAATTAATTGCAGGACAGAAGATTACTGGGCTCATTTATGCAGATGCTTCTTAGTTTTCAGGTATACAGTTTTAGCCAAGCTTTAAGTACAAGGGATCGTCTGTGGGCTTATTTGAAGCTTATAGCGACATCTGCACCGGGCAATAAAACACGCTGACACCAAAACTGATTTTCACACTGCAGACACCTTAAATATGTCATGATTTTAAAGTGGAAAAAAGGAAGAAAAGATGAGGATTACTGTCCACACAGAGCTGAACCCTCTTCACTGGGCTGATCAATACTCTTCCTGTACATATTGCTCTATTTACACTCTTCTTGAATTCCCATCTGTATATCAGTATAGCCCAACTGCATGTTATAGCCCATTGCATAGTACATTCTGTATACTATTAACTCACTTTCATTTGTAAACCAACTTTCTTATTAGCTTAAACCCACTTACTATAGTGTTCATAGACATTTATATATTTTTCACCCACTTTACTGCATTTAACTGTACATAACTGCTTATTTGTACACACTGTTCATATTGTATATACTGCACTTGCTGCTTTTTGCACCTCTGATTAGATGCTAAACTGTATTTCGCTACTCTGTATTTATACACATGTAATGACAATAAAATTGAATCTAATCTAATCTAAAACATGGAATCTTCCTTTGAAAAAGATAGTTGAAACACCTGATTTATGGTATTTGAGCACAGTACTTTTACTTTACCAGTAAAACATTTAATTGTACGAGTGCTTGACCCAGTGCACACCAATGCAACCATACCATAATTCAGATTTTACCACAGGTGTTATTGGAATTGAAATTACATGTTGCAATGTTACGATGAGAAATCCACTGATTCCCCCCCCACACACACACACACACACACACACAGACAGCAGCTGTGAGGCTGGCACAAGCACAAGCCCAGCTGGCACTGAGCGTACCAGGGTTCTGTTGAAATTATAGATGTGCCAACAGATGTTTGGCATAGATGATACGATATCGCTGCGCAGCACTCTGTATGTGTACTTGTGTGTTCTCGTGTGCACTCATTTCACGTTGCTTTGTTTGTGGGTACTTTCCAAATGTCATGTTTGGTTGTTCTTTGCCATGGCGGGGCTTTGAGAGAGAGAGCATGCGTGCGTGTGTGTATAGCCCTTGGAGGGGAATTAGATTAATAAAGAATTCATGTGAGTGGTTCAACAAGAGCCACCAGTTGTTCTTTCAACAATAGTGATGCATTATTATAGCAACAAGCGAGAGAGAAGCCTTGAGCAGAATAGAATGGAAAAGAGATTTTGATAATATGATGATGAGGTGGGAAGAAAGGGTCGAGAGAGTTTAACAGACGTATGAAAGGGAGTGAGACGGGTGATGTAATTTTGTTTTGTGTGAGTGAGTGAGTTATTCATTCACATCTGCTTGTTAGCAGTTGTGGCAGTGTGGGTGTGTGTTTGCCATGGGGGTGAGAAAAGGAAGCAAAAATGTAAATAACATGGATGTCGAGAAAAGTAAAGGAGAAGAAAGGAGGAGGAGAATCAGCATCTGCTGCTCGCACTACAGAGGAAGTTTAAATGAGCTTTGCTCCATTTGTGAAGAGCACTAAGAAAAAGTGGAACAGCAGAGAGTGAAAGAAGGGAAAGAGCCAAATGGTGATGTGTGGAGGTGAGAACAAGCAAGCCTGACACAGGATCAGGGTGACGGAGAGGAGGAGATAGACACTGCTGCAATAATTAAAGCAGAGGATGAGGTCACCACCGGGAACACGGCGCTACTTTAATAGCCTGCAGATTTGGCCAACGTCCAATCAGTCCTTTAACTCCACATTAAGCTGATTACCCCCACATTTAACCAAAACTCACCACCCACACTCGCTACTGCCTCATATTGCTTTGACAGAAACATTTTTTCCAATTGAGCTGGGGGCTCCAGGGCATGAGAGCAAACGTGGAAGCAAAGGATGTGACCTGGAATTCATTTCACTGGTGTTCACCATATAGTACGCAGTGAATACGTGCCTGTGTAGGTATTTATTTATTATTTATTTATTTTAGAGAGCAGGCAAGTGGACAACTACACGTCCACCCAGAGCACGTTGTTCCCAGAGATGACTTGTGGAAGCTTCAGGGTTTTAATACCAATAATTGCAGCTTTTGCCGAATGACTCATTGCTTTAATGCAGCTGTATTTAACATCACAATCATTGAAATGATTCTCTGCTCGTCTCTGTAAAGCTCCAGATAAGTGCAGGTGCACCATGCTTGTTGTCTTTCTCATGCATGTCACATCCAGTCATCTGCGAGAGGACTTAGGACCTCAATCATTATTAATGGAAGCGATTAGTAAATTGAAATGGGGATGAGCTGCAATACACAAAACACCTAAAACACACAAGGCAGGGTCAAGGCTCCTTTATAAGCAGAAAATACAAAGTTAACGAAGAAGCATAAAGTGTTTTACATGCCTGAAAGTCTGAGCAGAATGATTGTTTTTCATTTAAGGCAGAAAAGGAGATTGAGAGAAAATGAGCAAATGGATGAGCGCTCATCCAATGAGAAGCTCTGAGCTGTGTTTGAATATTAGCCAACCCATCAATATGGGTTTGGCTTTGTCTGGGTTATTGAAAGGCCTACACTCTGGATGATAACAGTGATTTTAAGAGTGTAATAAGCTCTGGTGTCCGTATTACTGTTGCCATCTTTTCCATGTGCACGTTTCCTTTTCATGATGCCAGTAATGTTTTTAAACTACTATGATCATCATCGCACCTACTGTGTTTAACAGTGAGCATGTCGGTGCCAACGCTGCTGCAAGTGATGTTAACGCTTTGATTTTGGAACTAGAGGAACGACACCAGTGTTCAGTTTCGCACAGAAGAGTCAAATGACACAGCAGACACCCTTTTCTATGGAAGCGTGTCCACAGCATGCAGCAAATCATTATCGGCTTTGTGTGTGATCGACATAAAGCCATCCTGCTCGTACATGTGAAGTCAGCCTGTTTAGGTTCACATGATAGAGCAAGCATAACAAACACACCAATCACGCATAAACTTTGAGAAGGTGTTGATCTGATGTGACATCAGAAAAGCATGAACATTCTCTGAGGTCAGCGAAGCGTCCTTTATATTTTAGGCTGCATGTAGAACTGTCGAGTTCTATATTCACAACTGGAACTTAATGAGGGTGTAGCAACATGTTCCTTGATGCACAAGGAGACCACAGCGTGGCAATGTGGGGAGCTTTGACCTCCATCCAAATACATCCTGTCATGTATTCCTGGAATAGGAACTCCATTTTGTCTTCACGCTTCTCCTGCTACAGAAGAAATGTGTGCTGTTCTGCTGGATCTATGTGAGAATAGCAGATTCCAGAGTATGAAGTTCACACCAAAGTGGAGAAGCTGACGGCGCTGTGCTGTGTATATCTGGTTTCTGTGCCCAATTTATCATTTGTTTATTTGTCTTTCTCATTGTTCATGTCACTTTTTATTTCATTCCAAATTATTTGTATAGATGCAAAACATCAGCGATTTCCTGATTTATTTATTTAGTCTGATTTTATTCCGACAACTTAACCTCCACTGGTCATTAAATCACCACTTTTGAACATTAAAGATCCAAATATGAGCTCCTAATCTATATATAATTCTTGAACCAGTGTTGTAATTAGTAAACTTCAGATTGTTTGGTAATTACACAAAGAGGCGGAGGAACAGCAAACCTGTCACCTGCAATCATGCAATATAGATTCTCTAAAATGTTTTTTTTTTTTTTTTTTTAAGGCAACCAAAATATGTAACTGAAAGGGCTAAAAACCGGAGCAGACGTACAAAGCTGAAGATGTTGGTTTAATAACGTGGCTGTAGCAGGACGTCCACTTTTGCTCTGTTGTAGGATATAAATAGACCGGTTCCGCTTGTGTTTGCATTGGACAATTAACAAAACTGCAAAGGGTAATAAAAGGGCAGAAATGGCTGCTCAACCATAAAAAAATGATTTTCTGATTCCAGGTCTTTCAACCCAGTCTGCGTGAAGTAGAACGCTGCACATCTCCTGCTTTTAGCAACCTGCTTGTGTGTTTGAGTTTGACAGATTCACTGACTACGATCAGGCTTCCTTCCAAAACCTCACATATCTGGTGTTGCCACTTGGCTGAACCAGCAGAGCCGTCCCTGGTTAGATGGCAGCCCCTGGGCTCTCTCTCGCCATCTGATTCTCTCTCTCTCTCCCTCTCTTTCTTTAGCCACAGGATTAACATAGCAGGGCGAAAGCTCTTCGGTTAAATCCCCCCTCCCCTGCAGCGCTCTTGCTGCTTGGACTACTCGGGATCGAAGCTCCACACGCAGATGAGAGCTTTAGCACAAAGGGGTGAGTGAGAATCACATCTGGGCCAAGTCATGAGACTCTTCAGAATGGGGAATGCAGCATATTGCAGAATAAGACATATTCACAACTTTTCTGTGAAACATTGTTCCTCTGTAAGAAAGTTTTTGCATCTCAAAATGTGAACTTTCTCTGAATATCATCCTGCATGTTTTTTTCTGTTTTTTTTCTTGGATTATATGCTCGTACTTTCAGACAATCAGTATGAAAATGTTTATTTTATTCATTCTGGTATTTTAATAAGGCACTTTTTCAACGGGTGCTGTCAGAAGTAATTATAATGCGACGTATGTCCTGCTGATGCACATGTGGCGTACCAGCCATACCTAAACGCACTCCACTGGGCCCCCCTTTCCCGTTTGTTCCTGATCCCTTCATATCTGCCTCCACTTCAAAGTGGTGGGCAGCAACCTTACCTGATGCTAATAGTCCACATGAAAGAGAATCTGTATGAGGTGCGAGCATCGGGGACTGACGGGGCCTCCTGGGGGTACCCCTCCTTTTCTTCTCTATCAAGCCAGGCAGTCTATTCCCCAGCTTCTAGTTAGTGGTGACTTCTAAAAGACCTTCAGAGATTTAGGGTGAGATAGCGTGCATACAGCTGGACTACAGACCTTTCAAACATGAGCCCCAGAAACGTGAAGGGCAGTTCAAAGGAATTTATAAACGCAGCACCATGAAATATTACCCTGGTCTGCTTTCGATTGAGATGATATATATGAAAAGGTAAACGAGACTTGACGCTAGTTTACTGGGTTGCTTTAACGGCGGAGGTAGCAGCAATAGACAGAATTATGCAGCGCATCCATTCAAATGTAGAAACACGGGATCCATCTAATATCTAATCCAATATGCTATCAAAACGCATTTATTACAGTATACTACACTATGCGCAGGTTGTTAATGTAAAGTACAATGTTTTCTTTGGTGTAAGATATACAATGTAATTTAATGCAAATGTAACATTAAAACTAACAAAAGGCACGAAAACGGGCAAACGCAGAGCCTTTGACTTGGTAATGACTTGGAACAGAACAGAATCAGGCCAAACTCTGATGGCTAAAGTTTGTCGTTGTCTTGCTTCTCTTTTTTGCAGTCGCGGTTCTGAGGTCTGATTTGATTTCTAAAGGCGCCACGTCCATGTAAACCTCCTTTTCATTAGACTCAAGCCATTTGGAACAATTTTGCATTGAAAGCAGGGCTTTGATTAAAAACAAAGGGGTGCTTATCTCAAAGGGCTGGGTTTCTTCCCCCTGCCTTTGAAAAACGGTCACAGCAAATTATGGTAAATAAGTGGACAAAAGCGTCTCCTTGTGCATATGCAGGTCTGCCGGCTTCAAAACAGGCGGTCTATAACAGCACAGTGCTCAGACACACAGGACCAGCACCAACAGGGCCTGTTCTCATGCGTCCTTTCCTCTGCTTTAGTTCCTGGTGCTGTTGAAGCTGCAGATATGTGAGGCCAGTGGATGATTAATCTGAGAGGACAGTGAATCTCTTCTGTGTGACTTCAGTGGGCGCAGCTGTTTCATGCTGCAAATTTGATGTATAATTAAACAAAGGACATTAAAGATGATATCTGACGGAGCGGGAGCCTCAGTTTACTATGTCTAAAAGTCCACATTTACTGTAGGGTAGAGCTTCATGTTTATACGTTTTATGATATAAATCTTAAGCTACGTTAAACTCCCTAACAATGGCATTTTGGATTATAGATGATGCACTGAGTATCATGGTTGTCCAAAATTTCTTAATAATCCTTCAACTCTGGGTTCTGAAAAGAGCAAAACTGTGGTACAAGAACACCAGTCAGGTGCTTCTGGTCATCGATACATTTTCAATTCAATTAAACTGTTTCATGAAACAAGCGTTCTGCTCCCAACTAGTCGGTGTGGGTGAAGTCAGAACTTTAAGATGTCCTCTCTGACATGATGTGGTGTTCCTTCGACACGTCTGGTGTGTGTTGTTGAACTGCACATCCAAACTACAGCCAAGTGTCCACCTCCTGACTTGTGGCTGCAGATTCTGCTGAAGAGTTGGAAATAAGCCTCCTCCATTATTTTCTCTTCTTTTTATACTTTCCTGAAAGCTCCAGGTCCACTGGCATCAAAAGAGCCCCACATCCCATCCTCCCACCTGCATGTGTGGCACTGCCTACAGTGTTACTGGGGGGGGTCAAAGGCCTCGCTTTCACTATGAGCACAGAACTTCACAAGGGTTTTGTGTCCAGATCTTTATTTTCTTCTTTGAAAGCAGCTGCAGACGCTGAATCCCGAATGTGAGGATTGAATTAATTGCTTGAAATGTGTGCACTGCTTTTTATCATTGCTATTAAAAACAAAGAAACACAAAAGCCCCGGTAAACAGAACACTTTCATATGGTTGACACTGCATGAACTGCTTCACAGGCATGAGGAGCGATATCTGCTGGTTAGCCAATAAACACAGTGTGCAGAAGTAGGTCATAACAGTTAACAATGCAGCAGGAGGAGGAAGAAGCAGGATCACTGAAGTTCCAGGCTAGTACCTGCTCAGGGAGACTCGCCTCGGTACGGTACGGTTTGGAGGCTTTTCCACTAAAGGTACCAGGGCTGAAAATGTATCTACCAGGTTAGGTTTCTAAACGCGCTGAGTCGACACCGATGCAGGTCTTTTGATGATTGGCCAAGGGATTGATGTCACTGAGGATGAAGCTGACCAGTCATGAGGGTGATGCTGCCCACGTCGAGGTGGTGATCTGGCAACCCTCCGCCACCGTACTGTTCCATCGTGTAGAGTCACCTGAAATGGGACTGATTTAATATTGGTTATTATTGAACTGTTTAGGGCTTTAAATAGTTCTGAAATGTAAAGCCTAAAGGTTAACAGATGCCTTATCTTAATGCTAAATTAACAATAAAGAGCTTTGAAAAGTATCTCAGACCCAGATTGTCTCTAAAATGTAATCCCATTCAGTTGGATCAAGATCAATTATTTTTAATAGAAATTTGCTGAGGAACAACATGTTTAGGGTGCATCATTAGTTTTAGATTACTGTCCAAACCCCCTACATCTCTTGGTTTCAAGCCTTTGCCGTTCACATGAATGAATTTGAATTTAATGTAAAAGAGCCTTTTCTCTGCACATGGGGCTAACTATGAGTTCATGTTATCATTCCATTTCCCATCTGTGGAGCCAATTTTTTATGGTGTCACAAGATTGCACCCCAATTTCAGCTCATTCAAATGTTAGTCTTTGGCTGCAGACTCTTGCAGATGAGCTGCAGAGAAGCTGCTAATGGAATTTAAATCAGGCCACGTTCTGCGCCTAATTCTGAATATCAGGGGGATCTGTCGGAGATAATGACAGCCAGCAGTTTGTGGCCGCACGCTTTAGAAGAATTCTGCGCTGTTGAAATACCTGCTTCTGAAGGCCCAGTTGCTGAAGTTGGGCATTACATTGCACCCAGTTGCGTCATGGATGAACATTTTTGAAGTTCCGGTGGCTCTTCTAACCCCCTCGTTCAGACGCCCTTCCCCCCTTTGACCTAAATAAAAAGTACAATACATGTGTGCGCCATGTTGTTCCAACAGCTGTGCGAGGGTGAAGCACAACAAAAGGCCGGTGTCGTGCTCTGTCAGTCACCTGTTTGCTGATGTGTATGATGGACTGCACCATTTTGGTTGATAGCGAAGTTCTTAAAAACCTCGACACAGATCTGAGACTCCATCCCTCTCTTATCTGTCAGTTGTTATCTGCAAACTCGCATCAGAACCCACAGGGATTCACTTTATATGCTCTCTTGCTGTCTGTGTTTTTTTTATGTACTCATTTGTTTGTCTTGCTTCACATCTGATCTTCATTCTTCCCCTATGGCATATTCCTCTTAATGTTTTTAATTTAGCAGCTTTTCCTAACCAATCCCACACCCCCTTAGCTGAATCTTCTGCAAGCTTTTTGCTTCTTATCCACCCTCTGTCACTCCCTCTTTACCCCACGCTTGATGCAAGTCAGTCTGTCTCAGTGCTGTCTCAGTCTGCAGAGCGAGACATTGTGAGCATACACTTCTGGTCTCCATAGGAAGAAACCGGCTAATGCATAGCAAACACCAGCCATGCAAGCCAGGCATGCATAACACAAAGGAATGGTGTCTTGAGTTTGGATTTAACACCCTCGTCTCAAGCCGTACAGTCCAATAATATTCATGGCAGCTGCTGGCATGTGTATACACGTGAGGCCCACATTATCGTCTTTCTCACCAGGCACTCTAATCACCCGCAGGGACTAGAATGCTAAAGTGAAGGGTAGCATGAAAGAAGCATCCTGCTCCTTTTCAATATGCCTGTTTTCCTCAGTTATCTCCTATTTGCCCATAACGTCATTATGCGATCACACTGAGCCCAGGAAGGCATTTGAGCATGCATGTCATTTGGAAAATCTACAGTAATAGGCACCGTGTAGAATAGAATCTGGAGTGCTCGCAAGATTTAGTAACACCTGGAGCTTATGGACGTGCTGTTGCATGAGCAAGTTGCTCAGTGGTAGTGTGAGAAAATGCATTAAGCCACAGGGCTAACATTGCTAATACCCTTCTGTCACTTCAACACCAACACACAGCAGAATGCTGAATAAATCAAAGTGATGTAGGTAAACTCAACATGCTTCTTAGAAACCTTTCTGTTCTTTTCTAATTGTTAACATTCATCATATTCAATGACACTGAACTTCAAAACGTGCATCTGTTTAGGTGATGACTAGTAGTGAATTTATCTCACGTCTAACTTTCCACACAAAGTAAATGGAATAGAGACCACAGTGGTAGAAAAACATATCCAACAATGAGCAGTTGTCGCATAGATGTGTCATAAAAGAGACGGGTGATGCATCAGTATGAAAAAAGGTCATAGGAAATTCTGAATAATAGGCTGATTTTAAGGTGAGAAAAGACTTATAACATAAATAATTCACCAGGAGAGGAAAAGGGAAAAGAAAGGGCTTGATATTACTTCCTTGGTATTACAGTTGACGGTCTTATCTGTCATCCTGGAGTACAAAAAGTGCAATTTGTCTCTTCTGTGGCAAACAAATGGTTGATCTGCTTGAGCTGGCATCCATCATAGCAAGCTGCCAGTCTTAAATAGGCTTTTACTTTATGACAAGGGTAATGCTCACATCCGATGAGAGGTGCTCCACTTAAGACAGGGGCCCCCTCGGTGGGATGCATGATGTATTTGTACGCAGAGAAATAAAGTAAAGGAGTCTTGCATTCTGTTGTTGAATATATAGCCGGGCAATATCATACTGTATATCAGCACTGCAGAAAAATGTTCTGCTCCGGAGTGAGGCAGAGTGAGAGACCTGGGAGACGCTGCTAAATTGGCCATTTCATTATTGATAAGCATCCCAAGAAGAAGTCAGTCTTCCTGAATGATTGACAGCTGAGTGTCAGCCACCGATTTTCCACATGAGAGGTTGGGGCGAGGGGGGGCAGCGAGGGGTACGATGGTCCAATTTCAGTTAAATAGAGCCGCTGCAGGATGACAAGCAAAGTGAATAAACATCAGTGTACCTTTCATAAGTATTTTCAAAGAACTGAGAGTAATTTTAGCTAAACAACAGATTCTGCTGTGCGTAATGTAAAGATGTTAAGGGGTGAAATGTATGCTCTTTGTGTTTGCTCATACACAGTTAAATGTGACACAAACTAGCCTAGCTAGCTAGCCTGTTAGCATATATGGCTGGGAGAACTATCGTTTGTACAGGAACATGAAGACAATGAAAGAGTTTTATTTGTCCATGCTAAAGAAAACGTAGAAATACTGTACAATTGTAATCTGGAGACCGCTGATGTAGAAAAACAACAGGCCATGTTTTTGCTGTAGTCGTGAAACATTATTGCAGCGCTAATAACTGCTGCTTTACAGCCTAGCATGAGCATAAAATGCTTGCCAGCTCAACTAAGTGCAGAAATTTAGCAGTCTGACACTATATGACATCTGTTCTCAGGTTCTCTTTCTGAGAAAAAGTCAGCCAGTTCAGGGTCATTTATCATGTTAATGTCCCTCTTAAAAACCAATTCCAACAATTTTCAACATTTAATAATTTAACTGCACACAGAAACCAGCAGACACAAATCTTCCCACTGACACCAATACTGGCCCTGCTGGCCATTGGGATGGTTGACATGTTCACAATAAATAGAACTGAATGTTTGATTAATAAAACAATAACCAGGATTGTGTCACAAAGGATTTTTCCTGTTTGCTGGTAATTTGTTGCTGCTCAGTGATGTGACGCTCTATTTATATAATTGTATTCATACTGCATCCTTTAAAGCACGAATGGTTTAAACTGAAGTGGAGAGTTTAAGAAATTCTGCTCAGGCTTTTATTGTAATGCTTCAGTTTGTCTTGATTAAAATGCAAACCTGAAGAAAAGCTTTTTTAAATTTGAATTAAATTTATCTTCTGCCACTTTAGCTCAGTTCTGGTGAAGCTGGGTCCTGCCTGCACAATGCAAAGACTCACAAAGTTGCACCGAACGCTGCCAAGGACGGAGCCATTCTGCACAGGAGACTCGTGGTGTGAGCCGTACGGTGCCTGGAAATTCAACAAAAAAATACAGCGTCCGTTTTAAACAAAAGGCTGCTTCGAAGTCAAATCAAAGTATTTGCATATAAGGCGACAGTCATAATGAACAAAAGTGCTGCTGCTGGCTCGATGCAGCTCCTCTTCTGTAGCACCCACTAACAGCACAAGAGCCAAGTAATGGCTATGTTGGACTGCGTCCTCTGCCTTTCTTGTCCTGGCATGTCCACAGTGGTGGCTGGGCACCAAGCACGCTTTATCTGCACACTGCCTCTGGCAGAAGCGATCTGCCGGCATGTGTGGACTGCCAAGCCGTTTTGGCCGTTCAGTGAGCAGTAGCAAGAGCTCGGTCAAGGCCGTTCTTAAGTGCATGTGTTTAATTGCACATGCGACCATCGTGGCAGGGTTCTCTCCGAAGTCCTGCCCACCTGACCGGGAACTGGACCCAGACTCTTGGACAGTGAGGCAGACACGCAGCTCTTAGTGGACCCCGTTTCTGCTTTTGTGGTCTCACTTTGTTTGTTAAGGCGACAGGATGCTGCTGAAGAGATTAGCATCTCCCAGATTCCTCAGTGTTACACTCCAGGTGAATCGTGCGGTCGGGATCCATTTTAGAGTCAAATGCAGAGCTTTCTAATGACAGATTTATGAAAGTCTCCATTTTATGTGTCTGCTGTAGATTTAGCCAAAGCAAACAGTGGTCACAAGCCAGCAAGCCTGCTCATTCAAGCATATGGGTCTATTACAATGATAGTAATCTGGGAGCATTGTTACTGTAACAAATAGAATGAAAAGAAAGAAATGAGAAAATTCTTTTAGATTAATTCAGAAAAAACCTCTTCTCTAGTGGACGTGCACAGCAACAGCCACTTGTGTAGCAGTGAGGGAATCGAGACCAGCTCTCAGGCTGAGATGACCCCAACAGATGCTTCCTCATTCTTCTTTTCCCTAGGAGGGACCAGAGAAACCAGGTGCTGGAGGCCTCAAATATAGATGTGGGACGAGACGTCCAGCTTTATGCTTTGATGAGATCAAAGAGGAGCTGGAAGCTGCTAAAGAAATCCAAAGATGACAGAAAATCAGAAAAGGAAGCGAAGACATTTTTGTGAGAAACCACATTTTAGACGTATTTAACAGCAGATCGGACTCAAATGCAGCTATTAATGCTGAACTTAACCTTACATTTGTTTATCAATGCCTATGATATCACATACTGTATCTGCATGTTTGCATGAGGGTTCAACATTTTCCAATCTCACTTTATCAAATATCGTGTGTTGTTAGCTCAGGAGTGGCTGGTGAGAGACGTTGCTTTAATGGAACTAAAGCTGCCACTAATGCATGGAAATGGCTGTCAACAAGCTTTCAGCTGCGGGACCACAATTAGTGCTCTGTCACTACAGCCCCTGGGTGGCTGCCGTTCTATCGCACCCAATCACACTGCTGTCAAGTGCCTCACTTATGAGGTGGGCTGCACGTATCCATTCCCAAAATATCAGAGGTTGGCTCTAATAGTGAGCAGTTGATGCACGCTGCATATTCAAAAGTCCCATCATCGTCGGTCGGATCCGATAAATCTGCGGCTGTTGACCAGCAAACCACAGCAACCGTGCAGTTTTTAGGCAAAAAACGCAGCTTTGGTCCGCATTAGGATGGGCTAATGGTTAACAGCAGTGAGTGTATCTCATTAACATGAACCACTGGATCTTTAGAAACATGCTTTTTAATGACCCCCGTGGGGCCAATCATCTGAATATGCAAGAGTGATCATTTAGCTGTACCACAGATGCCTCCGGGACTTGTTATCGTATATTTATTTTAAAACTGCACCGACAAAGCTCGATCGTGCACACCCACACACACACACACGTGCACACACACCTAGGTAAAACTGTGAAACAACTGCGTGACTAACAGTGACTCTCCATGGTAACAAATCCACTTTTTTTCTTTAAAGTGCCATTTGCTTCCATTTCTCTTCCTTCTCTTATCTTTAATAGATTGTATTCTTTATGACCCTCTGAAAGGATTTTAGTACATCTGTATTCTTATTATACAAGCCGCATTACCCAAGACGGCATAATGATATTACCGTTGCATTTGTTCTTCCAGCCAAACGGATCATGGCATTGTGGTGCAAGTGAACGATTCTCCACATCAAGCATTCCTGCGCTTCAGAATAGATGCGTTTAACAGTTGTACTCTGGTAGGAGTTGGACGCCTGGTTCTCACACAGATGTGGACGTGGATGAGCCCATTGCCACAGTTTAAATCCACTGGCACACACACCCCAGCTCTGCTCTATTCGCAGACAAACCGGTTAACTTGATACAGAGGCCCGTTTGTGTGCAGTTCTTTCACCAAAGAGGCCTTAATACAACCGTGTCTGGTGTGTTGCTTTTTTCTTGGCTGCCTCTGATAAAACCTTTGCAAAAGAAACTTAATGACACATATCTGGGCTGCACAGCTGTAGAGGGGGAACAGGCAGCCTAGGTGTAGTGAGTGTTTAGCTCAACACGTGTTCCAGAACTCAAGAATCAACTCTTTACTTCATTCATCTGTTATATTACACTACTCATCCTAGAGCCATCCTCCTCACATTTTTACAATTTATCTTTAGTCTACATAACTTTATATATGATGACTGTTGTCAGCGTGGTTTTTGAGCACATGCGGTACTAGTACTCCCAGTCACACCAGAGCACATCTCCTTGTCGCCCATCATCAGTAAACCTCCACTACAGGCTCAGGTGTTTTACAGGCCTTCTGTGGGTATTTTAGAATAAATTTGACATGCGAGCACAAAACGGGGGTGGATGTTTTTGCTGGGGATTTTCGTCGATAATTGAACTGAACTAATTGGTTGAGTGCCTGAGGATGAAGGGATGAAAAGCTGAATTTAAACCTGCAAGTTTCTTTTTACATATTACATTTTGCAAAAAATAGCAAGACCCCGATTAAAAGGATGACAGCGTAGAACGCAGTTAAATATGCATCATATTTAGCATAAATGACAGAAGTTGCTCTGAGTTATGTCAGATCTTAAAATTACGTTTAATTATCAGTGAGGAAACAGAGTCTGAACTACCGTTCAGGTGCAACTTTCTGAGTTATGAAACAAGTTTTCTTTTTTTTTTACAGAACACTGTTATATGATAAAATGGTTGTTTCTAAAAACAATAAATATGGGGCGAAATTAGTCTGCCAGTGTCCAGATATCTGTGGAGTACCCTGTACGCTGGCAGACTGATTTAGTGCGTTCAGTATCTAGCTGTGTGATGATGCTGCAAAGTCAATATTCTGAGTGCTGTACATGACTATAGAGGCTCACATGAGCAGAGTATCGACAGCATAGCTCCTGGTCTGTGACCAGCAGATTGGAAAAGTCGACCACAGCACATTGAGGAGATGGATCATCAAATCCTAGCCAGAGTTGCAGGGTCTGTGTCACATGTTGATGCAGCGATGCTGCTGCGTCCACTCTTTGACGCCACATTAGGGTCCGACTTTCTTTCCTCTCGTTTGCTCTTTCGCCCGAGAGGATGCATTTGGCTACAAAAGCAAGTGTAAAAGCAGAAGGAAGAAGTGGTGATTTACTAATATCAGGTCATTCCAAGCAAGCGACAAAGCTGGATGGATGGATGGATGGAATTTGTGATTAAGATAAAACCCCATTTTTGCATAAAGTTTATCTGCACCAGCTTGTGAGTAATGGCTCTTGTCCAGTTCTGTCATTTAAGGGGAGGACTGGGTAAAAATTGGGCTCAAAGTCCGGAAAGCAAAGCTCCATGGTGATCATGCCGCCTGCTCAGCCTGGACCATCAGACACCGGAACAGTTACCATTGCTCATCTCTAGACAGCAGGCAGCAATTTGTCGAACAGTTGCCGTCGCCCATCCCCACTGAATGACATTTGTCCTTTTGATTCCTCTGAAAGAGTTTCTCCCTCTAGCTAATCATGTGAACGCAGACGGAGCCATGAACGGATGAATGATAGCTCAGGATTCTTTCCTGCTCCATTTAGCATCATGCATATATAGGTGACTCCGTTTTTGTTTTACTGCTTAATTTCAGCAAACCCTGTCAGGGTATCACAAAACATCCCTGTTAATATTCCTCTATGGCATATTACAGCTTTATTACTCTTCTAGTGTTATGCTGCTGTGCACTGTTGCTAGCCATCGGACATCACTGTCTCTCAGTGGAAAAATTGCCAGCTTGTTTTTTTACAAGATGTTTTACTTAAATGTCAAGTCTCTAACTGAGACAAACTGACATGCTCCCAAGCAGAAACAGACGTACATGAAGCAAAATATAGATTATAGTTTGCATGTTCACCCTAATTCCTACCAGTGAGAGAGGCTGTATTAAAGTATTACTCCCTTTAAAAGTAGTTAAAGTGATTTTTTTCTTTTTTTTAAATTACAGCTAAATATCTATATCACGCTGTTCCTAAAGCACATTTAAACGTGCATGGGTTTTTGTGGCGGCACACTGTGAAATGGGTACGCTGCTAGGACTGCTTACATGTGGGTTTTGGGATAAACCTGTGGATTTCTGGATTAACTTTGACATTAGTGAGCCTTAAATGCTTTAGTTCTGGATTAAATTGTTTCTTCATTCTGCTCATACATTAACATCAATGTGCACTGTGGCATTGCCCCCATGGAAGTGGCATTAAGAGCTTAGCATATTTGCTTAAAAATGCCAAATTATTGACCACTAGTGAGGTTAGCTTTTTGAAATTTACAGCACATTAAAGAGATTTAGTTAATACACATATTGATTCATTGGAATCAGGCCTCAGTTCTCACAGAGACAAGCTTCACATGCTGGTTCAGAAATGTGTTCCAGGCCATGTAAAATAATTAATGTCACCTTTCCACAAGTGTCGTAGCAGTCCTACATTGTATTAAATTTAGTTATTTTCCTCAACCATTCTTGGACAGAGAGTCAGAGCAGCCAGATTGTGTGTGGATTGTCTTGCCTCCTTCTTGCCATGTTTGTCTCCTCTCTTATCTTAGCTAGGTGTTCTTCACCTCAGGGGACTTCTGTCTGGTGACGCTGCAGCGATGGCTGACCTTCTGGAACCTTCTCAGCCCGCATACCTGATCTCTGGGCCCTCAGCCAGAGTCCACTGGCTACCAGGAACCTTTTCTCTGGACTGCCAGCTCTGGCAAGAGTCCTAATTACAAAATTAATAATAATCATTAGTGACCTAAAGAAACGTGTTTTCAGAAACAGGGACCTGGGTACAGATTCACAGGTCACTGTGTGATATAGAAATTTGCTTAGTTGAAACATGACATAAAATAGAGGATTACCTTAAACAAAAGCATTGTTTCGTCATCACTATATGCACAAAGTAAGAGCAGAGCGGGACAACGTGTCGAGGCTCTACTGTGGAGCTCACAGCTAGCCGACGACCACATACACTTTTTCGCAGTAAAGATACTTCTCTTTCTTCTTCCTGACTGCTGTCAGCTTTTTTTTTTTTTTTTACGATGTGGAGATGTAAAGTGATGATGGGTGAAAAATTTCACTTCGAGTCTTTTCTTCTACCCAAAATCTTTTTGCAGAAGCATATGCTAATATGAGGATATCGCAGTGGTTTTAATGAGCCATGTCTTTTCTGCTGGAGACTGACTTTGTGTTTGTCAGATGCATGGGAGTGTGAGATTGAGTTGATTAGCAACCTGCTGCCTGGCTTCTGCAGCGACAGCATGTCGACAGCAGTGTCACCAAACATGGTACCGAGGAAAGAAGTTAGGACTCAGGAAAAGTTACGACAAGTAAGCACAATCGACACATTGCACTCTTGTGAGAACATGAGCAGATGGAAGTTAAGCTGCATGTAAACAAAAATAAACGTGTGACTTTGCAGCCAAAGGGTGAACCCAATTGTGAAAGTGTGGGGAGGTGAACACATACATGTGTCTCCTGACATGCTGTCAAGACAACGGTGAGATGAGCTGACGAGTCACAGTGAACGCTGCAATTTGCTCTAAATATCACACACATGTATGTGTATGTACTTCTGTTTTTGTGAGGACTTTAATAGGTACAATGAATTTCCTAGCCCATAACCCCAACCCTAACCATCCCAGCTGCTGCTCTGACCCTAACTCTAACCTTAACCTAAAGCCAAATCTAACCCCAAACTTAAAATCAAGTCTTAACCCTTAAACAGGCCTTTGAATTTGTGAAGACCAGCTCTGTATGTCCTCTGTATTTTGCATTTTGGTACTCAGTATGTAACACACACACACACGCACACACACACACACAATTTGACAGCCAAGAGATGACGTGTTAATTGCAGCTTCTGTTTTAAAGGCCCAGGAGTCAGGGAGTAAAAAGAACTCAACAAAGGATGATGAGAATTCGTCTTCCTGCCACAGCTGACATGCAAGAAGACAAAGCTCTGTAGTTTTGTCTTTATAAAGTCCAGTGTTATGATCACTTTCATAAGAAATTAGAAAATTGAAAATAAATTCTAATCATGTTTCTGACATGTCTTCTCAGTGTGATTTTAAAGTTAAATATTCATTGTACAAAGGCTTGGTTTACGATTTAAAAAAGATATATGCAGTTCAAATTCAAATTAAATTTAAAAACTGTCAACATATCAGTAGTCTGTTTTGCATGTGCTGGCCTCTTCTAAGGGTGAGCACAGTTCATCCTAACAGCCAGAAGAGTTTGTCTGTTTTAATACATTTAAATGAGCCTTCTGAGAACAATTCAAATGGACATACATCAGCATGATGAGAATATTTGACTTTTTAAAATGAATTATATGGCACATAAGGGAGCATTGAGAAGTGTTTGTCTGATCTTACACACAGACACACACACATCCACAGACATCATTATTATATAGCAATTATAGTGTAACCCCCCCCCCCCCCCTTTCAAATTTGCTGATAATGCTTAGACAGACCTTTTTTTGAGAATACTATACAGCCAGAAATAGAAAAGATAACAACCCCTTAGTGGCTTTTCTGTGTACTTTTGCAGGTTTTTGGTTGGGCCTTGGTGCACTGTACCAGGCTGTGGTAAAAATAAAAATGTACACACTGGCTCAAATTTATGTTAACTGATATATATGTACATAAAAACAAACATAATGTGTTAGCTATTTACTACTTTTAATTATTGTCAAGTAGTGCCATGTAATAGACACAGTAAAACATGGAAATCAGTAAAGAAAACTAGATAATATTAATGTACTTACAGCTTCCTGCTGTTTTGAGCTTTAAAGCACGTAAAGCCTTTTACAGCACAGAAATGCTTATAATTTATACTCCAGGAATCCTGCTATATTTTATACACAGTCTAATGTATTTAGGTCTCATGGTGATGACATCATCCAGCAGCAACAGGCAATCTCATGTGAATCAGGTTAGTTAGGTAACTAGGGGGCAGACATGTTGATTAAAGCTCAGATTAATTGCAGACCAGAGCGCTGGAGCAAGTGCACGTTCTCCAGCACAGACCAGATACCTCCATTTTAACCCATTGCTACAGGGAATGAAGGGCAGCTTATGTTCTTGCTAAACCTGGTCTTTCATATTAGATCCAGACAGGGAGCAGAGAGGGTGGTGTTATTAGAAATTGATGCTCAGGGGTCTGAAGGTCTCCTTGTGCTGACAAAGCTTCAGGCAGAGTGCATCAGAGACATGAGAAAAATGGGCGGTAGAGACGATGAAGATCAAGTGGCTGAGAACAAGAGTCAAAGCATGAAGATAAAGAGGAGGGCTCCGTGCAATGTGCTCATGATAGTAGCGGCAAAATCCAAACTTTCCAATGAGGCTGTACGACTCTTAAAGTCTCGACGTTAATACGTGCTAGCACCCCAGGCCTGCTGTCAGATGTGACACAAAAGCATTTTGAATTGTTTATATTCTGCACAATGTAAAAATTGGAACAAGTGCTTTCCCTTAAGATGGGAGCTGAGAGAAGCAAGTGAAATATTCAAACCACCATCTTTACTTTTGTCGCGGATTTGTTACACACCAAAATCTGCACTTAGTCTGTGCTTGAATTCTGCATAAAAAGGAGCAGTAAAAATGTGAAAGGAAATAAAAGTTTAGAGAAAGCTTTTCTCTCCACAGGAAACTAATCGTATGTGGAAATCCATTTTCAGCCCACTGATTATTAAATATGGATTGCCAGGATCACTATGCCAAACAAAACCTTTACTCAGTACTTGGTTAACGCACAGTTGCTGCGAATTTTGTCCTTTTTTAGTTTTGCCATGTGAAATCTGTGCTTATACAATAGCTTGAACTGCTCGTTTTCTTTCCATAGCTCAGATGTACATTTGTACATTTGCATTTGTACTGCTGAAACACAGATATCATACAGAAAAAAAAAAATCTTTATGCAGTTTAAGTTAGGACATGAGACAAGTCATTCTGATCCATTATTATACGACAGTTCATTTACTCAGGGTTCTTGAATCCAACTTCTATCTGTGAAAAGGAAATGTTTCTCTTCCTGAGTAAAGAATTATGTAGATAATCACTGAAAACCCATTTTATTAACCCACTTAGGACTGGATTTAGAATGAGGATCACATTCTTCTACCTAGCAGCGCTCAACGTTCTTCACAGCATCTCTGGAAACATGGAATCCGTCCCTGACAGCGTGGGCAGAAACATGGGTCTTCCTGCTCCTCGTTGTAGAAAAGAAGCAGCAGTAGTACAGCCTCCTTCATCTCCTGTGGTGACCCTCTCATGACTTGAATCCCCTCCCCTCACCACATCACTCTTGCAACAACTCCACTGGCTCTAGATGAGGTTCCAGATGGAGCTCTCCAGTCAACGTTTCCACAGCTTCTCCCCTCCATATCTGTGTGATCTCCTTCATGTTGCCTCCACTCTCACAGTCTCAGTCCGTCTTCCTCCATCCAGTCGGCTGTCTTCTCTGCCTGTCTCTCTGCTCCTCAGCTCTGGAAGTCTTTCTCACCGGAGCTCAGAATCATCATCTCACCCTCTCTTCCAATCCAAAACCCGACACAACTGTAGATACATATCATCATTGTTAGGTTTGTATCTACATGTGATTGACCTGTAGTTAGACTGCAATAAGTGTATTCCTTTCCGTCTACACAATATGGACTTAGACTGAGCATCTATGTTGCGTACTCCTGTAATTTTATGTTGTGAAATTGCATCTGATTGGAGATTTTTCACCAAATGTTTGCTGCAAATTGTGTGTTGGAGCCTCTAGAAAAGGAAGCAGGATATTAAGATGTCTCCTGTTATTGGTATCCAAATCACAGGATGCAGAACCATTGAACCGCCAAAATGCCATGTGATTCCCAGTTAGGAAGATGGTGTCTGCCTGCCTTTGATCTCTTTAATCATGATCAAAGGCATGAGTAATGATGCAAGGCGATGGCTGTGCCTTGACAACACCATGGGAATTTCCAGACCTGGTAGCAGCCACTTCATTAGTTTGACCATCAGGCGACTGTCTCATATGTTCTCCCTTCAACATGTTTTGATCTTGCGGGTGAGCAAGAAAACAAGTGAGCGTCGTATCGGTGGCCTCACTGTGGTTAATGTCCTCTGAAACGTTCATGCTGCTTTTCGTCTATTATTGAAAATCTTTTGTTCCAAATGCTGAGGGGTGACGTGAGCAGCCTGTCATTCCAGCCCAACAATGCCGATGGCGTCCACATATGTAATCCTGCCTCTCTAAGCGCAGACTTTAATGGATGATTGACATGCTCATTCATTAGCTGGCTGAATTTGACAGAATGGCGGCTTGCCAAGACTGATGAAGTGTTCAGATGCTGAAGTGTTTCGCATGACCGCTGGCAGGAACTGTAGTTGGACCTGCAAATTCTACATTTTCCTTGTCAAATGTCCCCTCAAGCACCAAAAACTTTTTGATTTCCTCCATTTCAAACTGCGGGCGGCGTGATCACATGTTGCTTACAACTGATTCAAAGTTCTGCAGAGAGTGAAGACAAGTCCTCAAAAGCCTCCTGCAGCCTGATCTACTTTTCTCTGTTTGCTAAACTGTCTGTCTGTTTTGCACTTTCGACTCTTATGGTGCAACTTGGCCCTCAAACAACAGCCAAGGATGTTGTGCACTTCAATTGCCTAAAATGTAAAGATATACAAGTGAGCTCATGCATCATGCACTATACCTTATTAGAAACCTTAAATCCAGGACCTCGGAGTGTCAACATAGATTCTGACAGAACCTCCAGTCCAGTATTACTCTGTCACATACAACCTCATCTCACCTAAGTAAAGTCCCTCTAAAGGGTTTTTATTTTATTACAAAGGACAATGTTGAAACAACAAAACTAGCATGGGCAGTGTTGTCTTCAACTGCGTAGCTGGTGTGTGTCCTCGAGCGTTGGCCTTGCACACAGATATCTGGACATAAAGGTGGAATTCTGCATTCATGACGCATGCAAGAAAGATGCTACCGTTTTTTACATCGCAGCTCTTTCAGCACTTTTAAATCTCCCGTTATTTTCGTGTTGATTGTATGTTTTTGCAGCTTTTTACAGATCAGAGAGTTTTCTTCAAATTCGCACGTTATTGCTGCAGTTTGTCCGAAAGACACATTAAAAAGGCGACTGAAAACCAGCTAGCGTCTATTTGAGCCATCTGTGCTGTGTTCAAAAACAGACAGTCGATTGGATGCTCAGAAAAAAAAGGGCAGAGGCTAAAAGAGATGAAGGAGGGGAAGAAAGATGAGGTCTTATTGCTGTGTATAGCAGTGGCTCATGTTCATTGACCCCACTTGAGTTAATGTGTATCCTGAGTGTGTCTCTTTGTTCTGTGTCCACAGTGACCCAGATCTAGTCCAGGAGCATCCTGAGAGCAGAAACATATCTAAAACATAGAAATATATATAGGCTTTAGAGTCACTTCAGTCATCATGGGAAATTATCACTGAGGAGAAACATGAAACTACAGGCAGATCTGTGAATTTCCTCAAGACAACTAAGAATGTATCTGAGTAGCATGTATGTGCTCCACCTACATGTATGTTCTACATACATCAGGAGGCAGGAGACGACCTGGATAAGGGCATCAGTCGGCTCCTGGGCGGCCTGTGCAGCGATGCATGACGTCCCAGAGGTTCAGTCATCAATGCTTTCATCATCCAGAAACTGCTGACATGCTCAAGCCACGTGGGACTAGTTGTCATGGTAGCCGTAGCCATGGACAATGTGCACGGCTACCTGTGCAAACGGTGTGTGTGAATGTTCCACTACCTGAGTGGCTTCTATTGGCTGCAGATCTGGAGGAAGTGGTCCGTGGCCACCAAAAACCTTTCCTTTGGGGTTCGTCTTGCTACCTGTTATCTGTCTCACTTGCACAGCAGTAGGTGGAATTGATTGTCATTATTGCTTCCGGAATGGAGAGGTTGAAATCCCAAAAGTATGATTGATGCAGCATCCATGCAAAACAGGCAGAACATAACCTCAGACTGGCATTTAAATGGTTGATAATGGAAAGTTATGCCTTTGAGCTTCTGCCTCTGCAGGCTTTGTAATTTAAGAAAATTGAATCAATTAACTTGATATTAACAGTGTTACATTTTCAACCATACTGAATTTTCCTACAAGTTCAAAGCTGAAAAAGAAGTCAGTTCTCAGTTCACTTGTGGTTTGTTACATTTGAAATAAGGTTGATATCAATGCAGGAAAACCTAAAGCCTTTGGACATCTGTGTGTAAACATTTTCCCCAATACGCTGATATCACGACACTAACCACAACTGAAGCACTTGGACGTAAATCAGATTCTAGTTGTAAGATGAGTTTGGATTTGTCCCAGTTTCTCTTAAAATAACAACGCTGCAGAAATCAGCTGTGGATACGACCGAGGACACAATTCACCCACTCCAGATTGGATAATATATCATAAAATACAACAGGCGTGTACTGCACTCAATGTTACTTCATGCTAAAAGCGAGCGGCGATGGGGCTGAGTTATGCATTTCTTTCCAAAGTCTCCCGCCGTGAAAACAACTTTGGCAGATGGAGATGAAAAATCGTAACTGGAAACTGAATCACTCAAATGCAGATTCATGGCTGGTCGCCCTCCTCCCTCGTGTCTATTTGCAAAATTACTTTGCCACCAGAGTCCTGCCACACGTCAGTCAAAGACCCCTCCTCCTACCAGCAGCACAGCTGACCAGACGCTGAACTTTACAGCCTAAAGAATTTATGTGTTGAAAGGCTGTAATTTAACTGGCACTCTTTGGGGATTGTGGCTGAACTTGAGCTCAGGCCTGTCTCCTCTCAGCTGCTGGGGGGCAGTCATTAGCCCAGCAATGGAATGTGATAAATTACCACCCACCAATACTTGAATTATTTTAAATTTCTTCATCTCAATGGACCAGAAGGGAGATTGAGAAAGGGAGTGTGCCAGAAAGTGAGATCCACAGTACGCTCAGCAAAGACATTCCCCTGAGAAATCTTGTCCGTTTAAGAAGAACTGATGACTGGAAACTTTCTCCAGAGGAATTGACTGTAAAAGCAGAACACGGTTGGAAAAAAAAGAAAATTTGGGTCAGGATTCTGTCAATTAAGAGTCATGTAAACTGTCAGCATTTTCCCCAACTCATATCTTCTGACAGGCTACCAGTGGCTCTTGCTTTTAATTGCTTCAGTGTTGCCAGGCAACGGCCAAAGCGGCTAAGCCTAAGTGAGTAATAGTAAATTAACTGAAACTTGGGAATGGTGCCCAAATGTTGCTTGACATGCGATGCCTCTGCACACGTTTGAACAGCATTTAATGCTATATTGATATTAAATGACCTCCCAGCGTGTAATTATGTTCTTAATCTGCCTGCCGAGTCGTCCTCAACACCGCTCATTATCTCTTCATCACTGCCCCTTAATGGGCACTTTTTTATTTTCATTTTGTAACCTTTTTTTTTGGCTTGACCAGAACCCTTTCATACCATCTCATCATGCTTTTAGTTTTTCTCTCATTTAAGGCCTCCGCTTTCTCCCACTCATCCCCTCAGTCTGTTTTCCAAACCCCTATTTCCCTCACATGGCTGTCATTTCGTCTCTCATGATTTCTTTTTCCACCCAACGTTGGCCTTTGCACCTGCCTCTTTTGACCTGTGTCTGCTCTCTTCTCCCACATTTCAGCTGCTTTTTTGGTCTTATTTATTGCTGTACGCTTCCGACTGGCCGGCTGCTTTTGTTTTATCATGTTTTTCCTCTTTTAGACTCTTTATGCTCCTGTTTATTCCTCCCCTGTTTCAGACTTACTGTTTGTTCTCATTCTCTGAAACAGTAGCGCAGGCTGTCCGAGGCTCTTACCAACCACAGTTAGAAGGCCACATTAATATTGCATGCCACTGTCTAATCGACCACAGCAATGCCAGGAATTCAGAGCCGCATACAAGACAAGTCAGCAGCGAGAGTACTTGCGCACACACACACACACACACACACACACACACACACGTTCGTATATAGAACTCTGGTAATGGCTACAAAACCCACTCTGTGGCTGGGGCAGTTGGTTTTGGATTGTGCGGTGCGGGCAGCCTCAACTCAGGTGTGAAGATGAGGTTTCCTGACCGCACCAGAAATCTGAACCATGAAGGACAGTCAGGAGATACTTCAGACTGACAAGGGCTGAAACTCCAGTTTAGCTGTCCCCACATTCCCAGAAATACAAAGGGAGAAATGCAGATGCAGAGCACATGCAAACCTGACATGTGCCTGCGCATGTACGCTGCCTCTTTCAATCAGCTGGCCCTATCACAGTATATTATCAGCTCCCTTGAACCGTGAGCTCAGAGCATGGTTGCACTTTCAATTAATGCGTCTGTGATCTTGAATGATGAAATGACGAGGACCATGCGTGGGTCTCTGACTGCTGTGCGTGTTTATGTGCATGCCGTAAGCGTGTCTTTTTCACATGTGCAGTAATAAATGTCTTCCTGTGGGTGTGCATGTCTACACTTTCATGCGTGACCATGTCCTTGTGTGCCTTTTCACTGCTGTAGATGAGTGTGTGTATGCAGGCGGTAATTGTGTGCACATGTGAGTGTGTGTATGAGTCCCGTCAGGGGGTACTGAACCAGTTTTGTCTAAATTGGGAGAGACATGTGGCTTTGCTTAGCATGTCTGTTCAAAGGCCTTTTATCTTTGGCCTCTTTCATAATCCACAGAATCTGTCTGCAAAGTGGACGTAGCAAAACTTTAAAACTCACTCACATTCCTCCGTCTGTAATCAAAGAGAGGAAACAGTTCTGGTTTGTTTGGGAGACGGCAATTTTTTTTATTATTTTTATTTCAGCATATGCCAAAAGACAGACTTTTACAGTTATGGTGATTTACCTTTTCTTCCATTGTAAATAAATGTACACTGCAAAATACTAAAAGTTAGATAAACAATCCTCTGGGCTACAATCAGGTAAGGCTTTTTGGTCAAATCTGTTTGGTTTTTTTATTTTTCAGTTCTCATTTTGATTCCTAAAACATTGTTATTGTGGAAGGCTGCAAAAGCCAAGATACATGAACTGTCTTTGTTTTCTGGATCCTTCTGAAACCTGCAAAATCCTCACGACCAGCCCAGCAGTGTTTTTGGGTTAGGATTTTGCCACCGTGTGGCTAATGCTGGTATTACAATTACTCCCATTCTGAGTAATTCTGTTATGATTCAAAAAAGAAAGTTCCCCTCTGTGATTCTAATGAGGATCTCAGCCAGGGTTTGTAGAGATGACTGGCCTGTGCTCCATCAGCCTGCTGTGTGTGAGTGAATGAGAGAGAGAGCGAAAGAGAGAGAGACGTGCCTTGTGGCACTAGACAGAGTCACAATAGTAGTCACAATTGACAAAGGGGCAAAAATCAGGCAAACAAAATAAACAACTTGGACTTCATTTGGGATTTCAGGCTATTAATAAGACCACATTTGATACAGTTTTCAGGGAGTTCAATTAACACCCCTCTGATAGCTTCCTGTGTGTTATCTCCGGGTCTGTGCTCCTTTCTCATTTGTCATGTCAGCTATTACAGTGAAAGCACAAAAACAATGGAAGGGAAGTAGCTTCTTTCCTTTTCCTCATCTCCTTCTGAATACACAAGTACTAAAACCTAAGTCATATGACTGGAAATGTTCGCAGCAGAGTGCAAATGTGCACTCACTGCTTTGTCATTCATCAGAAGGCTGACGAATCCACTGTTGAGGATGCAGACGATAGTCTGCTTGTGTTGACCTGCGACCTGAACAGCGAATCTGAAACCATCTCTCAGCAGCACATATGCTCACACTCTGTCTCAACCGCTCATGTACAACGTTTGTCTGACTTTAATTAGGTCTGTCTAATCAGATAGTAAGAGGTGTTTGGTTAAATAAGATCAGGAAAACATAATTAAAAATAATTGAAACTAAATAATTGAATAGGAGCTGGTTTCAATTAGAGGTTTCTTGGTTCCAAATGAGACTTGAGCCTTTGGTAGATGTTTAAGCCTTTATTTACTTCCCACTGCATCAGTCGATCAACTCTTTTGAACGGATGAAAGAATTTCTGTGTTAGTCAACACATTATATCCATTATTAAAGAGCCATAAAACTACGCTCAGGCCTTTTTTTAATCGCCTGTCTGCACACATGTGAATTCAGTATTTAAAAGACTGCAAGATTGCATACTGCGCATCAAGTGCAGCGAGCATCGTGTCAGAAGCAACCTTCCACTCCCAACAGTTCCCTCTCCTTCCTGGGACTGAAGTGGTTGGTTGGCTTCTTGGTGTTCAAATTTTATGCAGCCACTGAAACTTTCTCTGTCCTTACCAGAGCAAACAGAGGCTGAAATATTGCGTGTGTGTGCATGCATGTACAGCATGGTGTGTGTGCCAGCCTAGTCTCCGTGGTCCACAGCCATCAGACTTTATGAGGTATGGCAAGGTGAGAGTAAAACATCTGCTAGCTAGAAGAAAAGTCCTGGTCTGGGACTCATACTGGTGTGGACACACACACACACACACACACAAACACACACACACACAAACATGCACACACAGAACTCAACAGCAAAAGTGCACACATTCACTGCCAGAACACTTTTAATCTAATTTTTGACTATAGGCTACAACTATATACATGCAAACAAACAAATTTAAAAGCAATGTTGTTTCTCTCACTCACTCACTCTCTCTCACTCACTTACTCACTCACTCACTCTCTCACACACACACATACACCCCAGGATTTCTCTTTTGTTCTAATCCTGCTGTATAGGTTGATGCCTGTTTTCTTTTCTCCTGGCATTTCTGTCATGTCAAGGGCATTGGAACATCCCCCCAGTACCTGCCATCACCCCACCACACACACACACACATACACACTTATGTACATGCACACATTTCATCCCTCTACCCCTCTGTTGCTCCACCACCTCTCCTGTCTTCTTAGAACACCCCGGAGAGGAGAACTGCCATGTAAGGTCTAGTGGAAAGAGGATAGATGCAGAGAATGTTGAGACTGGCTCTGACATCAGAATCACTGAACCTGCCCACATCTATTCTCTCCAACCTTGTCTGTCAGACTGCCTGACTGTGTGTGTTCTATAGGTGTGTGTGTATGTGTGTTCCTTTATCAAACTTATTTTTGCATGTCGGTGAAGTTCAAAAAGCTGTAGTGAATGATTTAATCTGTCTTTTGACCAGTTCTGTAATTTTGCTCTTTAAGCTCCAGTCTCTCTGCTTCATCGGTTGAGGAAAAGTTGGTGTGTAAAAAATAATGATGTTATTTATACAGTATATTATGAATTAACCTTTGAAAACCTATTCTGATTCAAAAGAAGGATAGAGCAGATAAACAATGTTAGTGTTAATGCAGTTGCCTGGTTATATGTATGACAGACGAACTCTTGTCAGTCCTCCTCACTGACACTTTGGCTTTTATTTTTAGCAAAAGCTAAAAAGGTTGTAGAAATGGGAAAAAAAACAACTTCCATCTGTAAATTTAATCAACATTCACAATTTAAATGAAGCAGGAGTTCCAAGAACAACATCATGTTGCGCCGGCAGGTTTATAGGAAATGTGCAAGCTGCTTACAGTGGAATTCAGTGAACCTAAAATGTATGATTTCAACATTATAGGGAGCATTTACAGATCAGTGCTTTCTTGCACAATCGTGTACCTCAAGTATCTGATTTTCTGGAAATCCAAAGAGGAGGAGGAGAGAGAAATGTGTAAATATAAATAATATAACAAGGTATTTTAAAAAAAACAAAAACAAAACAAAACACCTAGATATAAAAGGAGTCAGGCCAGAAAGGTTAGTTCATCATCTACTCTTGTAAAAGGCCAGATTTTTTTTTTTTTTTTTTTTTTTTTCAAATCAAATATATTTTCATGGGTGAGCACAGAAAAGCTGAACATCTCTTCTTTCATGAATGAACAATACATGGAAGACGAGTGTTCACTGCACTGGCGAGCACAACAGCATTTGACTGCCCATGAGCACTCAAGGGCAGCGGCAGAACGTACGTGTGGTTTGGCCAAAGCTAGGGTAGCGCCGCTAATGCTCATCGAGATGCCTTTTGTTTACACCCTCCCATATGTCCTGTCCAAATGACAAAGTTTACTGTGTAATCATTTTTACAGACTGTACAGTCTGTCGTCTCTTATTTGTTGCATATTTGGATGAATATCAATGTAATTTCTCTTTCAACCTATTTGAGGCAACGACTGATTCATTGTTTTTCTACAGTGCAAAGCAGGATCCTGATCCCAGGCTTTCTACACATTACTGCTAGTTAAATAAAAGCCACACACACCCACACGCCCACAATCTTCAGCTATCCTCTGGCTACATGCATTAGCATATTTAGCAATCTTTTGTCTCAAGAGCTATTTGGTGGAGAACATGGTGCAAGACTGATAAATGACATCTGATCCGGTTAAGGAATGAATAAGTGAGTGTGTGATTATTCACTCTTTGTCTCTCACGCAAAGAATGGAGTGAAAGAGAGCAACCGGCGGTTTGACATAATGAGAGAGTCAGTGGGAAACTATAAGGACTGAGGTGAAGAAGTTAGGAAGCAGTTAGGGCTCCATAATTTACCACTTGTTTCTAAAACTATTAGCAGATGTATATATAGTGTGTGTGCATGCGCAGGCATGGGTTGCAATGCATTTACTTAACCTTCAGTCCTCTGATTACTGGTTTGCATCACTTTGTTTCCATGCACACCTTGAATGTATAGCAGAGAGAGGAAATGGGAATGTGTTTTAGAAAAACCTGGTAAAGAGAGCTAAACAGATTCCTTCAAACAGTCTGAAATCAAGCAGACAGTTTTAATAAATGTCTGTAAAGGTGTAATTGTGCAGATGACAATTCTCCATGTATGAAGGTGCTGTTTTTTTCGACGCTGATTTCCTGCTGGGGGGGTTGTCTGTCTTCGTTTTTACCTCCACAAAAATAAGTTTCCCTGCTGACAGTAAAACGTTTTAATTTTGCGTGTGCTTCCATCCCTTCGGTGCCTTTGTGTGTGTGTGTGTGTGTGTGTGTGTGCGTGCGTAACCGCAGGCCAGAGTGGTGCTGAGCAGAAGCGAGGTGACTAGAGTAAGTGTGTTTAGGCTGTCAAATAGCAAAAAATAAATACTGCAGTTCAAGGATGGGTGTAATTTGCCCATCACCACAGGAATTATACAGTATCCTCACTCCTGTGTGTTTGACACATCTTGTGAAGTTGCAGACTTTAAAGTTTCCATTGTGTATGAATAAGTCTGAATGGTGGAGCTTGTGAACATCAGTGTTTTCTTCTACTGAGCTGGAGTGTGAAATACTCAACAGCAGCTGTTCATGAACCATAGTTCTCCTCTGTGATGCATTTAACATGGAGCTGCCTCCTGAGCTCAGAGACGGGACTGCAGGTCTGGAGGGAACAAGCAGGAGTCTTTTCAGAGCTGACTGCAAACTGAACAATCTAGCGAAAAAGGCCTCAGTAAGAGATGTTACCAAGACGCCACTGAATGAGCTTCAGAGATCCTGTGTGCAGCTCTCCACCACTCTGGAAAACAGGCACCACAAGCATGGTGGGGACAGCATCGTACTGTGGAGGTGGTTTTTTTTTTTTTTTTTTTTTTTTTTTAGCAGCTGGGACAGGGACTCTGGCCAAGGTTGAGGGAACACTGACTGGTGTACGGAGATATACAAAGGGAACCTGATCTAGAGTGCTCATGAGCTCAGACTGGGCTGAAGGTCCATCTTGTTTGAAGGTTGCTCAGCCACACAACACAGACGTGCCTGAGGGAAATTCTTTCAATGTGCTGGAGTAGAACAGCCAGAACTCTTACACGAACCCAGTCCACCATCTCTGGAAAGACCTGAAAATGTCTCAGACCCATCAGACCCCACAGAGTTTCAGATGATCTGCAGAGAATATTCCCAAATCCAGATGTGTTCAAAAAGACTGCAGGCAATGATATATATGTCAAAAGAGTTCAACTAAGGGAGCCACGGGAGGACAAAGCTGAGGAAGAATTTATAAAAAACTTGAAATGAGTATCAAAAGTATTTAAAATTCAATTAACAAGATGCTTGTGAAACATTAAAGGCCATCTTGGCAGACAAGAATATCTGGTAGGTCTACCCACTCCCCCAGATCACACTCTGTCACTGAAATGATCCGGTGCAGCATCTGGTGAGGCAGTTAACAGGCCCTAGCAGAGCATGCATTCTAGGGCCATATGTGCTGGTGTGTGTGCTGCTGCACAAGTTGTACATGTTTGGTGTGTGTGTGTGTCAAGTGTCTGTGGGGACAGCTGCTCACTAAACAGTATTATTGTGTCTAATTGGGGATTACGGAGTCAGTGTTCAGTGGTGGAAGGTATTTTGTCTTGCCTGTTGACAGGGCGCACGTTCAGTCTGCAGATGTTCAGGAGTCAGAGAGGGAAAAACGTGGAGTCCCAGCAGCTACCAGTGGCAAGTCTTCACTAAATACAGGACACGCGAGGGCAGGTTTTTGTAGTAATGGTCAGTGATTGGTCTTTAGTTTATCATTCTTTTACAGCCAAAAAGATGAATGATTTTAAGTGACTGGTGTCAGACCAAACAGTTGTGTGGTTAATACAGAAGCTTATTTCTATATTAATGTGAACATTTTCAAATATGTGAAAATATATTTGTCAGATAGCCTGATCTGTTTTATTTCAAATAAACAGTAAGGCAGTTGCCAGCAGCAAATGTGGCAGCGCGTCTCCTAAGACATCGCTTTATTATTTCCCTGTGAAATTGGCCATATGGTACGGTGGTCTCCGTTTATGTAGGTTTAAACAGATAAATTCTCTACTGCTCCCATCTAAAAATAGCCTTTTCCATTTTTACATTCTACTACGGTTCCTTCAGTGCTGGATAACCTTTCTGGGAATATACATCCCAGAGATGGGATACATATGTGCATGTAATAGAAAAAGATACTAATAATAAAATAAAAACGCACTCCTCCACACACTTTGATCTTCACGCTGCCAGTCCCTGTGCACACTCACCCCACACCCAAGAATCTCTGAGACAAATCACTTTGGGACCTGCCTCCACGTTTCCACGCAGACAGCCATACACTGCTAAGCCCTGACACACAGCGGTGTAAAAATAACATGGCAGCACTTAAAAAGGCACGAGGGGAACGGAGACATGGCAGCCAAAAGCAGTTCTGTTTATTTCTAATGGCTCACCCACATAAGCCGGGGAGGGGGGGGGGTATTTGTCACAAACCCTTCAGGAAAAGTATTATATTTCTCTACTCTGCTGATTAGCTGATTAACTGTCCAGGAAATGCATAAAATGAATTGTTTTCTCATCAGGAGTTGTGTGAGATCATAATGAAGCAGAAAGCTTACAATAAGCCTCTTTAAACATTTCATTTCCACCAAAATCACCAGGGGAAACATCTTTGCCCCAACCCCCTCTGAAAAAAGGACCTGATGGATGGGGTTGGACTTTTCACATTCCCTGGAATTTTGAGTCCTGAAGAACGCTGCAAGTACAACACCCTTGCAAACACAAACCACACAGGTTGCAGAAGTTTTACCCAGGTAATTAAATCCCTGGAAACCAAAGCTCCTGGGAATGTTTGTGGAAAAGAGACTGAAACGTGGGACAGGCTAGTTGCTAGTTTATCTCTTGTGGAAGGTAGCACAAGTCCCCAAAGGTGTAAAGTTTTTGTTAAGCAACAGCATTAATATTATTTTACGGTAGAAGATTTACTTCAGACACCCTTCTGTTTAGGACTGCTTCACCCTCCTGAAATTTCCTTCACATCATCTATTGCTTTCTAGGTGTGTGTGTGTGTGTGTGTGTGTGTTTTAACATCCTTAATTAAATTCTGGTTTTGGATTCAAACTAGATTTACATAACGGCTCCAGATCATATCTGTGTATAATTAGTCGTACATGAGTAGTCTGGAGCAGAAGACTGGTTAGTCAGTCTAATGTGTCTAAAGTATGTGCATGTTTACCTGCATGGTCTGTTCAGCATGTGAGCGCAGCTCAGCGGAAGTGAGACCATATGGAAACACGGCAGAGGCTTTTTGCACCTCTTTACACCTTCTGGTCCTCCTATTGCTTGTGCTGCTGTCAGGATGCCGAGGAAGAGAAGAGGATAAAGTGAAGCTATAGGGAACAAGAAAAGAACTGTAAATGGCTTTGTGAGGCATGCTGCGTGTAAGGACGCTGCAAGGACGGGAGATATATTGGTAGGCGGCAGGGGATGTGAGGAGGGTGGTTAATAAAGGAATTCCTCAGCACAGAGGGAAATAAACAAACCGTGATCGACAAAAGCTCACACGGCATTCCAAACATCCACATAAATAACTGTGAATTCCCTAAAAGAGCCTGCTTGAATGCGTGCTCATCCTCTGAGAACATTTTCCAAAACCACACTGGTATGTTATGTAAACTGCGTTTGTTTCACACTGGGGCAGGCATGCTAACCAGCCCTCCGCTAGTGTCTGACAACTTTCTAAATGAAGCTCATTATGTCTTCATTGATTTTTCATATTCGCTTCTCTGAGGTAAATACCCCCCAGGTACTCCTCTTCCACTCTGCCCTCCCACTTGCAGCTTCTCTCTTCCTCTTTCTCCCTTTTTACCTGCACCATCTATCTATCCATCCAGGTTTTTATTATTGCTCCCCAAAGACTGCAAAACAGCAGAACACTTAAGGGAAGCTAACGGTTTCCAATTAGCAAAACAAATACCTCCATTGACTCACCTGGTCACATGGTGCTTCAGAGAGCCTGGCTGGTCATTACAGACAATTAGAATTTAATAAGCCCAATATGCTCACTGTACTAATAGAGAAGGTGGGGTAGAGGGAGGTGAGGAGAGTGTGGGAGAAGTTTGCTCCCATCAGCCCTCCCTTGCCTCCTTCGTTTTTTTTGCTGTATGCTTTTTCCTGCTTTACAGCCATGCAGTTGCCCTGCAAGCTTGTTCCTATGTGAATAGAGTCAGGATTTTTGGGGATAATCTCTATACACCTCCTTTGTCTTTGTCTCTCTTTCGGCCTTGCTTCTCATTTATCCACGCCTTTCTGATATCACTTTGTCACCCACTTTTTCAATTATTTTCCCCCTGTTCAAGCCACCCTCTCCTACATTCAAACCTTTTTAATTGCAGCAATACTTATCATTTTCTTTTTCTCCTCCTGCTAGACCATATTTTCACTCTCTCTTCTCACCCGTCTAACCCTCTGTTGATCTTGCTGGTTGTTTTTACTATTATTTTTGCCATTTTATTTGATTGTTTCTCTTTGGATTTCCCTTTCACGTAAATACTTTTTTCTGCTTCTTGGCCTCTTCTTTCCTCTCTGCTACACTATATCACGCTCTTTCATGCTCCCTTTCATCTTCATGCTCAACCTACCACTGTATATCTGTGCTCACTCGCTCTGCCTCTCCTTCTGTTCTGCCCCTGTCGTGAGGTCTTATGAAATGAACTGATACAAATGGCATTTTATGGGTCTGTGCAGCACAACCAGGCTGAACACAGCAGGCAATCATAAAAGCCATTGTCTGCTGCGCATGCCACTTTTAATGTGTTCCATTTGATTTAATGCAAGTGATAGGTGAGGCGAGAATAGGAGGTGAGGCCTCGGAGGTGAGGCTGAGCGGGAGTTGAGCGATAAGAATGGAGATAAAAGGGATAAATAGATGGGGATGGAGACAGAGAGCAGCAAAGGTGGGGATGAGAGGATGGCAGGAAAGAGAGTGGTATCTAGGTCGTAACCAGAGTCCTCACTTCTGGGTTCAAATAATAACGGACAGCCAGGCTGATGTCTAATTTCTCACGAAGAAATGGCATTTAGAGTGAGAATGAAAATGAAACGCATACTGGGAGGCAAGCCAGGTTAGGAGGAGAGAGGAGCCGGCTGAGGAAGGGTGAAATATTTAAAAATAAATGCAATATCCAATGCACAACGTGATTACATTGCCAGAGGATGTCAGAGGTGTGAGGATTCTGATGGCTTCTTTGTGCTTATAAAGCCGTTCATTTAAAAGAACAACCATATTTACATCCAGATGGTGGAGCTTGCAAGAATTACCCATACCACCAAACATCACCCCCATTTGTGACGAGTGTCATTCGGTAAATCTGCCGTTAGATTGGGGTTTGGTTCAAATTCAACTTTTTTTCGTCACAATCTGTTCCTGTCAGTGCTAAACCAGGAGGCTAGGTTGCGTTACTTCAGCAGTGCAATCACATGTCATTGGGTGAAGAGTCGAGGACTGACGAGGCCATATCACCTGCCGTTTAGAGCTCCAGAATAAATCTTAAAAGAAGGTTGGCAGGAACTCAAATAGACCCTTATGATCGTCTCTGCGAAAATGTAAACCATTTTACCAAAACCAGTGCTTTAAACTGGGTCCTTTGGTCTCCTTCAGCATCTTTATCGGAACCATGAGGTATTTGATTGCTGAGCATTTCCAGTATCTTATACCTCAGCAGCGCATTGTGTGCCCATGTTCACCAAGACCTGCCATCATTTAAAAGAATGCCATGGTTCATACATCCTTGTTTTTTGTCACGCCCCTCCTTGAACCTGGTTGTTTCTGCAGTGTAGCCGAGTTCGGCCCAAATGCTGAACGACATGCTGTCTTTTCATCAACACCTATGCTGTTTATGATATCTGATTTAATCGTGTCCCTACTCCTGCCATCTCTTCTCATTCTTCTCTCACTGTCAAATAGCTGGAGGCCAGTGGTTTGATAGGGTTTGCCCCATGCGACCACAGTGATGCGAAGGTTCGGCCAACCTTTGTCTCTCAGCCTAATAACTATACACATCCTGAGAGCAGTCTTGTAAATATCAATGAGTACTTTTGCTTCCAAGCACAATGAGATAATTAGGCTCCCATTACTGCCTGTCAGACTTGGCAAGATCCCTTTCTATTTCAGTATCTCCCTTTCAATAATTTTCTTTCCCCAGAGTAATCAAAATAGTGCTCAGTTCAGATTGACAGGTTATTATATGGTTATTTCTGATATTTATACTATTTTTGATTTTTGTTGTTGCTGAACATGAGACTTCTTCCCTTGTTGGAAAAGTATGTGTGTTGCTTTAATACTCTACCCCAAAAACTTTCATGGTCATGTTACAAGTAGAGTTAATATAGCCAACAATACAATGCTTTTAATTATCGAAACTAAGTTCTACAAATCCTCTCTTCATTTAAGAGATTATCTGAAGAATGTAATAAAATAAATTTATGCACAAGTGATCCATGAACCTAAACAGTGTTATTAAGATGAGAACTGGGGATTAGTGAGATTTAACAGACTCATAGTAAATAGCTGTCTTCCTTTCATTCATCTTCATTAATGTTTACAGTGCAATACTGTCTGCAAGTTATGAACCTGTAAACATCATCTGCGTGCTGTTAAATAAGTTAAGCATAATGCTCTGTCTGTTCTCTGGTGCGGAGATGCTAACAGGATACTACAGCCATGCGACAGATTTGTACGACGGTTGTGCTTTGAGCGGTTGTGATGTCAGCAGGCAAACATAATCACTATGATGAAAAAGCTGACATCTGTTTGCTGTGGTATTTAACATGGTGACCAATTAATTTAGCACGCTAACGCTTGCTAATAAATGCAGAACAGAAGCTCGTTTTGATAGGTGCTTCCAAAGGAATCTAAAATTTCAATGCACAGAGCTCCAAAAACATCCAAATTTGGTAATAATGTTCAGGGAATCAAAGGAATTATTCTATATAGGTTGTTATAAGGCCAAACATTCTTCAAAATCACTGTAATTATAGTCTTATGAAGAACATAAAGGTTACTAATAATGGTATTTAACATAAACTCACTGACGAGAACAGCCACGATAAATATTTAAGGTCAAAGTTTATTGTCATCAGACACAATTTAATTTCTCCTGACTTTAATTCAGATCTAGTGGTCATTTTATTAGTCTGTGTGTGATGGTACATCAGTTCAGAGGAAGGCAGAATTGATGGCCTTTTTTTTGTTTGTTTAAGTCTTGCACTATATGCTGCATAATCATTGTCCAGGGGTAGAAGACTGAGACCATGAGATGGGTGGGTGGAGCTCTGCTGAACTGGAACAAGACTGGAACAGTTCCTACATGGATGAAAGGTGTCTGAGATGATGCTGTCTGTCGTAGAAAGTAGTAAGGAGGGGACACGTTTGCTCCCTTCATCTATCACAGGTGGTGTGTACGTTGGGGTTCCCTTTTGACAAGGAAGGTGGTGTCAATGGAGCATCTGAGATCATCTGTCGTATACACCCCCAGGGACCTGGTGCTTCTCGCTGACTGCACTGTGTTGCCATGGAGGCTGAGTGGAGTGAAGACTGTGTGCTTCCTCCTAAAGACAACAGCGATGTATTTTGTTTGGTTGATATTCACTGACGGGTTTCTGTTGTCACACCAGAACATAGCCCCACCTACTACATATATCAGATATCCTATTTCTTTCCTTGAATCAATTTTTGGAGGTAGGACATGCTTCACTTGAAGCACTTGACTTCTAGTCTTTCCAGATGTATTGTAAGGAGGTGATCCATCATACCCACTGAGAAAATATAGATCATGTGTGGTGTAGAACATCAGATTCTATAATGTAAACACTTTATGTGCTGTGGATATTGTGCCGGTCCCTCTTTTGCCCTGACCTGTCCACATGTGGACTCCACTAACACCCCTGCTGTCCTTTCTGGCACTCAGATATTAGTGGCAGATCCTACAAGTCGCGATGTCGATCCTCTATCGAGTTAGACTGAGATCTGAGGAATTTGAAAGCCCCATCACCTCAAAAACATCCCAAACACAGGGTGCATTATCCTGCTGAAAGGGCACACACTGCAGGAAATATCACTAATTTTTAAGAGTATGCATGGCCTGCAGCAATGTGTACATAGTTGGTATGTGTCAAAGTAGCATCCACATGGATGACTGGACCCCAGCAGATCATCGCCCAAAGCGTAACACTGACTCCTCCACATTGCCCTGTTTCCAAAGTGCTTCCTGGTGCCATGAGTTCCACTTCCACTGCAAAAGAAAATGTAATTTATCTGACCAGGCCACCTCCTTCCATTGCTCCGCTGGTGCTTTTGCTGGTGGACAGGGGTCAGCATGGGCACTCTGCATGGTCCATAGCTCTGCAGCCCCTTGGGACAAGCTGTGATGCACTGCGTCTCTCTCTGCCTCTGTCTATCTGTTTTTATATTTTTTTGCTACTGAAATGATTAATTTATGTTTTCCTGAAAATTGCTAAGTGAGCAGGCATCTGTGCCTGTGATCTGCAGTGAAAAGAAAACAAAATAACTACATCAAATAATGGTCTCTTATGCATGAATTTACATAGTAGTTTCAGTCTTCAAAGTGAAAATATCAACATTTCTGTACTCTTCCCTGTGATCACGGTTTACAAAGCAAACGCCGGATGAGAGCGGCTCGTGTTCTACTGTGGCAGGGAGGGGAAAGCAGAGCTACAATGGAGAGATGGAGGAGGGCTTGAACATGCAACACAAAACACTGAAAAAAGAAACAGCTAAAGAGTCTCAGCGCCTGCGTTGAACCCGCTGCAGAAATTCTTGCACCCCGTAATAATTTAGAAGATATTAAATTTGGATTAACAACAATAGCTGAATTACATTACAAGATGCCAAGGAAATTATTTTCACCTCACTAATGAAATTCATGAAATGATGTCTGCTGCGATTCTCACCTCGAAGTGGGCTTGCTTTTATTTCCCACTCGCGTACACACACTCATGAACAATGCAAACCCAAAGGGGTTGATTAGGAAGTAATAATGGAGGTGCTGCTGTGTCATCCATCACTGAATTTCATGCAGTGTTTCTCCACAGTGTCTATGATTAAATATGGAAATACAGTAGTCACTTCTTTGGTTCAAATAGATAAAACAAATTGTCGTGTATAGTTTATGGAATTTAGACCACCAAAGCCGTTGTACACCGATGACAAGACTGACACGAGTATGTATGTGTGTTCAGATAAGAAATGAAACATCTCATAAGACGAGAATACAATGCTAAATGATTGAAAATCTACACCACACATGTACTGTTTTAGAATTTGTATGCATACAGCAGTGGCCACAAATGGTGAGAGTTTTTTACCTCTGAAACATGATTTCATGTCATAAAGTTGCTGAAATCTGCAGATGAATTTAACTGGAATATTTGGTTTGTCCACCTTTTGCAGCAACACATCTGTGTGTTTAGTGAGAGCTTCAGCTCTAATGTCCTCTCCTTCCTTCTGTGAGTCAAACCAAAGCCTTTGAATGTACAACGCATCTGTCCACTTTATTGTCCAACTCGCCCCAAATTTGTTCAGTGGGGTTGAGGTCCAGGTTTCAGGGCGCCGGGCCGTCATTTTCCATCACTTCCAGCAGATTGCCTCTGGAAGCTCTTCCAGACACTAGAAAGTGTTTTTTAATGTATTTTAAGAGCTATTGTGTTCTGTTAATTTTGGTCACGGGCATTCACATGCAGTGTGAGTTTATCGGTGGAGCAGCTGTGAATTGATACGCTTATGGGAAAAAATAAAAATGTATCAACCTTAAAGTTACTGCATGAATTTTTCAATTTACTGCATGAAAACCGAACAATTTGCTGTTAAATGAACTTTGTGAAGGTCTTGTAACAAGGTGAGCCATTTCCATGTTCCCTCACCTCCTCCAGCTTAGCCAGATCTGATTCATCTCTCCAGGCTCCAGCCTTGACGAGTGTTGGGCAGAGTATTGTAAATGTAACAGATCCAGATAATGGCGGAAGCCTGGCTTACCTTTTGTGCAAGGGTAATATCTTTTTAATGTTCACAAGTCACTGCCAAGTGTTAAGTACATCTAGTATTTGCTGCCAGTCGGTAGCTTTTCATTTTCTACTTCATGATCAGTCTTTAGAATTGTCTTTGTCAGACTTGAGACACAAAGAGCAGCTCGCTTTTATTTTACATGGCCATTGTCAGCAGTCGAGCCAGCAGGTCCTGGAGCTGCACAACCGGGCTGCTTGGAGCTTTGAAAAATAAAATTACATCAGTGCATATTTGTTCCCACAGGGAATAAATACAATATGAATATATTTGTGAGAAGGTGTGCATTAACCAATACCTATGCAGCATTATTAAGATTAATGCATTTTGTCTTTAAATGTACTATAAATTATTATTTCAAAGTCTTCTAAACTGTTAAGAGCTGACAACTTGTTCACGGTACACCACACTTCCACCCCCCACAACCCAAAAACACCTTTAGATGATGATGGTATGGAAGTTTGGTACTCATTACTGTTGACAGTTTATACCTTATGTCCAAATAACCAGAGGATAAATAGTTATAAACTTGAAAACTTGACATTTTCCAATCGTGTCTGTATCAACATGAGGACACACAGATAAAAGTGTGTTCATATAAACATTAGTGCACGTGTTAAATGATGAGTTTAATGTATATGTGCAGCATTCACTCACATGGTAGCAGAGGCCATTTTGCACGCGTGTGCAGTGGCACTGCTGAGTGATCAGCATGTCTCTGGAGTCTTTGCACCATCGGCAAAGACATGGACTTTGAGACAGCCAAGGTCAGTCCAAGATGCGCACACACACTTATAGAAAAAGAGAGAGAGAGAGTTTCCTACACATAAATCACTATCCTAAAATGTTTCTCCCTCACCATCAGAGACAGAATTTGACGATTTGATGCTGCCAGATCAGTTGGATCAGAAAGTTGTTGAAAATATTCTGCAATTTTATGGAAGTGTCTGCATAAGGACATGATTCCCCCAGTTACATAACTGATGAACGGCTTTGTGTGACATAATTCCTAGAATTTATTTCTTACATAGATATTTGAAAGTCTAATTTTTGACCATGAACCATATGTTATCTTCCGAATAATTTATTAAGGTCCAACGAGACCAGCAAGAAGAGCTGGAGAAGCAGAGGAAGGAGTCTGATTATAAGAAGCTTAAGGAACAAAAGGCAGGGTGGGAGGTGGTTAGAGCAGCATCTAAAGTCTCAAACATGTTTCCCTTAACCTAAAACCCGGGATATCAACACAGCAGAGGCCTACTGAGTAAAAGGACATGTGGCATAGCTGGCCTCCTGGTTCGGATAGATGACGCTGCCAAACCGTTTTGCTACTTGTTTGACAGCAGCAGATGTCAGGTTAACAGATCTGATTAGAGTTAGTGACAGTAACAACAAACAAGCCTCCGTAGAGTGTCTGCTGAGAAGCAAAGACCTCTAAAACACAAGTAATAAGCAAAACAGATAATGAAAAAAGTCTTTAAATATGTAATGTACATTCAGTATCCATCAAAATTAGTATTTACAGACAGAACTGAAATAGTGATGTAATAATATTATTCTTTTTTTAGGTCAATGTTGATAAGAACAAATAGCAGTTTAGAAGTTTAGATGCTTCATTTTTGTCACCGTAACAAAATAAGCCTCCAAAACTCACATTGGATACACGTGTTGAATGGCTTCTTCACTATCTACTGCTGACTAACCTTTTCACATTAAGTTGAGTTTTACCTGACACTGGGTATACACATAGGACATCTGACATATCCTGTTTTTTACATGTGCAAGTTCTCCAAGCCAGTAGGTGGTAGCAACATGTGAATTTATTTAAAAAAAAAAATACAAAAAAAAAAATCTATAGTAATGTAAGCAATGACTCGGTTGTCCCTGTCCTCTGTGAAAAAAGTGTACTCTTGCAAAGTTATACAAATCTTAGGAAAATCCTGGCCCAACAATGGTGACTTTGCAGCTGTGTGTGTATTGGGATGTTTGTATTCTCAGGTGCAGTCTGTGCATATTCGCACAGATGTAATAAAACCTAGTTGAACATATCCACTGTAGTATCTCTGTCCCTCTGTACCTGAGATGTACCCTTGCTTGGCTACCACCCACTGTGATGAGATGAATTATTTCATGAAGAGCTGGATTCTCTGTTTAGCATTTACTGCCATGTTATGAAATGCGTAAGATCCCGTGTACTTCTCTCCCTCAGTACTGCTATAACCCTACATGCCCACGCCATAATCAAATGGGGCAGATCCACAGATAAGTGACCACAGATGTTCATTCCCAGAATATATGTGCACATATTTATCAGATTATACTCAGAATGGGTGAGATAACATGTAAACAGATATGTATCTGGTGAGTGTGCTCGTGTGTGTGTGGGTGGGGGGGTGAATGTGCACCTGATTGTGGTGTGATGGTAATTGCTGTGGTTCTGCCAGCCAGCTCCAGTCACAATCATTCAGGAGGGACTACCCCTGATGCTAGTAGCCCAGGAAAAGGAGCCTAGATCAGGCTGACGCACCCTGGCACACCCTGCACTGGCATCAAATTGTTCCCGACAGTGTCAAATGCATCCCTTTGGGGCATTCAGCACTATACCACTGACCCTTTATGCTGCCTCGAGCACAAAGGCCACTACAAAGAGCTCAGAACAAATATATTTTAAAATTGAAGTGAAATTTTAGATTTTTCGACAATATAACCGTCTGAGATTAATTTGGGTTAAGGTTAACGGACTTGGGAATCTCTGCGTGGACTGGAAGATTTTTATAATATTCTGTTGGAAGGTTCTAACATAACATCAGAGGATGACATTCAAAGTAGTTTTTACGTTTCCACCTAAAATATAAGCCCAAGTCAGGAAGTTTTGTGTTGATAAATATATATATTGAATAGAGAAAGATGCAGCAAACATATTAAAAATGGTTGTGGCTGAAGCTGCTGACTCAACCAGAAAATGGTGAATGTTTATTTTTTTCATTAGTCACAGCATCTTTTCTCAGAACTCTTTTCTCAGTTCAGGTGTAATGTCTATACTCTTGGATGCACGCAGTCTCAGTCTTCACTGGCAGCATGGCTGCTATGAGATGTGTTTTTCTTTGACAATTTAACGGAAAACCAGTTTTACAGAAGGTTTCTGCCTAGTTTGAGCTGCTCCATGTAGACTGGCTTGGCTGGCTCTGTGAAAAAGACCACTGAGCTCTAATTAGCGCCAATTAACACCACGATGGTGCGGATTAGCTCTGGTGGTCGTCACCCTCCGCTAAAGTGTTCTGTTGTAATTAGTGGACAGTCTGAAACTGTCACTGGTTTAGTTCTGGGCCCCGTGAGCAAGATCCTTTTAGTTTTAACAAATTCAAAGGCATCAAGTACAGTAGGATCCACAGAAAAAGGAGCCTGCTACTATTTAAAACATCTTTTAGTTAGCTTGCTGAATTATGGGATGGCTAATTACATACTGGTCATGCCAATGAAGCGAAAAAGGCCCACGAGCTGACATATGACACATGGTTCATCATTAGCCTACAGTCTGACACAATCACTATGACCCACACTTAATATGTGTGTTATGTGTGGATGAGCAGGTAAATGTCATAGTGACAATTAGGTCAAAAATTATTTTCCAGATCACATCAACCAGATTGCACAATATAATTAGTTTTAAGACGTCCCTCTAAATGACACCACCTCCTCATTGGATTATTTTATGTTTGCAAAGGTTTGATGGTATGTGGCTATAAACTACAGGAAACTGAGTTGTCTCTGCTGAATGTCTTTCAGTGCTGATGGATTCATGTCTCTCTACCACTCATATCATTGCAACTTAGTAAATTCCTCACACATATTAATGGGCTTTTCCACCACTTTATTCTGATGATTATGATTATATATCAGTAAATATCTCCTACAGGATGTCTTCTAGGCCCCTGAGACTTTGTGAAGTCCCTCAAGGGTCCATCCTGGGACCCCTACACTTCTGATCACACCTGCAATCTAAAAAACATGCATTTTATTTATGTTTTTTTTTTAACCTTTTAATGTGAAAAAACAAAAACAACTCTTTATACTTTTAGGTATTTAGTATTATCTAACCATAATATTGAGGGCAACGCAGTAAGATTTATTTATTTTTTTTTACTATATCATAATTCAGTGTTAATTTTATTGAATAACCTTAACCTCCCTCTATACATATATACATTAAATAACAATAATTATTACTATTTTCTTATGGGGGAATAATTATACTTCGGTCTTTGGAAGACTGGTATTTTTTCCATTTTGCTTTGTGACAGTAATGAAAAGTAACTTTCTGACATTTAAAGAAACATTTATTCAGCTCTTTGTGTTTATTCAGCTGGAGAAGGGTACACACACAATAAATAAATTCCGTTGAAGCTGAACAAAAGTTCACCGAAGGACCATTATTTTTATCCAGTGATACCACACTACACGTTTCAGAAGTGTACTTCACGTGCTAGGATTAAAATAGGGTTAAACCCTATAAAGCTTTGCAGTGTGATACCAGCAGATGTAACAGTGCTCACTCTTTATGAACAGCTCAAAGATACAAACACCTTGTGTAGTCAGCACAGTCATGATGTGATCTATCTGAGGACACTGAGCTGTGTGTTACAACTGTGTCACATTCCATCTTCACAGAGCACAAACTTGTTTTATTGGCTGTTTTAAAGATGAGAAGAGCCATTATGACTCTACCTGGGCCTGGAAATTTGACCCACAGTTGTTTGATGGGTGCCAATCATTTAGATACCCGCATCCTGTCTTCTCAACCTAAACACATCATCTGGGTTACATATGCATTTTGAGTCTTAGTATAAAACACTCCTTTTTATTGGAGCTATTTTAGTTCTACATTATTTTAATTGCTAACTGCTGCAAGAGTCTTCATTACTACAACAGGAACAGCTATGACACAGCTGAAGCTCCAAAAATGGCCCTCTTTCTCAAAATCTATCTGATAAATGACAAGACTGTTTGTGCAGTCTGGCTTCCTGTTTTTGTTTTTTGTTTTGTTTACTTGTTTTTTTTTTTATATATATTTTAATATTTTCACCCAAACTTTTCTATATTGTCTATGTTCACAGCCAAAATGTCCTCACTTTGCTAGGATAATAAGTCTTTTGGTACACAGTGTGTACAAGAGAACATACACACACACACACACATACACGCATATTTCTAGAGAGTGTTCCTTACTTCAAAGCTCCAGTGACGATTATGAAGAGAAATTGTTTTAAATGGCTGCAGTGTGTGGGCTGTTTTATGTCATTTTAAAGGCCCCATACCCATTGGGGAGAAATGAAATGTTCAGACTGGTTCAGGAAAGTAAGAATATTATTTTGTGTGGTTCAGTGTAGGTGGACTCTGTAGCTAGTTTCACACATCTTTATCCAACTTAATCCCATGTACCAACAGCAGTATCAGTGTTTTATTCAAACATAGAAAAATATCTTGCCTATAGGTATATATGCCATGACATCCAAGGGTGCAGGTCATTGATTTTTCTGCTGATTTATGTTTGGAACAGAAGAGTAGCATGGCTCTGCAGAGCAGAGGACAGGTAAAAAGACTCCCAACGAAGATTCAGCAAACCACCCTGACTCATCAAGGGAAAGTGGCATTGGGAGCAGGGATGTGCTGAGCTAGACCAGGGGTTTACTTTAGATATGGAAAGCATCACCTCAATCCCAATGACACACATTGAGCACTGGACTGGTGTTACATCAAGGTTGTTGGAGGATGAACAGGGGTTTGCTTTGTGGACTTGTGATTGTGTCTGTGTGCAAATGCTTGTAGCTGGTGCTCTGGGAATAGTGGGTAGTTGATAGGGGCCATTCAATCTTTGTTACCAACCAGAAGTCCAACAATTACCAGGTGAGACCTTCAGGTCATAGTGGAGCAGTTTGTAACTGAGTGTGAAGCTGTTGTCAGTTAGACAGTGACCTTAAATTAAAACAAATTTTCCATCTATCCCCCAAAACAAGCACACTTCTTCAGACTAGACTTGGCTCTAAAGGCACAGTGGCCCTGAACACTGGTGATGTATCAGCACCCCACTCACCTGCCAGCAGTCTCTTAGAAACAAGGCTTCTTGCCTGAGAAATTAAGTATGGATTTCTAATTTAGGGGAATGATTGGAGATGTGGGTCAAAGTTACACTTACTTCAAGGCAAACCAGCTTCATCATGCCTTCGATCGCCTTTTTGGTTGAGAAATTCTTTTTGGGTCGAGATTATAATGGATAAGTGGGGTCATCTTCAGAGCACTGATGAGAACTTTGAATCATGTATTGTCTTTGTCTTTTGAACACTGTGAAAATGATATAACAGCTATTGTCTTGATTCCAGTTGTTACATTAAAAAGGAGAGAGAGCAAGAGAGATGCAAAGGAATATTTCTGGAAATTCTGACTTTTAGGAAATTAAATTAAATGACTACACACTGTCTTTATTCTATTGTAGCCACATAAAAATCCTTAAGATAAACTTTTCTCAATTTATATTTTTATTTGCTACTGTGGACACCACAGTTCACACCATCATCCATGAGGGTCGGCTATTTTTCCTACTGTGACGGAGCTCAGCCAGACGTGTGATCTGCCTGAGAGGTGTTCTCACACCTGCTGCGTTCAGGAACGAAGGTCAATTCTGAAGACCTCCCTTTTTCTGCTACTATATTTAACTCTGACATGTGTGAAAGTTCCCATACCCCCAGGATTTCATTTCTAGTTCTCAGACAAAGGTCATGTAGAGTGGGTAAAGTGCAAAGCTTTTTGGATATTCGGTTAGCTTAATTAAGAAGACAAAAAAAAAAAAAAAATCCAGAGTGACACTCGTACCCTTATCACATTTTGTTGTGAGCTTGCTATTTTGGCTTTAAACATGTTTGGATCAGTTATTCCACTGTTAGATGTTACTGCGATGTTACGAACATCATTTTACAGAAGCATCACCCAAATATTCCAGTCCTTCCAGTGCCTACCTTCTCCATCCACACTGTCTGTGTTTGTTGTGTCGTGTCACTGTTATGTCTATCCAAGCAACCTCTGCGCCCGCCTGCCATCACCTTGTCAGAACAGTGGCGTGAAAGTCAGGTAACAAGAGGTTGAATTACCGAACAGTGGACCTGTAATCAGACATTGTGTCACTGGTAGTGTTCGAACTGTCCTAACAAAACAACAAAAATGCATCAGGCTAACATATTGGCATAATTGTGGATTTTTATGAGCGGTGTGAACATAGAAATAAGTCTATAATTGGGACAAATTTGCATTTGTGTGCATATGTAAACTATATAACTATTAACTTAACAACAAAATACCATCATTACTATTTAAATGCCTGCACACAGAGCTGATGAGAGAATGTAATGACCCAACTCAGTGATTGCTGTTTCCTAATGAGGTATCATGTTTTCAGAAATGGATTGATGAGCGCTAACACCTTTAGCTAACCGAGCTATGGCTGTACACAGAGGGCATTAGGGTTGTTTTTCAATTCACTATCAAAAATATTGTTACCTCTACACTATTGCAGTGCACAAAATGTTGCATGTGTAAGCTGTAGCCAATAAAATACACATTAACGTAAATGTAACAGCTAACTATTGCTTGACTAGACTCTCAGACTTACAGCTGAGTGTTGACATCTGTGCCATAATGGTGTTGCCATGTAAAACCTTCACACTACTGATGGCGTAGAATGATTGATAGAAATAGTAATATTTCAATCAGTACAGAAAATATGCAAAAAAATCTAATTTAAAAAGACCCCATTTCAGTAAAAATGTCCTATGTTAGTGTGAAACAACAGAATACCATGGGGTTCTCTCTCTTTTTCAAAACACACACAATCTCAAACACACAGAAAAGGAACATTATCTGGAGGCGATGGATCATGTAGATGGCATTTTGTCGACATTATGAGAATGTGGAAGATGTTTTTCTGCATGGCTGAGGTGCTTATCAAGTGAAACTGTCTGTACCACCAACTCAATATATTTTACCCTCAGAGATGAGGCTGGTGCATCAGGGGATCATGGTGGCTTTTGGGAAATAAAACCGTTTCTTAACCTTATTTACTTCTGAAGTCAAAGGAAACACGTAAATTTAATGAAATGCAAGACAAACGGGTGGGATCGAGATTTGGGAATTTTGCCAATGTGTTGTTTTTTTTCAGTCAAACTGACAGAAAATGATCATCATGGTTCAACCCAGCAGTGTTATATAAGTGGACAGGGAAGTGACCGTAAACGTGCGTATACATTTTAAAGAGTAAAAAGGAATTACACAGCATTAGTGTGCTGCAGGAGAAACATGTTGAACAATAACCATATTTAGTCAGTCTTAATAGTTAATAATATTACCTTTAGCACCATTAGCACTTCGGCTGTCTCCAGAACAGTTAACTGATGCTCAGGACTCAGGAGCACATCTCTGTGAGCAAAGACTGAATCGTCACACATGAAAAACATGCTCAGCTGCAGTCGTTTAAGAGTCCAGTGAGCCATACCAGTTGAGTGTCTGGGAACGCTAACTGGCAGGCGTCTGTTTATTGACAGTAAAAGTGTGACCTTTTAGTTGTTTATTCATACACAACAAGCTCCTGCTTACTTCCATAATACACAATAAAATAAGGTTCCAAGTTGATTTTTATCTGATATTGTGTTAGAATCATAGTGAGACTACAATCTGATTAGTTACACACAAGATATATGCAGTATATGTGAACTCATACATTATGCAATTATTAAGGGACCAGACGGGCTCTATGAGCATTTGGGCATTCGATACCTTGCTTCAGGCACCTCGACAGTGCCCACTTTCCAGTGTTTGATCCATAACAGGACTTGAAGCGAAACCCTCTGGATCCATTCCCAGTCTCAGACTGAGCTGCTTTGGTTTTCTCAGCAGTCAGTTCAATCACATTTGCTCACAAACCAGCGACTAAAGGTCTCATCACACATATCCTCACATAAAAATAGTGGGACGCTGGATGAGAATCAACCTCTTCAATGTCTACAGCTGGTGTGAAAGAAGCAGCTCTACGCTGAAAGTGAGAAACGCAGATGAGCGTCTGTAGTTGTGAGAGATGGGTGGTTACACAAAGTGTTAGCTCTGAAAAGTGAGAAGAGGTTGACACAAGGTTAGAAGATGAAAATAGATGTCATATGTCAAGCAATATGTGCAGTAGAACACCGCTGATCAAACCACAACCTTTAATAACACAGGAAGTGTTGTTTGAGACATTCATCTCATAATCTCTTACTGCGATGTTACAGTTTCAGTGACCAACCTGCCCCACTGTTGGATTTTTTAAGCTTATTGCTAAAAAGGGTCACACAATTCTTCAACAGTGAGTGTCTTATGGTAAGAGTATGGTCATGCATCAGTACAAAACCCCAAAATGTAAACGTATCTCTTTTTAGCAGATGATTGAGTCCTCTTAGCTTCATCAGACAATGATCTCCAGGCCACACTATGGCTCTTTCCAACTTTATATAAAAATATAAAGTTATATCCTAGTAAGGACACAGTCAACTAGTGGCCTTGTGACAAAACGACTACTTCTTTCCCAGTGTAAACAGCTCTGTTGCCATGTAAACCCAAGGTTTTGAGTTTTTGGGTGAAAGTTCATTTACATGACAACCTGAGTCTCAGAACATGGTTCTGAGTCAAGGAAGGATCGATTTCCCCCTCCATGTGGTGAAGTTTAAGTAACTTGGGGTGTTGTTGATGAGGGATGGGAGAATTAAGCAGGAGTTTTCCAGACAGATTGGTGCAACTATTGTAGAAAGGGTCTCATAAGACGGAGCAAGCAGTGCAAGGAGCCAACGCTGTTACCAGTTAATCTACGTTCCAACCATCACCATAACACCATAACATGGGCTGAACTTCCATCTGAAGGGTTGCTGTATACAGCCTCCTGGAGACAGGGGAAGGAGCTCAGATATCCGAGAGGGAGTGCTGCTGCTGCTACTGCATGTCGAGAGGTGGCATTTAAGGAGGTTTGATTAGCATCATTCCTGGACGTCTCTGTGGGGACGTGTTCGTCATGTCCAGGTATCAGTAGACCCCAGTTCAAAAGCAGGACATGCTGAAGGGGCAACCTTTGCTTTCCAGGACACGGGTGTTCTCCCAGAGGAGCTGGGGGAGGAAGGTGTGGCCGCCATCATAAACCAGACCTGGATAAACTGATGAAAACAGGGCAGGACAGATATAAAAGTGTTATTTAGTGACACAGTTTGCCTGAACCACAGGAGACAAAGAGACGCGTTCGGATCCTGTTACACATCACCGATTCAATGCATCCCCCTCGGACCACAGTGCAGATTCAAGAAACAGTCAGTCAAGAAAGAGCGAAGTAGCCGCATGCAACGGCAACAATCTTGGAAGAGCAGCGGACAGACAGAAGCGTCCAGACGAACGGACCAGCCTGTGTGTGCTTGGTGGAACTGGGATATTAGAGGGTTAGGAGTTTTTAGATGAGATTTAAGATAGGGGCAGCCATTTAAGAAATCTATCAGCACAGCTTCCTCAGAGATTTTCCTAAAGTTTAGATCTTCCTCAAATTAAAATTCATAATTTTGTTCCTTATTTAGTGTACTGATGGTGTCGTTTATATATGGATGTCAGCAGGATTGATACATTTGATACACATTTATTCGAATGATGCTGCCCTCGCCCCACACATGACAAGATTCAGTTACTTGTTTTATGGTTTCTAAAAACCTCAAAGGGCTCTTTATGTCCCTTTTATAGATGTCCCTGGTGCCTTCTGTTGCCTTTCAACATGATCCTAGCAAATGCACAAGAATAGTTTTCCCTGAAAAACAAAGTTAGCAGGGAGGCTTTCTGGAATGTTCTGCCCTGTTTTCTCATTGGACGTGTTGTACTCTCAGCCATGATCGATATGATCAATACTGCAACGGAGGATATATCTGCGACTTTAATCTCTTAGCCAGCGATGTGTGAGTGGAATACCAGACTCTGGAAGGCAGAGTTATGTTTGAACCGGATGGTAAATTGAAAATTTTAAAAGTGAAAATCAGTTTCAGGATCAGATTTGGGGATTCTCGTGCGTTAGCGCTGCTGTCATTTTCACCACCACAATGATGCTTTTTATGCAAATATTTAAATGACATACGGCTTCAGCAAGGCTGCGTGAGCAATAGAGTTGTGCTTCAAAAACAACTCTGAATTAATTAAGTGACTTATTGCAGGTATCAGACAGATGGTTCAGGGGTAAAATGAGACAGAGACCGTAGTTTTTCATTCGTGATCCGTAATGGCTAACCCTCAGGGCTGACAATGAATCATAACACATCCTGAATTGAGCATCATTTTCAGGATATCCAGACACCTGATACAGGATGGGAACTGTGAGGTAACAGCTGACTGAAAATCATTTTTCATTTGCCACCATTTATTTTGCCAGATGTTCAATTTGCTGGTTGTAATTTAACCAGGGAGGGTTCAGAGGGGCAGATTAGAGGCACAGATGAACATTTCAGCAGCAGCTGGAGACACCAACATTTCCTCCACCTGAAGAAAAATGGACTGAAATAACTAATTAACAAGCGTGTGCTGGAAGGTTACACCATCCCGTACAAATGAAGTTTTAAACATTTAACAAAGAAGAATTTCTTGTAATTCTCTGTGATCAGCAAATTATTATTTTTAATTTTTGTAAATGTTAAGTGTCTATTATTGAGTCCCAAGGAGGAAAGCATATCATTCATTTATCGTTTGTGGTTATTGCTCTTAGCATTAGCAGTAGTACAAATCTGCAAAGAATGCGGCATCCATCCCTAAATATTCAAATAAACTCTTTATTTCTGCGCACCATCATTATCCTTGCTTTACTTACTCAGCCAGTCATGTAAGGCCTAATTATCCTCTTGCATTTGACCTTAAAATACATGTTTTTTTCTGATTAATGAAACATATCCTGGAGATATTTAAGTGTGGTTTCACTTTAGCATGAACTTTTACTCCTCTCAGCGGTGAGTGACTTGTACCGAGCGTTTCAGCATTGAAATCGAGTTGACAAGACGATCGGTGCAGTCACGTCTGTCAACATCAGGGGCATAAAGCCTGGAAACATTCTCTGCTGTCACACACACACACACACACACACACAAACAAACCACACTGCGTTATGTTATGATCTGTGATTAAATACAGCATGAAAAAAGACACAAATGCCAGTGGCAAAGTGATGTCCTCCGCATACAAAGTGAGAACACAGCTACACAACCACTTTCTGTCTGTTTGAAGTCACAGCAATGACCTCTGATGAATGATTCATGGAAATATTTGTTTTTGCTGTGCATGTGCATGTATTCACACTGGAGGCCCCTGAACAATAATTCTGTGCTACCATACAGAAGTTGACAAAAACCAACATATTATTTTATTGTTAATATAATACCTGAGCGGTACACATTTTTCACCCACAATGCTAGTTTTTGTGAAGATTTTTTAGTGCAGGTTTTTACTATTTTGTATTCTGTTGCTGCGTATGCACATATATGTGCGTGCGTGCGTGTGTGTGTGTTTAAATTGTGGAAATTGTGTGACATCTTGGCAACAAGCATCTTGTGCTGCTCACTGCTTCAAGCAAAACTGCTGGTCACGATCTTCTGCTAAATCACTTGACTGAGCCCCCTCATGTGGCCTGAAAGACATCTGTAAACACACACACAACCATTATCATGTGTACACATATAATACATTCCTCCAATGTCACAAGCGCAGAGGACAGTGTTGCGCTGCAGGCTTTTAAAGGGGAAGGCCTATGTCTTCAATGAGCAGCAGAGCACGGCCGAATGAGTGAGAAACCTGGTTAAAGGAAAGGAGAGAGATGGTGAGAGGAAGCGTTCCAAAATAAAAGCGCAGTGAGTGACATGAGCAGTTATATAAGACTTATTTCCATGATACATCAGCCTTCGTGTTGTCACAACGCAGCCCAAGAAAGGAGGCTTCTTCTCTGTTTGTAGCTTTTGTCAGCACCATTATGTCTCGTTTTGTGTTTGGATACGGATAAGTATTTAACCACACAATACTAATACTATTTTTCTTAACCTGGCAAATGCCCCCCCCCCCACAGCTGACCTGAAATCAGTGCCTGGAGGCAGTTTGTTAAGCTGGCTCCCTGGAGAGTGCTTTGCAGATGGGTGTTGCCCAGAGTTGAAGTCTATTAGTTCGAGTTTATTTACAGCCAAATGCCCTGAGACCTGCCTCTGTAATGTTGTTTGGGGGGGAGGAATAAGAGCTGAAATTGAATGAAAAGCACCACAGCACATGCATAATTCATAGATATCATTATCGAGCGCATGCTGACGTACAGATACGAAAACACATAAAAAGCACCATGTGAACACATTCTGGCGAATACAAAGAAGGGAAAAAATGCACGTACACAAGTCATTATGTGTGCTTATTATAAGGTCTTTTCTGTCGTTTATTCTCATCCTGAACCAAGGCCAATTTTCGCAGCATGGCACACATTCACAACAACATCATCGCCAAAGTTGAGGGCAACTCTGACCAAACAAGGAAAGTGAGGAGAACAAATGTGGATCTTCAAGTGGTGGAACTCTCCTTGTTAATTTCCCACTGAGAGGATTGAACTGCCATTAACTAGGCAACATTTCGAGGCAGCTCCAGCCATCATAATGTCTGTCTTTCTTTGTGCAAAGATTTGTAAAATGTTCCAGTGAGTAGCTTGAAGGATAAAAACACTAATTTCTCCCCTTGATCTCTTTATTTCTGGACAGGTCTGCTCATCTTATCCTCTGTGACCTTTACCTTTCTTTGTTAGGTACTTGTGTCCTCGCAGAAGTAAATCAAAGTCCCTCCAGCTACGCACACACACACGTGTGCCCACACATACACACCACAGCATAAGTGTTTAGAAAGTTTAGAGCAAATATACTGTTACTCTTATATACGCGCACACATGCATCATGTACGCATGCCTCGCATATTTTTGGGTTGCCATTAAGAGTGTTTACTGAAGCAGCACCCTGATGGAGGGAAAATTCAGTGGGATTCTCTCGTGAATAGTGAGAGAGTCTGGTCTCATTCAGCAGACAAATGAAGCGCGAGCAGTCTGAAGGGCACGCGCACACACATTAATTTCAACACTTAGCAGGGAGACACGTGCACTTGCTAGCAAAACCACACACACATCCAGGCCGGTGCTCAATGCACTGTGACACCCCGGCAAAGGAACGGAGCTTCTTAATTATTATGAAGCAGCCAGCTGTGTGAGCTGGGGCCAAAAAGACAAGGCAAAAGCATGAACTAGACATGATGCACATATAGAAAGAGAGAGAGAAAGAAAAAACCTGCCTCATAGGCAGAGAGCATCTACAAAGTCCTCCAAACTTTACCAGAAAGCATTGATTGATTGAAATATGCTTCACACACACTTGGAAAAAAAAGAAAAGAAAACAACTGAGGGAGCATGAACGCAAAGAGAAAGGAGGAGGTATTAAAAAGAGATGAGAGATGAAAGTGAACGGAGACGGCTCTCTAATGCTTTTCCTACTTCCCTCCTGAGATCTGTGAGTGAGGTGCTGCCTGTGTGTGTGTGTGTGTGTGCGTGCGTGCGTGCGTGAACATACTGAAAAGGGGTATAGAAGAGCTCTCAGCAAGATGAAGAGCATTGTTTGAGACATGCTCTTGTTATGCCGTGTGTAGATTTCTCCAACTCCCACCGCTCTTTCAACAGTAATTGAAGCCTGAGCGCTCAGACGCTGCGATGTGCCATTTGATCAAAGGTTAGTGCAGGTTGGGAGAGTGAATATCTCATTTTCAAATTGGTTCAATATTATGTTTCCTAGCTATAAACTCTCATCAGCATCACTGAGAGCTGGAGGCAATAAATGACACAGCTAACACGGCTGGCAGGAACCTGTTTCATATTTTTGAAGGGTGATTTTATTTCAATAATCTGCTTTGGAATCAATTATATCCAACAACATCTCTCCCGGGGTGCCATTAGGCTGTCTTACAGCATAAGCAGAATGGCACATGGTAATTTCTTTCCCACTTGTGGTTTTCTGACGGGAGAATTTGGCATCTGGTATGATTTTGAGCACCACTTTGAGTGAAGGTTTGCTGCCAGTGTTCACAATGCTAAAAAGCTAATATAGAGCACGTATTTTAGGCAGTTTATTTAATATCTTGGTTGTGAATACTTCATTCTAATTCTGCCAAAGGAATGGAGCTGATCATGGACCTTCTGTAACCCTCATTCTACAAAAAAATAAAAAACTGGGAAAAATAAAAGCCCAAGGACTGATTATGTATGTCAACTGCACACGCTGCACTGGAGAAGCAGCCATTTGTAAGTTAGCAAAAGTTATGGGGGAAATTCAGTTGTAGAGCTGATGTTCAGCCCTTTTGCTGCCTCCATTGTTTAAGACTTCAGTTTTCCTGAGCGTATTCAGTGAAAGAGACTTCCCATATCAATCTGCAGGGTGATGATAAAGCTTATTCATTGTGTCCTCAGCTGCACGACTGTAGATGCAGGTAGAAGCAGAAATCAGGCCGTCGGAGGAAAGACCAAGAGATGCAAATGTAAAAGTAAGGCAGGGTGATGCACAGAAAGAGAGAATTCCTCTTGGCTCCAATGAACCTTTATCCCTTCATGCTTCATCTTCAAAAACTGCTGTTCTAAAAGTTCAAACAACTGGCAGTGATTGTTATTTTCTGATTTATTCCTCCTCCATATTTCCCTTTTTCTCCTTCTTTCACTTCTTCCGCAGCACTTTTATTTGTCACTGCATTACGCGTTCAAACCCGTAGTCTTCCAGCATTCGTGTTCCCGCACACACAAAATCAATTTCATCCTTTTGACTTGAACCTTCAAATCAGCTCATGAATGTCAGGAGTCCGGCTGGTTCTTACAGGCTGCTTTTGCATTTTCCATTAATGACTTTTCAGCCAACTTTAGTTGGGGCAGTGTGTGGAATTGATGATGCATAAACATACGGTACACACATATACTGTACAGCACATGCACAAACATGCTCACGCTGCCACACACGTAGAAATACAAGATGAAGGAGGAGCGGCGTAGCCTGCAGGCTGCCTGGAGCACTTTTCAAATCATCACCACAGGGGAAAAGAAGAGACCTTCAGTGTCTACAGTGGGACACGCACACACACACACACACACAGCTCTACAAATACACTTTTCTTCTTCGGCGCACATTTAAATCTGTGTAACATCTAAAGGCATCTCTGATCAAACAGAAGATGGTCTGATTCCACTCACACTGAACCGTTTCTGCTTGCTCCTGCTTCAAACACACAGGTCTTTATTACACACACATACACAACAGAGCTTTGAAAGCACAATAAATATTATCTAATGATGCCGTTTCAACTGCTACTTCTGTAGCTCAGCTGCCGGATGTGATTTAATAAAGCGCGAGCGCAGCGACATACTGAGGTCAAGAAAAGTATAAGCAGATTAGGTACAAATATTATCATCACATTCCCACTATATATAAAATTAAAGTTTCTTTAGTTATTTGCTTTAAACACTAGAAAAAGGAGACCTCCATCAAGCTGCTCAGTTCCCGAAACAGTCATCCACAACTCTTCCTTGTCCCATTATCAACATTTATATTAAAAACCTTTTTATTTTGCTAACACATTAACGCTGGCCATCACATAACCTCCTTGGTGGAGGTAACAAACAAAACTGAGCATAAATCATTTATCATTATTTAAAGCAGGAATCTGGATCCAGGAATGTTCTGAATCAAAGCCCCAAGGACAAGGGGCTTTGATCACAACGTACTGGCTAACGTGTACAGTTTTTTTAAGGTCAACAACCTCCATTAAACGAAGACAACTCTGATCCCTCCAAGAGCCTTGATTCTCTAATCGGAATCATAGTTTTTTAATCTGCCTCAATCAGCAATCCCTTCACTTCCCTTCGCCTTGAATACAAGACCAGCAATATACAGTGGCAGACAAACTCATTGAAGGTTTTCTGAGCAATTGGACTATTAGTTTTGGGTGTAAGTCACAATATGTGTGGAAATGAGCAGCTTGGCCAAGGTCTGCGCTCTCTGAGCGCTTTTCTAGTGTTTTTTTATGTAATGAAATGCTGAATGAGTGCTGGAGGCATTTCAGAAGTGGTTTGAGATCTTAGTTACTCAGAAAGAAGCTGCATCGACCTGCACTGAACACATGGTACCAGACAGGAACTTTCTGTGCAAACTGTGTACTGAATATAATTATTACAACACATAGCATATTGAAGAGGTTTTAGTTGTTTTTATTAAATTGGGAATTAAAAATTTACATATTTGACTCTTGAAGACCCCCATGTAAACTCTAAAAATGATGGACTGGCACCCTCAAAGTAAAATTAGGGTTGAGGTGTAAAATAAAGTGGTCAGATCTATTGTCCAATCAAAGGAAAGGATTAGGCTGAAATCACAGACGGTATGGAAGAATATTCCTCAGGAAATACATGTCACACACAGGGAGAGCGTGGCAGTTATTCTACCATTTTACACGGTACAGTTTCATCTGTGACTTTACAGTCAGCATGTGGTTATTATGGGCATCCAAGCAGCGTGGCATGCAGAATTGTTGCAGCTGCAAACGCATATGGTGAGTTTGCAGAGGTTCACTGAAACACTGCACTGGGAGGTAGCTACACTCTGGAGGATCAGCTGAAAAAATAAATCATGAGCATTAAGAAGCATGCTTCAAATCCCAAAGGTGTGAAGAGGAATAGTGTTCAAACACACTTTGTGCAAACTGTACAAACAGGACCTGTTCATACTGAATAAACTGAATTAAGGTGAACAGCAAAGGTGCAGGTTGTACTGTGGACATCAGAAGCTTAGATATGAGTAAAGGATAAAAAAAAACATAAATATTAAAAAAAAAAATCTTCTGTAGTGTTGGCTCTAAGTGTCCAAGAGCCAGATTTTGTCCTCGAAATGCACCAAGTCTCCCACAAAGCACTGTGCGCGCACACACACACACACACTCACAGTGATTTTATTAGTGTGATGACTGTGGTGTGTACTTTATATTAGGAGATGTCACAATTGCTGGGTTTAATGTGCAGTAGCTTAGCAGACAACAAATAAGCATTTGAAAGATGCAATTTTTACTTTCAAGCCTCCTAACAAGTTAGGTTAGCATACCACACAGAATGCAATAACTGGTTCCGGTCTTTCCCTTATTCTAAGATAATAGAATGGCTGCACAATAGTTATTTTGACTTGTCACAGCGGGAAAGGCAGTTACAGTTCACAACAATATAACAGCACCATTCCATTAAGTCTTCCAGAAACAGCCCCCAGTCAGCCAGCTAATGGAACAGCAGGATCCCGGTTCAGTGAAATCCAGCAAGTTCCAGCTGATACCCACGTACAGTCAGCTAACTAGGATGTGAACAGTATATACCACTATACCAGCACTCATTTCATATCAGCAACTGTCAAATGTAATAAAGGAAATGCAAAGTGGAGTTTCTGAAATTGCACAAACTTTAATTTTAAACTGGCTTCGCTAATCAGAGCTGATTGTTTTAACTCCAACTTTCAAATCTCGTCACCTCTGGAGGTTCTTCACACCAGCTTATCAGGCTTTTTCTCAGTCCTTCCAGGATTTTGAGGGATTCTTTTGTGGTTATTGTGACCTATAATGTCTGATTTTGTGGCACCGTTTTCAGAAAGTTGCAGTGAATGTAACAATTCTTCAGCGGCTCATTTTCTTTTCAACAATGTGGTCCTCATTTTAAGTGCTTTACTTTAAAAAAAAAGCTAAAATTTTTAACAGCCTTGTGGTTTGCTTTTGTGCTCCCAGTAAAGGCGTGCTTATCAACAGTTCACAAAGAAGTAAAAACCCCATCTGGTGGATGATGGGAAGAAATCGCAATTGCATCACAGATGCACTGGGAATATTTGAATTTGCATTAATTGTTGCAACTGAGAAATTGTGATTTCCCAGATGCACTGGTTTTCTCACAATTATGGCCACGACTAGCTTGTCATTGCAAGACAGTCCTTTACCGAAAATGAAGCATCTGGAATGATTTCAGCTTAATTTGCTGCTTCCAGACACTGACAAATTGACCACGGGGGCCAGGGGCTGGACCACTGGCTGTAGATCACAGTAAAGAACAGCAAAACAACCACTGGAACAAGCAGTCTGCACACCAGAAAGCTAATGCTTTACCTGAACTTCTGTCATGCATTAGCCATTCCGGGGGACAGTTCTGAGCCAGCTGCATTGTTATGTTATTTTAATTGTTGAGGGAATAAAAACTTAAATGCAGAACATTATTATTCAATGTGCCATGCTAGTAAGAGCATCAAGAGGTATTAAAGAGACCTGAGTTGCACTCAGAGGTGCTAATCTTTTGGCAGTATTTAAATTTAGGGCCAACTGTGCACTGGTTCTTGAAAATGAATGAAATAACCAAAATGAACTGCCTCAAAATGCCACATGGATGAGCTACGACAAGCTTAGAAAGTCACACCTATCAAGTCTTTCGCAGGTCTCTGCTTTTTCTCTGTACTGGGCATTGCCCAACATGAGAACAGAAAAAAAAAGAGTTAGTGATTTTGCATCAAGGTTTTTGTTATTAGTACTATTTAAGACTGAAGAGTGGCGTTAATAATCGATTTAAAAAAATGACTGAAGAATGCAGTTGAATAAAATAGAAATCATGAATTCCTGGCCCCTGACTACCCAGTACCATTTTTCCTTCTTTTATATCAAATTCATCCTTGAGACTTTTAGGTAATTAAAGCACTTCAAACAAGGTCTCTTTGACTGTCTTAATCACAAAGCAGATATATCATCCTCTCAGCAATGGTTCGCAATTTTAAGGTTTGAAATGTGACCTTTAAATACTGGGTTCCCCTTAGACCAATTTAAACAATTTTCAAACATCAGATCAAGACGTTGCACTAAATCAAGTTTCAGATATCTATGAAGACGTAAAATGTGACGAGCACTTAGCGTGACCTTGGGTGCCCTTACAATAGGAGAGGAATGAAGAAAAGCTGACAGTTTATAGTTTTTCTATTAGGAGTGGAAGAAACTGAGACCTAAATACCACCTGTTACAACCTTCGTGCTGTGATGGTAGTAAAGTACTTAATTTGTTTGTTAGCAAAGTGCCCTCATGCATGCTGCCGCCGTCCACCTGAAATGTGGACTTTCTAATGTGAACTTCTTTAGCCAGCCTGCATTTCTCTGTGGTTGCAGTTCCTTTCAGAGCAGCTATAATTTCACTTCCATTTTGAAAGGCAAATGGAAAATGCCTCCATATAATAAAAAAATAAAACGAAAAATCCAGACAAACACCCCCACACATGCTTATTTTGTAAAATCAGCATGCTTTCTGCCTGTCCTCTAAAATAGTCTTGATCCCCTTTGACTGCTGATCTCACAGTTTGACTGCATTAATTTAATGCATTTCAGTTAAAACAATAATAATAGTAATAATAACAAAGCACAAACAAACAGATAACAAAGGGAAAAGCGCCTCTTCAGTTAGGATTTCAGGAAAGATTTGAAGTCTTAACCGGTGAAAATCCTGCTGTAAAATTATGCTAATCTCTTTGAAAAAGAAAAGAGGCTCAGAAAAAAAAAATAATTTCTTTATTTTTCTTTTATAGAAGATGAAATGCAGGAGACAGTCCAGTGCAGAGATGGCTTTCTTTGGAATTGGAATAATGGCACTTAAAGGGCCAATACACAAAATAGGATGAACTTTAAATTGACTAGGAGTCAACACCAGTGAATTTTCTCTCAAAACTTCTGTTCAAAACACGTTGAAGATGCAGCGGCTGATTTGGAATGCTGGTAGAGAGTTCAGACGGATCTATAATGTCTGCAAATGTCAAAGTATAGACTGAAACTAAGCCTCCGGGATTTCCTCAACAACAACTTTTTCTTTCTAATATATAAATTCACATCTACAAACTCTCGCACCTGACTTTTCTTTTTCACTCTTCAACCGAATCCACGCTGTCAGTACGGATAATCTTGATAACACCCGGCACTAGATGCCTCCTTGCCTTTTACGATAAAGGCGATCATTGTTACTGCCCCCACTTGCAACCTCAATTAAATTTAGAGGCCATTTTGTCCTGGCTTTAAAGTGCATCTGACTTACTCCAGGGGCTTAATCCCATAAACCACTACAACCCACTGACATCATAACTTTAAGCCAGCAGGCGAGGTGATGTCAACTATCCTCCAGGGGAGGTAAAGAGGATGCAGGTCTGTTTGGATCGCTGTGTGTGCTGTGTTTGTGTTAGCTGTGTACAGACATCATCACTTGAAGTGTTATAATGACATATTATGATTGTATTTTGATTTTCTTTCTGCCTGACAGCCAACAAAGATGAGATTTAGATTTAATGTTTACTCCCGTAAGGTATTTACCAGAGGAACGCAGGGGAATCTTTAAGCATTGTTGATCACTGTTTGTTCTGAGAGGAGCAGTGGGAGGGGAGCCGCCGCTGTTTCTCTGGAAGACAAAAATGTTAAAATATCTTGAAACAACAAGGCTTCTGCCATTCACTTTGCTGAGATGTGCACAAAATGTATTGAACAATGTTCGAACCAAAAGGGTAAACATGTTGTTCTATGCCAGGTCTCAGTCTTGTTCTCTTTATTTAAGGGTCCTCTCGTGACCCTGACAAATGATGTTACAGTGCAGATATGATTGTTGTTACATCTGCAAGGCGAAATGAAAGCAACTATCAAGCGTATTTGTGGCTGTAGAGGAGATCTGAAGACCTCTGCAATCACACTCTGTTTCTGTTTCTCTGCCCACTGCAGTCTAGTTTAGCAACATCACATTTACAGATGCTTTCAAACAACAGAGGAGGAGTTAAAGTGAGTTACACCTTCTCAAACTCTAACTGATCGATCTGGTCAAAGGTGATGAGTGATGTGTGGAAATAGGAAATGAAAGATTGTCTCTGCAAACAAAACTACTGGATGCTGTTATGATCTCCAATGTTTTATCCTCCTGTCATTTAACTTCCTGTCATAATAAAGGCTTTGTCTGATAGTCAGAAAAATCTCTTAAACACACCACAAAATCTTCATCATCCAAGCTGCATTTAAATAGAATTCATCTGCCCATCCAACACTCATTCTTTGGATTCATCCTTAACCTTCGACTATGAGACCACATCAGTCGGGGCATCCGTGTGTGTCCTGCAATTTGGGGAATCTATACAACAGCGTCATCGACGTATCAGTCCAGACCTGCAGGCCAGCAGGATGGGGATCAACCCCGCAAACAACAGAGGAAAAAAAAAATACCCAACATGCCTCTGTAATGTTCAGAACAAGGGATTAGAAGGTTCCTACTGACAGGATTAAAACAATACATCCCTTTCTTCGTCCTGCTACACCACATATTCTATTAAGCAATGGTGTTTTTCTTTCCTTTCCTTTCAGCAGCTTTTCTCTGCAGAGTTTTATCCCACTCCTACTATTGAATGTTTAACCTGGGCTTTGGTTCTTCCGCTCCTCTGGTGAGATTATGTCAATTCCGTCTAATCCCAAAATTCCACATCAGTGCTACGTGTCTGAGCTGTTATTGTTTAGCAAGAAATGCATGTTTCCAGAAAGGTGGGGGATTTTGACAGTCTTTTCTTTTTAAATGAATCAGAACAAATGGAATCAGACCAGAGAGCATTTCAAAACATGTGCTCAGAGCAGAATACATGACCGACAGGTTGTATCTGTCACAGGCACCTGAATTCATCTCGAAACTAATGGACTCAATCAAAAACAATTACCCATCAACCTGGAAAAGGAATAGTCAGAGAAGATTTGGTCATTACTGTGACATGAGAACTAATTTAAAAAGAAAATGATTTGGCTTGAAAGGGCAGCAAAATGTGCCAGAATTGAGCAGGGATAGCGACAGTGGAAATATATGAGCTCCCCAGTTTGTGACATGGATTAAGGGCCCAACCAGTATCATATTAGAATCCTTAAGTGGGTAGGAAATAAGTGTGAACAGGAGTTAGGACTTATGTTCTCACAGTATGATCCAAATGTAATTAAAAGATTGAGTGATAGAGTTGCAATCAGTGTGACAGCCAGAGATGATAGTGGATGTTGACACAGCTGATATGTGGAGATGAGACGACTGGGCTGTGACCACACTGATTGGTCTGATGTAATTGGAATGTTGACAAAAATAAACACTGGTTCTAGAGGGCATCAATTATTCTAAATGCCTAGCCTGCCAGGCAAAGGCAATCACACCCGCATAAGCCCCCGAGCTATCAATAATCACACACACCACCCCTCCGGCAAACAGAAATGTTTACACATAGATAAGGCCCCATGACAAACTCCTGTCAAAAACACAAACTGCTCGACATGTGAGGCTGCCATCAGGAAAGAAGCAAAGACAACAGTAATTGCACCCAAATCACTGAGGCAATGGTAATCAAATACGGAATGCCTGGAAGCGACCAAAGCAATAATCAAAAGCGGACTGCCATCTGCGGTCTGCTGCCAGGCCAGGGGTGGGCAGATATTCTCAGGGAAGACGCTCCTCTGTTCAGGATCTGCTGCAGATATCTTAACCATGCCTGGAGGGCTGCTCCTGGTTCCGGCCAGTTCACCTTTAGATTGTAAAACACAGCAAAGGTTTCACTACGTTCTTTCAGTTACATGGGAAAAAAAGGATTTTCTTTCATCTGTAAATCGTTCATTTGCTTCTTTTTTGACCTTCAACTCTAACGTTGGGGTCCTCCTGCCATCCAGCATCTCCAGACTGACACTTCTATAAGCTGTTGGGGGATTTTCATTGCTGTCACACAGACTCTGTGTGACAGCTCGCCACCAGTGGGCATCTCTGGTCTCTGCGAGCCACAGGACACAACAAGAAGGTGCTTTTCCTTTTCATTGTTGCTGCAAATCAACTTTCAACTTTACACATCATTCAGAGTTTTTCCTGCTTAGGACCATCTGTTTTTGTCTGTCTCTTTCTATGTGTGCGTGTGCGTCAGTCCCCGATCACCCCCAGGAGCTATACATGTCTTGCTCTTCTCCCAAATCTCCCTGACCTTCCTCAAATAAACCTATCAGCTGTAATCAAGAGCTATCTCATCCTCTCCACTCCACTGGCTCTGACATATGCACACAGACTTGGAAAACACACTTACGCACGCACGCACACACACACACACGCACACACACACACAAGCATGGAACTTTCACACAGGAGTTTACTTTCTGCACATGTTGCAGACAAGGATGTTTTATCCATATGCAATCAATGCAATCAATGTAAATATATAACAGTATCAGAGTCTTCTCCTGGCTGAATGTTCAATTACTTTTTCTGTGTCATGTACATTTAGACATGCAAAAGTGTCTCTGTAGTGTTTTTGTTGTCACCTCTGATCATAGAAAGTCTTTATATTCCACAGCTGCATTCTTCCTGTGGTGCTGGAGCGACTACTCATCCACATTGCCTCCAGGATGAATTAAAAGGTTCGTGTAGGTTTCAGTCAATATGGAGCAAGGTGACTCCTATTATTTGGTTTGGAGACATTTAACCTCTGGACCCAAAGGCTTTGCGTGTTCTAAGAAATAGTTTAGTTTGGTTTAGAGTCACAGGCCTATATTTCATATATACTTTTGTTCCTAAACATAGTTTCCTTTTTTCAGACATGATGTTTGGGATAGTGATAAAGACAACCATGGCCTCCTGCATAAACACAAGGCCCTCAAATCAGCTCCTCTTCTATCCCCTGTTGAAGCATTTCCCTTATCCAATTTTGCATAAATTAACTATACCTTAAAATTTGAATCTTTGATTGAAAAAGAGAGGTTTAAGTAAAGGCTAATAACCTCTCAACATGCTTTAGAAGGGATGAATGCTAGTTTCCTAATAAAGAAAAAAGAAATGTTGCGATAAATATTTTCTATTTCTTACCAGCAATACTGACGGTGTCTCCCAAGAGCATGTTGCAGTACATCCCTTTAGTCCCGAGGCAGGATTATCAGACAAAATGGAAGAGAAAGTGAGAGAATGAGAGAGAGGGAGATCCAAAGAGGCTAGGGTTTTGTCAGTGGGTCACACGGTGGTGGCACAGTTAACTAGCTAAGGTGATTAAATCTAGCAGAGGTACAAGTCACATTGTCAGCCCACATCAAAGTATAGCCGCCGCAGCAAGAAAAAAATAAACCACCCATGACAACTGGCAGCTAAATGAGATGTACAGATGAGGAAAAGGATGACATTTTAAACATAAAATAGAGACTGGTAGAAAAGGCAATAATGTGGCAAAAGAGGTGGGAAGAGCATGGCGCTAACAGAACGGCATGTCTGTAGCAGCAGCAGTTTGATAGTGAATCAGATTTGATTGTTTTTATCTGTGTAAAAGCAGAGTGTCATTGACAAGCACTTATGGTGTCGAGTATGAAACAAGCTCACTGACCTTGTGGTTTGATTATCTGCCTTGAGATGGAAAATTTGTGGACTCACTTCTAAGATGGTAAATTGTACGCTGTGGACTGTATAATTGCTTTTGGAGTAGAATGCGCCAATTGACCTGTGTACTTGTACTCGAAAGTGCACATGACACTTGACATTCACTTATGAAATGTATTTGCATTCTGCCACATGCACATGAATGGAATTCAGATGTGGAATGTAAATTCCACACATAAAACACAACAGATTAGCTTAGCATAATTAGCTAAATAAACCAATCCACTTCCTGCATCTCATCAGTGGATGTGCTGTATTCAGGGTATATAGATAGTCTGGAAGCCCCACAAACGTCTCCCTGGGGAGATGTTTTGAACATGTCCATGCAGAAGGAGACCCGTGGCAGACCTAGGACGCACTGGAGAGATTATTAATCATGACTGGTCTGGGAACACCTCAAGGTTTCTGCAGAGAAGCCAGTCATAGTGACTGTGGAGAGGGGAGTGTGGGCCTCCCTGCTGAGCCTGCTACCCTGCAACCTGGACCCAGATAAGCAGTTAGAAGACAAATACTTTTAAAGCCTGTGTGGGTTTGGCCCCGAGTTGTTGACCATGAGCCAGCCCGAAACGTTCCCACTGTGGAACATTTATGTTGAGTTTGAAAGCGAAAGGTGTCCGGAGACAAGTTAACAGTATTAGTAGGACAACTTGCCTGAGGTTATAAGGCTGAGTAGGTCAATTCATTCTTTTAAATCTGTTCTTAAATGTTAGTTTTAAAGCTTTTATTAAATGTTTTATTGCTTTTTTTAACATACAGATTTCAGCTGAACAGCAGCTGAAAAGTTTACCATTGACAGTGTAAGTGAATGCCTGCTTTTGCTGTCTTTACATCTTTGCTGTCTCTAACGTCTTGTTCGTATTTTCCACTCGGTTTGAACTGACCTTACATACTGCCCATGCCATCCTGCCTGTGTTCAGCTGTTTCTCTCCTTCCCATAGCACCGGGAAGGGCACAGAGCACTGACAGTCTGGGCCTCATTAGAACAATATGTGTGATACCTTTTACAGTTGTCACAGTGAGGGGGTAAATTTGGCTGCAGTGCCCCCTCTGGCAGGAGGCCTGTCACATCAGTGACCAGTGCCTCTTTGTGATTTGCTGTCGCCCATGGTTGCTGACTGTCTAATATGTGCAAAGCCACCACCCCCCCACACCTTCCCTGCACTAAGATAATTAAAAGCAGATCTTTTGCAAATTAAAAAAATGTCATGTACAGTTTTATATTAGTAGTAGTTTCAACAGGCACTCACCACTGGATATGACACCAGTGTTGCTACATTTACATGGAAAAAATAATCAGACTACTGATTACTGATTCCTCCTCTAAGAAGTAGTTTAGTTACTTTACTGATTACTTGATTTTAAAAGTAACTAAGTTAGAGTAAAAGTTACAGTAAAATACGTAAAAGACAACAACCAATTTTTTAATCTACTATTAAATTGTGTAATGATGGCACGAAACACTGCGGTCACGCTATCCACAGTTTGAAAATATTTTTTTTTTAAATACTAACATTATTTTTTTTCCCTTTTTCTATACAGACACTGCAGAAATGAATGATTCGTAATCAGAGACTGGTTTTAACAATTTTTAATCTATTTTTTTTATCTTTAAATGGTAATAAAACAAAGTACTGGAAGCTGTATGTATTTACATAATAAAAATACGATTAAAAATCAACTTCTATGTATCACCGAGTGTCAGAGTTGCACTTTAATGCACCATCAAAATGCTCACTCGCTTTAACATACGAAGCGATGTAGACAGGCACTCAAAATTAAAGAGTAGATAGCGCAAATGTGTCTTTGAAGCGCAGATGGCGTGACCACAGTCATGAATCGAGGGCAAATCAACCGTATTTAAGGGCAGCATTTCCTCCACAGCATACTGTCTGACCAACCTCTTTAATTCTTCCCGACTAATGGGTTTTGGATTTGCACCGCCACCGAAGTCCATCTTTTGTTGTTTGGCTGGTGGGGACCTCCTGCAATGCGTCGCTGCTGCTGCTTTCTGCTTCCTGTTCTCCACAAGTTTAACTGTGCCATGCTGCGACTCAAGGTGTTTTTTTTTTTTCAAATTTGACATGAGTTTTTGGAGGTAGATAAACTTTTGTTACCACCAGCACAGAGTGTAAACAGAACTCTGATATTGTTATCTTTAGCAGAAAAAAAAGTCAAAACAGTGATTGTATTTCCAGCTAGAAAATGCGTATCTCTCTCCTGTCTCCATTTCTGTTCCTCCGGCTAAAAACATGACTTAGCGCATACATGACGTCACTCCGAGAAAAATAAAAAAAAAGAAATTTACATGTTTCTAGGATGGGAAAGGACTTATCCGAGTCACCGTGCATTACTATTTATAAGTAACTTTAATCTGACTACTGGTTTTGAAAAAGTAATGCCTTAGATTACTCGATATTGGAAGAAAGTAGTCAAATTAGAATACCGCGTTACTTTGTAATGCATTACCGGCATCACTGTATGACACAGACATGTTTGTGACAACAAAACCGTGTTTTCTTCAAGTCTTGGGAGATAATTGTGGCGTTTACCGCAAACTGTCAAATCACGTACTTGACATTTTAGGGCTGGAGTCAGCTGAGGAGCTCTGGAACTGTTTCAAACCTCACCATTGTTTGGTGAAAGTCTCATTGATTATGAGCTCACTGAAGATTATAGAAAAGTGTTTATTAGAATGTCAGTAAATGTTAATTGCAGCCAGTGGGAAGAGGCATATTGGATAGAGATAGCAATACTATAAATGCAATCTATAAAACAATGACATACACCTTCTGACAGGGCTCATGACCAAGAGTCTATATCAGTTTCTTCATCTGTCAATAACCCATTCCTCATACTGCTTCTGTTTACTAGCTTGTTCATCATTGTAGCACAAAGCAGGTATCAGACAGGTGCACAATTGTGCATACCGAGGAGGGAGAAATGCTCTATAACAGAAATGTCAAGATGTTTTAAGAACAAAATATGCCTCTGCATACACTACAGCAATGAAATTGATGAAATATGACCTCGGCTACTTCTTTCTGTACAGTGTTGATGCATCAGAATAATGAAAGGTGCTTGGTCAGCAGAAAAGGGGGAAGAGGGGAAAAGCAAGTCCCGGAATCATGCAGAGCCACTTTTATGGTTGCTATAATCAACTATCAGCAGTGGGAGTTTTATCTGTGTCTCTCTGTGCACTGGATAACTGTTAATGTCAAGAAGCAACCCCGATCGTTCCGTTTTAACAGCGAACCATCATAACGACAGTAAAGAATCAATAAAAGCTGCTAATTAAATTGACTCATTCTTCACCTGTAGAAAGAGAGAGGAAGTGTGTGGTGAAGGTAATTAGTAATTTATAAGGGAAAATATTTAATGACACACATGCTCATCAGGAAACGTTTTTCTTTTCTTCTCTGATTATGTAAGCACGGCTGTGTGGTCTTATTTTAGCTGCTAACACATAGTCTGAGTACTCATGCTAAAGGAGAATATGGGTGCCAAATATGTACATGTAATTTTACTATGTTGAGAAAATGCTTAATGATGCCATTTAAGTGTTTTTTGAGAACCTGGGAATCAAGTTTGGTTTTCAAGGTGATTGTTAATGAAGCAATGAGCAAATTGATGAACAATATGATTGAAAATGTCAACGTTAATGACATCATTTTCAAGTCAAGTCAGCTTTATTGTCAAATATGCTATACATGCTCGACATACCGCATAGATGAAATTGCAGTCCCCTCAGACCCACGGTGCAAACAATCACAAAATAGGCACGATCAATGGCCTTTTTCTGAGTGAACTGTGAAAAGTGCTTTGGGAATCTACAGGGACATTGAGTCAGACCACCTTTGAACTGTCAACATATGAACGTAAGAGCCTGTCGAGAGTCCCTGTCGCTTAATGATTCACTAGGATTGTTCCCCCGTTTCTGTGCAAAGGTGATGAAATTCTGAATGAAATGTGAACAGAGATGCCAAAGATTGTGAACTGCAACCAGGGGCGCTCAGAAGAATAAAGAAGCCCTTGAAAAGCTGATCATTCTCTTAAATAATAAATGTTTTTTCAATAGACTCATTTTCCAGTTATATCTATGTTGAATGAAGGAACTCAAATAATATTGTCGTTTTTAAAAAAAATCATCTACTACAGCAGCTCATCGTGGTCAACCATGGAAATAAACTATTTATCGTATTGGACTGGCTCTCGCAAATGGTGCTAATCAAATTGTACCGAATCCACTGTGAAATAGTTTGATGAATAACTGATATATAGTTGCAATACAGTTAGCGAACAGTTACTCAATTACAATATGGAATATATTGTCATTGACTGATAAATACGACTCAGTTCTGACTTCCTATTCCTGCTGATGAGTCTGACTGGCTGACTTCCCTTCAAGTGAACCCATGTGCCTACCTATTTGACCGTTAAATAATTTTTTGGGTTTTCTTTTCAGAAAGTTGTGTTTCTACATAGTTGCAATGAACTGATGAGGAATTTATTAGCTGTCATGAAGAAGAGCAACTCAATAAGCTAAGAAAGTAAACTAACTTAGTTAATGTCTTACATCATTAAATGAGAAATTTTCCATGAGCACTGTATGGGTGTCAAGAATTTCTGTGCTGTTAGTGACTGTATCAGTGGGTATTCATTGAGATTAAGACTGCAGAGTTTGTGGCATTTAAGAGCAGAAATATAAGTTCTTGCAGAAAAAAAACCCTCCTCTTCAGTGTGGATGAATGGTGAATGAAGGCTGATGCTGCAATTATTTAGCTGTCTGAAATCTACAAAAATAAATGGTCGACATTATGGATCCGAGTAGAATATAATGGTTATATTTACGCTCTCTGCTGCCATATAGATTTTTATGTCAGGGCATGTGACTGAAAGTGTGAGTGTACGTGCGTGCATCTAGCGTGTGTGTGTGTGTGTGTGTGTGTGTGTGTGTGTGTGTGTGTGTGTGTGTTGATCAACTGTAGAGACAAAATAACTGAATCAAATGATTCAATTCCATTTTCTGTATTTTTCTATTTTCCTGACAGACCGTCATCCCTTCATATTTTTCTGGCGTATCTGCGGGGGTGATATGCAACCCTTCTTATCCGCTAATCTATTTTGTGTGACCTCTGTTTCTCGGTTTCTTCTCATTCTTCTGTCTGTCACTTATCTCCAGTTGTGGCTCCCCTCAATGAACCTCGTTCACAATAAGTCTATTACATGCCCTATCCATTGCCCTTTCTGTGTTATTTTATTCCTCCATTTCCCTGGAATCGACTTGCACCTCCATTACCCTATATGTGTACCTGTTTGCCATTCCCTCCCCACGCAGCAGCCCCTCGTCTTTGCATCCAATTTTTCCTTTTACTTCGCTCCAATTTCCTCTCCCCCTTAGGACCATAGCCCTACCTCATGAAAGAGTCATCAGCATTACATAGCTCTTAATAACAGCTAATCTGTTTAAGCAGCCACTAAAAAGGTCATGGCATCAGCTAGCAGGGGACCGAGTGAGTGAGAAGGAGTGGTGTGGAATAAAGGATTTACAACCAACTGCAGCGGAAATAAATACGAAGGAGGAAAGGGAAAGGGTGCAAAAAGCCTTCATAACTAAAGACAGATTGACTTTTCCCCCCCAAAAAATTAAAAAACAATAAAGTCTGCTTACTGGTGCAACATGTACAGTAGCAGTGTCATTAGTGCGGCTATCTAATATAAGTTTTCAATTGAAGTCCAGGTTCGGTTCAATGGAAAAGTGATTTGTGAACACTCAGAGTCATCAGATCCTATTATGGCCCCTGCAAATTCTCTCATAATGACTGTACAGAGACACCCGATGGTAAAATCAATCATGGATCTATGCCCTTATTGAGAAACCATCAAAGGCAGAGAGGAAAGTGAGGAGAAAAGATCAATACGATACAGCAACAATGAAACAGCTTTTACAAGACCAACAGCAGACGCCTCCTGACGAGGTCAGTCCGACCACTGAGAACAAATGTAGCTAATGATGAGATGCTTGAGAACTCACTCACATTGTCAATGACATCTTAGAAGCTGTTGTACTCAAGTTCTAATGTTCCTGCACATTTTTTAAAAAATTACACAACCAGTGACCTTGACTGATAAACACATTTTGAGTGTGTGTCGGAGGAGGTCCTGAGATGTAGTGTTAATGTGAATAAGATGGAGAGACAAAAGTAAGAACATTTAAAATGGAAGCCCAAGGATGTTTTGGTTCGACTCAGGAATAATGGCAAAAGAAAATCTACCTTTTTTATTCACACCCTAGCCAAATGTTTGCATTTGCGTTGAGGCTCTGCCAAAGAGCCTCGTCAAATATATTCCCACTGAAAGTAATAAAACAGGGCAATACATGCAGATTGCAAGACAGGCTGCAGTTTATAGTGACTGTATGTAGTCGCGTTTCCAACGTCTGTGGCCAGCTCATTAGATTTAAAGGACTCCATGTATATCACTGCACATAAATGTCTCTTTAAAATATGAAGCAGAAGGGTAAAGCTGCAGACTTTAAATGCATTTATTAGCCTTTCCACCCACAAGACAAGCACAACATTATTAGAGTGGCTTCGTTATCTCCCAAAAGAAGAAAGCAGGGACTCGGCGTAAAGTGTTTCCTACCTGCCATCGTGAATATGGGCATTTATATTTTTGCAAACCCTGCAGTTTGTTTTATCTGCTTAATTAGGTCTCAGCAAATTATGTATACCCTTTGTTTTTCAAATGCTTTTCCTGTTGATCATTTCAAACTAAATCTGAAAAAAGGTCCATTGGAACGGTAACACTGGTCCAACAGTATTTGCTACATTAACCAGTCTTTACACACTTCCACTGGTCAGGTATTGAATTCTAAGGTATTAATTTCCTGTTGCTGCTGCTGTGCTTCAGTCATCATATCAGCATTCCTAACTATAGTTCAAGTGTTAAAGCACCTTTAGTGTCATTGAATTGACATAGCTATTTTCATGTTGTTCTTCAGCTTGTGCAAGTTAAAACACAATCAAACAATATGCTCTTCTGAGTCGTAAATTATGTTTGGTTCACATTTTCAATCCAAATTGTATCTGTTGTTTATAAGAAATATTTCTTGATTAATGTGCTTACTTTGCCTCCAGTTCAGCAGACAGCACTGTGCAACAGCCACTCAGCAGTGTAAGAGTTGGATTATTACTGACAGAGTGAAACTTTAGTTCTCTTTTCACCAGAATTTGTAAGTTTCTTTTCAAAAAACATTACACATCAAACCGATTAGAGTCCATTATTTTCACTTCAGAATGGTTTAACCACTCCAGGGACGTGCAGCCTTGGAATCAAGCAACAGCCAATCAGCAGTTCAAAATGCTTCCTTTAATCTTTCGCAAACAACACCCACTCACAACCTGGCAACAGCCAGTCAGCATTGTTAAATACTCACTTTGATCTTCTTTGTAACCAGGCAACAGCCAGCACTGTGCACAAACTGTAAAGACACATCCCAACATATCATGATTTTTAAGAATTCTGCCACATTTGAAATTTGTCTCAACAATGTGCCCTCATTTTTTTCCCTTTGTAAAATACATAAAAGTACACACATTTTACTCTTCGTGCCTCTGAAGAAGGGTAACCTCAGAATGTGTGTTTGTGTCGGACAGTGGCGTAGGTGCATGCTGCAAGAAGGATTTTTTTTTTTTTTAATTCCTGTGAAATGAAGAAAGAAGGAAAAATCATATCCAATATAAACATGGATTTAGTTATTTCACTTATTCACAGAATCATTCCCCAGCAGACAGGCCAGTGATCACGCTGTGGTGTGTTTTTTCTATGTTTCTAAGCAGGTGGACACCCCGTTTCCCAAAAATAAAGACAAAAAGCCACTTCAGAACTCAACAACTTCTAGCACCCCACGGGATTTAGGGGATTAGGTGGGAGTGAGAGAGTGAAAGGAGAGAAAAAAACTCGAGTGAAAGACAGAAGGAGGAAAATAGTAGAGAGAGAGAGATTGGCCTCCAATTTCTATTCCTATTGTGGGCTGTGGGCCGTGCTGTCTGAATAGCTATGCTAATAGGCAGCTGAAAGTACGAAGAGATAACACAAAACCCACTTGACTTTCTGACACCAACTTGAATGAGGCCACAGCTTTCCGTAGTCTCGTTGTTATTCATTGGGGCCCTGAAAGAAGTCAGCCTTACGCTGGACAGATATTTTGTCTTTGCTCTGAAGTATTTGGGCAGAGAGCAGGTTCTGCTCCTTGTGGGTGACTATTACAATTGGCAGATTTAGTATTAATTATCATTGAAATGCTTGTCTCACTGAAGAGGGTCTGTTTGGAGGGTGGGACTACAGATTAGGTCCCTGACGTTATGCGGTTGTAGAGATTTAGCCTAATCTTGGCCAAGAGGTCAGCAACTGTTAGATTCAGTCAGCTGCTGCAGATGCGCTGGTCCCCAGTATCATTTCATGGGAGATGTTGGACATTTTCAATTGGGGTCAGTCAGAGGGGCGACCCCAGGCTTCTCCACACTAGTTAGCAAAGCAGGCAGTTTATTATGACTGACAGGAATGTTTTAAAACAAAGCACCACTAATCTATACATTGTAACTGCTGATGAATCAAAATTGTTAGTGGGTTATGGATATTCTAATAAAAGATAAAAAAAAAAGCATAATTCAAAGGTACAGTTGAGCCAGACTCAAATTTGTTCAATAACCAGGAATACTTTTAAGTTTGTTTTCCAAAAGACTGAGGTGAGAAGGTTGATTGTATCATTGTCGTTCAAAGTTAATTAGCTGGTTCTCCATTAAACCACAGCAGCATCAAGTGGTTTAGAACTTTAATCAACATTGACTTTGCACTTTCATTGCACCTTCAGGCAAATTTGGAGGGAAAAATGATTTCATGATGTTAAAGCTGGAGGATAATAAAGGAAAGGCACATATTCAATATCTGGGAAAATGTAGGGTTATTCTAGGTGAGCTAGATTGCTGGATTAGCATCACAGTCCACTGCAAGTCACTTTCAAGTTCCCAAACGTCTCACATCAAGATGCGACTGTGGCATGTCTACCCACGCCTCTGTAAAATAGTGGTTTTTATTGTGTTCCACAGGACTCAGGACTCTCTATTTAAGAGACTGTGAATCATGAGAGGAAACACATTTTTGTTTTTTTTTTGTTTTTTGCTGCCATGTGTCTTAATTAAAGCGGCCGTATGAAGATCCACGTCGCCACATCCAACACTGGCAAAGGCTCCTGCTTTATATTCACTCAAAATTAGCTTTCAGTGTTGTTGTAAAGGAGCCCAACTGTGCTCAGAATCCAGCGTCTTTAAGAGGAGCTGTGATGGTGAAGAAGGCACAGTAATCCTGGTGAACATGGCGTAAAGACGGTGTAGGAAGTGACACAATGTGGACAGATGATTTGATTAAAGGGCTGCTGATGGATGGTGATTAAAGGATAAGTTTTGTCCCATATCTTTTAGGCAATGACAGCTGAAGATGGCAGCTCTCTTCTATAGAGGAGAAACTTGCAGCCATCACAGGGAGCAGTAATGAGAGGAGTCTGGAGGAGATGGTTTTCGTCCTACCATTCTAAGCGATACAGTAGAGTCGTGTTTGATCAACATTCAAACAGCATCTTCCTTCTTCACACATCAGGCAGAAATCTATGACTGGTGTCATGCAGCTTTTTATTTATTTAATATTTTTTTTTAAGATTAGATGTAAGAAAACATTTAGATTCCAGCTGGGGACCTACTGTATCATTCAGCACCATTCCTCTGCTCATTGGGACCCTGTTCAAGTGGAAATAAACAAGATCCTTCAATGTATAGAAAACTCTTAGGTCAGATCATAAAATCCCTTAAATGCTAAACCACATTAAGACAGATTTTTCTGCCATTTTGCTCCCAAACATTTTTTCTTTGCCATTAGCCAGGGGTTCTAAAGGGATCCAAAGGGATTCCAGCAAACTCCCTGAAATGTGTTTGACAATTTTGTCACCTCATACCAGCAATGATTGAGATGTTTTTGTTCCCTTTAATATAATTCATAATAAAATTCCTCTTATTACTGGAATAAAATCTGTGTCTGAGAGCATGAAGATAACTCATGGTCTAATAATGGAAGTCAATTTGTGTTTGCTGAGGCTGGTGTGAACCATGGAGAATCTGGCAATTTAAACGGACTTACAGTGGTGTGTGTGTGTGTGTGTGTGTGTGTGTGTGTGTGTGTGTGTGTGTGTGTGTGTGTGTTATATAGAAAATATTAAATGACAGGTTCTTTGTTTTTTCATGTACCTTTAACATCTAAACCAAAAGTATATCTGGAATCATGCTCAGTTTAGGCTCCATCCATCTTTGACCACTTTTTCCTTTAATGGGTTACTTTTATGCCGGAGCCGATCCCAGCTGCCCTCGGCGTAGACATGGGGGTTACTTCCTGGCCACGTAGCCAGCTCATGTCAGAGCTAACAAGAAAAGCAGTCGGAGAGCTCAGACCTCCACCAAGCATCTCATTTCCCCAGATATTGTGATTTACACCCAAAACAACCTTGTATGTGTTCATGTAGGGGGAGCAGGTGGCCCAGCCTTCTCGCTTCCTTTAATGGACGTTGTTGAACTTAAAATAACTGTACAGGTTTATCAGTACCAGTAGTATGGTATATATATGTTCAGTAAAAGGTAAAAGGTTGCTAACATAGGTTGCTTTACGATCAAAGTCTGTTGGGTATGATCTTTGGAAGATCAAAGGTTAAAGTCCCTCCGAAATCCAGACCATCACCAAAATCACCTGGTTCTCGGCCCATTATCAATACTTCCTGAAAATTTTATTGAATTTTAACAGTTAACAGCATATTTCCCTTTTTACATCATCAGGTGTATTTTTCCTTTCTGACTTTGTGCTGCATACAGGTACTTAAAACACTGAAACTTCTTCAAGGGCACATCCAGACAAGCAGAGGTGAACATTGTCACGGTTGTGCTCGAATGACCCACAAGAATTTCAAGCTTTTTTTTTCACTGCTGGGTGAGCCTGTTGTCTCACTGTGTTCAGCCCCTTCTCAAAGGAAAATGGTTTCATCACCGTGGTAGCAGCCACATACCAGGAATAAAAACTCAGTCCTCTTGATATTCTCTCCATTGTTGTTCAGGAGATGTTGCTGCAATAACCAGCTACCCTGAGAAGCAGACCAAAGATACAGAAAATGTCAGCCATAGTGCTCTGGAAATGGATCCATTCAGCCCAATGCCACTGGTGATCAGCACAATGTTGGCAGAGAATACAGACGTGAAGACAATGCGCTCTTCAGTGCACCTTCACAAGGCTTAAACCTTTTTATTCAGCCACCAATGCCACCAACAGATGGCATTGAACACATCAGAGCCTTGTTGAGAGGTGCAGGTTTTTGTGGTATCGCTGAAATGTCAACGCCAAGAAAATATAGCAATCGTCAAGAAATTGACAGCAGTTTTTAGCTTTGCAAAACGGAGAACACTAAATTTAAACTCCTGATGTGTGTGCCTCGACGTGTCTGAGATGAGCTCGTGTGGAGAGAAAAGAGGAACCTCTTTAATTTTCATTCCTTTAACAAATTTGCACAAGACATTGAGCATGTTCGCTAATGTTGTATTAGAAAATAGAAAATTATTAGAAAATTTCTAATAAAAAGCTTCTAAAACAACCTTCATATCTTGTGCTTATGCATCCGATTATCTGAAAATTAATAGTAGGAAATTTACTCTTTTCTAGTGTCAGTGAGGATATTAAGGTCTCCTCGCTTCATAACCATGTTCTGTTGCTGTTTCCAAACGGCTGAAATTTCTGAAGAAATGTATTCGTGCACCTGCTGAACAAAGAGAAAAAGAGTGTAGGAGCGGAAGAGGGTGGAAAAGAGTGTTTGATGAGTGGCTTGCGACAGGAACAGTGTTGGGAGGATGTGGTCACAGGAAGCAGGCCTGGGGAGAGGAAAGGGCTCACCGTGACGATCTGCAGCTAGTGTGCTGCGTGGCAAAGGTACAGTGCTGTGACGTGTCCAGGCCAGTGGTGAGGACACATGTAGGGGCTTCAGGCCAGGCAGGTTTAGTTCCAGTCTGACTCATGGACATGATGGAGTGTCTCATACACTGACAGGTCTGAGACTTATGAGCCAGAGCCAGACACAGGTGGCCATTTCCCAGTTGGATTAAAAACCATTCCCGAAGGAGAACTCCAGATTGATGTGGTCTTGGGTTTCAGGGTATGTTCCAAACCGCCTCTGTCACACCAATTCCTTACGTGCACTGTGACAAAGAGTCTAAAGCCAACAATGGCAAAATGAATGAGTGTCTGTAGATTTGTCGAGTGTGTTCCAGTGTGGGTCAGAGTCCACGAACTGGATATTATGTGTGTTTTTGGAGAGAGAATTGAAAATGTCACAACCCAAATGTCAGTGATGTATTTTCATTATAAGAAAATAATTTTGAAGGAAAACATCTGAATCAGCTGATGAGTGTTGGTTTGTATCCGTCTGAAATAATAATTCAATCACAGAGAGAGACACAGAGACAGACCGAGAGAGAGATGGAGACAAAGGCAGAAACAGAGACGGAGGGAGAGACAGAGACAGACTCTGGATCCAGAAATTTCCCAGCAGGAATCTGGGCCAGTGAAACACCTTTTTATACGTGTGATTTTGGTTTTGTTTTATCACTGCATTGCTTGCAAATGTGTTCTTTTCTCATTTACTTGGTTTCTCTGCAGAGTTAAGATGTGTTAAAGTGTATTGACAGGAGTAAAGCAAGAATTAGTGTTTATTTTGCTGTTGAACCAGTTGATGGTCACAGGAAAGTCGGGGTCACACATGCATTCAGTTCAGTTTGACTTTGGCCACACTACAATGCGTACATGCCTGTTAAAAGCCCATTTTCTTTTTTTTTCTCCCAAAAAACACATTGTCTGCATTATGTGCTTTTGTTTTTTGTTTTTTTTGTGCCGATTTAACCTTTTGTTCTCTGTTCTTTTAGCTCTTTGCTGTTCCCTCAAAGTGGAACTTTAATGCCAAATCTGGCCCCCCTTTTTTTATTTGTCCAGTTAAATTTGCATACATACTTCCTCTGTCAGCTGAAACCAAGCTATTGCATTTTATTTTTCAATCTTATTGTCATGGTGAGAACTCTAACTGTATACGTCAGCACCCACCTCCTGACTCACCCCAGCCAACTCTGCTCTCTCTCTCTCTCTCCCTCTCCCCCCATCTCTCTCTCTCTCTCTCTCTCTCTCTCTCTCCCCCCCTGACACTGGTCTACCAGTAATTATGTGCTTCTAAACCCAGTAGAGCCCATCAGCCAAGTATTTTGAGCATGTTTTACTGTCGCACACACACACTCAATGCCCTATTCTCCAATTATTCCACAGAAACCCAGCTAGTAACATACAAAAATCCCAGTAAACTTGTCCTTTTTTGTTTCTGCACAGACCTGCAGTTGTCAGCAGACCTTCAGCATTTGAGCTTTAACCATGACTGACTGTGAAAGTACCATTGGTACATTCTGTCACATCGACAGTCAGGCATCAGATAGCTGCTGAAGCTGTGGGTTGAGAGTTTAATGCATGTGCTGATATGATATGTCCCAAGATCTAATTTAATTATGTCATATCTTCTGCTCTGTTTAGAGCCAACTTTGAGGATTGCGGTATTTGCCATCAGATATCATAGACTGTCATGGAGATAGAAGTAACTAACGCCTCAATTTTTGATTCCTGTATCATGTAGCTTACTGTTTCTGCCAAAATGTGCAAAATTGTGCTTCATAAATTTGCCTTTTTTGCTCATCTTAATATAATAGCGTTAGCGTTACCTGACAGAAAGGTTTAAAAAACAATTTCACTGGCAGAGACACGCAAGGAGGCGGAGATATGCCAGAATGAAGTCATTCTGCTGTCTTCTATAACACTGATACAGCCTAGAAGGGGTTTTAAAGAGAAAAGTGAGAACAATCTGATGTCTTTATTGTGTGTTTGGCCTCAGATGCAGCATGAATAATTAAACAGTCACACACTTTAACTTCTGTGATAGTGAAAGCATTCAAAATGTCCCTATTCTACCCGACAACAACTTCATCTGAATAACTGTAGAACATCAAAATAAAATCCTTTATATTTAGCCATCAGCTAAATCTCAGAGTTTGGGGTTCATTTCTTATTTGGGTGCTTTTTATGGTTTTGTGTGCTGTCTGAAATCACCTCAGCAGCTTTCTGGTGTTGCTTCATCAACACTTTCTGCTGGAAATCATGATGCCGTTGCATCATTATCTCTCAGGAGGACACATGCACCGACGTGCACAACTAGGTAGATATTGTTCCTTATTTTTGTCTTTCACACAATCTATTTGCACCGAATTTACTTTAATTGCAAAAAGTAAAAGGAATTGTCTTAAAAAAAAAACAAATCTGGAAGTGTTTTTGTCACAAAGGAAACTTAAAATCCGAAGTGAACATCTGACAGATATTTAGACACGAGGCTGACTGAATATTTCAGAGGGATTTCTCTGAGTTTATACTCTGAAATGGAAAAAGGTTGCAGCGACTCAAAATGCCAGATCACAAATGAGATTAAACACAGTCACGGTAACCATAGTAACTGCCACATATCTTGCAACATCCAAGCCTCCAGCAGGTGCATCAGGCTTATAAAGCAATTTGATATCGGCCCCAAAAAATGATTACAATATCACATGACACGCGCTGGCATCAGAGAATGTCACAGAGACGGCTAATTCCTGCTGTCATCATGTGTTCCATTTAATAGCGTTTGAAAAGGTAAAAAATGACGACAAAGTTCGGAAAATCATATCTGTGACAGCGGAACAGGCTAACCTTCCCCAGATGTGATGCAGTGTCATAACCTGTTCAAAGCAAAACTACAACTTGGAAGAAACACAAAAACATAAGATCATTTTCGACCCATTTAGCTGATGAAGTCACTGGTTCGTGGTGCAGCTCTGAGAATTGCACCTTATATATTTTGATAAACATCATTTTCATCCTGATGATCTGATCTCTGCTGCACTGGTGAGATGGTTCAGACAAGCCTGGGGAGGGACGAAACAAGACTGAAATTTTCTGATGGCATAATTATCCCACACAAAATAAGCATCAACTCAGATAGCTGGATGTAGATTTACCGGCCCGAAATGAGATGTGGCACAGCTGACGCTTTGGGCTGGTTTAGGCTCACTTTTACCGTCTGCATCATCCATTTCTCTGTCTCCAAAAATACCGACAGAAAGATGTTTTATAGATCACAACCCTGAGAGCAAAGTAGCTTTTACCTATTTCACATCTTTTATTTTTATTATCCCCAAGACACATTTTAAAAGGAAAAAAAAATCAGATAAAAGCCTTAATTGCTAAGAGTTGACCAGAACTAACAAATAAGCAGAGAGATGTACTGAAATAAAAAGGATAAAACATAAATATCATAAAAGCAGAAATAGGTGGCAAAAATGTGAAAATAAATGTTTAAGTCAATAATGGACCATTAGATGTTTAAATAAGACAATGACAAAGAAGAGACACCACATTAGAAATAACACAGACCATTTCAGATGTGGTATTCAAATGAATCTATATCTGTGTAGCATAGAGTTAACACCAATATGGAGTATGGATTAAGAGGAGGAGGAGGAGGGAGCCTTAAAGTCTGAGGGACTATTGGCCTTCTTAGTCTGTCTGGAGCAGGTTGGTGACGGCAGCCTGGTGCTGAGCACGCGCCTCTGCTTCATGATGGTGCTGTGGAGAGGGTGGTGTTCTTTGTTCATGACGCAGAGCAGTTTGTTTAAAGTCCTTCTCTCTCTGGCTGCAGGAGACTGGGCTAGGAGTTCCCCTTGTGGACTGAAAATTCGAAAGAAAAATACAGAAAAAAAAAATACAATTATGAGACAAAACACATTTTTGCAGTATTTCAGGCTTGAACCCTAACTTAATCTGACTTCCATATATGAATGTGTTTTAGTTAATTTTAAAAAATTCCAGTCATGATAATAAAAAAGATTATGGCTGCTTTAGAAGCTTTGCTAACAAATCTTAAGATGTCCGAGAATCCAGAGACAAACAACCCAGCTCCAGCTCTGATTTCAGTGAATAAAATCTCAAGGCCCAGTTCTTTTTACAAACTCTGTAACTTCTGTATCAACCTTTCTTTTTTTTTTTTTTTTTTTTTTTTAACAGGGGCTCTGATCTCTGTTTTACTGCAGGTGACATTTTACTTATTGATTTTCAAATGTTAACCAAGTTTAAAAACCTGGGAGACCTCAGACAGAAGCAGCATTTACAGTTTTAACATTATAATCCTCTAGAACATGGGCAAGTCATGTTGTTGCTAGGAAGCTTTTCCACAACTCCTAACACACCTCATTCCTCCCAGTGATTTTATATAAAATCATCCATTGCCTTTAGCATTCAATAAATGAAGGAATTGTTTTGAGGTACATTCCCAGTGCATTACCTCCCACAGTGGAAACCAGGCAGAAGTTACCTTTCGGTCCTTTTTACTGTGAGAACTTGCAGGGCTTTCTTGTTATACTCTTCTAATTATCTATCATTCAGCAAAACACAGTAAAAAAAAAAAAGATAAAAAGAAAGCTGACACTCAGAGGAAAGGAGGTTGAGAAAATTGGTTGCCCTCGCTGTCCGACCACTGTCTTTGACCAAAATTGCAATGTTAACAGAATGAAAGAGACTAATACATAGGCACATACATGTACAGGTCCATGCATATGAACACACACACACACACACACACACACAAGCACAAGCACACACCTTTGTGCATGCCAATTCAGATATAATGCATGGATGTCCTCTACGTTTCATCATCAAAGCCTTATCAGGCTGCGCAGGGTCTGAAGGGGAGAATATGAACCGGATAAAACAAATCGTTTGATGTGTGAAAGACAGACACTCCAGCTCCAAAGTACTTAAGCTTCTCCTCCCAATGGACTGGCTCGGAACGAGGAGAGGAGCAAGGAAAGAGTGCTCCTCTCTTTTCCTCTCCTCCCTTTTTCTGTTGATCAGGAGGAGTTTCCAGACCATTGCATCATTGTTTATGCAAGGTCCCAGTGTCAGTGTGAGCAATGTCAATTAAATAAATAAAGTCATATTGACAGACGTTTCAAAGGCGCGGCAGCAAGACGGAAGAGCGGTGAGTCTGTGAGAAATGGAGCGAACATGAAAGACGATGAGCTAGTTCAATGTAATGCCTGCACGTGGAAAAACAACAAGCAAATCTGGTGCATGTCTTCTTCTGCTTTGATACCACAAAATAGGATCATAAATTTGGAGTCATTATAAATAAGTTTCATCTGGTTTGCTGTAGTAAATCTTTTGACAGTCATCAGTAAAAATCGTGTGTTGTAAGCCAAATCATCCTCTTGTTGAAAGATGGCTTTCGGTGGTCATTATTCACAATCTTGTAAATTAAAACAGATGGCAGAGCCAGTCTTTGTAAATATTAAAATATTCACCAAGCTGCCATTAATACTTTGATTGTCTGCCTTGACCAAGGCCTTTTAACTCTGGATAATTTCCCTTTAAAAGGACTCTGTGTGTCAGTGAGTCTCCGTGCATTATGTTTTTTGTCCAAAAGTATTTTAAAGATTAAAGGTTTCCTCTGCTCAGCTATCAACCCCTCAGCACACCTGAACCCTCTTAGGATCAGATTTTTGTTTTATTATTTTATGTTAATATCATATTGTTCTTCGAGATGGTTGAATTTAAATTTTTATATTATTTTATGTTAATATCGTTTTTCTAGAATGGTTGAATTTAAAGACAGTCAGATGTAAACTATCAAAACAAATGTATTTATTTAATAGATGAAATCTTCAGAACGTTTCATTCTGAACAGCCGGAGAAAGTCACAATTAAATTGATCGTATCGGCAAACACTTGCTAATGAGGAGCTGGAGACTGGAAAGATGAGACGACGAGATGAGCTTTGTTGGAGGTTATGAGCATGTTGACCAGATGCCAAACCACCTGCTTCCAGACTTTAGTGCGAACACAAGACAGCGTGCACGTCAACAGCCAAAAGCAGAGGAGAATAACTCCAAGGTCAATTGTATTGAGACAAACGTCATCACATATTCACAAAGAAATTAAGCATTTTCCAAAGGTCCTTGTTATTCCTCCGCCTTTGCGTTTTCTCCAGCTGATAAAATGACATCTGTTCATCAGAGCTTCTCTGAGTTGCGGCAGGGAGGTGGAGGTGGAGGAGTGATGGCACAGTTGCACATCAGATTTTGGACTTCTTTTTTTATTGGGGATGGTGCAGGCTGATGGTGTGTGTTATCTGGGGAGGGTATCAGGATAAGGAGCTGAACAGCTTGCCTTTGTGCTGACATATTCCAATTAAAAGTATTTATTTTTTTTTATCTCACCCCTGTCTGAATATAATCAGATTAAATAAGATCAACTAGTGAAACTGATGGTCTTATGAAAACGGTTCAGGGGAGGAATATAGGATATACAAGATGAGGGCTCCATTCCAACCAGTATTGTCCTTCCTGAAGTTATTAAACTCCAGCTAAACTCATTACTTCAACCCTAAAACTCTTGTCTGTCCACAAAAGTCTTCTAAAATTTGTAGACCCTTAAACCTTGTTTGAATATGACTTTATTTAAATTTTAACCAACCATGAATGTGCAACCTGCCTTACAAGAGTATTATTTCTTTGCCATTATGGCTGCTTTTGTTTTGGTGTAATTTGGATACATTCAACGTATATAAATGTCGTGCGAAAAGCTCGCGCTGTTGACCAGGGCTCAGCTCTGAACTCTCAGCTTTTCTTCTGTTGGGTTTTTAATGTTAGTGCACTTAAATCTCTTATCAAGTAATAACACAACGGCTTCAACTTTCATTGTGGGTTTGAGTAAAAACATGAATGCGGTTTCAAGGATGAACATTGATTCCGTGCTGGGGGTCATCACCAAGAGAAACATGAGCACATAGCCGTCAGTGCTGCTGAATGTTTTCCATTTTCTGCACCACACAGAAGGGTCATAACACTTGCTCTACTTATCAATTAAATAAGTATGCTGCATGTTTCTTTCAAGTAGACTAATTGCAATTTTAATCTTCAATTATGCACAGATATGAGTAATACATTTATTGAAAATAATGAAAAAAAGTGACTTTCTTATTTGCTTCTTTCACTGAGTCAGTGCACAAATTGAAGTTATCTCCTCGCTGCTGATGACCCAGGTCAGCTCATTTACCCTGTTCAGGAAGCAAGAGATGGATTGTGCCTATGCCATTGCTGTAATTATACTGTCATCACTTAATCAACCTTATTGGATTCCTCAAGCGGTCGCAGTCCCTGAGGCTGGAGCTGTAAGAAAGATTGACTTTTTGGACAGAAAGCGAGGGATAGTGGGGGGAAAAGGATGGAAGAGGGGGAAGGAAGAGAGCAAATTAAGCATTTAGTCATTGGAGATGCAAGACTGGGATAATAAGGTGAGGATAAGGAGTCAGTTGGTGGCAGTAGTTGTGGAAACGAGCGCTATGGTTTTAGAACTTAGAATTTAGAATCTAGAGAAGAGAAAAAAGCATGCAACAAATGGTTAGGATGTCATCTGCACAGAATTTAAAAAGGGCTGCTTTGAAGGGCTGGACACCGATGGCTCATAGTGCAAGTGCATACACACAAACATTTACGCCTGTGCACACACACACACACACACACACACACACACACACACACACACAATTAAAACAGAAGCTCTGTGCCAGGCACTGGCACATCTCTTCAGTACACACGGTGAGCTGCGGTGGCTGGCGATCTGCTATCCGGGCCCATGCTGAGCATGCAGATTAAACTTGTGCACAAAGAAACCTTCCCTGTTTTACCCCTGATGGAATGACCGTGATTTCCATCAATCTGTCACCGTGTGAAATTACCAGTGGTAACGACAGCATTTTCTCTGTTGTTATTTCACATTTGACTAAACCCAATACAAACACTCAAGCAGCCAATCAAATGTAATGATGCAACACCTACAGTAACAGCCAAAACACTTTGTATCCTGCCATCTTATTAGGACATATACCTGCCCACCAGCTGCTAAAACAGCATCCTACCTTTACTTCAATTACCTCATGATCTTTAATGGTTATGAGTTCTGCTTTTGTGTTTTTCCTCTCTCTCTGTGGCTTCCAGGTGAAAGCAAAGGCCTCATCGAGGGCTCTGCTGTCCCTCGTGATTCTTCATTTGGTGGCCTCTTTTGTACTTTCATTCAATAAAATTCAATTTTATTTATACTCCGTAACCACCAAGGTCATTATACAACACGTTATCACTGATCAATAAAATCAGGTATTGATTTGGAAATTTACGACATTGCTTTGTGGCGAGAGGTTCAGACAGACAGATGGTCATCAGCTTTAAGTGGTTCTGTATAGAAGAGAGAGGGGGTGGGGGATGGGGTAAAGGAGAGGGATGGAGATAAATACACATGATGCAAATCCACTAAAAAAAAAAAAAAATCAACTAAGCTTAAAAACTTAAAAAAAGAGAACAGCGTGTTCTCCTCTGCCCGTGTGGGTTCCTTCCCACAGTCCAAAAAGATGCACATTCACCTGGAGATTCTGAGTAGTGTATGTCCTTTGATGGGCTGTTGACCTGTCCAGGGTGTATTCCAGCTGCGATAGATGAAGCATAGGTTGCAGTCTAATCATCCAGAAGCCCTTGTACATCAGTAAAATCATGCACCTGACCGCGTTTTCAACCTCCCAGTTGCACCCCAGTTGGACATTAATGCTGGGATCTGTGAGTGTGGCTGCATCTCTCTTTTTTTCCTTCTAGCCTTACAAACTCTGCCATTCTGGTACTGAATCTTATGGGGCCTGTGTTGCCCTCGTGATACAGCACTCGTTTCTGCATCTCTGTCCTTCTCTGCTCTACCGACGTGAACAAACACAGTGCAAGATTTGAACATGTGTGTCTTCACCTACAGAGCATTCAGCTGCTGAGTGTGCAGCTCTTTCCTGTCCCACCATATGGACCTCTGGAAGCCTCATGTCACCATTTTTATGCTCTTTTGTATATTCCCCTCAGAGGGGGCTACAGACACTCGGTTTCCTTTGTTACCGTCTTTTGCTCTGAGTGATAGGGCTCGAGGCCATTGTCACTTATTAATACTAAACTCCTGCCTGCACTGATACTCCATCCACCCTCCCTGCATCCTCCGTTGCCCACTGCTTCTCACTTTGAAGAATTTCTCTAAGTGTTCTGTGTTACCGGAGCAAGGCTGTCCGATAGAGGATTTTTTACAAAAAAATGTCCATGGATTATAACACAGAACAGTCAATGCTGTATGTGAGAATACATAAAGTTGTGTTTTAAAGGGAGTATATTTGTAATAACACTGACAAAATCAGTTAGGTTCAAGTGACATATACTGTTTTCCCATTAATTACAACAGAAATTCGGTTATGGACTCTGCTGACGTTTTGAGTGCACATTCTCCAGGCTTTGGAGCAAGGGGGGGATGCTGACAAACGGACATCCAGACAATGCCAGAAAATATTAAACAACTTTGTACTGTAAAAGCAGCATGGCTGCATACTTACACAGTCTATAGGTCTTCCTGTATTTCCAAATTGGTCTTAAATTGTTGAGCAGATAAATCTGACTTCAAGCAATAAGTAGTTAGTCCTAGCTAATCTTTAGAGAAAAATGCCTTTTGGGTGTAAATTCATCCTGACTGACCTGGTCCAGGCAGAGGGGCTTCATTTTGAGAGAACACTCTAGATGACGAGCATCAGTATACTGGGATTGCAGAGGCTAAAGCCAGGGCACGGAAGAGCAGAGCGAGGCAGGAAGGATTGCAGGGAAACCTGGAGAATGTAATGTGAAGTTAAATTTGTGGGGAACTCAAGCACAACAGAGAAGGGAGTGGTCTCAACAAAACTGTTGAGCAAGTTGGACAAATGATGAGAAATCAGTCCTCTTAACAGCTTTATGCTTTAGCAGAGTTTCAGTTTGTGTCCATTCACTCACAGTAGCATGAATATGGGAGGTTCTAAGATGAGTGCAAGTCATCTTTCAGCTTCATCAAGAACCAGTGTGTTCATACACTGGGTTTGGAGATGACTATTAGGCAGAGACAGTTAATGGCATTTTGTTTCCATCAAGTCCTCCAGATGTTTTGGACTGCCCATGTTTAACCTAGAATGTCTATACATATGTCAAGCATAGTGAACCGGCACACAAGAGAACGCAACAAGAGGGTCTTCGTGGTAAGACAATGATATCAAAGGTAGAGGGCAGGTGCGATGATAACAGAGGGGGGAAAGTGCCATACAATCAGCAGTGACCTACAATCACTCGGGCGTTGGGAAAGGCAGACGATAAGCAAGGAGACGGCTGGCCTGAAGTACGTGTGATTGGAAGAATTGACGGACGACATGATTACAGTAGGATGATGATACAAGCCTGATGAGCAGTAATGGACTATGATACAAGCGCAGGATGAGTGGATGTGTGACTGTGACTGTAGAAGAGGCAGAGGCTGAAGCAGCAGAAAACAGAAGGCAGGTACTGGTTACCGGCACAAACAGGATGGTGAGTGCAAAGATTGATTGGTGATTGTGCTCAGATTCTGAGGCACCGAGTATGAAAGCAATAAAAAGAGCATGAGAGAGAGAGTTGTAAAAGAGAGGTAATATAAACTCCCAGATGCCAGGTATTTTTCCTACAGGGAGGCGAGACGACAGGAGTCTAATGAGTTCCCTCCTAGCTGGGTGGGTTTCATCGTATGAATCACACAACCACGCAGGCACACATGAACACTCACTGGAATGACTTACTGAGCTCTCAGACTAAAACCTTGGCCTCGTACCTCCTCACCTGATACATGTATAGATCATTTTGTGTGCCAAATCGATACTTCCACAGCTATCTGACACACATAAACGTGGTATCGAATACAGAACGACACATTCCATCACCTGCTACCCTTGAAAGACATCCTCAAGAGAATCGTCTGCACAATGGACATCAATATATTGATGCAGTCAAAGCAAAACCATCAAGCCTTATGTTGTCTTGTGATGCTTTTTGTGCTTTCTGTCTGCAGTAATCAGATGAATGTGAATTTTCAATCTTAAAATGCACTAACTACAAGAAAACATTGAGTGGTGGTCAAACAACTACAGTGATGTCAGTGCAAATGTACATCTACTTAAAAAAACATTGGCATTGGCGGTACTGCTTTGTGTTACTGAAAAGCCACTAAAAATGAAATGTTAACTAAGAAGAGCTTAGCTTGGGAATGCTTGGCATTAATTTAAGGATTGGATCAGCAGTATTCTCTTAAACTTTCTACCTCTGCTAACACACGCACTCACACTTCAACATGGACACTGCTGACAGGTATCTTGGTACAGTGCAAGGTTGTATTATAGAGCCTTTGTTTCTGGAACACATTTGGTGTTTAACCTCCACAATCACTGCTTTAGAGAGAAATTGAGATCTTGGAAAGTTTTGCTATCAAAAAGCTTCTACATGAATACCATCATAATGGATGTCCCAGCAATGACAGATGATCAATAGACTTTTTTCACTTATATTTTCACAAATATTTAAAGTTTTTTTTTTTTTTTTTTCTTTCTTCAATAAGAATCCACAAATACTTAACCAAGTGTTGGCATAGTTGAGTATGACAAATGGGTTTTGTATGTTGTCGTATTGATTTTAGACAACTTTAAGAAACAAGGTTGGCATAGTACAGCCATCATAACTCACAATTATCAACGGAGATAATTTTCTGATTTTTTAGCCTGGTAAAAGAAACGAGAAAAAAAAAAGCTTTTCAGAGGTGATAGAATAAAAACAGACACAGTACAACAGAAGTCCAGTTCCGCTGAAGCACTGCAGCTATCTTGGATGAACATCTTTATCGTGTGTTTCCGGTGTGCTTGGTAGTGTGCCAGGCATTTGATGACAGATGCACTGAACACTTTGAATGTTTTTTCTTCTGCAGATCACATGTGATCTATCAGAGCAGAGTCTGGGAGGTTGCTGCATGAAGGTGCAATAGTTCTCATCGGGTGATTGATAAATCAAAGCTCCAATAAATAAACTGAGCTCAGATAATTGGAGTAGCCTGCAGTCCCTCCAGCAGAAACTTGCATCTATTGTCTGTATTCTACAATGCTTTTAGTGTCAGATTTCAAATAAAAGTAGTTTGACCTCTGGATTTTACTATCCTCCAAATAAAACCTTCATTAGCCTCTGCTGAAGTTTTTTATTTATTTTTTTTAGATTTTTGTGAGGACTTTTTGTTTCTCATCACTCATGAAATCTGTAATTTTGCACACATGGCTTTTGTTGAAGGTGCCAACATGATCTCTACTGCTCCAAACTTGCAGTCTCGTATCTCACTGTAAAAAGCCCAACAGACACCTAGTGTTTACGACACATCTAAATAGCAACACGGAGCTAAAATTATCAACTCACGGAGGAACATATTGATTTCGGAGCATTAGAAGAAAAGGTTGTCAGCAGGCGCAATTCTGCTGTAATTACACTGTAAAGTGGTTTAATGTGGAGGGAAAATAGACTCCTTAAACAGCCACATCCAACCTTTCCACAAGTGCTAATTGTCATTAAGGGCCATACTGCAACACTTAGCTGTTGTCAGATGTCTGCAGTACACCATTCTCAGCAGACCTTTTCATTACTGCATCGGCAAGAGTATAAATACGGATGAGAAATCTGCTGGTATGGAGAGCACAGATGCAAATTAAAATAAAAACACTGCACAATCAAGGATTAGGCCTCTTATGATTACAATACCATACCTACCCCCCCTTCAAACTTCTAGCTGTTTACGTGTTCTTTTTCTTCTCTCCCGCCACCAACGCTTCAGGCTGACCACAGCCAGCTCATAAAACCCACAGAGATGCTCTCTTGCTGATCCTTGCCCTAAATCATTGTGGGCTTCCGTACGATACTGACAACCACAGCCTCCGCTCTCTTTACGATGACACCGGGAATATTAAATTATGTCACCGAAGGGCTGCAAGCACACAGGAAAGGAAGGGGAAGAGAGGATAAGTGGTTATTTTTGTTTAAAACAATTAGGCAAGCACAGGGAAGAGAAGCACCAGGAGTAAGGTGGTGGTTGAGTAGTTGGAAGTGGAAAGATCAAGCAAAACTCTGCCTATGTGATCAGGTGAAATGGTCAGGATGGGTGAGTGTGAAAAAGAGTAACACATGGCGGAGCTTGGCAATGGGTGATAACGTATGAGCAAGAGGGAAAAGAGCAAGAGAGGTAATCTTCAAATGCTGAGATGGAGAGAGACAAGAGGGAAATAGTATCTATGGCAGCTGTGAGGGAGAAATGTGACAGGCAGGAAGCCTACAGTCACAGATCACACACATACTTCTGCATTTCAAATGCTGCTATCTGTGTCTTTTGGTGAAGTCTTTAGTCATGTACAGTCCCACAGTGATAATAAAAGCAGGATGACCTGGTAATCTGAAAGGAAGACATGCAAATGTCAAGATACTTTCCACAGAAATGGAATAAATAGGCTGAATACTGGACAAAAATGGCATGTCCATCACGTCTGACTGACTATTCTAATATAGTTTTGTTTAGTATACCAAGTTAATGAATAACCATCAACATAATTTTGACCAATGGTCATTTGACGACAAAACAATAAAAAACCTGTCAGTGTTGCACGCAAGAAAAGGCACTGTTCTTATTATTCTGTAATTGTGCTTGATCTGATCAGTCTGCCATGTTTGCTTTTTATGTGTAATAAGTAGTGTTAAAGTGATGTCAAGAATTTTCTTATGGAATGCAGAATACGACAAAGACGTCTTCTTCTGTTGAGACTGTTGAGAAGAGAAATCCCACATCCATTAATTAAAGTGTCAAAATTACAACCATCCTTGTTTTGTGGTTCATCTGGTTGTTTCTCTACAACTGCATCATGTGGTATTATTATTATTTTTGCAATAATGAGTTTTCCATAATAATAGGAAGAAGTAGCAGGGTATGGTGTTCCTGCAGTCACTCACCAGAGGGCACTCTAGAGATGACTCTTATTCAATTTATTATTATTTGTTATTCAATTTCAATTCAATTTAATTTTGTAATTGAAGAGAAAACAGGCTCCAAACCAAAAGACTTCAGGTGGAACATTTTAAAAAATAAATAAATAAATAATTTTCCACCTGAAAGTCCTGTTGTTGCTGAGAAGCTGATTCACCTCTTCATCTAAAGCTGACTAGATTAAAACTACAGAGAGTGTTGACCAGGACAACGAGTTCTGGCTGCTTCCTGTAAAGTTTAGTTTCACGCACAAAGCTTTTAATGGACTCAGACCAAACTACATCTCTAGCTCTCTTGCTAAATATGTACCTCCCAGAACTCCGTGTTCCTCTGCAGGAGGCTTATTGGAGGTTTCCAGCAGAACCAGGCAGAAAATAGGTGATGCAATCTTGGTGGATTACACCACTGAGTAGCGAAAGACACCGCCGGCAGATATCCAGGAATATCAGCTCGCTAAATATCTGTGAATTGAAGGACATGTGAAAAGCCTCTGTGGGAGTTTTATTGTGTATTAAAATTTTATGTGTTTCAAATAGTCTGAAACAAAATTAAAAAAAAAAAATTATGAGTGAGAAATCATTTTTCTCTTTCACAGATATCTTTAATTTGACTGTGTAAAAGCATTCAACTCAAAATTAGTTTCTTTTTATTGGTGAATGAATCTATTTAGTGGCAAGAAACCCAATGTAGCACAAAGACAGTCAGGGTCATGGTTTGGCAATCGTGACCATGGCATGTTTTTTTTTTTAATTGTTCAGAAATGGATAAGGATGAGGTTTCAGCATTCAAGGGGTCATGTTAATTTTCTACCCATACTACTTTTAAGAGTAGCACTTTTTTCTTTCAAGTGCTTGTTTAAACTTGTATTTTTCTGCAGGAAGTTGTGAATTAAAATAAGTGTGACTTTAATTAAAAGTGCAGCTGAGTATATTTGACCTGCTGCTCCTGTTGGCATTAACAAGTCAAAAGGGAACACAAAGAAAGTATGTAACCTGTATGTGTGTGTGTGTGTGTGAGTGAGCGTGTGTGTGAGAAAGAGTGTGTGTGTGTGAACGTTTGTCTGTGCGTGTGTCCGTGCGTGCGTGTGTGTGTGTGTGCACTGTAACATCCTATCAAACCCCTGACGGACTTCAGCAAATGTCACAGACGTTGAAGTGCTTAATTACATTTAAGGGAAACGTATGAATAGAAATGATTTTCTTTGTTTTAAAGTTCACTTCTGAATGTTTTTCAACATTCTCCTTCCAGATGGAGAAAAGATAAACCAAAAATCTCACCTGACGTAGAGTTTAGACCTCTTCTGTCCTTTACACTAATGGTACTGAAGATTTGCAGCGTGACCCACAAATATTTGCCACTTGGGAGCCCTGACGGCAGGTCTGCCTGGACATCTGCCGGGATGCTGCTGGTGATGGACATGTGTCACTGATGTGGACGTTGTCCCTGAGACGCTCTGCAGGCTACACCGTTTGCCTCTGTGTGTGCATCCTGTCCATTTGCCACTGAAGCGAAGGGGGGTCCCTTGGGTCTGCCTCTCCAAGTAGGAAATGACAGAGGAGACAGCTGAATCTCTGCTCTGTCCCTCCTTCTCTTCATCCTCCATCCCTCACTGCCCCCCTTTGCTCTATTGACAGGTCTGAGGGCAAAGCCTCATGAATCTCAATGATCCCGAATCCTTTGGAAACCTTTCTGTGCATGGCGCTAATGTACAGCGCAAATACGAATGGATGTCATTGACCATTTGAGACAGACACACTCGTGCAAAAGTGTGAATCCCAAACATCTCCTCGGTGCACCACCATGTTTCATTGTCAGTCTCAGGGAGAATGTGGAGATCCATGCGCAATGAAGCTCATGAATTATCAGCTGATCATGAATGACAACTATGAGGCCCACACACTTATCCATCATCCTTGTACACAGCGTGTCAAAAGATCAGACCTCTCTCGGCAGGTATTGTGCATATGAATGATAGGTGTGCACAGGCCTTGTCAATTATCCAGCTAATAGCAATTGGAGAATAGCTACACCAAATACCAGTCTCATGCTGATAGTAAACATGTGATGTCATCACCTTTAGCATATTTTCCACTCTGATTAGCTACATCCCGGCATCTAAAGCTTGCTTTAAATATCAGGGCACATGTGCAGAACAAATGCACCTTGCATCATAATTCTGCAGGAACAGCCATGCTAACATGAGCCGGTGTCTCAGCGTTCCAGTGGGCTTGTGTTTTAGCTGTTACACTGTGTGTTTACTCCCTCCCACGATGCACATCGCTGTAATGCCCATTGGCAAGGGAGCAATATCATGTAATACATGTCTAGAGACTGTGCTGAGCTCCTCCACACTTGGTACCTGCAACACTTTGTCTAAGAAAAAAAATCAAGAATGAGCAGTGAACATCAACAGTGATGGAAAAAAAAAATATATAATTTACACATTTGTTTATTTTCTGTTACAAAAGGGGCTATCAGTTTGATTCATCTGACCTTGGATTTACTGACAATTAGGGCACCACCTTATCTGTATTCAGATATTCCAAAAGACTGCAAAAAGGACTTTTCTTCAAAGAGTCATCAGTGGAAAACATTTTCTCTGTAAAAACTTTTCAGCAGGAACGAGAATAAAACCAAAAAAACAGCCTCCGATGCTGATGCACTGCTGAGCTGAAACAGATTTCTGGGTTTATATATGCATGGCATGTCGCATGGATTGGCGAGAAGGGTGGAGATAGAGACTGGAGTTTGGAATGATGGCGAGCAGATATGGATCAGGGTTTTTGAATGATAAATATTCATGAGGGGGAAGGGATTGGGGTCAGCCACTTTGGATTGTTTCAGTACTTGTGTTGACACTTGAGCGTGCACGTACTTGAAAGGACATTTGGGGTTCATTTTGTTCGTCAACATACTTACATAATTGTCAATTTGGACTGTAATCTAAATGTCTCTGAGTGTTTCCATCATTCTAATCTGCACTGGCATCCAAATTCATTTACAAAGTCTTCTGTGCTCCTGGGTCGTTCTTCCGCTGCTGATCGTCTTCCTTCATAATGCTACAGAAAAGAGATGCTCTCCTCGCTGCAGGGTTATGGACGGCCCTGGACAGGCAATATATTACAGCCTGGGCACATAACGCCATGTACAAAACCACCCAGTGTAAGTGAGCGTGCATGTATGAACCACATCGCACATTTACATACAGGTGACCCTCTCGGCTCCTCATAATGGCCATCAGGCGATTTTACAAGATTGAGTCGCAGAAAGAAAAGAATGGAGCACAAGCAGACGGCAGTCTGACAAAGACTTTTTGTGAAAGAGTGTTAAAAATATTAGTCATGTGCTCAAGGATAGGGAATGAGTAAAATGAATAGGTGGAAGGAGGGGGTGTGTCACAGAGTGTGTTTGAGGAAAAAAATTAGAGCTGGGAAGGTAAATGAGGAGAAGAATGAAATTGGGAGGGAGGGAGCAATGCCACAAACAGAGAGCTGGAGAGAGAGAGAGATGGAGATGGAAAGCCGGAGAGAGCCCAGATGAGGGAGTTGAGATGATGTGCTGGCAGTTTCCAAGCACCAGGCTGTTTTTCAGGGCTGTCAAGCACATTGTGAGGCATTGTTTGAAATGCCCAGGCTGATGGCTGACATATTTCCCATGAATCTAGCATGTCAGGACACTGTCCACTACACTCTCCTCGCACACACACACCTGTGCGTGTGTGTGTGCACGGTGAAGGGTAATTGACCGACCTTGGCCCATGAGCATGGCTGGAATGAGAAAGGGGGAGGCCTGCTGTAAATTCTGTCTCACATCAATGTATATCTGTCAGTGGCACGCTACTCGTGCAGTTAACTATTACTGCTGGGGCACACACACACACACACACACACACACACACACACACACACACACACAGTGACTGGTGTCAGAGCTCAACTTTTGCATAGGTATAGAATTTTTTCTCCCCTTCTTTTACCCTCCTGTTTTCCCCCCTCCCCCTTTCACTGCTGTTTTCACACCTTTGGAGAGTAGGAGGTTAGGAAATCTCTCAGTTTAGAACCTATTGTCTGACCGTCTCTGTTTATGCCCATCATGCCCTCGTTTTAGTTTCCCATTTTCCAGGAATGCCCCTCCCCCCACCCCCACAACACCCACCTCTCCCTTAGGGGCTTTTGGCTATTTCCACTGCATCTTTTGCCCCATCCCCTCCGCCCACGTGCTTATTGCACAGGCGGCCATAAGGGGACATCTGCTGGAGACAGACCTGCAGAAATAACTGTGTTACTCCTGGAATCAATACTGCCAGGCTCCACACTGCCTATCCCTGTCCGGCCCTGTGTGTGTTTGCCTGCTGTTGTCAAGGTGTGTGCTCCAAACCTTTGCCAGAGGCGCCAGTGGCAGATAAGCAAAGACAAATCTGCTTCTGCCATCAACAGAAAAACACAGGATTTAATATAGGTTGCATCCCTTCCCACACCATCCATCTATGCCTCTGCCCTTCTCTCCTGTTCATCTGTTCTCCTGTAATCTGAGGGAAATAAAAGTGGGACAGAGAGTTTAGCTGAGGGTAGATTTCATATAAAAAAAAGCAAAAACAGAGATGTATGTGGTGGTATCAGAAAGTTTAGGAATCAACCGAAATGAAAGCAGGACAGCATCAGAGGCATTGATATCTGGAAACCTGAGAAGTCACGCCAAGGTGTACGCATGCCACCTGTTCCTTCTAATGCACTGTGAACCTAACCCAAATATGTAGATTAACTTGGAGAGAACCATCTAGTTGACACCCCTATGAGGTGTTCCAGGAGGCTTAAAGTAACAAATATTCATTTTCTCTGCTTTCCACTAGCCATTATGCTGAAAGGCATTGATTTGGTCCATCTGTCTCCCACTCCTCGTGCAATCTTTATGACTTTCTCCCTCCTCAGCTGTCTCCCTTTGTCCATTTCTTTTCTCTGGCTAATGAGGATGCTGTCTACCGGGAGCCATGTTTCTCCTCTCAGTTTCTTGCAAAAGAAATAGCTGAAATTTACTAGTTTCCAAAAGGGGGTCAAACGGTGGAGAGCAGTTCACAGGAGGCGAGGAAAAGGTGACTGGCTGACAGAGCCAGATGAGAGTTCCCTTGTTGAGATCACTTTGAGGAAAGAAAGAGAAAACAAATTGAACGGTGATGAGGATGTTGGGTAGAAAAGAGGCCGACAGAAAGAGTGACTGTGGTCAAGAATAAGAAGATACTTTGAGCTAATGGCTGAGTGCCTTGACTGGCAAAGAATATTTAGTAATCTGTTGGTTTTAGGGGATTAATGGTTCAATAGCACTTCTTTGGCTTTCACAGCTCGATCCAGGTTCTATTTATAAAGGGGCTTTAGTGCAGAGACATGGCTGATCATGGCCCACATCAGTGCTTCTAATCATTTTAAAAGATTCTGACTCTCCAGATGCATGCGTACTGTACTGTGTCGAGTAAAGTCATTCAAAAAATGTTTAGAAATCCAGTTGTTTTACGACAGAACAACCAACGTGTCATTAAGCCTGATTGTTGTTTTCTTTTCCCTTTTGTCTTATGATTTGCCACGCATGCAAAGCAGCATCTGCAGAAAATAACAAATGTGTTTTCACCTCCAGCTGCATTCACTGGGTTAGTTCATCAACAGCCATGCTGGTATTACCAGGATTCCACATGCAGGCATAAACAAGGACAGCACGTGTTGAGCAACCATGGTTAGTGCTAATGGTTGACAAACTCACCACATACACACACGTTTGTCTGAATTTGTTTGTTTTTCAAGTGACAAGAGAGTGAATATGTGTTGTGGCGTTAAAGGACTTGATTTGTAAACATAAATGATGTGCTGCACATAGTTTTGTATGCCTGCTTCTGTGGGTTTGGTTGTTGGTAGATAGGATTAATAATACATTTTACAAAATGTATTATTATTATTATTATTATTATCATTATCATTATCATTATTATTATCATTATTATTATTATTATTATTATTAGTAGTAGTAGTAGTAGTAGTATTAGTATTATTATTATTATTGTTATTGTAGTAGTAAAAGAGAAGAGAAGTTGTGGAACACACCTTTTGTTTTTGCCTCTATTTGAATTCGTCGATCTTTTGACGCAGAGGAAAGCCTTTACTGCCATCTTCTGGTAGTAGAAGGAATCAGGAGTGAGGAATCCATCATATTAATTCCAGATAATCAAACACAAATCTGATATGCATCAACTTATCAGGAGGCAGTGCCACAGAGAGGCAGACAGACGGATGCACACACTCCACCCACGCTTTATGGAATCCATGACCCGAATGTGGCTCTTTTTTCTCCATTTCAGTCTGATTTGAATTAAATATATGGGTAATAATTATAATAATGAAGAGCAGATTCTTCTGCATGCTTGAATGCTCATCTGTCTCTTGGAAGTCAAGCAACAGTGGTTGAACACACATGTGACAATCCTGCCCACTGCCAGCCTGCAAAAATCAATTTTTAATTTTGTTTAGGAAAAAATTGAAAGTGTAATGTGAAATGAGCTATACATAACCAACGGTGTGCTGTCCTCTTAGTACGGCTACACACACACACACGCACAAACAACATAACAGAACTGCATGCTTCTCAATAATTGTACATCTAATTCATTGTTAAGCTCCTTTCCTGATGATGCAAAAGAGGTTTTGTAGATTGTTGTCAGGGTACCGGATATGTTTGTGTGCCCTTGTTATATTGTTTCGGTGTCATTTGGGAAATCATTTCATTCAGAATATGAAGTTGAATATCCTGATGTTAAAACAGCTCCAGAACGACAACCTTGCGCCCCCTGCAGGATAGATGTAACTATGCAGCTACACTCTGAGTTAACTCACCTTTTTAAGTGAGTTTGTTTTCCTGTTTATGCCATCTCTGTCAAAATCTGTTCAAACCTATATATCCCAGACAGCACACCATCGCAGTGCACTTCCTTTTTCGAATCCCCTTTCTGTGTGGAGTTTGTATAATATCCCTGTGTCTGCGTCGGTTCTCTCCGGGTACTCCGGCTTCCTTCCACAGCCCAAAAACATGCATTTGCAGGATAGGTAAATTGACCACCGACTCATCCAGAGTGATCCCTTTCAGCGTTCCCTGAAGATGGGTGGAAAACAAACTGACAGCAACTCAATATCCTCATACCTTTTTCTCTTCAGCCAAATTGGAATTTCTGGACAGTATCTGCTGGTGACACTTTCTTTCAACAATTAGTTTCACTTAATTGGCTAAAAGTCCCAAAAATCAGTGCAATTTCCTTGGAGCTGGTAAGCTGGTAAGTTTGACATGAGTATTAAAGACCTGTAGATTAACTGCTAACCTGATGTGCATTAACACCAGTCCCTTGTTGGCAACATTAAGACCTGATTCACAAGGAAGGAGAGCTCTTGGTTCAGAACCTATTGTCTGCCTGTCAAGCCTTATTTCAGGTCATAAATAAGTAAATAAGGACACAGATTCCAGCTGCCATCTGACATTTCTCTGCAGATTACAGGCACAATCTCTAGAAGAGAGCAAGATGCTCCAAAATCCAAGAGGGTTTGTAAATTGAACAGCTAAGTAAAGCCAGTCCAACCTGGCAAGGATGGTGTTCTGGCTTCTTCCTGTGGAAATAAAACAGGTAAGACCAACTGAGAGGAGAGCCAAAGGAGAGGCAGACAGAACCTTGAAAGGACTGAATCTCTCCGGTGGCCTGGACATGGTCTTTGACTCCCCTGGAGTGGCTGGATGTTACTGCCAGAAATAAAATAGCATTTGGCTCGTGTTTCAGCCCTTACTTAGATGACAAAACTGGATAGATGCATGGATAGTTTACCCCTCAAAACAATGCAATGGTTAAGAGGCAGGACATGGCTCTACTTATCCACAATATGGTGTTGCTGCTGAAGGATACTTCACAGAGAATAAAAGCGGGAAAAAAAAACTTCCCTCTGTCACGACTGTGACTGTTACTTGCTCCAGTGCAGTCACATCATGCTCGATTTGTTTTTCACTTTCTGCAGAGAAAACCAGATGGATCAGATGTGATAAATACTTAGTTAACAGTGACTGTGTAATACATAATACCCCATTATATCTCAGACAGTGACGCTAAAGACACACCAACAGTTTCACTTTTCCATATAAAAATGTCTGTGATGGAGGTTTTTCATCGTAATTATCCATATGTTGAGTATTGGCTGAATTTCACTCACACAGAGTCGGAGCACATTCGATTTGGGCCCTGTTTGATTCTTGATGATGATTTAATCTGAGACATGACCTTGCATCAGACCATCAAGGTCACACTGAGAGGAAATAATTGAAATATGGCAGAAGTTTGCATTAAAATTATTCAAAAAGTCAAAAGTACACTGTTCAAAACAATTAAGTAAACGATGAAGTAATTAAGTCCCTTTTTTGAACAGCATACATCTGAGCACTGTGCACCTATGAAAATATTTACAATGTGCAAAACAGTTAAGAGAAATTCCCTGAAGATGAGCAGAAAGGATTGTTCAGTTGAGTAAAAACTCAAATATAAACTCATCAGTGGAATCTGCTCGGCTGGCATCGTTTACATAAATCAATACGGCTTTGTACGGTAACTCAAAAGTGTAAATGCACCAAGGAAACAACTTTGGGCTTAATGTTTATACAAGAGAAATGGATCAATAGAAATTTGTCTCTAATCTCTCGTACAGTAAGCAGATGGGACAGCCACAGACAATGAGGAGGTGGACAGTGCAGACGCCACGTGATGTCAATTCCCTTTGAAGAGCTTTCAAGCTTACATTAAAGTGAAATGTTGCTCAGACCACTTATTTATTTAAACTTGTTGAAAAAAAACAAGAATTTTGCCTGATAATTGCTGGGAAATTAAACTCACTGTTGGGATTCATAGTTTGACATGTGACCAGTCTGTTAATACTGAAGTAGTTGTTGGTTTTTCTGGTGGGTAATCTATCCTTGTTTCTTAGGTCAGCCAAAAAAATCACTGGATCTCCCCACGTGGCCGTGCACAGTGACCTGTGATCTCCTGCTACGATGCTAATAAGGTATTTAATATATTTTTATTTATAGATATGTTATTTTCATGTGTTATTTAAGGCAGTGGAGTCGACTACAGCTTCACTTGGCAAAAGTATAACTGTACACACACACACACACACACACACACACACACACGAAAAGCTAACACATGTAGCTTTGAAGCTGGAATGTGGACAGATATTGAACAGACATTGCGAATACATTTAAATTCAAGAAGGGCACAATGCCACAGTGCACACAACTGCACTGGTCTACCTGGTCTGCAAGTCTATTTAATACATTTATGCTTTGTGGAGACGCGGTTCTGCATCAGTTTGTTACACTTTCACACACTGTAGCAAGCATGTATACTTGGTTGTTGGTGTGTTTGTGCACATTTTGCATTTATTCAGTGCATTTACTGACATCTTTCCACTCTTTTCTTTTTTTGGCCTGTTTGCTATGCTTTATTAAGTCATTAAATGTGATGTATATGTGGATGATTTCAGCAAGAAATGGTGTGGAAAGGAAGGAAGGAACACAGATGTTGTGCCTGAGATGAGACAGATCAGGTTACGCTGAGGGGACCAGCCCACTCACACATGTATGTCATGTATATAAAGAGGTGTGAAGGTGAATCCTGGTGGATCCTTTTGTGATTTTTGCACCAGAAACAAATCAAAAGTAGTGATTGCATCACGCGCTGGCAGAGTGAGGATGATGCTCAGTCTTGATCCCACATACAGTACTACTCGGAAAATTAGAATATCCTGCATGCCTCTCTTTGTCTTATTATTTATCCATTTTATACCTGTTTTTTATTCTCTTGGCATCCAGTGTAGGCATCAAAGTAAGAATTTCACTCAGGGAAACGTGCTTTTTTACTGTGCATATGGCAATAAAGCTTTGAATCTTGAATCTTGAAAGTGCATGCATTTCTGTAACTCAACTTTAAAGGTGAAATGTACATTATATAGACAAATAGTATGCAAATCAATATATTTCAAGCTTTTATTTGTTTGTTTTTGCTGATTAGGACTTGCAGCTTCAGAAAACCTCGAAATCAAAAACAGAAAATTAGAATATTGCTTGAAATCAATAAAAAAATCATAATCAGCAAAATTACAACAAAAAAATGCTTGAGGTTTCTCACTTTGCATGTAATGAGTCTACAAAATGTATTGGTTTCACCTTTTATGTTGGATTGCCTGAATAAAACAAGTTTTACATGATATTCTAATTTTCCAAGTAGTACTGTACATACTGTATGTCACATCTCCTCAGAATATCATGCATGTCATTGAATGCATCACCTTCTCCTTCAGCAAATGTGACAAAGCCACACACAATCCCACAACCGTTCCTACACACCAAAGTCATTAAGACTGCTGCAGCTCGGGGCCACAATTAAGACTGTTGTGGCTCTTGTAACCATTCTCAAAAAGCTACCATCTGATTGGAGCAGACATATCCAATCCTGAGGCCAGATTCTTTTCATAAAGAGGGCCAAGACCTCTGCTCAGTTATTATTGCTGAAAGCACTTACTATGCGTGTGTTTAGTGTGTGTTGTGTGTGTTGTGCAATACAGGACAGGGACACACTGTGATAATAACCCGAGGATGTGCATTCTTCTATAGCAAATTATTTCTGAACTAAGTAGTTTCCATCAAAACAGAGGACATTCAACTTTGTAAAGAACTTCAGCACAGCCTCCTGTGTGTCTGGAACACATTTTCTTTTTCTTGGGTGGTGGACGATTTATTATTAGAAAATTAAAAAAAAGTCATACATCGAACACATCCGCAATGTGTGATGTTGCAAAGTGCTAATTAGCAATGATGAAAGTCTCCATCAAAAAAAAGGATATTATTGTTTTACAAGAGCTTTGAGGCCCAGTGGTCCATTAGCTCAGCAAAGCAGTGCTCTAATGTCCTAATAAGAGTGTTATTAGATGAAATTACAGTGATTTTCAAAGTTCTCTGTCAGCACCACAGCGTCCATCACACGGCAGCTACTGCCGCCACACCCGCTTCCTCCATAAGTGTGGCCTGATCATTTTGGCCACATTACCTGTCTGCTCTTGTATAATAATGCAATTATCCACTGACCAGCGTAATAATCTTGCTAAATTACACGGTGACCTGTAGTTGCCTGGCGCACCTTTACAGCTTGTCACTCTGCAGGCTGACAGGGAGGACGCAGCCCAAATGTTCCGTCTCTGGTGAGCCAGCAAGCGAAAGCATGTGCGTCCAGTACACATTCACACACTTTTTTTATTCCCGATGTGAAGTTGTGACGTTTGACTTCCTTTGTTGTTTGATTCATGTCTTAATCTTTATTTTTTTTCATTCATCTGCGGAACCAAGATGTAAATCAGATGTTCCTCTGGATCAGCATTTGTCGTGACATCTGTAAATGTATTTCTAGTCGAATCTCACTCTTCCTCGCTTTTTTGCACTTGTAATGTATCATGTAGGAAGTTAAAGAGCAAACCTCTAAATGCTGCTGTAAGGTAAATGGTTTTCTCATGCTGGATAATTATGTAGTGGATATGTGGGTTATTTTAGATAATTAACACCTTGGAAGTATGTTTTTTAAAGAGCTTGTGTTGCATGCTTTATTCACAAGATAAGACTGTAGCTCATGCAGACAAGTTGAGGAACATGTGTGATATATATAATGAATTATTATTTTTTTTTTCAAAAGTAGGTTTCTTTTACTCTAAAACGTTTGCGTCAAAATGTTCAGATTAAGTAACATAGCAGAAGAACAGCTCTGGACAAAATATAAATTAACAGTACTGGTAGTGGTTCAGGTGAATTTACAATAAATACACACAATTATTGATGAGTATAAAATCACAATCATTAGGGACTTGGTTGCTTTAAGATTAAACTACCTTGGCTTTGATCATTGAAAGATCAAAAGTCAAAGTCCCTCCAGAATCAAGAACATCAATGAAATTTAATCATCTGTTCTTTGGCCCATGATCAGCGTTTCCTGACCACCTCATTAACAGTTCAGATGGACAAATATCGGCTATCACATGACCATCCTCCCTTGGCGGAGGTAAAAATAATGTGACTTTTCAGGTTACACTAATCCCTGTCTGGGGGTGAAAGCATCTACATTTTACTGTAGAGGTTCTGAAAAATATTACACAACATCATCATTAAATAATAATAATTACAGAACCAAAGCTGGAGAGAGATGCTGGTAGGGCAGAAATGGTGTCACAGAGAACACAGAACAACTCCCCCCCACCCCCCACAAAGATAACTGAGAAAATAGAGAGAGCAAAATGAGAGAGAAATATACATCACAACACAGAGACTGGAAGGAAATAAATGGAGACAGAAGAATGAAATAAGACGTTGGGAGAGGGAGATGCAATATGCTGAGTGGCGAATACAGTACGTACAGCTCTCAGTGCCCAATCGAGAGAGAGGGGAAGGGGGGTGAGAGAAAGGTGGGGGGTGAGATGACAAGACAAGCAGACAGCAGCAACATCAAAGCAGGTCAGAGAAAGCCAGGCTTGGAAACAATATCAAAGGTCTCAACAAGGGGCACCAGTGGAGAAGACAAGAGCTGGAGTGGCAACAAAGACACGTGCACACATTCATATGCATACATGCACGGTTTGAGTCATTGAACAACAGTTAGACGTTCTCAGTGTGTGGGCTTTGCGATGTGTGTGTGTGTGAATATTCTGGAGTACTGAGAGAAGAGCAAACACACCTCTGGTCTCCTTTCTCTTCAACCAGCAGATGAGCTCTTGGCAGTCCAGCTTTGCCGGCATCAGGAAGCGAGGCGACCAGCACTGATGATCAAAAGCTGCAGAAATTCTGGAAAGCAGAACGATTTGTGCAGCATAACTGGCAGACCCCCAACATGCCACCAAAGCCAAGACCAAGAGGTCCCCCCACCCCCATATCAATGTGTTTAGATAGATATGAGGATGTTGAGTGGTTTAGCAACAGAATTTTGACCAAGGAGGAGAATCCCAGGGGTGGGAAGTTGAATTCCAGAAGTGAGAAATGAGAGCAAGCTAAAGTGTTTGAAATGCTCCAGCATTGCTTCTGCTGTGAGATTGTCGTAAACATCTTTCTTTGAGCCAACGAACAGAGTTTGTTCTCATTGCATTGTGTTTTTTCAAAATTGATAGCTTTTGAAGTGCACTGTAATGGTGTTCGGCATAATGAAAAGTAATGCCTTCTGCAGTTTTGGCCAAAGGACACACCAGCCACCTGGTCTTGAGATTAATTCGTACTGTGGAAAGTTATGGCCCGATTGCAACGGGTGTCCTTCTGCACATGTACACAACCTTTTACAGACTTTCCTACAGAATCAGTCCTTTTGGAGAAAGTAATGGCTTCAACTCGGTGTCACTCATGGAGAGCTCCTTTAATGACAGTCTGCCATCGCTTGTCCTCATTTCTGCAAAGGCGTCCACCTTCTAACCCATTCTGGGTATTACAAGACTGGACACACCAAAGCTCCCCATTTCCTGTTAGCTGTGATGCTGCGACATTTGTAGACTTCCATCTTTTGCACCTCCTTTACTGAGTCCTTCTTCTTCCAACATGTACAACGATAGAGTTGTGTGTGGGCTCGAACGTACATTTGCACAAGCTTTTCCAAGTGGCAGTGCATTTCTGACACCTGTGTCTTCCCGACTTCAAGGTTGTCAAATCGTTGGGACGTGCCAGAACTTTTGGTTTTTACCACTTTGGTAATATAGCATTTATTACTAATTTTGGGTGTTGTAGTAGATAGTAGCACACAGATTCAGTGGCTCACCCATACCACTACACAGGATAACAGAATTGAAGTGTGTGGAAAGGCAATCACAATAAAGACATCTAAAATACAGAAGAACAGCTCTCCCCACCTACTTTAAAACCTCAAATTGCATGAGAAACAACCTGTGGAGTGGAATAAGCTCTGACCTTTTAGGTCAACAAACTGTGTGTCGGAGATTATTCATGGTCAGCAGATCCTAGAGTTGATTTGGGAATATTCTACCAACCCCATCCGAGAAATGAGTGTTTGCCTACTTTTTTGTCTTGTAATATTTAAGGTTAAAAAGTCACTTAGTCTTTAATTATAGGTAACAGCCTACTTTATATTCATTTGTTGATTGTAATTTGCTTTTACGTGTCCTAAAGTGTTGTATGTATCATCACATCAAAGATGTTCAGCTCACGTCAGCTGACTGAGAGCACCTCAGCATGTCAGCTTCAGCAACCTCTCATCCATGCAGCCATGGACCATAAACTGGCATCATGATAACAGCCGAACTGTCTCATCATAATTTAAATTACTTCCGCATTACGAGTTAACGTCCAATAAGCAGGCATGACTAACGTGACTGTCTGCTGTTTCCTAATTTCTTCCCTTGGGAATCCTGATTGCTCCCGCTTGCTCCTCTGTGTGGTCTTAAAGGGTTTAAGGGAGGGTCTGTGCCCGAGAAGGTAACAGTTGCTATTCGAACGAGACACACGATGACATTTCAACACCACATGGAGAATTAAAGCAACCAGCAGCAGTTAGCAGCTTATTCAAAGAGGAGAAATGTGAGGTTGGGGAGCTCCTTACTGTTTGAGTAGGGGTCCAGATCATATTTTATATTTCAGGAATGACGAGAATGGCGAATGAACTTTACCAAACTGCTTCTGTGGTTTATAAAACACTGCACGAGGCAGAAATCCCCTCTGGATTTCGCTTCACACCTCTTGGTAATTGCAGAATGAATGCAAGGAAGGAAGATTTTGTTTGAGGATAAAAATGAGAGGAAAAAAAGTCAGTTTCTTAAGTGATCAAACAATCCTATGTATGCTCCATCTGGAGCATGATAGTGCAGGACAGATAGAGCGGCAGTGTTGGAAGGATGGTTCACAACCTTATTTCTCTCCTTAGAAGGATGACATATAGGTAGATGACATACAGGGATGGTGGGAATGGTATCAAGGTGAGACGACAAAAGACAGCGGAATGAAAGAAGCGGGTGGCTTTAGTACAGGAATGGAGTTTAGGGGTCAGCGTAGAAACACGAGGAAGGAAGAACAAACCGAAGAAGAAGAAGAAAAACGGAAAGATAGACGAGAAGAGACAGACAGGACAGCAGTAATGACGGAAGCACTTAAGGCTGAGGGTGAAAAGAAAGAGACGGACCGCCAGTGAAAAAGGCAGAGTAAATTGACTGCCGCGTGTCACTAGGAAACAGTCCCTAATTGGCCAATCAGCCGAACTCAGATTGAGCCTGCCGTTTTCTCTAACTCTCTGAGAGCACCTGGACCTCACTGACAGGCACACACACACACACACACACACACGCGCGCGCACTTGTTCAAACACAACACCTGCCACCATTACCACCTCTTCATCTTCTCCCCCCATTCTTGACATGTACTTTTAAGAAAGATCTTTGACAGCAGGGAGCTGACAAAGAGGGGAGAGAGGAGAGAAATGGAGAGACAGTAACAGATTTTTAGGTGGGAGTCAGTCATCCTCCTCGCTCTTCAGCTGCTGCCTCCAGCACAGTAACCTTTGACTGTCATATTAAGGAATAAATATAGAGCACGTGACATTTCCAACTAGAGCTCTGATGCCCCAATATGATAAATTACGCAATTATATTAAAATAGAATCAAAAGGATAAAAATACATTTGTCCAGGTTTGGAGGAAGAAACCTGCTGAATGTAGCCAACAGATCATGTAACAGAGTTTAAATCCCCATATTTGACCACAGAAAGGGAATAAAAATGTATATTTTGCCTTTGGAGCTTTTACGTATACTCAGACCTGTTTATTATTTATTAAATGTGCTGTTCTTGGCTGCTGAAAACTGGACAAACACCTTTAATGCTGCATTTGTGGAATTAGGTTTGAGCACTAGAACATGAAGGATACAAGGAGAAATGATGCATGGTAGTTGGTTGTTTGATTGTCTGAGCGCACACACACACACACACACACACCCACACACACACGCACAATTCCGTGCTAAGGAAGAGTCATAGGCAGACCCTTGCTGTGATCTTTGGTTAAATAGCCTTTGGTTTCACTGTGCTATTCTGAATGAACACACACACACATACACACACACACACACACACACACACACACACACACACAGGGAGATGAATTACCAAGTTGATGAGATCTGACGTAACCCGTACTGGAAGTAGGTCACATGGGAGGAGACAGGTCATCAGGGAAATAACTGCAGTGCGTTTTGTGTCCGTGCGTATCCTCCCCTCAACATCATTTTCCTCTCTATTGCCTTATTTTTCTGTTGCCAGTATAACACTTGACTTTCAATGATCTTGCCAGCAGGACTCCCAAACTACTGTACTATAATGTTGTTAAAATTGGAAAATTTTGAAAATTCCAAGACACCATTGTGAAGGTGGGATTTAAAATTGACCACTTCAATCCAGAACTAAACCTTTTGCTGGTGACAATCCTGCCTCTTTAATGTCACCAACTGTTCTTTTTCACAAAGATATCCTAATTCTAATAAAAATAAATGCACAGGTCCCAAAAAAATCACAACAAGGTAGCACTGAATGCCAATACTAGTTCCTTTAAGACGCCAAATGAAAGAATGTCTCTCAAAATGTTATTTCTTCACATAGACCAGTTGCTTCGATGCATTATGCAAATTGCCTTCCAATTTAACTCCATAACAACGGTCCACATTCAGTATGAGAACAGTAATCATTTTCTTACAATATTACTGTAAACATGGTATATAACAGACTCCAAACAGCTTTGTAAATCATGGCATGTCATGGATGACTTCCACGCGTTGGCGTTTGTGTAGCTTTGCCACCTTGTGCATGTATTTAATGCACGTTGTTCCGATTGCTGAAAAAAGGATGCACATCCTGAGCTGAGAAAACCAGCTCGTGGTGGGAATCATGCCCGGACAGGTGACCTGTGTCATGGCCATCCATGCCACGGTGTGCACAATTTCAGATGTTGAACATGGACGACATCAGCAAGTGGGAGTCTGAAAAATAATCTCATCTTGGACCACAAGGGTTTTTGCATCCCAGAGGTTAATGGGCAATAAATGCCAGGAATGCATTTCTAGAATATTCAAAGAATGTCTTTCTTTTCCACTCCCACACCATTCTCCCCGTTAAAATACAGGAACACCTAGAAATGTGTCTTTTCCGCCCAAACCCTTATTATTCTGTCTGTTTGTATGCATTTTTACTTCTGCATAATTTACATTTGACCCTGCAAAAAGTCACAACCGACAACAAAGTCAACTTCACACACACACACACACAGACACACACACATTCATGTAGCTGTCAATACGCATGGAGTAATTAAGCCATCTGGATATCAAACCAGTGAGCTTAGCCTCAGGGCAGAAAGAGAGCAGAGGCACAGGGGCTCAGTGTGTGTGTGTGTGTGTGTGTGTGTGTGTGTCTTATGTGGCGCAAGGCCAGTGGCTGCTGCAGTGAGATTCTGTTTTTAGTCTCATTCACTTGCCACTAATCCAATTGTCTAAAGAGAGAGAGAGAGAGAGCGAGAGAAAGAGGGGAGAGTAAAGAGAGTCAGAGAGAGGTGTACAACTGGCTTCACTTCAACTCTAAATGGCAACTCAGATGAGAATGTCTGTAGGTGAAAGAACTGAAAGCACAGCTAATAAACCCCTCCCCCACCCCCATGCACACCTACATAATGGTTGGTTAAATAAATGAGTCTCACATTCCGACTGTGTAAAATAAGTTGGAATGCAGGTGACATCTTGTAGTTGGAGCTACCAAAACCAGCTTGAGCTCTGTCTCCCTCTGCAGCGCCTGCAGCTCTGATCCATGGAGGGCTGGGGAGCCAACCTAGGTGCTTCCGGAGGAGCGAATGCCGTATTACGCCAAGATAGGTCCCACAGTGCCATCTGCTGGACAAATCCTTCTCTGATAGCCTAAAAATATTCCACCATATTCTGCGTGTACGTGTGTAAACAGAACTTGGCATTTTTAATGTGTGGATATTCTGAAACAAAATGCTTTCATTAAGCTTCCATACATGTTAATAAGACTTTTCTTTTGACTACTTACTATTAAAAAAAAAAAAAAAAAATCCAATTCAGAGCATATCTCCTAGCATTTAGCATCAATCATGATAATTTTGATATGACAAGATAGTGGAAGAACGCTGAAAAACAATCTCAAGTCCTGAATTATGACTTATATGGCATTGCATCCATGTATGTCACAGTCTGACGTCTTGTAAACACTTGTTTTCTCTTCATATTCTACACCAACATTCTCTTTTCAAGACACTCGTGCTGCATCTCCACGGTGAAAGTCAGTGTTGTGTGGAGACTTCAGATGAGAGTTGACTTCATGTAACTGAAAAAAAAAAAAATTAGAAAGATATAGAGAGAAAAGTGGATTTGGTAAGAGCTCCAGGGGGTCTATTATTATTGTGTATTATTGAAAATAATTTTTGAAGGAACAGAAATGTTGGAGGAAAGACAGAGAGAGAGTGAAACTGCAAATATATAATTGAACAAAAGTCACCAGAGACAAAGATTTTGCAGACAATTATACTCGGATTTCTTTTGCAGCACCATCACTGTGCCTAAATTAATTATCTGAGTGGTTATAAATGATGGTGACATGGTCTTTCACTCGTTTCTTTGATTACACACATCATTACCTTGTAGCAAAGAAATGTCTTGTTGCTAACGACCATCCATCATGCGTCGCCATTCTAATCCCAACACTTTGAGATGCAGATCTGCTGAAACACTTTGGGCTTATGCTTCTTTTTGAAATTTATTTTTCTTTTCCATGCAAACTCTATTTCCAACAACTCTGAAGCATTAACTGAGCCAGGATCTGTTTTTTGAGCCTCTGTGCCTGCATCTTTCTTCTTAACATTTCCAACCATCCGTAGGATTTAATCAGCTGAAACCCTCCATCACGTAATGCCTCACATATTCATAAATTAATAGTATTGCTCTGCTTCATTTGGATATGAAGTCTTCTTGATTTACTGTAGGCTAGTTTTCTTTACCACCTTGCATGTTGCAGTTCTCTTCTCTCACACACCAGCCAATCTTTGATGTATATTGACGCCCTGCCTCTTTAACAATGAAGACAAATTCATTCTCTTAACTCATTATTGTTTGAGTATGTGTGTGTATGTTCCGTTTCATTTGTCCATGACACTGTCTTCTGTATGTTCTCCACAGTGTCTCAAAGACTGTGATGTCTTTGAGACACTGTGGCATTTGTGACACTGTGGCATTTGTGTTTGGGAGGTTGTCCTTGTCTGTGTGTGGAGATTCTAACCTATACCTCTTGATAGCTCTGCCTCATGAGGTTAATTGCTTCATTTAGCTGTAGCTGCTAAATCTTCCCTCATAAACGCAGTGGTTTGTTTTACTTCAACTGCATGTATGGAGGATTGTGGTCTTAAGCGTAACCTCATCAACCATGAATTAAGCACTTGTGATCATGTTTTTACCTCTCATTCAATGTGTAATTGTATTAGACATAACACAAATACATTAGCTGCAATAACATGATGCTTATGAGTTGTAATCATGTGCAGCTGTTATGATTCAGTTGCTAAACATTAACATTAAAGTATTATTTTCATGCACGAATGAGCCTACAAAGCAAAATTACACAAACAAGTGCTTTAAGTCCAAAATGATCATTAGGGAGAAAAAGTCATAGTTAATGAAATGTATAGACCTGGGCGGATTGTGGCTCAGTAACGCCTGAGATGCTGGCTGCGCATGCAGTTCTGTAGATGGACGTTAGGGGGTGCTAAGAGACAGGAGGGGCAGAAAATCCGTGACTGCTCATGAAATTAGTGAGGTCAACTATATGGCTGTGATAGTTTTCAGACATAAATCTGTTATGAATCCCTCGTTTATTTATTATCCAATGGTCACAGCATTACCATACAAACTTCCAACATGGAACTGCATTGGAATGTGATTACTTTGAATACACACACACATTCAATAAGAAAATTAAATACATATGTTTTAGAAAATTAAATTTGCAGAGGGAAATATACACATTAAATGGCATTAAGACATGCATGGACAAATATAAAAAATAGACATTTGTTTTCTTTTCTGTACAAACATACATAGACACATATAAATATATAGAAGTAAAAAAGAGTGTATTTTTAAAATACAAAGGTCAAGTTGCACAGTTACATTCCATAATAACAAAACAGAGGACATAGCACAATATTCAAGTGAATGTTGCCATTTTTCACAGATGCTGTACAATATTGTACACTGTAAAAGCAGAAATTGGATCACACAGTCTTGGTTTCTCCCACTGGAGCATGTTCACGCTGCTGTAAACATTAGAAAATGAAGAGCGGGTACAGTATTTTTGCCGGATTTCCGTTTGAAATAGCAACTTTTCAAAGAGACTGTCATCACAACAGGGCAGCAGCGCTTGTTTACATGGCTCAAAGTCACCTCAGTCACAATTACACTGCAGCACTTTACACTTTCTCCAAGTCTCCTGCTGTTGAACTCGAGTAGAGGAGATAGGGCAAAAAAAAAAAATCAAGACAAGCATTACAGTGAACAAGAAATCATGAAATTTATATGTTGGCACAGAGTGTGGCAGTCATTTTCTAGTTCTGTCTGACGTCCTGCAGAAGTTTGTTGATCTCGTGGACCAGCTCACTACTCTCCATGCCGGCCTCGTGGCTGACCTCGGAGCGCTTGCCACATGGGTGACCCTGATGAAAGACACCATCAAAGTCATCCTCCTCATAATTTTCTGGGATTTCCTCCATAGCTGGCAGCCATTTGAGGTGTGATGACTGTCCATTGGCGGGGGTGGATGCGGTGGACGTGGGAGATGAGGAAACGTGGTTAGTTCCCACAGACCCACTTCCGGGATTTAGGTAGTGGGTACTGGCCGCCCACGCAGCCACACCAGGTGGGTAAGCAGGACCCTTCCCGCCGGGCAACATCACTCTCCGGTTGTCCTGAGGAACTGCACTGTTGCTGTGGTTACTGACAACATTGCCACCACGCCCATTTATTCTCTCCATAGTTGAAGAGGTCGGACTTGTTTCATTGCACTCTGCATATGAGTCCATGTTCGGGGGGAGTAGCCTCTGGAACACTGAGTTCATCTCGGTAAGGAGGGAGCCAGCCCCTCCTCCTGTAACACAGGGGTCACTTCCTCCCCCAGTGGCAACCCCCCCGACCCCGGCCTCTTCGCTCCCACACTCCTTCCCAAAAGTGGAGAAGCTCTTGCGGCGTTCCGAGTCAACGGAGGACTGGTCATCATCGGTCTGGGGCTGCTGGGCGGACTCTTCCCCTGGGATGTACATGTTGTTACGGTAGTCAGCTGAGGAGGCAGGCGAGGAGAGGGGGGGCATCCAGCACTGGTCAGAGTGTCCCAGGATTCGACATTCATCTGTGCACAGTCTCATAGCTGAGGAAAAATAAAATCAAAACAGAAGAATGAGTCAAAGAAGTCGGAAACATCCAGATGGAGAGACACGTCCAGTGCATGAAACAGAATATTAGAGACAAAAACAGGACTGCAAAACAAAACAAGTCAGATAAATGAGATATTCAAAGCCCCATAGACACATTGTTAACAATGTATGCTGCTGTGGCATGAAGAACATCAATATCCTTAAATAATACACGTAATAAACAAGAAAACTGCAGGTAGAGTGTGAGGTAGTGTCATTTTTGAAGTTCAGAGGGAGTTCAAGGGGCTGAACAAGGGCAGAAATACTGCAGATGATGACAAACTCTGTCTCATTCTGTTAGCGTCTGAACTCAGCACGTACAACACCTATTAAATATTTCATACAGCAGCGCTTCGGTCTTTTATTAACATCAAAATAACAACACGGCTTGCTGATTTCCCCTCCCTCCCTCTCTCTCTCTCTCTCTCTCTCTCTCTCTCTCTCTCACTCTCTCCCTTGTCTCTGCATGCTCAGAAACATATTTGTGATATTTACAGCTCACAGCATGAATATGCGAGTAGTTCAAGGCATGGAAATAATCAAAAGACGTAAATCAATGAATGAATGTTGGCGTGATCCCACTCAAATGGATTTAAAGGCACCTGTTAATGCAGTATTTGGCTGCACTGCAAAGCATGCCTACCTACTTCCCGATGACATGATGCAGCTAAAGCAGGGATTTGCTAGTTTGGCTGTTTTTATCATATTTAGCATAAATAGCCACAATTGTCCATCTAAATAGAAAAATCTAAACAAATTAAATCTACTGAAAAGAAACAGGGATAATCCTCCATCTCAGCCCATTTTCTACCGCTTCCCCTATTATCATATAAGATAGAAGATTTGGAGTGAAGGGGGGGAGAGCACCTCCAAGTCATTCTCAACGGTAGAAGAAGTAATAACCAGTGAAAAGCATGCCCATCATCCTTCCCTTTATCCATCTCAATGGAGATAGAGAACACATTAACAGGTACAGTGGAGAAATAGGGATGTTGATCAGCTCTCAGGCATGTACGAGAGCGAGAGAGGTCCAGAACAAGTGGGAGAGAATAACATCATTCTAAAAGCAATTACTATGAATTCTCCTCAGTTCAGACATGAAAGCATAGCACTGACACTCACCGGGGGGAAAAAAGAAAAAGAAAAGGAAAAAAAAACACACAATGACAAGCGTACCAATGAGTGACAGACGACTCATCTTTGCTCCAGGGAGGAATTTGCAGATGCAACGCTAACTTAGGGGCAGATAACTCACACACAAACGCACGCATGAGCACACGTGCATGAACACACACACACACACACACACACACACACACACTACGCCTCGACAGGCCCACTGTACTCTCTGAGCGTGATAACGAGCGTGGAAATGGGGCCAATGTGCAAGAATCGGGCTGAGCACAATAGTGATTGTATTTCAAGAATAGAGACTGAGAATGGTTCTATAGGCAGGTGGACAGACTGGATAATGGGTTTAGGCCCAGTATTGGCTGTAGTGCTGAAAGGTGTCCGATTTTAAGACAGAAGAACATTTAGTTTAGGCCTTTGAATTGACGATAGCAGTTTGATTGCTCCAAACCCCTGGCAAAAATTAGATTACAATTAAAAGATTAGGCCAAAGTGTGATTATTCTTAGAGGCAGAGGTGATAGTTGAAGGTGAGATGCTGCCACAGAGTCTTAGTCATGTGGTCACTGTTGAAAGCATCTGAAACTCACCTGGGTGGAGCCTGTGGTGCATTTCTAGGTGGATCAGGTCAGAAAAGCCCTCCCCCAGCAGTAGCCTGTCCACTGGGGATTCCCGCCCCATGTCACAATCACTGTCCCCCGCCTCGCTGTCCCCACGGCCACTGTCCTTTAGGCTGAACTTGTCCATGTCTTGCAATGCATACCTGAGTGGTGGAGAGTCCAGTTAAATTCAGTCAATCAAAGAAACGGAGGACTGTGGGATGTCAGTGAGGTCTTCTGTTTGGTAGGAAGAAATCATTGCTTTATTTAAAACTTGAAACTGCTTCTGGTATCTTTCAGATCTTTAAACAGGGATTGTCCCATAAATCCTCCATGCAGGTAGATCATTTCAATAAATCTATCACAACAGCCACTAGGGGCATCAATAAATCGAGCACCTGGATCATAGGAGGACATTATGAGGGAGGTAATGATGGATGCGCACTTCACAAGCTGAGCCCTCCGTTGCTCAAGAAACACAGGCAGTCGAGGAAATTGAGACATTCGGACAAATGAGTTGCATATATTTGAATTGAATGGCATCGAAATGATAACAGCTGAAATGTGGAAAACCAAATACATTCACACACTGTCAAACTGTGATCTATGTGTAACTGATCGACTGACACATCACAACAGGTTGTTGAAACACATGATACGCAATGAAAAACAACTGGCTTTTAAAAGGAAAAGTAAACAGCGATAATCTCTTGGAGAGTTGGGGAGGGGGGCTGACGGATAGGGGTGAATTACCTGTAGCTGCGGGAGTATTTGTTGCCACGGAAACTGGGTCTGGGCTGGTACTGGCCCTGATGGAGCATGGACAGAAGCTGTGAGACTTGCTACATCCAAAAAAGGGAAATAAAATAAAACAAACAAAAAAGAAACAGAAAGGGGAGGGGTGAATAACAGATGGATAGTTGAGGAGGGGGGAAAAGACAACACAGGAGACAAAACAATGGTTGAGTAAACATAAAATGGATGATGGAGAGGCAGCTAAAAATGGATGAGACAAAATGGATGGTGTTAAAAATCAAACATGGTGCTGATGATGTCAGGAGGGGGGGTTTTAGGTGCGAATGGAGACGTATGACTGAGGGGTGAGCAGTGGTTATGATAAAGTAATGCTGACAGGGTGTAAACAAGTTAAAGACAAAGACATCTACAATCGTCAGTTCTGTTACTGAGAGTCAGTTGTAACTACAGGACAGCACTAATTAAAGCAACAATGGCGATTAGTTCATTTTCTCCAGAACAGATCCTTGTGCATGTGTATGTGAGAGTGAGAGATGGTTGTGAGACCACTTTCGTGTGTGCGTTTGCACCTACCTCCACTGGTGGGGTCGCATGTGCCAGTTCCAAGGCGAAACTCTCTGGAATGTGATTGGACGAGATGGTTACTAGGCTGTTCAGTGACTGGCGGCTGTTATGATTCGGCCTGCTCCCCATTTGGGCTCTGTCCAAGGGTGGTGTGGCTGTGGGCGAGTGGTGGTGTGCTCGGATTGGCAGTGTACCATTCACTGTAGGTACCAGGGTGATGTCGCCCTTGTGGATTTGCCGAGAGGGTTTCTTAGGATGGTGCTGATGGGTCGACTCGGCAACCCGGCAGTTGTAAGAGTTTCTTGTGTCCTTTCTCTCCCGGCTAGAGTGAGCAGCGAAGACCACCATGATGACCAGGAGGACGGCACAGATAGCCACCAGGGAAATAATTATGATCAATGGAGCATCGACGGTTGATTCCCCTTGGTCCATCACCTGGACGTGGTTCTCCATGTTCTCATAGAGGGTGATTTTTAGCACCGCTTTAGCACTGAGGCTTTCCCTCCCTTGATCACGGACCATGACTGTCAGCTCTGCATGCTCATGAGGGTAGTTCTCCAGGCTGCCGTTGGCATGGATCTCACAGGTTCTTGGATCAATTATGAAAAAACTCTCCTCATTGCCACTGACTATTGAGCAGATGAGCTCAGCATTGACCCCTGTGTCACGATCAGTTGCCCTCACCATGGTAACTAATTGCCCTGCCTCTGTAAACTTTGATGCGGGCACATCAGCTGTAAAGTTCCACAGCTGGGGGACCACGATGACTGGAGGGTTATCGTTTTCATCTAGAATGTTCAGAATGACTGTAGCATTGCTGCTCATTGGTGGTTTCCCTGTATCTTTGGCTTGCACAACAAAGGTGATACAACTGACGTCCTCACGATCAAAGGTACGCAGCGCATAGATGGCACCGTTAGATGGGTCAATGGTGACATAGGTGGAGATGGAGTTCCCATGAACTGAGTTCTCAAGGATAGAATAGCTCACCTGTCCATTTGTGTCCAGATCTGGGTCAGTGGCCATGACAGAGGTCAAATAGGCTCCGGGGGCATTGTTTTCTGATTTGAAGACCTCATACCGACCCTTCTCAAAACGTGGTGGATTGTCATTTTCGTCAGTGATATGCACGGTAAAATGTTTGACCGTGGAAAGACTGGGAGTACCACGGTCTTCTGCCACCACCGTCAGACTGAACTCTGACCTCTTCTCTCGATCTAAGGACATATTAGTCAGGATCATATAGTTGTTTTCGTTGCTCTTATGCAGTTTGAAATATCCCTGGCTATGAAGCTTGCAGTCAACCTCACCATTTAGCCCTGAGTCTAAGTCCTCCACCCTTACCAAAGCTACAAAATTGTCCAAAGGAGAGGCCTCTGAAATGTAAGCTGCATCCCCGTTGCCCTGGGAGGACATAGGATTGATGCTGATGTCTGGCTTGTTGTCATTCACATCCACCACTGTCACTAGGATCTTGCAGTGTGCTGGCATTGAGTTTGGGCCCATGTCCTGTGCTTGGACATCAATGTCATAAGAGTTGATAGTCTCATAGTCCACGCGTCTGATGAGGGTCAGGTGACCATTGTCGGGATTAATTTTGAAGGTCTCCATGATTTTCGGCGACACATGACTACTGAATGAGTAAACGACTTTGGCGTTTGTGCCTTCATCTGCATCAGTGGCGTTTAGGTCAATGAGCAAAGTGCCCACAGGTGAATTTTCTGGGAGGTTAATCACATATGAAGACTTTTCAAAAACTGGGCTGTTGTCATTGGAGTCAACAATACTGATTTTTAAAAGCGTCGAACCCGTTCTGGGGGGAACGCCCCTGTCAGAAGCGGTATATTGAAGTTCATAAGTGGCGCGCACCTCCCGGTCCAACTCCCTGAGCACTACCAGCTCCGCATATTTAGCCCCGTCCGTCCTGGACTGGATGTCGACCTTGAAAAAGTTGTTCGGCTCTAATGCATACGTGTACAGTGAGTTCTCACCGACATCGGGGTCTGTGGCGCTGTCCAAGGGAATGCGCGCCCCTACAGCCGCGCTCTCGGAGATCTCGATGGGGATGACGGCGCGGGCGAACTGGGGAGCGTTATCGTTGATGTCCAGCACTTCCACGTTGACGTGGAAGAGCTGCAGGTGCTCAGTTGGCAGTGTTAGCACGTCGAACTGAATAGAGCAGTTGAGATTCTTTTCGCAGAGTTTTTCGCGGTCGATTTTGGTCCTGACGCTGATTTCGCCGTCCTGCTCGCGCACGGAGAGGAAGGACGAGCTCCCTCTCTGCACGGCTCTGAAGCGGAGCGACACTGTGCTGCGAAGTTTAGCCAGAATATCAGCGACATCGTCTTTCAAACGAGCGATGACCGTACCAACCTTCTGCTCCTCAAAAGTCTGATATTTCAGTGTCTTGCCTGTGACGTGTGGTGCCATGGCCACTGCCGTCGCAAAAACAGCCAGAACTTTCCACATTCTTGACAGAAATAGTCTTTTCATCTCTCCGTTTGTATCTTGGTGGAAAGGAGGGGGAAAAAAGAGTCCAAAATACGTTCCAACGTGCACACGAATCAATTCCAGTCTTAACTTACTAAGTGTTGTGCTCGCGCAGTCAGCAGCTGCATAGCTTTTTTAAGCGGAACGCGAAGGAACAAAAAATAGAAAAAAAAGAAACAGTCTACTGATAAATGCAAGCTCAATCAACTTGTGCTAATTTCCATATGAGCAAATGCACTTCTATCACTTCTCTACCGTCGGATCTGTTGCGCGCATCCAGAGTCCGCAGAAGCTGAATGCCACTAAAATCAGTGCGCCTCTCTCTCTCTCTCTCTCTCTCTCTCTCTCTCTCTCTGTCTCTCCACCCTGCGTCTGCTTTTGGTGCGCTCTCCTTCGCTTCCTCTCCCCGTGTGAGCTGTGTCTGCACACAGACTCGCCCAAAAATAACCCGTCTCAAACCAACTATCCTTACATCAGCCTCGGCCCCCGGTACGCGTCCCAGCAGCAGTCAGACCCTTCTGAAATGGAAAACTGGCCGGTGCCCACTCAAAACTCTAAGGGAGAGGAGGAGAAAAAAAGTGGGGGACATACAAAACCCCGCCCTGTGTTGAAGATGGTGGTAGTGGGGGTTTACTTTCCCCGCTTTTTCTGAGAAACTGTAGCCCCCCTCAACAATGAACAAGAATTAAAACAAAAAACAAAGAAGAGAACATTCTGCCATTTGTTTTACACCTATAAATCCGCTTTATGGCTTCTCGCTTCTCGTCTGTTCTCCACACAGTCTAAATCAGACAGCACCATACACATCCTGGCTGTCCCAGTCTACAGCAACTGCAGAACAATCTAGTCAGGAGTAACCATCTGCTTGACGTCCTAAATATCTTATCATAAGCGAGGTGATAGGTCGACACTCTCTCTGCTCTCTGTAGTTCCTCAGTAATAGAGGGGTTTTTTTAGGTCAATAGATTTTTTTTTTCCACATTCGCCTCGTGCAGTTATGAGACGCGTTAAGCCGTGTGGCGAATCGCGCAGAAAAGAAGCCGGACTATAATGAATGACTACAAAGAGTTGGTCACGCCGAAGAACAGCTCTGTTCCCGTGCACAGATCTCCTCGCCGTCACTTCAACCCCCCGCAGGATGGGGTTACGGGAACGAGCGAGGCATCTCCGAACCATCGGTGCGCAGCGGCGAGTTTAGTTTCTCCTTTATAATAAAAAGCCTCATTCGCGGAACAAGCACGCACACGCCGGTCAATACAGAAAAGTGAAATGAAGCAATGTTAATTTTAACGAATGTTCACAACCGGGGCCGCGTATTCCGGGGACCATCTGGCACGGTTTGTTTGGCACCAGGACCAGACAATTACAGCGGACCCAACAGGACCCCAGCGGAGTCTCGAACACAGAATGTTAGGATTGGGTTGTCACGGGGGATCGGGTCGTACCAAACAGCTTTTTCAGAGGCAGTCACACATTTTAGGGCACATGCATCAGACTGGCGTGCGCTCTGGTGTGCGTCAAAGTCAGACAAAACGCACTGGGATGAGAAGGCGCAGCCTGGCAGATCTCCCCTTAAAAGTGAAATACATGCGCTCAGCAAAGAAAATATGACACATAAACTCACAACTGTTTATTCTCACAGGGTGCATGTTTCAGAATATTTATTTTCCAAATAATAAATAACCTTAAAAACAGTTGGCGATGAATAACCCACAACCATCTGTGTTAGAAATGACGCCAAATCTCCCTAGATCTGATTATATCATCCATCTAACGTGGGCCCGCTTTAAACTGTAACATCTGCACTCTTCTAATCCCCCTTTTTCCATTTGCCTGAAAACAATAACTGATTAAATATTCCAAACGTGCATGGACATCAACCAGAGCCTCCCAGCCTCACTGGCGGGGGTAAAAAAAAAAGCTTTCTTCCCAGTGTCTATTCATCCCCTGAACCATGCCTGCAGAATGTTTGCGTTTACTCCTCTTTTGCGCATCTTTCATCCACAGTGCGCTTGGTATTTAAACAGGTTTGATACGGGCGCCCAGCATTTCCATAGCTCCAAATGCTCACAATGCAGTAATGCAATTACTCCCCGCGTCCCGGAGAAGCTAATCACATTTGAAGAACAAAGTCAGCTCCGGAGTTTATGGAAGAAGGGAGCAAAAGAAAGAGACAGCGTCAGAGGGGGCTGGGGGTTGCCGAGGTCTTAACCATTGCACAACATAAAACAATTAATGTATAGAGGGGGTATAATCTAAGTAAAAAGCAGATGGAGACTTAATACATTTAGGCACGCTATATAACCAGACGAGCCGAGCAAAGGACGGCGCTTAAAAAGACCAGTAAACATATTCATCTCTAGCAGCAGGTGCAAAGATGCCACCATGGCTTCGAATTAGGGTTATTTTTACTCTCAGAACTGATTGGCTCCGATCGCCAGATTAGAGTCGTGTGCAAGAAAATGGCGCAAGAGAAGGACGCAATAAGCACAAACTTCACATTTTTGGCTCACAAGGTTGAGAGTGAATTACGACTAAAACTTTTAAGCAGAACATTCTCCTGTCTTATCCTGTGCGTAAATACGCGCAGCAGGTGGGACGGACACGCTGATGCGATTCAGGTCAAACTCGAGTCAAGAGGAATGTGTCTGCGCGCGCCTTTTACGTGCGCGTTCGTGTGCCCGCTTGTAGAGGCACGCGAGCATCTGTCGCCTCGTCTGCCCATTCATTGTCACTTATTCAATTAGCAGCGATTTGGTGTTGGATTCCATTCCGGGGGGGTGGGGGGGTGGGGAGGAGGACCCCAGAGGGAGTTTGCTTTCACTGCTGCTGAAGGGAGACGCTGATACTCACACACACACACACACACACACACACACACCACACAGTGATGATTGTTATTCATGCAGGTTCCTTTTCTCTTTCATCGGTGGTCCATAGAACTTTATTATTTTATGACTCATTGGTCACCATTGTTTGGGTGTGTGTGTAACTGTGCAGGCAGAGAAAAGAAAGAGCACATTGACAATGTTGTTCGTGATGCATGCGGTGATCAAACTGTGAGGGCAACATATTGCAGGCAATGTCAACAATTGGGCGACAAATTTATAGCCCAGCAGATCCATGGTGTGAAGGAAGAATGTGTCTGGTCATTCTGCAACCCCCCAGCTCTCCATCCACTGAAACAATCAGGCTGTTATGACTCCCCTTTTTTCCCCCTACATACTTTACTGCCTTTTGAGGTGAAAGAGGCGTATAAAATATTCATATCTTTTCTTTGCAGGAACAGTGAAAAGTGTCATTGTAACTGTGTCTCAGTTGACTAAATTATTTTCCATACTGTCGTGCAAATGAAGCAGGTGGAATTTTGTACCTTCTTTGTTGTGGTTTGAGTTTGGCCAATTAAATTCCTCCTGTTCTATCTTTATCGGTTTCCTCTGTGCAGCTGCATTCTCTTCATTTTTCTGGGTTTGCAAATCCGACATTTATTTCTGTAACACGAAGGAGCAGTTTGGGTGTCCAATCATTCAGTCGTTCTTCCCGTGGCCTCCTTTTCCACCCTCTGATTCATACCCAGCTGGCTGTGTGTGAACAAAAACACACGCACACCCTTTTTTCTGACTGATTGGCAGTGACAGCGAGGCGCTTTGCCTTACCAAGATATGGTACACAGAGACACAAAGCTTCAGAAGCAGTCAGTACCACAGGGCTGATCATCTCGCTATCGTTATGTGCAGCCCGACCTCCTACGTGTAGAACAAGAATCTCAGCAGCTTTTTACCTTACCTACCATTTTGTTCACCCCATAAGACATTGATTAGAATGCAGTAAATTATAATGATAAATATTTATAGAAAACTCGTATTTATATTATGTTAGTTGTGTCTAACCTCATAAATTGGATGAGAATGTGTGCTGGTCGCATGCTGTTAAAATCACACACACACACAAGAGCAAAAGTAGGATGGGGTGGCTATTTGAAATATGTTTTATCATCCTCGCCCAGGCAACCAATCTTTACTGTTTTTAGCTTTTTTCCTCTGAAGTCCATTATATATAAGATACCAGTTGAGTACAATGTGTTTCAATCTTGATTTTAAATTTTAAGACACTACTACTTTTAGCAGCAGCTAATGAGCACTAGAATAAAGACTTCAACCTATAGAGATAATACTGAAAAACAAAATCCAATAGCAATAAAATAAGAGGATTCTCTATAGAAATAATTCCACATATTTGTGCTTGTTTGCTTTCTTGCCAAAAGCAGATCGATACTACTCCTGTATCTAGTCATTAAATCTCCAGCTGCATGCGAGGGAAGGTTGGTTTAGATGGGAATAAAGAGTCTGTATTGATTAAACAAAGTAGTTACAAAATGTTACCTTTGGGCAGAGCCATGTTTGCTGTTTCCATCTGCTTCAGCTCCTCAAACTTACTGTGCTAACTACTTCATCACCGGAGCTTCCTACTTTGCAGATGGTTTAATTTCCTTTCCTGCTGATTAAACCATTCGATGGCAAACAGCATGGAAACACACTCAGACCATTCCCAGAGAAAAACAATTACCGCCAACTTTACGAGCAAGAAAACAAGTTTACGTCATAAATATTATGATCTGGTCATTTTGTTTTCTTAGACACGCTGCACAGTTCACTCATGGGTACGATCCATCTTGGTGTACCAAAGAATCAGGTGGAGGATGATTAACACTCCTGAGCAGGAAAGTTCATCTTTATTCCATTTTTATTTATTTAAACATTTAACCACTCTTGCCAAAATGCTGTCCTTGCCTGCGTGGATGTGCAATTGCTGGCAACCAATCACAAAGATGTCTCATATCTGCAGACATGGCTGTCAACTGCATGCTCAGAAACATTACCCTGACTCTTGGAAGTGTTTTACTTTTTTGGAGATAAGACTGTTTATTAAAGTTATAATTCAGTGAGGCAATGCAAATCACCAATGTGTATTAGGAGGGCTCTGAAGGGCCACCAGCTCCACATCTTTTCACTAATGCTTTGTTGGAGTCACCTTGATAGAAAGGAGAAAACAACGTTAGGTCTTATTGCTCTAAAGGAGACATCACTTCTACGTGTGTGCCTGTGCTCCCCCAACTGTTTGCCTCCCATGAGCTTGTGTGTGTGTGATTGATATGTTGTTGATTTGCCGGGGTCTGCTTTCTCATCACATGCTAGGATGTCCGTCTGCAGCAGATGATGGACAGCTAATTTGTGGCGCTGAGATTAGCGTTTTAGAAAGGAAACTGTCTCTGAGACGCTCCACGGCTGACCTGAATTGGTCCCGTTTGGTGCGACTCCTTTGACGGAACATGTGTGTCAAGCTGCTAATGAGCCAACCCTTCTCCCATGATGAAGGCTGCCATCATCCATGACAGATCCGCTTTGGCTGCTCAGTGACAGTTGTTTTGAACATATCACTGAACATAGCAGTTTGGACATATTTACATTAGTAAAGCTACTTGCTCAACTCTGATACCCGTATGTAAAGCATCTCCTTTCTTTGTCATGGAAGCACTTTTTTACAGAACTTATCTTTACTTCCAAAAAAAAAAAAAAAACTGCCCTGGAAGAGTCACCTTTGCCTCATTTATTATGCAGCGATCTAGTCCTGCCCAGGGCACTCACCCTTCTGCCCCTCACCTGGTTTCGAATCTTTACCTGTTTTTTCAGGGTCAGACTTCAGTTTAAAAATATCCCTCCATACTGTCCAATGTCCTGTTCTAATATGAGAGTAATTCAGCCACATTTGTTTGAGCTCCACAATCTGAGGAAGCACAGGTCCAGTTAAATGTAAAAAAAGTACTGTTTCAAGGTTTGGTGTGTTAGCGTTTGATTCATGCTGTCTGAATTCCTTCTCGGAAGACATGTCATGGCTCAAGTTATAGGCCAAATGAGAACAATGAGCTTTTGTGGATTTTCTCAACAGCTTTGAAATTAGGAAATAGTAGCTTCTAAGTACTTGTCGTGTTTAAAAAGGAGAACAGGTAGACGCCAGGCACGGATTTGAACTCAAACCAGATCCCTTGAGCACAAGCACATAAGCAGAACATAACTTGCTCTGGAGACTTGCTGGCACAAACTGGACTCTGATGGGTGTGAGTTCAAACCGGTGCTGAGAAATTACTGCAGCACCAAATGGGCTGAGTGAGTGACACAAAGCTCCCGTTGTTTCTCTTGAACACCAATCCTAACAACTTGGATTGATTAGCGGTAAGAACCTGAGCTGCAATAACACAGGCCTATACTTAGGCTGCACTGTTTAAAGCCCAGACATCTATAAAACGTGTGTGTGTGTGTCGAGGGGTGGGTGTGTGTGGGTGTGTGGGCGCTCTCAACGTGTGGTTTTGCTCACATGCATGTATGAGGCAATTTTCTGGTAGGGGGTTAGGCCCTCACTAGAGTGTTACATGCTTAAGTGTCCCCCAGTGACCCAGTTCCTGGGTTTGCACCAGATTTATGATTGCTGAGGTTCTGAGAGCTGGCAGCTGTGGAATGGAGGAATGGATGTGGTGGTGTGATGAAGAGAAACGGGGAGGGTTGAAGTAGCAAAGGAAAGAGGAACTCTGAAGTGAATCAAGGGAGGGGGAGCATGGAACGGTGGAGGCAAAAGTGGAAATGGGCTCAGGGCTGATAAAAGCTGGAATGAAGGACAGGAGACGTGGGGGAAGTGGATGGGGGGTGGAGAGGTCAAGAAGTGCTGAAAGTACAACATTGCAAGGAGGGTGGCATTTAGAGGTAGCGGTGAGCGCGGAAGAATAAAAACAAAGATGAAATTGAAATTGTCGCAGCGAGAAAATTGAAGGGACGTGTGGGAGGGAGAGGAGGAGCAGTATAGGGTCTTCTCTGATGACCTTTGACCCCAAATTATTTCTGATTAAAAAGTTTTCCCACCCTGGTCACGCACTCAATATCTCACCTTTCTGGAACGGAAACGGAACTCTGGATTGATTTGTGTTTGTGCACCAAGCATGTCTCATACTTACTGCATAAATGAGTTCATGCACTATTTGTTATAGAGTGGCCAAGCAGCACCTGGTCTCCTGCTGTAGAAAGAAGACCTTGAGGAAGGCTGAAGTGAGATCGGATTTAGACAATCATTTTCTTGCTGGGATGAGGCGTTCTTACAAATTTGAACAAATTGGCTACATATTTCACAAGCTGTCGGACTCCAGCGAGGAACGCTTAACGTGGTGTTTTCAGTTTATGCAGGGGATTTGGGACAGGATCCAAAGAACGGCCAGCAAATGTTCAATCAGCTCAGCAGGCAGTGAGCTGCAGAGGGAGCAAGGGGAGAGGGAGATCCTTGCAGTGGATGCCTAGAAAGACAGGCAAAAAATGGAAAAACTAGCCAAGTGTACGAAGAAATTATGCGTGTGTACAATAATCGGTAGTTGGAGAAATGACATGGGATGACAATTTCAGACAGATGGCAATTTTCCTCCATTACCCTCTCTCAGACAAGTTAAAATAACTCCTGCATAATTTCTGCTTTTAGTGGCTACATTACCTCACACTGAGTTCACATGTTAGCATTATTAGCTAGCAACTGTCAGTCCCTCATGCAGGGATTGTCATTCAAAGCACGGAGAAACCAGCCACTGCATTCAACCCTTCTGAATGGATTCACTATTTGATTATTGTTATGTTAAGGGTAAAAAGATAAGGTTTAATAAAATATACCATTTTAAAATTCATTTAATATTGGGCAAAATGTGTCTTTTAATGAGTGCATTAGGAGTGTTCAGCAAACAGTCAAGTAATCATTTAATTATTGGGTATCTAACAAAAATGCAATTTGGTGAACAGTTTTAAATACAATTTTCATCACTCTTGTCAGGTCTGCATCACCCCAAGGCTGTTATTATTGGTGCCTCTTGGCAATTAAATCACATCAGAGCTTCTTTTCTGTGCCAAATAAACAGCAAATGGTGAGAGGGGTCTCTTATGGGTTTAGCGCCAGTGATCACCAACACACACACACACACACACACACACACACACACACACACACACAAACATGTAGCTGAAGTGCAAAGCCACAGGGGGCTCATCAGAGACAGAAGAAATAAATCTGTGTTCAAGCGCAACATGCGTGCAGCATCAGATGGAGGCCCTTCTCAGTCACACTGCGTGCTTTATAAGTCCAGCAAAATCAAAATAATAAGTTGTCAAGAGTTGATGTTTGTGAACCTTTTGCATTCTCAGCTTTTTAAACCCCAGCTACACAAATATCAGCCATATTTAGCCAAATGTCTTCCCATAAGCACTGCATTAACAATAAAGGCAGCCTTTGCTCCATGAGTGATTACCTTTATTCACAATGACAGCTAACCCACATTCAACGCCTTTTCCCCACACATTTCCCCTTCAGGGAGTGCATCAAAGCAGCCTTGGAGAAAAGCTGGCCTTCATTTAGAATAACCGTAGGACAGGATGCTATGCGCTTGTGCGCTAATCAATAACCATTATCACAACTTCTCACCTGCGCCCAGCCTTGTCGGTGCTCAGGCGCTTTTGATTTATTCTGAAGAGATGCACCAGACCAGCTCATGGGACTAACAGGCAAATGGAAACACGCTGTAGCAGAAGACGGCTGAAAGGAGATGGTTCTTTTAGTGCACAGCTGGTTTATCGATGGCTGGGTGTAGATGGTAACTGCACTGACAGTGCCTTTTCATGATATCAGAATAACGCTAATGCAGTATAAAGCTAGTGGCTATTAGCTACAGATCCCATACTTGACCATTAGATTAATCAAAACAAGCATTTAATTAAAAGCTTGTTTGTTTGTTTTAATGAGATACATCTCCTTTTGCCATTCTGGTTTTCAGGAACAGGTTTCCTGTGTCTCATGCTCTCCAGCCTTCCCTTTTCTATGAAGCAAGTTTTTAATTTTTATTTTTTTTTAGCAATTGTTTTGCCACTGTACCAATCACGTTGAAGAAATGACTAAAATTAGACATAAACTCCACTTTCATAAGGCACGAATTTACCAAGCAGGTCACATCCTTGTTGCAAACCTTGCTTTTACATGTATGACACTGAACAACACGTGGTCTGTCAAACTCATCGGAACAGATGTGGACATCCAAGCATTTGCTGAACTGGATCAACATCTAGTCCATCTCGAATGGGATATCTAGTAGGTGAAGGTGAAGAGCAAAAATCATTTTGAAATGATTTTTCAAAATGACAAGGAACTACAGCTAAAGCGGGGGAAAAGTTGTAAACAACTTTTTTTTTTTTTATTAAAAAAAAAAAAAAAAAAAAAAAAAAGTCTGAAAGTTGTCCCTGGGTGAGGATGCCATATGCATTTGCTTAACATGGCTTTTTGCAGGTGGTTCCTTTTTGTGTTTACTTTCATTCAGACTTAATGAGTAATTTTTGGAAGGCTCTGAAGCCTGCGTCAACATATGTTGTTTTGTACGTTCTCATTTCCTCAATCTCTGGTGTGTGTGAGGCCAAGACAACCCAAACACACGCCAGGTTGAATAACACCGCAATGAATATGCAATATATATTTTAAATGAGCTTCCCTTTATGTGTGTTGTTCTTTTGTGGTGGGACCAGGTGGAGTCTCAGTGGAAGTATGTGGGACGAACTGTTCTATTGCCAACACACTGAGAGCGACATTTCAGCAAGGAATTGACAGAGTGACTCAGAACCGTGTGGAAAGTGTGTGGAAGGATCCACATGCTGTAGAGGGATGCTGGAGATGCCATTTACTTCTCCATTTTCACTGTGTTCAGTGCTGACATCACATTTCCAGACAGAACAGGCACAACATGTTGGAGCTTCACAGGCCAGCCTTTGTTACCAATTTCGCTTGTTGTAGTCTGCCTGCAATTTTCCACACTCTTATCTCAGCTCTATCTCTTCCTCTTGTTCTGTCACTCCTCCCTACACTTCTTCCCATTTGTCTCATTTTCACCATATCAGTTCAGCCTCTCCCACCAATTGTTTCCTCTATTTTCTTTCGAGCTGCCAATTCTCCCATCTTCCTCCCTCACTGGAAAGGTGAGCGTGTGTTTCACCGGTCTTCTCTGTGTTTGGCACTTTCCAATTAGCTCGTATACCTGCCTCTGGCTGTGTTGGAGATAAGATAGAGCAGATACCACCAGGCTACTGTTATCTCTGTTTTCCTGCTGTCACACACAAACAGGCATACACTTTTACACACGTGCACAGCCACATGAGCCTGCGCTTGAAAAATGCCAGGGCGCCAGCTCCCAGTGCTGCAGATGCACTGGGCAGATAGCATCCCAACAAGGGGTGGACTGGCGTTGTAATGAATGCATCGGGGACTGTCACATGTGGTCAAGTCGCCTGAAGTAAACATAGCAAATGTGGTGTGTTTTTTTGCAGTGTTTGTGTGTTTGCAGTCTTTTGATTATGTGTGAGTGTGTGTGCGTTTGCATGCTTGCTGGTGGCAGGGTGGTGGGCCACAAGATGACCCCGTGACCTCTCCAGACTGCTGAATAATAAAAGGCTATTCAGATACTCACATAGTGACAGCATGAAAGGAGCAGCACAGAGGCAGGGCAAGGGAGGGGGTGTTGATGGGTGGGTGTTTGGGGGAGTTTAGGTCTGGACATTGCTTGCTTTGTGGGAGGTGAGAGACTCATTATTTATCTGTCCTCTATCCTGCAACTCTATGTTTCAGTTGCTTTCTCCGTTTTGCCTTCACTTCCTCCGTGGACATCTCTGTCTTCCCCCTCTGTGGACTTCACTCTCCTTTGAGTCGATCTGTTTGTTGTCAGCTCATGCTTCATTTTTTTTCTCCGTGGTTCCTATTTGTTTCATCTACCTGCAAGTCCCTTTCTTCCTCTATCTTTATTTTTGGGTTTTTTTTTGTGGGAACCTCTCGCTTCTTCTTCTCCTGCCATCTACCTACTTTCAACAACCTCTCGTCTCATTTCTTTATTGCCTGCCACTTCCACCTTCACCATCTTTTCTTTTTTGCTTGTCTCAATTATGCGTATCTCTCGCCTCCTCCTCCTCTGTCTCATTAGCAATGCTGTCTACTAAGAAGGTGATTAGCCCGCTTTGGCTCTAATTAAAACACAGAAAGGGAGCTAAATGAGACCTGTGATTTGTGGGCTTGTGTGAGCTGTGCATATACTCTTTTTTTTAATGATGTGTGTGGACAAGTCATGGTGACTGCGACAGAATGCTAAACATTCAGATGCTCTATTCCCAACTGCGTCTGATCGATGTCACACACTCGTGAAAGTGAAAATGGATTTCACTGTGAAAGACGTTTGTTCAAATAAGTGCGAGGGAAACAGGCAAGGAGACAAAGCATGAGCAAGAAGACATATGTGAACCAGAAATGGTCCTCAAGCAGAGGTGAAAGTACACATTGTAATTGTAAATATTTTCCAAAATAGTTTTTTTTCATTTTTAATTCAATTTATATATGCAGCACTTTAATATGATGCATTAACAAGAATGCCTTCACTAAGATCCCTCACTTTGGGGTGTAGGCTGGAGAAGGTGAGGCTCATATTCAAAGTCGGAGAGTTATCCAGCCGTCTAAAACAACATGCAAGTTCACGTAGTTCCTTCAGGCTGCAGGTTGGATCATCACCCAACTAAAGCACTGGAGGATTGTTGGTTTGTTGCAGTCAGGCAGGGCCTGAGCATCAAAGAGGCAGAGGAAGCAGGAGAGACCATCACCTGCTCAGGTATATGGATGATGTCCCAACCAAGGCTGAAGACTTCCCCAGCCCCAAGGTCGTGCTCCTCAGAAGAGTTTTGTTGCTCCTAGGCTCCCAGCCCGCAGGACATGACCATGTGCTGCTGCAGGTGGCATCACAGCAAGGTTTTATGTAAGCTGGCTGAGATTTTGGCAGTCCAGAGTATGGATCTACAATCCAGTATCTTTCCAGATGCCAATCCAGTTCATCACTCACGGGGAACAACAGCTTGGCTTGGTCTCTCCTGTTACCAGGAGCCAGCTGGAATATGGTAAGTGACCTTGAACAACATCTTAATTCCTGTAGCCGCAACCTCCTTAAATTATGGCCAGATAGAATAGAATAGAATAGAAGTACTTTATTGATCCCAGACATGGGAAATTGACTTGTCCCAGCAGCATCATCAGTATTACCATATTTACAATATATTTACAGTATAATAGTGTGAATATCAGTGCAATGAGGATATGACTGTGCAATATTCAATAAATAATTATGACAATGTGTTACAAGAAAGTACTGACTTTGGAGCCCATCACAGCACAAGGGCTGTGAGTCTCAGTCAGACGGACTTATTGAACAGGGTTATTGCACTGGGCAGGAAAGATTTCCTGTATCTGTCTTTGTGGCAGCGGAGCTGAATCAGTCTGTTTGAGAAGGAGCTCCGCTGCCTGTCCAGGAGTGGGTGGAGAGGGTGGTCCGGGTTATCCAGAATAGCTAACAGTTTGTTCAGCATCCTCCTCTCCACCACAGCTTCCATGGTGTCCGGTTTGCAGCCAATCACGGAGCCAGCCTTTCTGATCAGTTTGTTCAGTCTGTTGGTGTTGCTGCTCCGATGCTGCCTCCCCAGCAGACCACAGCGTAGAACAGTGCACTGGCAACAACAGACTGGTAGAAGATGTCCAACATCTTGCTGCACACACCGAAGGATCTCAGCTTCCTCAGGAAGTAGAGTCTGCTCATCCCCTTCTTGTACACAGCCTCGGGGTTGGTCTTCCAGTTCAGTTTGCTGTCTATGTGCACGCCCAGGTACTTGTAGTCCTCCACCACCTCGATGTCCTCTCCCAGGATGCTCAGGGGCTGTGTCGCCGTCCTCTTCTTCCTGAAGTCGATCACCATCTCCCTGGTCTTGGCCACGTTCAGCAGCAGGTGGTTCCTCCCAGACCACTCCACAAAGTCACTCACCAGTGTTCTGTACTCCTCCTCCCATCCACCACTGATACACCCGACCACTGCAGAGTCATCAGAGAACTTCTGCAAGTGGGCCGACTCAGAGTTGTACTGAAAGTCTGAGGTGTACAGGGTGAACAGGAATGGAGACAGCACAGACCCCTGCGGTGCTCCCACGTCACTCACCACCACATCAGACAGGGCAGCGCCAAGACGGACAAACTGCGGCCTGTCAGTCAGGTAGTCAGTAACCCAGGAGACTGTGGGTGAATCAGCCATCATGGTCTGCAGCGTCTCTCTCAGTAAAAGTGGCTGGATGGTGTTGAATGCACTGGAGAAATCAAAGAAGGTGATTCTCACTGTGCAGCCAGCACCACCAGATGTGCTCTGGTCTAGCTTTGCTACAGTCATCATAACAAAAGTGACGAGAAGAAGCTGGATAGGCGGTCGTCATCTAACCCAGCAGTGGTCAGTTGCAGAGGACACACTGGAACGCCTGTCCAGCACCTCCTGAAGACTCTTGGACTCTCAGGCTCTAAGGTTGTTTCGTTACGAATGTTTTAAAAACATATTTCAATCCAGTGAATACAAATTGTGACAGGCTATTTAGATTAATTCCAACTTGTTCCCAATTAACATGCTCAGAGCATATTGATTTCAACATCAGTATGTTTTAAGTAAGGAATGTTTAGGTAGGTAGATAGGTAGGTATTTAGCCTCCTATTTAGACAGATACCATTCTAGCTCTACTGTTCATCTGAATGCTCAGAATGTGGAGTGGAAAAACTCATCATCAATCACACAGCTCAAATTCACCTAAAATGGTTTGAGGTGAAGGAAATGGAGAAGAAACAACTTTTGATGGAAAAGAGCTCAGAATCTGCTATTCCTCTTGAATAAAACAGCCTCGCTCTCTTTTCTCCTACCCAGGATTGTCAGTGCTAGAAATAGATAACATTTCCACACTTTATATCTTTGCACTTTTTAAAATCCTGCACTCCTGCATCACCAAGCAACTCAAGCAAGCCTCCATGAAAATACATTATACAATTAAATTTCCTCTGCTTTTGTCCATATTCGTGGCTTTAGCTGATACTTCCCCATGTGTCTGTAACTTGTTCACAAACTGTAAATACTGACAAATGAGACTATGTGGGCACATACTGGAGGGCATATTGCAGTGATCAGAGTGCAACATCTGCTGCAAAGAGCGCATGTCGATAATTATTCTACTTGCCTCCACTGTTTCCATTAAGGAATGAATCATCAAGATTCACAGTAACAGCTTGCACAGACCAGGACATAATATTTTTTTGGTATTTTTAGGTTCTTCAGTGTTTATCTGCAAAAATAAGTCTGATTTAAACATGATTTTATGTAATTCGCCAGATGAAAGTGTCCAAAGACTGGATCTCTTTTATTTTTCTTGCCGTGGTGGTCTTTATTTTCTTTTTTCTTGTAACATCAGCCAGAGTTTCTGCTGTTGGATTCATTAAGCTTTCCTTCCAGAGGATCCGTATCTTTGTGTTGCCAGGCTATCAAAGGAGATGTTGCACTTTGTCAGCGTTTAGACCTTTTCTCACCTCCGAGCACAAACGCCAAGGGCCAGAGAAAGACGAGGAGCTTGCGATCTGACATCTGATCATATCAGGCCTGACTGAAATAGGGCAGGAGGCTTGGCCCAACGTGGAAACGCAGCAATTCGAGGACACACACACACATATACACTTGGTGGTATGGAACCAGTTTTTTTTTGTTTTTTTTTTCCTAATCTGAGGAGCAAACACCGACTCCTTTTCTCCACAGAACAAAGACAAGATAAAAGAAGCAGTTTCCAAACTGCAAAAAAAAAAAAAAGAAAAAAAAAAAACCCAAAAAAAGCCTTTAAAGCAATTGTTTTCCTGGCACCCTTTCCCTTGCATTGCTGTTATGAATTGTGAATTAAAGATTTCACATACAATAAATGGTGAACGGCATGGACGTGTTGGAAGAATATAGAGATTTTTCATCTACGATTTATCACTTAAGGAGGGGGTTTTATCCTTAAAGTTTGTGTCAGAGAAATTCAGTGGGAGCTGAGTAATTTTAACCCCATTGTTTAATTCTACTTCTTGCAACCACCTCAGCCTGTTGGGGGCTGAAATGTTATCACCATTTTCTAATGCTCTGCGTACAGTGACAGATCTTGCCACAGCTTTCGCTTTATCTATTTCTGACAGCTGTGAATCGGATAAGATTTGCTGTTAGAAAGCAGTGTGATCACAAGCTGCCCCTAAGAACCATTATCACCATAGAAAACCATATATTGAAAGGGTACCTAGTTTTCTATACCAAAAGCATTATACACATCTTTGGGAGTGGATTAAAGAAGTTCCATACAGTACGGGAATAAAGTTACTGCATATTCAGGCAAACGAGTGTCTTTCCTCTGCCCTTTTACGTGATCCTGCTATCAGGAATGTCTTGTTTGTAAATTCCTGAGTTTTGCCAAAAGCATTGATGGACTGTCGATACAGAGTGATTCGATTGTGGCTGCCAAAGGTAAAGGTCACCAAGACCTATTAAACAGTCTCAAAATATGCTGAGCATGATATTTCACGAACTTTGCTAAATGAATGGTCTCTCCTGGCTGCTTCCAAATCCATGCTAAGTATAGTTCAGCGTTAGAACGTTAAATAGATGCTTACAGTCATTAAGGTGGTGCAGTGGTTAGCACTGTCTCCTCACAAAAGAAGGCCTCTGGGTTTGCATCTGCTTGTCTTTCCTCCCACTGTCCAAAGACATGCGTGTGAGGCTGACTGGAAACTGCCTGGAGAAAATTAGGCGTTTACACTGCAATGAAGTGGTGGCCCAGAAGAATTATTGCGTCTCACCCCGTCTGCTGCGATATTCTCTACACTATGAATCACAATAAGCAGTGGTTAACACTATCCGGCTGGCTGGCTGGCTGGTTGACTAGCCTTCTAAATACAAGTACTCTACAGTCACAGAAACCTTTTCCATTTGTTGAGCTTCAAAAGTGAACTTGCACTTGGATCAAAGCATAGTACTATAAAAGTTTAAAAATAAAACACTAAAAGATAGCAGCTGTCTGACCACCTGATGAATGTTTTAAGTAAGAAGACTGTCGGACTTGATGTCAATGTTGACACATAATAATGAAAAACTTAAAGATGATGGTTGCCCAGTGCTGACAAAGTGACACTGGAAACAACAAAGCTACTTTGGTGATGAAGACGGATCTGCATTGCTCAAAACTCCATCAAGTGTGGCCCCATTGTGCTCCAATCAGGGCTTTCTCTCATTACTCTTCATTGTCCTGCTGATTTTGATGGCAAAAGAAAGCCAGAAAGTCCCTTCCTTCCCCTGACTTATACAAAAAAGAAGGAAATCAATTTCATCTATTGGACCCCATGGCTGACTGCTCAGCTTCCTTTTGATGCAACACACACACGCACACACACACAACCTATCTGACACCTCTTTAGCTCTCCTTTGTTGGCCCTTCATTGCCCATGCCATATGGCAAATGAGAAGGACCAGAAAGTGTGTGTGTGTGTGTGTGTGTTTGCAAATGAATGTGTGTGGGGGAGATGGGGCGGGGGCACAGGGGGGTTATTGGAGTCTGACCTGCTAACAAAGACTCCCCACTCTATCAGAGATCTCCATGAATACATGGGGACAAGCCAGGCTGAATAGGAGGGCAGAAGCTGAGGAGAAGTCGTCTCTGGAGGGATGAGGAGGAGGAGGGCTCCCAATGGGTGCTGGTGTTTGGAGGATGGGGGCATTAGCAAGATGGATGTTGTGGGGGGATTAAGAGAGATGGGGAAAATGAAAGAGACAGGGGGTAGATGGATAAACGGGGATGGAGCAGGAGGTAGGGGATAGAACTGTGATTAAAATGAGGGCTGAAGAGAAAGCACATGTTCGAAATAAGTTTGGGGAAAAAATGCTTCAAAGGCTTAGCAGGGTGTGAAGAGCGCATGCGTGTGACTGTTTGTAGCTTTGGGTAACCCAGAGTGTGCCGCATCTTTGCTGGAGATAAGAGGTGAACACTAAGCCACAGGCATCTACAACAGACCAGCAGGTCCCTTTCTGTGAGATGACAAGGCTGTTCGGGTTCCTGTGTGTCTGCATGTATCCCAGCAGGCTCTTCTCCACAGGAACACACAGTGTATGGGAGTGCAGCGAGGTTCTCATTAACCACATCTGACAGGCAAAGCAGGAAGCACGCAGTGAGGTAGCAGGTCAGGAAGTGTTATGAACCACTCTCTCATGGCCACTGAAGTTTTCATATGAACCCATTTTCCCTTGCGCATCTTTGTTGAGGATGTTTTGCATCCTCTGCTTGGAATGGAAGCATCACTCTCACAGTTCGTATTTAATGCATTATTGTAATTCTATGCAGGTAAGTGCAGCATCTGTCTGCAGGAGCAGTGCTTCGTGAAGTGCTTTTTATTTTAATGGGAACAAAGAAGTAATTTTTTTTTTTTTTTTCCACATAAGTGCCTCTGTCTTTAGTAATAGCAAGCATGCGTGTTAATGCCTCAATCTATAATGACAGCAAACAGCTAAAGGAGTGTGAGACAGCACGGGCGTACAAAGGCGAGAAAATAGGCCAAGCTAAAGTAAGGGAGACATTAGGGACTGCTGCCAGTTTCGCTCCCACTAACACCAAACAGTTGTTGCCATGCTCGCACCATAATGGTCACCCTGTTACATACAGTCGCATAAGAAAGATAAGGACAACTAAGAAGCGAATTCTGATTGTATATACGTGTGTTTGTGTGTATGTGTGAAATGCACTCACTGTGTGTGTGTGTGTGTGTGTGTCTGGTGGGGGGGCAGTATATGTAGGGAGGTGTGATTGTACACATTATCATCTTATTAACCTCATTCATGTGTGTGTGTTTGTGTGAGTGTGTGTTGCCCAGGGATTGGCATTGTTGAATGACTTGGACTGGTGTAACAGCACTATGGGACACAAACAAAGGGTTTTTTTCACGTTCTTCTTCTTCACTCATCCCTGATTCCGTTTTCTGTCCATCTAAGCTCCTGCAATCGTTCAGTGTTTTTTTTTTTTTCCCCTTTGAATTTTTAGACTTGCAGTGGCTGCCTGGGAGTCCTGCGTTCTCTATTTGTCAGGCCAGCAGAGGCGACTATCAGCCCCCACCACTACATTACTCCTCCATTTCTCTGCTTGACCGTCATTATTTTCAGGTCCTACTTCCAATTCCAATTCTGCTTCCTGCTCATTTGCCTGGAACTTTCAAGCGACAGCAGCAGCGCAAACCTACAATGTTCCCTCCCTCACGTCTGTTTCCATGGTCCTGATCCACACTGGTGACTACCAGCACCCTCCTCCCCATCATTAGCACAACACATTTCTCCGATTGTCCACCTCCCTGACTGCTGTGCCTTTTATCCAGCAGCCTGGTCAGAGCCAGAGCCTCTTTCACAGCACACAAAAACACTGCTAAATTGACAGCAGAACAGTTGGTCAGTTTATTGTTTGTGGGTCTGTGTTGTATTTGTGCATCAGCATATGTGTGTGTGCTCATTGTGGGATGTTGCCTTCTGTGCTGTGCAGCACCGTGACATTTCTTCCAAATGTTATTTCTCACAACAGAAACTTATGAAAGTGAAAATGTCTGATTTTATCAAAAGAAAATATGACTCATTAACCAAGAAGAAATGGCTAAAAGTTAATGAGGGTGAGAGTTAAATCATTAAGTCAGGACTTTTTGATCATTGGAAATAGAATCTGGTTGCCCAGCATGACTTTCCCTATACTGTTTCTTTTTCTATAATCTCTCAGTACACACATAAACCAACCAGGCCAATTTAACAGTGTGCTCGGGAACATAATGAGGAAATTTGTCCTCCAGATACACAAGACACCTTGATAAAAGGCTGCCAAGTATAAAACATCTCACAAATGTACAAAACTCTCTCTCTCTCTCTCTCTCTCTCTCTCTCTCTCTCTCTCTCTCTCACACACACACACTGAGAGAGAAGCTGCAGACGATGATGGCTGATTCACCCACGGTCTCCTGGGTTACTGACTACCTGACAGACAGGCCGCAGTTTGTCCATCTTAGCGCTGCTCTGTCTAATGTGGTGGTGAGTGACGTGGGAGCACCGCAGGGGACTGTGCTGTCTCCGTTCCTGTTCACCCTGTACATCTCAGACTTTCAGTACAACTCTGAGTCGGCCCACCTGCAGAAGTTCTCTGATGACTCTGCAGTGGTCGGGTGTATCAGTGGTGGACGGGAGGAGGAGTACAGAACACTGGTGAGTGACTTTGTGGAGTGGTCTGGGAGGAACCACCTGCTGCTGAACGTGGCGAAGACCAGGGAGATGGTGATTGACATCAGGAAGAACAGTACAGCCACACAGCCCCTGAACATCCTGGGAGAGGTCATCGAGGTGGTGGACGACTACAGGTACCTGGGTGTGCACATAGACAGCAAACTGAACTGGAAGACCAATACCAAGGCTGTGTACAAGAAGGGAATGAGCAGACTCTACTTCCTGAGGAAGCTGAGATTGTCCAGCATGTGCAGCAAGATGTTGGACATTTTCTACCGGTCTGTTGTTGCCAGTGCACTGTTCTATGCTGTGGTCTGCTGGGGAAGCAGCAACGGAACTGGCAACATCAACAGACTGAACAAACTGATCAGAAAGGCTGGCTTGGCTGCAAACTGGACACCGTGGAAGCTGTGGTGGAGAGGATGATGCTGAACAAACTGTTATCTATCTTGGATAACCCTGACCACCCTCTCCACCTGCTACTAGACAGGGAGCGGAGCTCCTTCTCAAACAGACTGATTGAGAAGACGTACAGGAAATCTTTCCTGGCCAGTGCAATAACCCTGTTCAACAGCTCCGTCTGACTGAGACTCGCAGCCCTTCGTGCTGTGATATGCTCTATTTAGTACTTTCATGTGGCACATTGTCATGTACTTCCTTGTTGCACATTTGTAACGTTGCACATTTGTCTTTTTTTACTTCTTGTTGCACATTCTCATGTTGCACATTATTGTAAATATATTATGATAATGCTGACGATGCTGCTGGAACAAGTTAATTTCCCATGCCTGGGATGAATAAAGTACTTCTATTCTATTCTACACATACACACACACTTTGTGGTACACTAGGACGCATCATATCTCACCCTAACACTTCAAGGTGTAATTTGCACCCCAGGAGATTTTTGGTGTGGTGAGAAGAATTTGATAAATACTGTATGTGCAAAGTAATCTAACCAGAAACAGGTTCCTGTGTCACATGGTGTCGTTACCAGGTCAGTCAGAGATAGGAATGTTCAAGCCAAACCCATATCAGCGAATTCAAAAAGGTGTATTCTGTTAAAGTTAAGTTTACATTTTTATTTAAAGAGTGCCCTGTCATGTCAGTTGTCAAATATCTGTTCACAATAGCAGGGATTGAAAGTAATTTGCAGCATTTCAGTAATAATATTACTATTCCTACAAAAGTAACTGCTGCAGTCTGTCTTAGTGCCAGCTGTAATGAAATCCTGCATAATCTTTGCAACCAGCAACATTACTATCAAATACCGTAGCTGTGACTCGGAAACCATGACCAACACCAAAAACAACCATCAGATCCGAACCCGAACAACTGTGTCTTTTGTGGCCTGAAATAACAGAGGAGGTCTCACTTGTTCTTTTGTTCTATCAGTACAATGTGAATTGTATGAAGCCATACTATAATTGCAGGTTATTAACTACTTATCCTTCTTCTGTTGGACAGAAATGTTCACAATTTATTATGTATGCTTTAATTGAATTTCCTGTATGCCTGCAAACCATTAGCGGCATAATTAGCTCAACAGAAGCCAATAGATTTTGCTAATAAACAAAGGCAGCAGCAGCAATGCTAAATCACGATGATAAAGCTTTGTTATACAGCTACAACTGTCACCAGAACTGTGGGTGTTAAATGCACATATGCAGTGAACAAACTGGTTGATAAAGCAATGAGGTGCAGACAAGCGCAGAAGTCTCAAAGCAGCCTGATAGCAGGTGTGCAGCACCTAAACCTCTTTCACACATGTGCTGTAATCCTGCGTTCAACAGGATTCTCAGAGCACCAGTTTGTATGAGAAGGTTTTTTTTTTTTTTTTATTTTATGCCCAAGATATAATCCTGCTGGCTCCGAGAGCAGCCCCACACGACCATTGTGTGTTACATGCAACATCAGAACCTTGAGCAGCATGCAGAATACCTGCAGAAGAAGAAGCAGAGTGTTATTTACACAAGATCAGTTCTGACCGGAACGATGGAGAGAGAGCTCTTCAATCCAAGATTGAAAGTCCACTTTTTTAAGATGTGCAGGATCCATCAATTAAATCTCACTTTTTTGATATTTTCCACCTTCTTACTCTGGGTGAGGAAATAATTATGTGGTTATTTAATTTTATTTATTTATTTTATTTTTGGGTACTCATCCACCTGCTCATCCATTATAATCCAGATAATCCCGTGGATTTGATCAGTTTAATGCACGGAACCAAGACTATGTTTAATTTGGGTAATGTCTCAGTAAATATAGATATGGATGGTAATTTATAGATCACACACAATTCCAATTTAAGCAGTTTTTTTCTTCAAGAATTTTGGATGCATTTTACTATAAAGCTTGTCTAAGATCATATTTGTACCCAGCACAAATAAGTATAACTACGTTTTTACAACAGAATTGTCAGATTTGTATTTGATATCAGTCCAGATATATGACCCTGCAATATTTCAAATCTTAAATGCTTACCAGGAAAAAAAAAATCAGGCAAAAAATCATTTTTTTGGAGCTTTGGCAATGACCTCCGCTGCATGTTTTCATGATGGAGGCACCCTTGAAAGTCCAAGATGCGCACGCTAGCGTGCACCTACCGGTCCCATACGGCCGTGAGTGCTGACGACCACAGAGGTCGTTAAGGTTGCTCCTCCTGTGTCGCGCTCATAATTCTGTGACTTGTTTTTGGAGTTTTAACTGAGAAATATGACGTGGTGGTCTTGTTCCATGGGGAAGGCTCTAACAAAGACGGAAAACCACTCTGAACCTTGAGAGGAAAAGGCAGACCCATCTCGCTTGTGTGAGTGTGGAAAATGTACTTGTGTGGACCATATTTACACACAAATTCTTATGTGATTCGTCTTTCCCAACGTTCCCGCACATCATTTTCACTTCTAGTTTTCTACCTCTGAATCATATCTGCCTCTTCTTCGCTGCACTCAGCTTTTCGCTATGCATAAAAATTTCCCTCCACTCTGCAGCTCTGCCCTCCTTCCATCCACATCTACATCCCCTTCATTTTGTGAAAGCAGGAGTGATACACTGGGATTAAGCTAAATTCCTTGTCTGTCTCAGCAATTGCTGAATAACTAAATGATGGAGAAAATAATTTTCAGTTGGCACCAAACTAAAACAGCCTTTAAGCATTGTTCTGGTTGGTCGTCAAGCAACACATTTAAAATACACACACACACACACACAACTCTTTTTGAGCTTCTTCTTGTTTTGGTTTTGCTGTCACTTGCAATTTTGACGCTTTTACACATAATTCTACATTTTAAAAGTGATACTTTGTAAAAACATAAAACTACATCAAGCTGAGCTCCAGAGACTTAACAATTTCCCTTTAAAATTTAATATAGGGAAATCGCTATGGTTGTGATCACTTCTTACATAAGGCCATGTCAACACCACTATCAACTGTAAAACACTTTTTTTTTTTTAGATACATTTTTATTAGTTTGTGAATAAGCTCAAAGAGTTTACCTTCGGTTTAGGGCCGCTCTTTTTTTCATTTCACTTTTTTTTTTTTTTAATTCAGTCTGAAGCAGATACTGAAGAAAACAAATGAATTGAATATTGAATTGAAAAAATTACCTCAGTTATTGAACAGAAGGCAGCTCTCCTGCAGAGCCTTCATCAGGATGATGTATGTGTGGCTGTGGACCTCATTTCTCCAACCAACTGTGCATTGCTTGCTTGTCTGGCAGCACAAGATGACAGTCAGATGATGATGTCATTACTCTGAACATTATACCAGTTCTGTAGAGCAAAGGCTGTACCATAACATGGGGGAAAAAACCAAGAACACCATGTTTAGAATGATTCTGTCACTGGAGCCAGATGTTCTTGCTCTACTTTTCTATCCTCTGCAGAGAAAACACACTCTGATCCACACAATTGGAGAAGCTGTGCCAAATGTTAGCGTTGGCTTGTTGTGTGACAGTGTGTGTTCTGAGAGAATGTCAGAATTGGGTCACTTTACCATTGAAAATCTGCATAAAATCTTCCTGTTGGGCTGAAACAGAGAAGAATGTGAGTTTTGCTAAAACCCACAAAATCAAAAGTCCCAATAAATCTAAATATTTTTTATTCTTTTCCTATTCTTTATTTAACCTTCTATAAATGTAGGTCATTTTTTTCTGGCTAATATCAGTTAACTGATCTATCTGTTCCTGTATCTAAAAATGTGTGTGTGTGTGTGTGTGTGTGTGTGTGTGTGTGTGTGTGTGTGTGTGTGCGCGCGCCTGTGCCACATGCTAACATGCTACATATTGGGTATCAAAATAGATAGTGATTCTACTAAGGTTGAAGCATTTTTTGGGAAGTGAGGATATTTAGGCAGGTCCTCACAACTTCAAAAGACTGTTTGAGGTTTAAGACTTGATTTTAAAGTTGGGGTCAGAATTGGGTTAAGGTTACAGTTGGTGGGTTAGTTGTTTGGATTTGAATGGTAAGGAGCTGGATAATGTATTATGTCTATGAAAGTCCTCATAAAGATAGAAGTGTGTGTGCATGTCTATATAATCCCATAACCTAGAACCATTTTATAATGTACACACACACACACACACACACATTGACTACACTGAATTGGACATTATGAATGTAGGATCAACACCATCACTCTAATGATCCAGCACACAGAGAACTGGGATCTATTAAAACTGGGGCTACAATGTTGCTGTGAGCAGAGACAAAGATGGCTGATGTGTGCAAATGGTGGCCAGGCTCCAGGGATGTGGCTCGCAGGTGTTGTTGGCCGACTCTCGCCACCCAGAGTCGAGTGTCCTGACCCACCACAGTGAATCCTGTGACCTGTTGCTGCCCTTCATGACAGGCATTTTATCATTGTCATGACAACCTCATCCATAATTTTGTGCCACTTTTTGTGGAGAATTCCTCCTGTATTTTACTGTCATAAAAAAATCCTGATTGTTTGAGTAAAAGGAATAAAATATTGCCCGGGGAAGCTTAAATCCTTTGAAATGAATCGATTTATGTGGATTTCTCTAGAATGGATTTTATAAAAGAAAGTTTTCTTTGTGAAAAAAATATTTCATGGAAACAAAAGATACTTGAAGCATGCAGCTAATGTGCAGGGAGAAAACAAATGCGTTGTCTTTGCATTTAGAATTTCTTTCCATGTATCGGTCATGAGGAAACTAACCTTTATAGATTTTCTGAACCCTTTCTTTCACACTGAGTTCTCTCCATTTGTCCCTCAATAATTTATGTAATGACAGTGTTAGACATCTGCATGTAGTCTCTACACTGGAGTGGAGAAAAAAAAAACACACCACCAAATTCAAAGATCGTGTCGGACCAAGGTCTTTTATTTTTCACCTGTGTTTGGTCTCAAAATATTAAAGCAACTCAATCCTGACCTTTGTGTGAATGTTGGACACGTTCCAGAATCAGAACAAAGGAGCTCAGAAGTAAAGAAGTATCGGTCTAACTTCCCCTCTGCCTCACCATGTTTTCGCACTAAGGATCAGTCTTTTCTGTAACGTGGAGAAGAATAATTAACATTGATTTTGCCTACACTGCACTATGACAGGTTAGGAGCCTCAGCAGATTTGACAGAAGGCTGATCAAAAGGCAACACGGGGGAGAGCCGCAGCACTCTGTAATGGTTCAGATCAATTCGAGGGGCTCTTGGTTAATTGATTTCTGGTGCCGCTCGACGTTCCACAGGGAGAAAGTTAATCAGCACCTGTGGGTTAAAGCATCCTTTCGTGGTGGAAAACACTTGGTCAGCTTGACTTCTTCAATGAAATAATCAGGAAGTGTCACCTCACCTAAGAAATGTGGTTCCTAATGTCTTCTCCTGCTTCTTGGAGCATGACAGCGTGGATCTTATGAATATCACATTCCAAGTATAAAAGCACAATCACTGTGCTTGAGACAAATACATCTGAGCGCTCATGCAAAATTCCAACATATCCGTAAGTGTCATGTTTCACTGCTGCCAGCCTTGTAATTTTCAGATGAATATTGCATATGTGCTTGCTTCCACTTTGTGTCAAAGGCAGGGCTAGATTTGTCTTTTAACAAACGGAGGCTTCCACCGCCTGCAGCCAAGTTATGGGGCCTGCCTGTGCAACAGTGAGGCTGTTCTTTCTGCTTGAGAGCAAATGCGGAGGAGAGGAGGGTGGATGGAGAAGACCGAGGGGACAGCAGGAGGGTAACATGAGCAGGGGGTGGGGTTCCATAGCGAGATCCCCAACACTGCGCCTGAGGTTTCCATCTGTCGGCAAAACTGAAGTGGCTGCTTGATGCGTGTGAATAAGTGCTCATAAAAGATACTTTTTAATAGAGGGATGGTGATGGAAGAGAGGGGACACACACACACAGGCTGACAGACATCCTCAGAGGCTTTGCCTGATAGGAGGGTCTTTGTGCATTTCAAGGTTCTGGTATCTTTAAAGCCACCCTGGGCACTGTCCTAAATTCAGAGGGGAAAATGCAGATAATCCCAAGACTGTCAAAACTGGCCACAACATTACTGAACACACTCTGTAGTTGAGGACATAATGTGTGTAATTTGAATCATCAAATGTACAATTTTAGGATCTTAAACTCCACACTTTTTGTTTTTTTGTAAAGGTTTCATCATGTAAGCCTCCCTCCTACAAACCCAGCATGATACATCTGAACAATTCTCTGTAGATGAAAAAGCCCCAAATCTGGGTTAAAAAATTTAAAAAAAAGAAAAAAAAAAAAAAACTCATCGGCCCTGCTTCATTGTGTGGCAGCAACAAAAGGAGCACAGAAGCCAAGAAATGCAATTGGGTGCAGGTCTCACAGGAATGATGCAGCCTTGCAAGGGGATAATAAACACGAGCAGAATTAACATATTTATGCATGCAGAGAGTGATCTATTTCACCCCTGCCAAAAGGCTCTCTGGCCAAAGTTCTTCAACTAAATCACCACTCAACAGGCACCATAAGACCCAGTCTGGCACACTGGTTCTAAAAGAAACTATACGTTAATCATATATTTCTCTCTTTTTGGCGACTATTTTTAGATCAGTACTTTAAAAGTGTATGTTTGTCTGGTTTTATCACGTACGTTTTGAATGTTAAATTCATTTGCAGTGATCCCCACTACACCTGTGAATGGAAACAAGTGTGTGTTGTGTAAATCCGCAGTCTTGAATGTAATGCAAATTGTGACCTCATATATAGCAATAAAAATGCAGCCTGCAGGAATTAAAATCCTATCAAATCCTACAGGAAGCTCCTGTGGTGGCTGCTGGGGGACCAAAATTCATCCAGAGGCGAGGTTGCAGGTTTTACTTGCTACCTAACATTTACTTCATATTAATGAATGTTTTGTAAGTCTGTAAGTCTTTGTGTCCACTCCAGGCTACCGTTAAAACACGGCAACATCTTTGTACCCAGGTACACCTACATCAATATTTATAGATTTGCTTACTCCTCAGTAAATATAATCAGGAAGCCTCCTGATGATTTCCCCCCCGAAAGTTTTCAGTTGTTATGCTAATCATGCTAACGGATTCTGATTCTTTAGCTTGCGTGCATAGCTACAGGTATTGTTTCACTGACTTGCAGTGGCATCTAGATCTATTCCAAAATATGACCTATGATATGAGATTTTTTTTTTCTTTTCTTTTTTTCATGAACAGAAAATAAATTGTGTAAACCATTTTTTGTACCACACAGTAGATAACTGTCCTGTCCTATCAGACTTAATAAAACCACTCACAGTGCAAGACCTTCAGGGTTTTGCATGTGAATAAAAATCTCCTCCATCCACTAATTTATTTTCCTCACAAATATGGACCCTCTGTCTCCGGCAAAAAAAAACTGCTGCTGCAAAAACTGGCAAAACCTCTGAGGTCAGCCAACAGGGGAAGTCTGCGTGGACCAGTCTTTGATTCCATCTAAAGACTTACTTGGTCTCTTCTGCCAGAGTAGCTTCAAAAGATTTTCAACAGCCTTTCAGTAATGACTGTTGTACCTTATCAGTTGAATAGATTGTGTGTGTGTGTGTGTGTGTGTGTGTGTGTGTGTGTGTGTGTGTGTGTGTTTAAATATTGCCGTTTTCTTGCACTTTGTGGATAAAGCTTGTCTTTACAGTTGTGCTGCTCTCGGCCTGACATCACATCCAACCTAAAAAGGGAATGGAACCATTCTGATCATCTTTTTTAAAGTATGCTCTTTCATTCTGAGAGCAACCCGTCAATTTGTAGTCAACAAACAGTTCATTCTAATTATATCACAATCCTCAAGAATAGAAGAGAGCAGAAGTTTTACTGAAATGATAAATGACAAGAGTACAAATCTTTACTAGAGTAGTTTGGTATTACATGGAGGCATGCGCCAGCTTTTTTTGACTGGAGTGAAGCTGGTCTGAAGCAGGGAGAGAGGAGCAGGCGCTCAGCTATAGACTATAATCACCGTAGTGGACAAGAACACCATGAGAGTGCAGATCTTACACAAGATCCACACAAAAGATGACATTTCAGAATTGTTAATACATTTTTTTTACGGTGGCAATAATTTCTTGGAAAACATCTGATCCTGTGTGTCTTCTATAATGAATCTTAGCTGTCGTCAACCGCCAACCCAGCGTAACTAACATAATAAGGCAGTATGAATGTACCTCTACCTTTTTCTGTCTGTTTTTCTCTCTTCTTCTCTTTTTCCCACGTGCCCTATGTCTCCTTCTCCTCCCCCTTCACCCTGCTGTCCATCAACTGGACTTTTCCTCCATATGAGCCTGGTTCTGCTCATGGACTGTTCCTGTTAAAAGGGTTTTTTTTTTCCTGCCACTGTTACTTGTTCAGGGGTCAAGCGTCCAGGGACAATTTTGATTGTAACTGACGCATTATCAATAAAGACTGATTGAATTGTTAGCTGTAAATCGCGCACTGCCCCCATTAAAAAAAAAAAAACAAAAAACAAAACACACACATATATATATATATATATATATATACACTTTAGTGCCTCCATCTGATCCTGAAAGCAGTCAGTGCTTTTATTCAGTTTATAACTGACCAAAGGAAATGAATAGTAGATGTAAGAACAGCATTGGAAGGAACATTTATTATCATTCTCTTACAGAGAAGGCTACATTTCCTTCTCCAAATATATGCAGCAGAGTAAAAGGATTAAAATAAAAATCAGTGAAGGGGTCCTTTAATTAAAGAGAAAGCAAAGCAAATTTGGAGCTGACTGATATCAGAAGGAGATAGAAGATAGAAGAAGATAATCAGAGTAGCAGAGGAGCGAGGTTTGCTACACACTCTCGGTGATGTTCTCTGATCGCAACACAGGTTTCTGACAAATGGCATCATCGAAAGCACCAGTTCGAATGTGCCTGGACAATCGGCTAAATTTCAAACATTACATCAGCATTCGTGAGCGTCGCAGCAGGCAGCCAGCAGGCCAGCACGATTTGGGAAGCTAAACAGACAGTTTGTTGAGACCCCAGCGTGTGTTTGGATGGTGAAGGGACTCCAAAGGCGAACACTGTTTCAGAAGATTGCATCAGTGTTGCGCTGCAACTTTCGGTCCTCTGTGCTCTTCCCTGAGAAAACAATTGCTTATCTACCCTCCCCCAACCCCCCCAGCATCACTTGCACATGCTTCCTTGTCCGCATCTGACAACATCAGCATTCAAGCCCTCTTTAGCACCCAGACGCCGATGAGCTACTTAGCAGCGCAAGCCCGCAGGATTAACTGCTGATCTACTCAGTCACTTTAAGCACTGCAAACAGTCGACTTGACGATAGCGAGGGTTTAAAAGTTGGAGGTGAGGCACTTATCGCTGGATGAGCCACTTGATGCCTCATCTTTCACTTTGTAAACTTTTGCTGCAGTTAAGGTGATAACGAACCGGGGCAGAGTGGTGGTGGGAGGACTCCTGCGGCCCCTGTGTGGGAAGAACAGATACACTCGGCGTCAGCCTATGCATCCAGAGCAATGACATGCAAATGAATTCAGCCACTTTTTGTCTTGCGGAGGCCTTGGAGGCGTAAAGCCTGCTGGCCTTATGGGCTGATGCCGAGAGGACATTGAGGTGCACTGGAGCATTTTATTGACAGCAGGAGCAGGGGAGGGTTTTATTTTGATGAATTTTGGCTTAAATGAGACAACATTATTCAGAGGTGTATGAACGTATAACCGTCAATGGAGGGCATTGGGTTTAATGATAAGGTTGACAATTATTGTTGGGGTTTGGGGGCATGAGCTGTTTCCCTGATTTACGACCTCCATATTGACTGGGTCGCGCTCTCTCAAATCAACAGGTTCCTCTTTGGCTGCTCCTCAAAAGCTTCTCTCAATGATAAAACGTGATTTGTGAATGGGTGCAAGTGCCTTTTTCAACGCTCCCAAGATTCTTACTGAAAAAACAAGATGATATTTCAGCATAGCAACAAACAACAGGAAATTTGAACATTTGCATCGCACCTTGAGAAAGTCCTTGTTTTGGGTGTGCATTGCGCTATTGATTTTTGATGGATTTCAAGACATGACGACACAAACCTACATCAACCCACCCTGCAGCTGGCTCCAATATCCTGCTGCCGGGTGGGAATTCCTGCTATTAGGATGCAATGACAGTGTCAACAAGCTGTGCATTGAGACAGTACGTGCATATCCATGTGATACATTCCGTTCAGGAAGTCCCATGACCCTTTTACTACAAGACACAATCATGTAAATTCTTTCTCTTGCTCTCACAGCCGCCGCACCCCCCCCCTCCACACACACACACACACACACACACACACGCGCACACACACACAGAGAGGCGTAGCTTCATTGCTCTCACCACTTCACAATACATCCTGGGGAGAAAATAAACGCATGCCTCAGAGTTTTCTCCTTCTGCCAAAAAAGATTCATGGTTGCTATTTTAAGAGCCATTTTCTCTTAGCATAACGAGGGAAAAGAAGAGAAAGAGAAATAACTATACAAGACAGTCATGTTCTACCCAGAAGTGGAAAGAAAACCTCCACTCATTTTTCTTGTGTTATTGAATCTCTTCTTGCCTGAAAGAAGAATCTGGGATGGGAAGAAGGAGGGGGAAACGCTATGTTATGGGAGGATTTTAGAATACCAACTGTTAATTCAGCAGGCTCAGTCTATGAGTTTCCACTTGACTGAATGGATGGTTTTTTGGAAGAACCTGGGTTTGATACGGCATTAATTTATTCTGGAGTATGAGCCTATGGACTGAGCGTGCCATATGGCCGATTCAACTGAAATATTACAGAGAATATGCTCCCGGTAAGGGTAGCTAATTAGCACCAACACCATAAAAACAGCAACCTTTCTCAGATTCTTTTTTGCTCAGTGCCTCACTACACTCCTGGAGCACTGTGTTTGCGTACGAGGAACACTTTCCTCGGTGGAACAAATTAGCTCAATTAGCCTTATGATAAAAGGGAGAACCTCTACTTTCCAATGTGAAGTTAAGCAGCTAAATACAACCTTGTGATGCTAGAAAGGCTTGGTAAGACTGTTGACCGCTGTGCCTGCACTGATTATTATTTTGCAACAGTTAAAGCTTCTGTTCATTACTTTTTCTTTCATCGCCGTGGGATTTTCCATCACGTGTCTATTTAAAGATCTACAGGAAGTAGCATACCCTGGAGTTCACCCTAATGCTCGGGTCTCATGGGACTTAGAGTTCATGGGAACTAGAAGCGGTTTCTGTTGCATCTTCACTTCCTGCTGCTGCCACCCTCATTCTCCCTCTGCTAATCATTTCCAAGCCCGCTGCTGGGACCGCCAACTTTTTCATAGCCAATGTTGCTGCTGCTACCTAGTTCCCCTGAAGTCCTTCTGAACATCCCGGCTCACAGATTTAACAACCTTTCTGCTGCTTGTTTTGGCTCCATCCTCCTTTTAAACCCTTGGCTCAGTTCTCCTGAATCAGCTTAATTGCTAACCCCCAGCCCACCTCCATCTGCGCCAGCAGCTTTATCTCTTGCCTCTATCGTGTTGCTGTTTAGCAAATATCACTCTGTATCTGAATCAGCTATGTGATACTTACTTTATACATCTGAGAGCTGTATTGCACACACACACACATCTGGCACAAGTGTGACCTCTTGATCCCCAAATACCAATGACCCCCCTCCTACTGCTGGACTGAGGCCCATTAAACAAGCGCTGATAGGAAAGCTAATGGGAGCAGTAATTAGCCTTTAATGAATGAGTTCTGCTTCTCATCCTTTTTTGTGTCAGCTCTCACTGAGTCAGATGAAATAACTAGGACAATCAGGATGGCTGACTGGAGCGAAGGATATTGAAAATCTGTCTGCAGTTTCACAAATTGCTGACCTAATACAAAGGAGTGAATCTTGGTCCTGTTTGTAGGTCAGTCCTGCAGCAAAAGTCAATAAAAGCATGCCTGCCTCAGATTAGCTATGCATTACATTATGAGTGACCTTAAAACAAAGCGAGTGTACTTTCTACAACACTGATTCGATTTTTTTCTTAATTTCTTCTTGCAAATTGTAGCTATTGGGAGGAAATTGTTGTCGGAGAATGCTCTGTGGCTTTTATACTATTATCCTCGCCTTCCTCACACCCAGCCATTAAATATAACTGCATTCACACAAATTCTGGGCAGATGTGAGCTAGCTCCTCTTTGTATTGCATAAAACTTTGACTCCACCACAATTTAGAGTCTTTCTGTTTCCTTAAATCAATACTGGTGGTTACTCTTTGCAATTGTGGATGGATTTTGCACACACATACTTGTCTGTGTATAACACAGTTAGACTAAATTGAGTAAAATTCTCACAGACACAAAATAATATCCTACTGAATCCGCGAGTTTTTTTTTTTTTTATCTGACACCAGTGGTATTTGTGTTGTGGCAAGAGAGAAATGGGACTCCAACAGTCAGTGTAGAGCTTTAAGAGAATACAATGTGTTTTTGAAGAAAATGTGAGAAAAACCCACAGTTCAGATTATTTTCTTTGACAAAAAATTAATAAATAAAATAATCATTAGAGCTCATCTACACATAATGAGACACTTGTTAGGGTTTCCATGAACTTATGATTTAAGCTGAAGCTGTTGTTCTCACACATCTTCTTCACATTTCTGAGTATGAAGTAAAAAAGGTTTGTTGGGAGTCGTTTTTACAACAGTGGCCCATCTCTGTTTTTCCCATAGCTCCTTGCCAGCACAGCTGCTACCCAGTTGTTCACTGCTGTTCAAACTGGCGAACACATCTTTATTCATGCATAAGCTGGACCAGACAGGCAGTCTCTACGGGTGTGCGTTTGTATTGTGTGTTGTACTGAACTGCCATGAGCGTGCACACTCATGAAACACAGATGCCCTCTGTCCCTTCTCAGTTTCCCTGTGTAAGCATGTCTTGGCAAAACATACGCTAACACTGGACCTTACCCAGACACAAAACCCCGTGCAGGAAAGCCCAACAGCTGCACTCGATTACATCGACCACCACAGGCAGAAAACACACACTCTCTCAGGCCACTGGCTCCAACCATAATCAAGGGTTTATTAAATAAGCACAGAAAAATGCAGCACTTTTCTTTCTCGGCTGCGCTCCACTTCCCACTTATCCTACCAACAATAAACCTTCACAAAGTCACACACATGATCTCTTCACCGTGGGCATTTGTTACCGCTTCAGTGGCCTCTCCACATCATGTTTGAACTGGTAATCACCGTTGACCTGCGCTGTACATGACAGGTAAAACTAGGGTTGGTGGAATTCTGTCCATGCATGGATACACAGTCGCATTGATCGCTTTACTGGAGGAATGTAGCACATTCCCGGAACATGCGTTCTTGGGAGTTAGCGTGTAATCCACCGGGATGGAGGAAAAAAGAGATTTCTGATGGAGGAAGGTAGTTCTTTTTCATCGCAGCTTTAAGGATAAGTGGAAGTGCTGATCTTGGATATTTTAGTTAGTCCGCCCTGAAGGTGTAGGCCACGCTGGATTTACAGGCTTCTTTGCCATCCGTGACGTAGGAAGATGTCGAGGCTGATTAAAAAAACCTCCTCTGATCTGTTCCTCTCTCTCCTGGTCACTTGGCAATGTGCTTCCTGACTGGAACAGGTGTATCAACAATGGGACAGATTTGGCAGTCCTTGACAAAAATGCAGATGTTTGGCCATAATTATTGGCAATGAAAGACTTGCTGAGTGCATTTCATCACCAGCTTGTACTTACTTTCATTTTCTGGCTTTGGAATTTGGACACAGGTTCACATACATAGCTGCTTTGCAGGAGGGAAATTACAAGTAGTCCCCAACAAACAGGTTGCTGTTTTCTTCTAAATATGAAGATTGTGAAAATACTGGAAAACTGAATTTTGGTCATGAAAGAAATACGAATGCTATGATTTTCATTTCTGCAAGAAGCTAGTGCTAATAACCCTAACCTGCTTCTTCTCTTCACCTCATCCTTTGTAATTTTCCACTGTCAAACTTTAGCACCTCAGACTCTTTTGGGAGCTTGTTGAGGTGATTCTGGAGGCAGTGTGACTTTGGTCTGAACCATTACTGCTTCACTATTCCACTCTCTTTACACATGAAAGCTTATAAACTCTATACGATTCCACTGAAACTGAACTGATTCCACTGAAATAACTGCTGATTGGCCATTGTTCTCAGTTTAGACAACGTATTATTGCACTCCACTGAAATGTTCAGAAATGAAGTCAGCTAAATACAGTTATTAATCTTCTCAATCATTATACAAGTTCATCTCCCTGAACAACGTGTGCCATTATGTGACCTCGCAGCTCCATGTCACCGTGCACAAGCGCCACATGCTCACTGTGAAAACAAGCCCTTGTTTACTCAAAGAAGGGAAGAGGGAGAGATTGTTAATGATGTGCAAGACTATAAATAAGTCCAGGCTATGGCTCCTGCACCAACACTTTAACTGAAGACATCAATTATTTATCTAAGTAAAGAGGGGTCGGGGCACGCGTGTGTGTGTGTGTGATATGAATTTAACTGTGCCACTCATCGGCATAGTTATTAGAAGGTGTGCTCTTGCCTCGCCGAATGACACTTGTGTTCATAAGGGTCCTCTAACAGCCAACCAGTATATGACACCGCTATGAGAAAGTTTGACCCTTATTCAAATCTCCATTAGATATTCATGTTCTTTTCAAAGTTTCCCTTCTCCCATTTCCAGTAGGACTTTCTCTGGGAAATTTTTAATGTAAATGGAAATACGCTCTCACTGCGCAAGATAAGACTTTTAATTTGCTGCTGTAAATTGAAGCTATTTGTCTTCAAACCCCGACTTCTGTTTCAACTCACCCATATCTCAGACAGAAATATATCGTTCAAATTAACCCAATTGTAGAAGCACGCTGTGCCGTTCTCCCACTGCTTTTCTTTTTTTGCATTTTCTGATTTTTTTTTTTGTTCATCTATTTCTACAGATGCCTTGATGAAACAGAGTCTCTCATACCCTTCTGTAGCACTCCCACATCCATCACTTTTGACACCTCTTTCTATTTCTCTAATTTCATCTCTGGACTGTATACCTTAATCATACTCTCTTTACTTTTTCCATCATCCCTCCCACACATTCCCACAGTGCAATCCAGAAGTGACAGTCTCGGCCGCCCAGCCACAAACCGCTGTCGCTGACATATTTTTGTCCAGAGTTGACCAGTAACCATACACAGAAGAGGCGAATGCAGTTTATTTCCAGATATTTGAGAAACTGTGAAGGGTGATGTCAGTGTACTTTATGAACGTGGTGGGAAAGCAGTTCTGATAAAGTCAGCTATCTATCTCACTCTCCACACACACACACACACACACACACACACACACACACACACACACACACACTCACACATTGTTGTTACTGAGCTGTTTTTCATGTCTGGGCATCATAATGGCCTCCATATGCACCGTGGCTACCACACACAGTCATTCTAACACTCACACTATTGTACCAGTTCACACAGGATCTCCTCAGTGGGACCCAAACCAAACACAACCTTCACATTTACCTCATGACATCCCTACATTTTTTTTTTCTTTTTTTGCTCACATCCGTTTCCTTTCAATAAGGGCAAGAATGAGGAATTAGGGTAAAGAGTTTTAACAAGGCCACTTTATTGTTCCCTGCATGCTGCTGTGCCATCCCATCCAAAGCACAAATTACAAAGTACAAATTGTTTAATTAAGGTCAGACTGAGGCAGTGTCAGTCGTTTATGCAAGTGTGTGTGTGTGTGTGTGTGTGTGTGTGTGTGTGCAGATAAATGTCATTGTTTACCCTCTGTACATTTTATGTTATTGAACGATGTTAAGAGTTTTAATGAAACAATGATTTATCTGTCCTCACTGTTGATGTTCGGAGAATCAAGAATGCATCCCATCTACTGGGACCATTACCACAGGCAGTGGATTATAATTTACTGTGAGTTTCCTGTTATAAAGGAAGAAGAATGCATGCAGTGAATGAACAGACCACATTTGTTCGTGCCCTCCCTGTCAGTGCTTTGTTCAAGGCCGTGACCTCATGGGACAAAATACTCCCAGAAAGTGATCTTGAGAGGCTAAAGAGAGTTTCTTTAGCACACTATATGACAAAGATAGGAAGGTGAAAAGAGAAGAGGCATCATTCTCCTTGAACACTGCAAAATCTGATGGAGGTGAAAAGGAAATGATGGAAACTGTGGTTCAACAAGAGTGAACAGAAGGGTGATTGTGGAGCTCAGTGAAAAGCACTTTGGTGCTTGTGGAAATCGGCAGCCCTGTAGTGTTTCTGTTACCATCAGGAGTTGACGGGGTTAAAACAACAGCCTTTCTGCTGGAGCAGTAAAAACGAAGAGCTGCCTCACATCTGCTGCTGGTCTTTACTTTGCCTTCATCGCTTCCTGTTGCTTCTGCAGCGAAGCTGTCTTGAATGCTGCTCAGAAACCTAACAACAAGTTGTGTGTGAAGACAAAAAAAAATAAAAAATCACTGAAACAGACAATATTTGTGTTTGCGTAGATTATCCTAAGTGTTTCAGCATGAACCACTTAGGATAATCTTTGTGCACTTTGTGCAGCATGAAAAATGAAATAGACATTTCTCATATTTGAGTCAAAAGGTGCAATTTATATTATCACCAATAATAAACATTCAATCTTTGTGGCAAACTAAAAATCTCCCAGTAACAAAGAAATGACCATACAAAAATGCATCTGCAACATTAGAAGACAGCTTGCAGTTTTTAATGCTGCAAATATCTGACTGTTTAAATGGGGAACTCAAAGCATAACATAATATCGTGCATAGTCCTCTTTCATCGCAGAACACGATTTATTTTTGCATCGGCTGGCTCGACTCCTCTCAAACACACTTTTAAATGCTAAGCCTATTCAGAAGGTCAAATCTCCCCAGATTTACTGCATTTACATCCACATTTTGCAGTGTTAATGTTCTAAGTACAACAACACAGGATTCTTCTCCATCATGCAGGACAAGTACAGAAGCAGAATCAGTGAAAAACTGACTGCTAGAAAATGCTGAGCAAAGCTAAAATATGTGTAGAAAGGAGGACAAGCAGTGCTTGGTAATAAATGAAAGGGCAAAGAAAAAGTAAAGCTTTATTACTCAGATGATGAACCCTGAATGCTCTCTCCAGAGTTGACATCAGCTCCCCACCTTTTGTCTGGCTCAACACTGCTCCCTTCTACCTCCCGCACAAAGCCCGTCTCCACCCTAAACTGACAAGCCTTTCACCGGAGAGAACGCCACGTTGATGGAGTCAGACTAGAAGCATTTTCTAGCCTGTCCTTTCTTCCCCCACTCTCCCAGACTCATGGCAGGACTTTGTAATGGAAATCTGTTACGGTCAAAACAGCACAGAAACGCTGTTCCCTGCCCTCATCTGTCGCAACGATTTTATGGTCCGGATGAAGACAGAGAGTGAGCGATTGTTTGGGAATAGCCATGCGAGTGTGTGTGCATGATATTTATGATCGGGGGTGTCCCCCAGGCACATGGGTTAAGGTTCTGATTGACTAAGGAGCCCATGAATTGTTCCTGCAGCAAGCTGGTTAGCAGAGCCCCGGCCACAAGGGGCATGGCTATTCAGCACTGTGTGCCCAGTACTGTGTGTGTTTGTGTGTGTGTGTGTGTGTGTGTTTAACAGCGTAAAGAAAACAGCAGAGTCAAGCCGTCCACAGATACACCATTTGGGAGTTACAGCCATTGATTTGAAGGGAGTTGTTGCATTTGAGCCTTTTGCCAGAAGCTTAAAGGATTAATAAAGCAACAAGGATTTTTAAGGGGGGGGTGGGGGGCAATGAAGAGCGAGATAAATGATAAATTTTTATAAAAAAAAAAGCCTGAGGAATGAAGCAGCAGAAAAAGACACGAGAAGCAGAGCAGTCATAGTGGAAAGATTTAATAGAATTAGGATATAATTAGGAGATGAAAAGTTTTACTTTTAATTGACATATATTTAAGACTTTAAAAATGTAACTTTGGCTTTTACTTTCTGTAAATCAACAGCCTAATTCTCTTAATCAACCTAATCAAATTTAGATTTATCTGTGTTACACATTTACTGCCTGCATTAGTTGGTATCACCATTCAAAGAAAAATGAGTACATTTTTCCTTCAGTTAAAATAAAACATTCTCATCTCCTCACATGCATTTATCTCATGCATGCTATATTCCAAGCAATTAAAGCATAAAAAGAAAAAAGCAAAGCCTGCCAATAATCTAGCTGACATGAAAGAACAGACAGCAGTGGATGAAGGGAGGAGAGAAAAATCACTGTGACAATGCACAACGTGGAGTCCTCTGCTCCATAAAAGAAAGTGCAGTCAGCAATGCTCTCCTGTTATAGAGAAAACAGAAACTGAAAAGGGCAACTCTGAGTTTGTGCACCTTGGTAAGACTAGCCACTGGCGACAGTCCATCTCCAACTCGGTGCCGTTGAAAAGGGCACAGCGAAAATACTCCAGCTCTCAGCATAAAAGGAGCTGACACACATTCCAATCCATTGGTTATAGTTAGTGTGCAGGCAAAACCCGGGAATTCTGAGAGTCATTTGCTTAAATCTCCAAAATTTGCAGCCATGGTAAGGCTTACTAACACTGTGGAGTCTCGCAATCACTACGGAGAAATCAAATTATCTTTAATCATAAATTCAATCTAATCATTTTTAAAACGTCTGCTAGCTTCCTAATTTTCTCCCAGCATGCCTCGGATGTCAGCTTCTTCATTTTAAATAACAAAAGGCATGAAAATGTTTCAACCACAATGAGATTGAATGAATGTGTTTCATCATCTGCGTGTCTGAACATGGAAGCTCATGGTGGGAAATTTTTTGGTGCTTTAATTAATATCTGCTGATGATGCTTCAGAAAAGAAGACAAAAAACCTGAATTGAATACAAACAAATCAAATGGACACAATAGCTGCCTAACAGCAGGAAAAGGTTGATGGGCTCCGGTCAATAAGTCTGTATTTTTCCGTTTGTTGTCTCTGGTATATTTGGTTGAAATGTTGGGTTGAGAATGGCTGTAGACTGAGATTCTAGTCTCAAAATTCCAAATCCAAAATGCAGAAGTTTAGATGAGAAACAGACACCAAATTAAACTGGTTTAAATTGGTTTCATTTTTCTGTTTCATCACACTTAACACCACACTGCTATGGCAGCGTTTATCAGAGAAGAGGACTCACGGGTAACCAGGAAGAAGAAATCCTGATGCTGTGAAGTCAACAGCAGCCAACGTCTGTCTCGTTTACAGTGAACACAGTTCAGCAGGCAGAGTAGCCGCAGCCACCCTCATCCTAGGGAGGCAGCACACATCCACCAACAGTCTGTTCAGGCAAAGAGGAAAATGCAATCAAAAGAAGTCCTTTCAATTTCATTTTCTTTATATTTTCATTATTGAGTTGCTCATATTTGACTGGGTTTTAACTCGCTATGAAAATATTTGGGGAAAAAAGAAAAATCAATTAACAATGAACATGAGTAGTGATGCAAAAAGTATGTTTGTTTGTTTGTTGTGTTAATTATCTCCTAAAAAAAACGAAATGTGAACAAAAACATCATTAAAATATGGAAATGTAAATAATAGATAAAATTAGAGTATAAGCATATTTTAATGAAAGTGTCCATCAAAATGACAGATAAAAATCTAATGCAACAACCGTTATTACAATCACTCTGGACACTAGACCGACGGCTGAAGGTGCCATCACACACACCAGTGTTTGAAATTCAGTGAAGACGGTGTCCAAGTGCTTTAGAGAACATAAAGATTACCCTCCGAGCAAACAACAGTGGCAAGGAAAGACTCCATCTTAACAGGAAGAAACCTTGAGCGGGACCATTATGGGTCATTATGCTGAGTAGGCAGAGCTAAAACTCAGCAGGTTAGTGGGATTAAAGGTCAGTGTGCAGCTATGGAGTCAGAGATACCCATACCCATAGAGAGAGAAATACAGCTCGCCCTGTTCTAACTGTGAGTATTAACTTAACTTTAATAATAACATAAAAGTAAAAAGTAATCCTCTGAAACCTCGTAAACACACTCTGAAAGTAGATTAGGATATATAATGCCAAGTATCCGTGTAGAAAATTATCAAAACAAGAGTGTTTCACATCATCAGCAGAGTGCTGGGCAATAACAGTGTGTGTGTTCACATCTGCAGGGGGCAGGAAAACACACTGCATTCATTCACTGACCTTTCTGCTGATCTGACTTTGCCAAAAATCACAGGGACAAGTCAACGAGCTGTTGGAAAAATGGTTTGTGGACAGATAAGACTAAACTTTTGGTTGAAATGACAGCTGTTATGTTTGGAACAGTTCCAGCATGATAAGCTTATCTGTGAAGCATGGAGGCAGCAGCACAGAGGCTCACACAGCACTGTCATTACTGGAATATTTGCTTATGAAATATAGCAGTCGGGTCTAAAAATACCAAACAAACCCACTGAAGCTCCACTGCAAATTAATTTTAAAACTCATGATAATGAAAACTACAAACTGTTTTTTCTTTTGGATCTGACTTTTAACTTTTATGTTAAAGAGATCACCTTAAGCCATTCCTACATCACCAAGACTATGAAATGAAATTTAAATGAATGTTTTTAGATGATTATTTTCTCCTGACAGTAAAGAAATTTCAGTGAATAAACCAAAAGACACTGTGGGATATTTATTATTTCAATAAAATAATTAACATGGCACAAGATAATGTTCATTATAATTGTAATATAGTTCAAAAACTCTGAATATATCTGCAGAAGAAATGCAAATATTCTGGATCATCACAAGAATCAACGCTGATATTTCGAGTTTTCCCGATTGTTTCTGCGATTGTGCATGCTTGCAGTCGGTCGCAGGGACGGCTACGCGTGCTGTCACCACTTTTCTGTATGTGCAGGAGTTTCTCTCCTCACTGAAGCTGAAAAAGTGTCATATTTTACAGCTGGCTATGCTTTTTTTTTCTCTTGCAAACCCAAACAATAAGAATTTGCCTACAAAGAGAATCCAGCATGGGCCAAAGCTGAACTTGCAGAAGAGAACAAAGCTCTGTCATTATCAGTATTAAAGTTTCACAGCCCAGTATCAATCTGCTTTCCCCAGAAGAGCCATAACTGTGTTAGCAGCACTCTGCCGTCCCCCACTGAACCAGTATTGGGAAACATAATGGCTTGGATGAATGGGCATGATACATTATTGATGACCGACTGGTTTGTGTGTTTGTATCAGACAGTCCTCAGAGAGTTCAGCACAGCAGCGTTTCCGAGAGGCCGGTGCCGTACTTTTCATCTCCTGTTGCTTTGGCCCAAATACAGCAGCACCACCTAGGTTGGATTTCTGCAAGACACACACAAACACACACACACACACACACGCACAATATATTAAGGTGTCATGCCAATTTTATTCTTCAGGCTCTCTGGGGCGCGTGCGTGCACAGTAACTGTGGTGAAGCCACTTAATATGGGAAACGGCACAAACGCATGTTTGAGCTTCAACGTTCTTTAAGATGTGACATTTGTTTGACTGCAATAAGATTTTCTTCCTATTTTGTGCCTAATATTGGTCATGAAGGGTAACTCTCTCTGAAAGGCACAGCCGGGAGCTCGGTGTGGTTTAGACACTGCATAAAAATTTAAAATATATCAGTAAACAAACACAAACCAGAATATTTGCATGCTTTTTAAAGAACCTCAGAAAATGCCCCAGACATGCACACACAGCCGCTCATGGCTTTTTTCATAATCAACTGTACAAAGATGAGAATATTTGGTGTGCATCATTAGAGGTGCATTTGTGTCTTTCAGTTTTTGCTTATTTATTTATTTTAGAGAACTGCACCACAGGAGCAATGCATTAATTTCTCCTCTAAGCTGTGAAATTAAAGAGCCTTAACATTATTTATAACTCTTAAAACGGTGCTTAGAGATATTCCAAGATGAGAAAGATAAGAGAAGATGTCCGGATTAGATCAGCAGCTTCCGCCTTTGCAGCGGCGCTTCCAGTGTTTGACCGAGGTGCTCGTTTATCCTGATGATGCGGCTGCAGGAAACTTTCTGTAGAGCAATCAGTGTTAAGATACATTTATTTGTTGAAATCTCCTTGTTTTCTCCTGCACTTTCAAAGGCTGTAAATAGGCGACGGTACCTGATGTGTTCTCCAGACCGGCGATAAAGGGGCTGGAGCTGATGTGTTTATTCCTTAGCCTGACTGTAACTTTCAGTCATCCTATGTCACCAGCATGAGAATATAGCTTTTCTAATTTGAATGACTTGAGATAATAAAGTTTTATAATTCAATTATTAGCACGCAGCACGTATTCAATTATGTGTTTTCTCTGAGTCACATGGGTTTACGCATGATGAGGGAGTGAGCTGAGGCAGTGGAACAAATGTATGCAGGACACGACTGTCCATTACGAACACTAAAGATAAGGGACTTAACCTTCTTAATCACACAAAACAGCCTTAAAATAAATAATCCTTCAAAATAAACAGTCCCTTGAAAATATCGATAATTTACCTGTATATTTGAACAGTGACACAAAGATGAAAACCCTCTATATTAAACTTTAAAATCACGGCAAAATGTTGCACCTGTCAGAATTGAGGAGAGGAAACTGATCATTTTTAGCCAAGCTGTGCTGACAGAATACCTATTTACAGAGAAGTGTGCCTCAAAAGACCAGCAAATGCACCAGGCAGAGGCTTTTTTTTGTTTGTTTGTTTTTTTTTTTTTTACCTTCAGGGAAAAGGAAAAAGGCTCCGTCTTTATCCTCCTCTCTGGTTGGCTGCTTATCCTGATTGGTACATATTTGTAAATGTAACTACGTGAGCCCATTAGCAGGTTTACGGTAGCAGACTGAGGGACAGCAGCAAAATCCCTCAACCAAGAACAGGACATTGATTAGAGATGAAAAAATGCAGTTATTTCAGGATTATCACAACAGTGACAATGATGTTTATGTCTTTAAGGGAAACCTTTCCCTGATTTACTCCAGATCACAACCACGATTCAAAAAAGATGTGAGTAATTCTCATTAACCGTGACTTGAGAGGGTTGGAATAAATGAATTACAGTTTGTAATTCAACAACGTGAGTACAGTTGTGAAGTCATGTGCATTTAATTAATCAGTCAGAAACTGTTCAATGGTTGAGCATTACTGAATGCGACCAAATAATGATGTTATCTAAATCCAATCTGCATCACTGGAGATGTTAATCTGTTTTCTCCCTTGTTCCTCTCACATGTTTACAAGTGATCAATCGCATCAAGAGCCAAATAAATGAAACCCGAAATGTACAATTTCTCCTGATAAACAGCTCTGGATGATAGACTGATCAGGATTGTTAACACAGGAAAACATGTGCTTCTTCTGCGGCAGCTGATTGGCCTTTGTTATCCCCCCCAGCCGAGGTAGGCATTTGAGGGAGGCAGTTATATTTATCTGCTTCTCTGTCATGTTAGAAACATTAAGTGCTGCTGTGCAACCAGCCAAACGACACAAACAAGCTCAAACTGAAAAGCATGGCTCACACAATGCCTGAATGTTGTTGTTGCATATTGTCCCAGTGCCATCGACTGAAATAAGACGTCAGTTGTAGATGCTAGATGCCTCGTGCCTGACAGAGTGGCTGGGGTCACTCGTGTCCCACAGCCTCTCTCGCGTTTTGCTGTCCAGCATGGCAGCTTGTGCTTTTAAGAATAAGACTGATCTGGCCATTGCCTAAGAGTGACTGAGCGAGCAGAGCTGATGTCGAAGCAAGCTAAGATGACGGTTAGCACGACCACCACCTGTTCGGCTGGTCAGCAGCTCCGACTGAGGAATGGATACTTCGACATATAATGCTCTTCTTTCACCTGGATCACAAGTTTTCACTCTGACACACGCTCACACTCATAGTAATGACATATCCGTCCCAGTCGACCCACTGACACTCCACAGATGCTGCATGCTCTGTGTGTGTGTGTGTGTCTGTGTTATTACCACCTGAATTTTGATGATCTCAAACTGTCTTCTCTATACTGTCTACTGTTGTTGATGGCCCAGGCAGTCTGCCAGTTATTCTGTAACTTATCAAAATGATTCTGCATGGGGGCGGGGTTAGTTTGGTGGGAGGAGTTAGAACACAGGGGCGGAGTTAGTCCAGGGGGAGGGGTTAGTGGTATAACTCTTGTAAGTGGTTTTAATGTTGGTACTGAACTTAAAGTGCTTTAGGTGAAACAAATACGTTTAAATAAAAAATGTAACTATAAAATGACTTTTTATCCAGGTTTTCTAATGGATAAATCAATTAGATTAGATTTAAACCTTGTGTTTTCTGCTTGTTGCAGCTGATGATAGGAGCCATCGCCATGCTGTCTTCTAAATAAATCAGGAAGATTTCATTACATTTTTATTGATTGTGTGCAGTCAGTATGACCTGTCCATTCCTGTCCACTGTTAAACAGAAAATGAATATAGTTGCAAAGACGACAGATTTGATTTGACAGACACACAGACATTAATAAAACAACAGCAGACTAGTTTTGAAAGTGCAGTTTTTATAGTAGAGCACAGAAAGTCTAGATTTTGGGACTCTGTGGAACATTTGCACAACATCATTACCTTAATACTAGTTAGTCTTACATTTTTTTTTAATTTTTACTCTCATACAAATCAATAGAGTCTATGTTTTATACAGTCTGGTAGAAGACATGTTAACAAAATGCAGTAGTATGGTTCAAACCCCTCCCCCTCTACAAGCTCATTATCACACATACGATACTCTCTCCTTTAATCAGTGATCAAAAGACGTAACTGCACATTCTAGGTGTTTCATGAATAGTTAGTAATCATTGCCAGCGAGGGCTCGTGACTCTGGACAGAATCAAAGGATGGAGGAGGAGATTTGAAGTGCAAGGAGCTCGTTAAAAAAGATTTATTTCCCAAACACATTTCTGTTAATGAGGCGTAATAATCATTAAAGAAAGGTCAAACCTGCAATCATTTATAACAGGAGAACAAATAAACCTGCTTATACTTCTAAATGAATACGGCCTCACTCCTCCTCACGAGTGGGACTTACAGGTGAAGATCAGATGAAAGAACGATTCCGCTGAAACGAACACACTGACAACTTCTGAAAGTCCTATTTGTCACGTGAAATCACCCGTGACTCACTGGTGTAATTTGAAAAAGTGAACTATTTCAAGAACGCCCCCGAGTAATTGTCTCTGTAAGCGAATTGTTTCTGTTCTCTACACTGCTTCAGCCCTTCTTGAGAAATAATGAACTTTTGCAGTAAGTGGTGCACGCTCTTCCACACTTTGCCTGTTGAGCGCCGGCTGTGAGCCATGCAATTAAAATGTGAGCGCAGAGAAGGCCCGGCTGTTTCTGCGATCTTGGGAAAAGGGTACCGTTAATACTGTATCAAACGTGTGGCTTGGTTCTGGAGGCGATGAAGGTACAGCTCCAAATGTTTCATTGTGTGCCTTGTTTCTATAGTAAGTAATTCATCTGCACACTGCACTCAACTGCTTTTATATCACCACACTGTCAACGTTCCGCATTCCATTAACGTCTGCATCAATGGCTGCCCAATGAAGAATACACAATCATTAGGATCTGTGGAAAGAGTTTTTTCATTCTCACTTTCAACAGCTTTTTAAAAAAAAAAGTCCATCTACAGGACAATCAAAACACCAACTACCATAAGAATAATAATATTTTAAACACTGGTCTCAGCTGGATGAAGTTAAATAATACATTTCAGCATCGAGTCAATTAGTGAGCCGGATCCTAAACCTTTTGTGCATGATTATATCAAAGTTCTTTTTAAATTTTAGAGCTCCAATTATGTATTTGAATTCAGTTATTGTTTATTTATCGGTAATCGTTAATTTTGGGATGAGGTGTGTCAGTTGATGTAATGGTTAAAAAGTGGCTGCAAAATGTCAAGATCAAAGTATTATTAACCAGCACATCTGAATTATTTCAAGGATTACCATGGATTATTCCCCAGCATCTAGAAAACAAGAGGTTTACTTATACACAGGTTGAACTTCCACAGTCTTCCTTCAGTCCTGTGTACAGATGTAAGGTGTGAATCTGTAACACAAACCTGGAAGACGCTGAAAGAGCCAAACTACTGTGCTGAGAATTATAACATTTTATAATTATAACAGTCTTTAGTTTTAATAACACCAAATTAACTGCACTAATCTTTCCAGCCCATTCACACAGCTTTAAATCTTATTGTTAACATTTCTTAATACCCATGAGGCAGTGGCGGAATGCAAGTGAAGTCATTATTATTCAGGAGATTATAGGTGTGAAAATTTGGTCTGCTCCATAAATAGCAGTAAAATGTGGGGCTTAAAGTCAGAGACCTAATTTAAATGAACATAACAAATCAGTCTAATAAAGGTCATCTTGTGTTCACTCCAATTCAGGCACGAGCGGCGAAGGTACATGTGCAGGATTAGGGTGACAAATTGATTCACTGTGTGGTGCGAAAAAAAGAGAGAGAGAAGATATTAGTGACCGAAAATAATGATGTCATGAAAGTAAAAAGATTTTTCATTTTTAAAAATGCTGCAGTCATTTCTGGAAATTCGTTTTTATTGTGGTATTTCAGCCTTAAGCCTTCCTTAGATTGTATATGAGCGAGTTCCGCCTCAGCTGCAGCCAGAAGATTGAAAAATTCTTAGGTAGAACACACACATTTGTTGATCTAGTAGGACATACTGGATCTCTTATTTGTGGAAAAGGAGTGTCTGACAGGGCTGGTACCTCATTCACCATTTGATGCACCCAAGTGACACCCATTGCCATCGCTATTTTGATGCATTTTCTCACTTTTGCACTTTATTTGATGCCTGAGGTTTAATATGAGGTGTTTCCTTCCTATATGTGTGTGGAGAATGTATGCACATGCACGTTTCCTGATTTTATGCAAATGTTCTAAACAGGGCAACATTTTGGTGCACAGAAATACATAGAACACCAATCTACACAGAAAAGCTGCACAGCTTTGAAATCAAACGCACGCGGGACCTCTCTCAGCACAGGAAGGCTGCAATTGCCATAAGAACCAAATCAGAGCTGGACTTTGTTCACACACCAGCAGCTGCAGTCGGTGCACAAAAACACCGAGCAGGAGAGCTTCCCACTGGAGAACAGTGGAGAGGTGCTCTAGCACTTAGGAGCCGCTCCATCATGGAGCTCCAGTCCAACAACAGATTTAAACATCCAAAAGCTGATGAGGGGTGCCTCTCAGGGGCTGGCTCATCCTCCACCAGCCAGCAAAATAGCCACATGAATATTTGATATTGATGATCAGAACTGATGCAGGTAGAAAATTGATCATACAGTTTGATTTAGATGATCACATTTAAGACCAATGCTGCTTCACATTAGTATGGGGCACTGAGCAAAACATACTCATGAATATAAATGAATGTTGCTGATAATCTTTCATATTTACCAGGCCGCAATATACACACCATAAAAGAAAAACTAATTTGCATGAAATATTTTTAAAATAACTTTTTTTGCACCATAAAGTGGAAGTGATTCACAACAAAAACATGACAATTTAGGGACTAAACATATTTAAAATTCATTGATATTTGACATCATGAGGGCTGATGATGGTTTAATTAAATGTTTTTCAAAAAATGGGGAAAGAAATTGTAAGATTATTGTAAACCAGCTTTTCTTGGATGATAAGCAGAGACGTGTATTTCCTTAAAATGACACTCTTTGTTTTCACACCATCCAGCTGCCCAAGACTAATGTTCTCGTCCACCCATTTGCATTCCCCCCAGCAATACATATCTGTTAGCAAAAAAACATCTCTAACGCAGCACCAAATAAGATGCATAAATAAATCATAAATCGCTCAGATATGGCTCAGATGTTACAATCATGATGCAACTGTTGTGTCTGTCTCCTCTCATCTCCTTGTCATGCTGAAATGAACACACACACACACACACACACACACACACTTGTTATGTGTAAGGATTTCAGTGAGAGGAAAATGTCAAGTGTTGACAAGCACGCTGCACTCTCTTCAGTTTCACACCATGCGAACTCGGTTTCATCATCGATATGTTTCATTTCACTGATTAATAAAAATAAGTAGCAGAAAACCAAGTCCAACCATACATAAGAGAAGGAGAGAAGGGAATAAAAGCAACACAATAAAGTTAAAGCCTGTTTTTTTTCCTATGTGAGCTCTAAGCAAATGCACAGCAGAGGAGATCTCAGGAGGCAAATGGCCTTGAACTATATAGTCTGATTATGAGGCTGCTTCCTTTCATATGGACTCTTGTATTGCTTGCGCAATTGTTGCAGTCAACTAGAGCATTATTGCAAATCGACGGTGACTGTGAAGGTCAGTGGAAAACACTGGGGCTCATGTTTATTGTTGCTTACAACATATTCCAGCTCTGTTAAGTGAGGTTTAAATGAAGGCAATGTGTTATGAACACACTTCTGTAAATAACTGTATTATTTCCTATTATTCTTACCTACGCAGCACCAGCTACTATATGAACCCCCCCCCCCCCACACACACACACACACACACAGATACGCCGTTAGTGCCATCATACTGTAAGCGGGAAAATGAAGCCCTGATGGACACAAATCCATCTGACAGCTCTGCACAGACACTCCCGGAAGCCTCCTCAAACCCATTCCCCAAGGATCTCCTGGGGATGGCTTAGCACTCGTCCTAAAGGCAGCATGACGCAGATGGTCACGAAGGAGTGCACAGATCCGATCAGCGCACTCTTAGGGGAGGTGACGCGAATGTATACACAAAGCGTTCTCTCCTGAGTGGACGAGCAGCTGAGTGGCTGCAGGGACCATGCAGGGACATGAGCGTGTACACCAGTCCTCAGCTATCTGTTAGTGACAGATGACTGGGCTGGGTGTACTGGGCGAAGTTTGAGGTTAACATCTTGTATTTTGTTATTCAAAGATCGTTTCTGATGCTGTAGAATTAACATCTTTGTCCGCTGTGACGAGGCCATTTCGTCTACGTCTGTGGGTGGATGCCAGAAGTTCTTTCGCAAAATATGAGTTTGGAACCTGTAAAGATGAACTTTTTGATGTTACTTGCAGAGAATATCTTGGCTTAAGGTGATTGAATTTGCATCCAGCATTCTGACAGAAAGAAAAAAAAATATTCATATGACATATGAAAGGGCTTGTGGAGGTGGAGGCCAGCTGTTTGATACTAAGAAATCAGTCACTAATCCATGCTGCTCTGAGCACCACCCCCCCTTACACACACACACTTCAACCTCTGTTCTAGCATGAGAGTAGCAGCAGAGGAGAAGGCTTCCATGTGAAGGTGCGGACACGAAAAGCACGTTCAAAAGTAAATCAAAATGAAGCAGGAGTGATGTGTGTGTGGGTGTTGATGTCATAGAAAACCAGGCTCTATTTTGAGATTTGAAAGCACCCTGCCAATGATAAAAGTTGCAGTGGCGTGCATGCGTGTACACTTAACACGTCAGATTGTTTATGACACACAACACAATAGCTCCCTTTAGTGGTGCATCTGTCCCCCTCGTCCGTCTTTGTCGATTGCTGAGCAGAGAGAGAGTGTGTGTGTGCTCTGTGCTTGCAGTGGATCACCCAACTAAAGGTCAGGTTTTCTTTGGTCACTGGCGGCTTATTGAAACCAGCAGGACACCCCCAGATATATTAGAGTGTGTGTAAATAATGTGCAGTTAGCAACATGGATGATGCCGTGAGTGCTGAAACTGTGTGACAGTGGTTGTGCACATACTCATTATGTGCATAACCAGTTGTGAATCAATCAAATATCAAAACCAGCTGCCCAAATCAGTAAAAGTCAACATTCCGACACTACTCGTATATTCGTATGGCTCATCTTTGAACCTCGTGATGTTTGACTCAGCAGGCACTCTTTTTTTTTGCAGTTGGCTTAGCATCCCTAGAGGGATCGGTGTGTCCAAGTCATTTAAAAGATGCGCTGCCTGCCTGTTTTATTGTGAAGGGTGTTTGATCTTATTTGCTGCTGTATAAGATTGTCTTTCTCTCTGGCATACACTTTAAATAATCATTAACAGACTTCAAATCTGTGCAGGAGCCAATGTGCAATAGCACCTGCGCTACACTGATTCTGACAATATTCCATTTCAGTGGAAGTCCTGTCAGATTGTTAATAACAACATTACTAATATGAATGTATCAGTTATTAACAGGTTTTACATTAGTGTCACACAGTGCTTCTTTAGCAAAAACTCTTATATCACAGCTCTGGTAATCAGGTGACAGTGTTCAGAGATCAGAGGCCACCCAAGAACAACCTAAAGTTCCATCACTGCTCATATTTTAATGCTCTGCTTGAAATTCCTGCTCTGACCTGATGTCAGTACATCATCGTGAGATGAATGGAAGTCCAGGGGCTGGATGTTCAGATGTGGCTGTAATGCATCATGTAAAGGCTTCAGGTAGGTCCGTGGACCTCAACTGTCCACAAACCTGTAGCCAGACAGTATAAAACATTAACCAACACAACACAGACAAAAGTAAGCAGATACCACGGTGCAGATGTACCTGCTTTGGTGGAGAGCAGCCGAAACTGTCGCTCTCATTTTTTATTCCCTCTGATGAGTTGGAGGTGAAGTTCCACCAGATCCAGATTTGTTGGAGTCCATCTTTAAATGATGACATACGCTAACTCTGCTGTACTCTGCTTAAACTTTTAAACTATGTTTTTAAAATTTATAGTTTTGGGGTTTTTTGCTTTGCTTACGTACCTGAGAAAGATTGCCATTGTCAAATTATGATGAGATTTGGTCTTTGAGTGTGAAATAATTGACACAATTGAACACAAATTCTGTGATTGTGGCTAAAGAAGAACGCAAAAGCAGTTTTAGTAAGAAAAGCTGCGTTCTCCTCTTTTAACCCTAAAAAAGTTTGTGAAAGTCAATTTTCATAGTCTGCTTCGAGTATGTTTGGCGTTTACCACACGTTCACATTACATCTGCGACAAGCACGCATGTGGGTGAAGACTTGACAGACAAAAGGTCTGCAGAGTGTTTGTGCTTTCACTGAGCATTTGAGCAAACAAATGGGTTTGACACATAAAGCACAGTCCTCTCATGAAGAATGCATAAGCCCTGCAGGCAGGCTTTAAAACAAACAGTCCACGTGTCCATAGACAGGCCCAATACATCTCAAAATATCACACACACACACACACACACACACACACACACACGCAAAACTTTGACAGGTTTAGTTCATCCCTGTAGACAGGTAAGGCCAAACATATACAACAACAAACACCCACACACACGCACATCTACAAACACCGCTGCAGCATTTCTGCTGACAGCACCAAAGCGTTCTCCGTCCAACGGCTCACTCCCTCTCCCCCTTTCCCCCTCCTCACACCTTATTTCCCCCATGTTTCACACTCCTGATCCCTCTAGAAAAATGAATTTCAAAAAAAGACCGGTTGCAGCAGGTGATTCCAACAGAAATTACCTACATATGTGCTCAGGCTTGAAAAGTGTAAAACAACTGCACACACTGAGGTAACTGCACATGTATGTATGTATGCATGCATGCATGCATGCATGCATTCATTCATTCATTCATTCATTCATTCTACTGTGTGTGTGGGAGGTCTCATGGGAGGTGCGCAGTAAGCGATGCTGACAGAAAACATTGCTGTACAGCAGAGGGTCGTGGTACTGAATCCCAGCTGTCTTTCTCACGTGCACTTTCTCTCAGTTCTATCAACATGAGTGAGGGGAGGAGAGTGTGTGCGTGTGAGAGAGGAGAGAGAGGAGATAAAAAGTCAAAGTGATATAGATGCAGGTAGACATAGAAAGTGAAGACAGATAGAAATGTACATCTCTCTTGTGCTCTTCATCCATCTCTGTCCGATCCTCTCTCCATCTACGCCCCTCCAATATCTTTCCTTCATTCCCCACCTTTCATCTGCTGCCATTCGGTTTTAATGCCGAGGCTTCAGTGACAGAATAAATCTGAAGGCTTTTGGAAGTACGTGCACATTTTTCACATTTATTTAAGTGCAGAAGGAAGATGGCGCTATGGAAAGTTAGCAAACATGCAATCTGAATGAGAGTCCAGTGGGAATGCAGCCTGTGGCATCTGCCCTGTGGCTACAGACAGCTTCTGGGCAAATCCAGGTAAAAGAGGATGAGCTCCGTGGCTGCTGCATCAAATTATAGCACAGGTGTTGTCCTGTGTTCGAACTCTGGCTTTCATTCCTGCCTCTTGACGCCCCTCTGAATTAGCACTGGGATAAGCTCCTACGCAATGACTCTAATTAGGAATTAGCAGTGGTTAAATTAAGATAATTGGATGGTAAGAAAGGTGCATGTTCCTCATGCATACCACTGTGGCAGATTTGTAGAAGTGAGGTGGAATTCCTTAGTACCCAACGCTGTAACCAGATGTCATGCACTTGCAGAACGACTCTCCGCTCGGGACGTTAGCAGTAACAGTACCTCAGTGACTCATCATCAACATTCTGCTGGGATTTCTCTGACAGCTTTGCTAATGCAGAAAAACACCTACTGTAGCCTCCCAGGCAGCTTGACGAGGAGTGTGACACTTTTCAGTTGCTTGGACAGGAAAAGTGATTACGTTCAATGTGACGTAGAACTTTTAATTAAGCTATCAGTCACCACTGACATATACACGCAAGCTGTCTGGCCTGGAAAAGTCTGCAATCACATCCTGGATTTGTAAATTACAATAGCCTACAGCAGGGTTGGGCAATTATTTTGCCGGAAGGGCCACATTGGGTTTTAGATCTTGGTGAATGGGCCGGCCAGGTGGTGCGGGAAACTAACCCCCTGCTTGATGGACTATTGACTGAGAAAATATTTTGAAGAGCCTGTAAATTGGTCCAACTAGAGATGGATGATGAAGCTCCGAATGATGTTTGGCCCCACCTTCTTGAGAGGACATGTTAGCATGCTAGCTGAAGGGGGGTCTGAACCTTTTTCTAACCAATCCAGCTGACAACCCTCTTCATTTGGCTTTTGGAGAAATTATTGTGAAGGCTCTGTGGGCTGGGTTAAATAGTTCATCGGGCCACATGTGGCCTCCAGGCCTCAGTTTGCCCACCTCTGGCCTACAGTATATATAGGCTGTCATAATGGGCTTAAAAAAAAAGTTCTATACATTTATTGAGCTTTACAAACTCTGCTGTCTAATGATAGGTCTACCATATGCTAGTTGTTAGATAATTTTAATCATCTGGCTCCAAACTGGTGTAGATATCATTTCATTTTTGGCAAAATTAATTGAAATTCATGCCATTTTCCTGTTACAACGTTACAGAAGACACACCATCTGCAGCTTCATCCTTCAGATGTAGAGAAATGAGATGTCTTCATGTGATCATGGGATTATTTTGACATAAAATGGGGGTAGCTGAGATCCACATTATGTTTGCAGGCATGCGTTGAGCTGTGGGTAGAGAAATGTTTTGGCTCATTATTAAAAATAACTCGACTCTCGCTTTTGGTGGCTGGCAAATATTTCACCCCATGCCGAGTTTGCACTCACCAGCTCCAGTGCTCCAGGCTACATGTAATGCCTTACATCCATCCCAGCTGACCTCCCACAGAACGCTCCTCACTTCCTCACTCTGCCTTTGCACTGACGAACTCTAAGGACTTTTTGGGTTTTGTTTTTTTTTTTTTGTTTGTTTGTTTGTTTTGTCAGGAAAGCAAAGAGAAGTATAGCTGAGTGACTTTCCAGTATTTCAGCATATCTCAGGGTCACTATTCAAATGCAGCAAGAATACCTATAGTAAATTCCTGCAATTCTGCGCTGGAAATGCAGTGAGCACACACCAGGTTTATGTAATTGTCCTCCAAGCTGATGTTAGAAACCACCATCTGCGTCTCTCCAAATGAACAGAAACGGAGGAATGAAATCAGAAAGCGAGAAAAATGGAGCAGTAGGGGACGCGGATGAAAAAAAAGAGAGAACAGCATGAAAAGGTGGTAAACAATTTCATGCAAATAAAGGGTGAACAATAGGTGAGTGTTCAGCCTTTCTACCCTCCCTCTGTCGCTCTGCCACTCTCCCCATCTCAGAGCCAGGGCACAGCTTTTCGGCAGGGACAAAGCAGGAAGAGGGTTGTGTGTGTGTGTGTGTGTGTTTTTTTTTTTTTCTGTGCAGACTATTGAATGCTCTTTGAAGCATTCCCAAAAGGTTGATCCTATTCAGAGAAAGGTTTCCTATTTCTCTGATGCTCTTCAATAATTCATCGTCCCTTTTTTATGGTTTGGTCTCAGCTTTGGAAGGATTACCTAAACCTGGCTGCATATGAATAATATCATTGTGATTGTCTCCATCGAACTGCATTAACCAAGCAGTGTGTATTGAAGACAGATAAACACACGGACACACATACACATACATTTTGCGCATTGGGACTACAACAGTAAGCGTCCGTGCATTCACTTGGATGTGCAGCAAATAGGAAAAATAAAATCAGCTGAACAACAAATGGGCTTATTTTGTTGTGGAGTCTCTGCAGTGTGTCACAGCTGTACTGCGCTTGATCCTTATGTTCTCAAAGAAGCAAAAATCCATTCCCCTACTGTAGAAGCCTGTACCAACAAGGACAGCAGTTCTGAGAGAGACTTTGTCCACCGCTGTCACAATAACGTTGCATTCACAGGCAGCATCTCTCACCACTGACAGAACAAAAACGTGTTCAGAAGCAGCTGCAATAAACAAGTTAACCTTCTCGCATTTCTGATTAAGCTATTAGCAGGTGGAGAGGCAACGAACAAGGGTTATGAATTTGCAAAATAATACCTCTGTTTGCAGCAAGAAAGGATATGACACCACCTACATGCATGCATAGACCTCTCGCCTACACTCATGAACAAGCTCAAGGGTCAGCACATAGGTCCTGGTAAACATGAACAAATGTGTACGCAAAATGTTATGCATATGTTAAATCAGATGTATTGTGTGTGTGTGTGTGTGTGTTTTATCGAAAGAGTTGTGTTGAACATTAGCATTTTATTGAAAAGGATTAAAAAAAAAACGTATCTGCTTTGCATTAAATTGTTACATTGTTTCTGAATGTTCCGATTTTTCGTCTACAGAAGCACTGTTTTTCAGTGCAGCCTTTCATTTATCAGGAGGGAAACACATACACATCCCATGGTAGACCTTACAGGATGTAAACTGCAGTTTAGTTTAAATAATTACTCTTCATTTCTGTGAGGACTAAGTATTTCTATTTTACCTGAAATGGCTGGTTTACCTTTGCTGTTATCAGATTGCATTTTGCCTTACAGACACCACCAAATGAGTCAGGATATTCCCTTTTTGACTTTAATTATCATCATGTTCTTCAATCACGGTGAAACAACATTTATTATTCGCTGAAGTACATTTCAAATTATTACCGACACATTCGTTGGGTGGATTCAGGAAAATGCCTGCACATTCATTTAAATATCACAGTCGACTGCACCTGTTCCAACATCATCTTCCTGCACCATTTATAGTAAAACCATTCGCTGCCAAGCAGAACTCAGCGGAATGCTTCACAAAAATCCTGGATTTTGGCGGCAGAAACGGCTCCTGAGCTACATTCGAGTGTACCAGCAGTTTGTGTCAGGGCAAGGCAAAAGGTAATTAAAGTCAGTCAGTCTTCTGCAAAGCAAACAGCAAAAGAGACTGGATAAAAATGCATATCCAAGAGACAAAGCTGCCCAATGCTGCCTGCAGTTAGCCGTGGAAGCCCACAGACGAACAGCATCCCTTCCCCTAATGCTGTCAAAGATCGGAGTGATTCCTGCAATAAAAACTTGTTTACTCCGTGCTTGCCCTATATGATATTCATGACAAAGATGCCATCAGGCGCTCACGAGCACCAGCAGAATACCCCCGCCAACAGACCAATCAGCTGCCAGAGTGACCCGCCTGTCAGCACAGCCCGCCGTCAGTCTCACACTCAAATCCAAAACATAGCTGGTTTTCATCCAAGTGCATATTTCGAACTGTAATGTGACAGACTGTACAAACACTGAAATAGAATATCGAAAGCCACTAAAACTTATTTTATTTTCTTGAGAAAAATAGACACCTAAACTTTTATCTAATGGAAGTCATTTGCATACAGAATATGACTAGATTCTCACTGCCGTCCTATCTGCACGCCACCACGGTGTCTCTGCACAACCCCTCGAGCTGTCTGAGCGTGTGTGTGTGTGTGTGCGTACGCTGGGCTGGGATGGGTGGGCTGGCTGTGAGATAGCCCTGCTCAATCCAGCTCTGGCGTTGGCTTTAGCGATAAAGTGCACTGCACCAGCATGTCAACCTGTCCAGTGTGAGAGGGCACAATCGGGAGTAGCTCCGTGTGTGTGTGTGTGTGTGTGTGTGTGTGTGTGTGTGTGTGTGTGTTTTAAAGACTCAGCCCTTATGAAAAGCTGTTAGACAGTTTAGGAGCGTGCTTTAACGTTTCCCTTCACTCTCTATTGCTTCAGACTATAATTTCAGGGTGAAAGCACTGTTGCAGCACCTGTTTCCTCTTTAAGCTAATTTTAATCGTAGCTTCAGGTATGTTCTTGCTCGTAATCTTCTATCGTTTCCTATATTTTATTAACAACCGAATACGTGTAACCTAATAACTGCATCCTTGGCTATAGATGCACATTTTTGTTCAGGTTCTTCTAACACTGGTTAGACCCGAGGTGACAGTGGACCTGAGGCTCCATGACGATCTGGAAACAGGTATGAGTTTGTAGGTGTTGTGTTGGTGCTTCTGCATAATAGAAGCTGAGGGCGCAGGGTGTCCACTGATGGCAATGGTGGGCTTGGAGTCAGATCCAGGCTTACTTTAATTGCCTCATGCAACAAATGGAGTGCCGAGAGATAATTACGACTCGCGCGGTTGGTGTTGTCAGGCACGGCACGAGGACAATAGCACCGCAAATGAGCGCTTTCAAACAATGCTGCTTGTGCCGTCACACAATCTGACTGTGTTTATGTGCACCAAAGGCAAATCAACAAATTGCAACTGTGGCATGAGTGCAGATAATCAGAATATGAAATTCACTAATTTTGGTCAACTGATTTTTCTGTTTCTCTTTATTGGCTCCCGCTATGAAAAACAGGTGAAGTGTTGTTCATGTAAATTTATCCATCCATCTATCCATCCATCCATCACCTACCACTCTAGCAATATCCCGGCTGCCCTCGGGGGTGACGCTGTGGACAGTAACAATAAGGAAAACCTTTGCATTGTCACCATTTAAAGCACACAGATAAGAAAACCACCTGTTTTTAAAATACCTAATCTGCTAGCATACTGAATTTGATAAGAAACATTCACTTATAACTAATGTGTTCTGATTCCAGCCGATATGCCACCACCTCTGAAGGACTTGTTTAGACCTTTTCATAGGTTCAAAACAAGATTGCTACTGTCAGCTGTCAGAAAGTGCCACATTTTTATCATCGTAACATATGCACATCAGAAACAACAGGCACTTTAATGTGTCAGATAGAATTAAGACTGTGTACTGTATGTTTTTGCTTTTTTTTTTGACTGAGCTGCCAAGGTGCATGAGCTTCTTACCAGCTTAGCCTTGCATGGCCGTAAGTTGTCATTCTTGATCGTGTGCAATGATGGGATTATTGATGTTTTACACGGGAGGTTTACATTTCAAGAAAGACAGGGTTATGTAGCATCGCCAAACTCGGGAGCGGTTTAGCGGTGCGGTTTCTCGGCTGCGAGCTGCCAGACGTCTGTGATTAGTTGGTGTGGTGAAGGAAATCCTGAACAGCGTGCTGCGAAAGATACGCATTTGTTGTCTTGCATTCCTTTCAAACTGAAGTCTCATTATGTGAACCCAGAGAGTTCCAACAACATTCAGGTTTGCTGTCTCAGAGCATCTATTGTCTTCAGCTTTAGGACATTCCGTTTAATATTCTCCACTAATCTCTTTATTCACGAGTGCCACTGTGCAGTTGTTGTGCACTGTTGGAATTTTAACCAGGACACACTAAAAAATGACAGACTGACTTACATCCTGTAGAGAATGATTGACTTCATGAACATTAAAGTTTGTTGGTGCTGAGACCCAGTGGATCAGTGTTCCCACAGTACACTACTCATTGCACACAGTGTTATTAATGTCTTGTTTTATTGCCTTAAGCTATTGCACCTTACTATTTTTATTCTATTTTTATTTTTATTAGCATTTAGAATTAGGACTGTTATGTTGTGAATTTGATTATTTAGGATAGGATTGTTATGTGGTGCATTTGCACTTTATTGTTGTCTGTTGTCTGCGTTAACGCATGGGACAGTGAGAAACGGAATTTCGATTCCTTTGTATGTCAAGTACATGTGAAGAAATTGACAATAAAACTGAAACTTGATCAGTGAGGAAGGAACTGCCTCCAGATGACGGCCTGAAGACCGATCATGAGGTCACAAAGGGGTGAAGGCAGGCTGCTGAACGTCAGCTTAGCGGCTAAAATGTAAAGAGCAGAGGTGGAAAGCGATGCCAAATTCATACATTTCACCTTTTAATGGCTCAAACACCTGATACCACAACGTCAGTTACGAATACATTAACAGAAATCATGATCTCTAGAAATAGACCTTGCTTTTTATTTAGTTTATGTATTTTTATATTCTATCATTTCAAGTATTAAACATATCTGCGAGCTGCATGCACCAAGAGAGAGCTGTGGTTTCTTGAGAGAAAGGAAAATATTTTTTTATTTGTAGAAGCAGCATTTTTCCCCCACCATAAAAACCTTTATTCTATTTTTGCCGTTTTCAATCATCAACTAAAGATGACATGATGAGTGATAGATGAGATCTTACTTAAAAACGGCAAATCAAAAAACTGGAAGGTGAGACAGGCAGAGAAGGAGCGCTGTCCTTGGTTTATCAGAGTGAGCCTGCAGCAGAGAATATATATGCACTTTATTTCTCAATAATTTCTCATCAGCTATGATTAATTATGACACTTCTCGATGTTAAACATAAAGCAACATGATAAATATGGACATTAATCATTTTGCATAATGTTTGCATTGTAATGAAATTATATTGAATAAATATTAATATGAACAGTATGAACATAATTGAGTTTTATACAGTCAGAGTCAAATCAGTCATTCCTGGAAATAGAAAAGCTCCCAACGGTTAGGTGCACATGCTGTGGTCAGCCTGAACGTGCTCAGCATGGGCAGCTAACTGTCATGAGAGCGCTAGGAGAAAGCACTACACTTAGCTGAGCCAAGCATGTCTAACAAAAAAAAAAAAAAAAAGCCTCATCACAGGGATGCCAGGGACTTTACTGGATAATGAAGCTTAAGGAAATGGAATGACCAACGGTGGTCTGTCAGCTATGGTGACAATAATTAAATTAATCAGAGCAAATGTTTTGATAATTCTCTCTGGAGAGACCGAACTTTTGAGAGAGCAAGGCTGAATCTTACTGAGTGAAATGGTTTGGCTTTATATGAGGGTTTTTCTGTAGGTCTTGTCTCACACAGGTACATGTTGGTATAGATTCTACGTGCTTGCCCACGAGGCTCAAAGAAAAGGCTCTGCACATCAGCGGTGGCAGCCGATTTATTCTGCTTCTGGAAAACCCACCAGGGCCACGACAAAGCAAACAGAGCAGGTTGGCTGAGGAAGAAAAGACCACCTGAACAATAGATGATGGACATCATATGTAAGCTAGCCCCCATGTGCTGCAGTTTTCTCTGGCGTTTGATTGTGCTGGTCGTGGAAAAATACAGCCATAGTTGCCAATCGAGAGGGTCGAGCGTGTGTGATAGATTTGAGAATTTTTGAACTAATTTTCAAATGGCACCAACGCACGTGACGGGAAACAAGTTTGCCAGCAGGTTACCCGCCTGACTCGTTAATCCTGAATGTTGAGCAACAATGAAAGAACGAAAGGGGCCACACTGGTATTCAAACCTGTGTGATATTTACAAATATGTAAAGTACAACATATGCACAGGTCTATTGTCACAATGCACATCCAGCCACATGCAACAGCATCAGTTTGAACACATGATTGTAACTCTTAGGAGCTCTGCAAACCTTTCACCAAACCTTGGGTCCAAGTAAAGGAAAAAAAGTGCATTAATCCTGAGCAGACAGTAAATGTTGAAGCTCTGCATTTCTCAGGCACTTCATGCTCGTCGATATTGCACTTTTATAAATCCGGGGAAGTGACAGCCGCCGAACAGCTAAGAAGTGCTGTTGGACAACAAGCTCTTCCCAAAGGACGTCATTGTAGCACATCTGGAGCCTCTCAATCGTACATCAAGTATCCTCCTTAGTAGCTCACAGGAGAATAAAAACCACACGCTCAAGTCTCCTATTTAACTACTCAATCACCCAAAAGGAGACTGTTATTACCTGGAACATCACTAAGAGCCGCAGAGTGCGGTCTATTTTCGAATGGAAGAGAGCTGGAGCTAATTAACAGCATCTGCAGACACTTTTGAGGCGTCCATGCAAGGGTGGGCGCTACATACGAGAGATGCATTTTCAGCCGCACCGCAGCCAGAGCAGACGGCTGCATCTCAAATCCAGATTTTCCAACATCTGGCACTGATGTGATCACTTGTCATCAGCCTCAGCAGGTGTTTTATTTTTATTTGAGTGCTCACTCTTTGTTTTCGGGCGCTTCTTCCTGCTTTTAATCAGTTCCACAGCCGTCTGCATAAACTTCCTGTTCCAGCCTGTGTCTGTAATCTGCATGCTGGTGCTGACACCACTGGTCTAAAATGTACCTTTGATCCTTTCCATAATGAGTCATAATGACAGCCTGCTTTTATGATTATTCACAATTTATCAATTATTCCTCTCACTCTGATGCCCATTTCTAATAATGTGCAGCCTTTCCAGTAATGCTAGAAATATCTCCTTTATCACATCTGCCTTGTCTTTTTTGCCAGGTCTTCATCCCTTCCATCATTCCTATTTGCTTTTTTTTAAAATCAAACATGATGTGAATCTTTCCTTAATCCAGTTGTTACTGACATGTCATTCTACATCTATGTGTCACTTTTAAAGTTTAGCTAAAGCAATTAGTTTGCCAATACCATCACTCACAACTCTGAACAATTTCATTGTGATGTGTGCAGTATAAGAGGTGAATGTCCTCACTGTGTATTAACATTTTTTATGGTAAGCAGAGCAGCAGGCTGTGGTGAGTGCCCCCTTTGGTCACCCCTGCGCCACTCAGAATAATGGAAGAGATTCATTTGCTCTTTTATGATAGGATTACTAAAACTACACATGCCACAATTTTCTGACTTGCACTGACTTGTATGAAGACACAACATATCCACCAGAGACATATAAACCATTCAGGTCACTTCTTTTTACCCAGAAGCCTTTGTGAAAGGTCGAGCAGTCAGATACTAATACCTTTAGGTGGGTCTCTGTGAAGCGTTTGGTTCAGAGATTTGGCTAAGTCAGAGTTCTGAAAGGTCAAACACAGCGGATGGAGAGTAACGGAGCATGAGGTCAAAACATCAAACACAACAGCTAAATGATCCCCGTCACCTCGTACTGCCGTCGTTCTGCTGGGATCAATCCTAAAATGTTCCCAAAGCATATTATTTTACTGAACACATCCATTACTATTTATTTATGTCAGTAAACCCGGTTTCTTGATTTTTTCTGCTCTCCGTCTTTCCCTCTAGCTAAATATGTGACATTGTGAAGGAAATGAAGAGAAAGAGAGAGATCTCATCTGCTCCCGCTTGTTGTGATAAATGTTAAAGAGGATAACGATGACACGGAAACGGATCACAGAAGCACTCAAGAGACTCGACTACAGTCTACTTTCCTTTTGTTTTGTTATTTTATTTTTCCTTTCCCTTTTTTTCACCCTACAGAAACTGCAATGGGGCCGATTTGGTTTGGATTTAGCATGAATTACCACGGCTCAGATCCTGTTAGTGCTGTTAAAGCCCCAAAATGTCCCAGTTGTATCCTTATCCTCCCAATGAATATTCAGCAACTTGCTCTCATATCCCCATTGTTTCCTCGTTTGTGCTGGTATCTGACAGTGCTGGCAATAACGCGTTGGGAGGAAGATGTGGCAAAGGGAAGTGGCATTGATATATGATCCGATAGCAGCCTCCGCGTCACGCTTCAATGGACTCAGAGGAGTCTCATCTGAGCTCAATCAGTATGTGGTTGAAATTCATTAAAGATAAAAACGACTTTGATGTATTCTCTTAGAAATGATTAGGTCAGAGATTTGTTGTCGCAAGCAATATCCGGCTGGAAATATGTAAACTGGCTTGATTTTTTTTAATGTGGAAGTCACCCAAGTGGAGTCACTTCAAATGGTGGCCGTTTTGTTTGGGATTTACAGAATCAACAGTCTGTGCTTCCGAAAATCCCAACAGTTTTGAGACGTTCGAGCAAGCAGTGTTATCTGAGCATGCTGCTACTGACGGAGCTTTAACGTTGTGTTTGCCAACTGTGTCTGAACTGTGTGTGTGTGTGTGTGTGTGCATGTGTATGTGTGTGAGAGAGAGAGAGAAATCAGCGAAGCAAGCGATGGGAGAATAACCATGTTAGTTTGAGGGAGCAGAAAGGGTACATCTGTCACTCTCTATTTTCTCAAACACATTTTGACAAGGGCCATGAGCCTGTCGCATCAGTCCCAGCGCGCGCGCACACACAGTATTTATAACATGACACAGTGAAGCTTATTCATGTATAGAATCTTAACGGTAGACAAGTCTTTCATTAAAAAAATGGTTCTTTTTAGAAATTTATACTATTTTGCAAGATTATGTAAGGTGAACAGCATGATAATTTAGTCATACTACTTCCACTAGACCTTACAAACTGTAAAAAAAAAAACCAGCTAACTAGATGTTAAATACAAGTTAAAAGACAGTTAAACCACATGTAGTGTTAAAAGCTTCGGTCCACCAGCCAAAAATCTGACTACGTTTGTGTTAACGTGGCACATCCAGTCACGCCTTAAAGTGGCAGAATTTAACAAAATGTCTATTTCACACCAATTTACCTCCGGTAACAACTTACTTGAAAACCACTGATCAAAGTAGGAAGCCATCTTTCGCTCCAGCTCTGGGTGACAGCAGCTTCCTGCAGTGGGCACAGATCAAATAAAATAATATTAAAAAGAATAAAAACGGATATCAGAATTATTCAACTTACATGATGAATATGATTCAAAATCTTAATGCAATTAATGCAGGTGCATGTCATGAAAAGAGGATTTTTGCTCCAACCTTGGTCAGCACAGACCACACGGGCCACCTTGATGGGAGTCAAAAAAAAAAAAAAAGGTGAACATTCAGAGATGTAAAGTGTTTTCATTTCACCGGAGCACTTCCACCTTAAATTAAGTGTACCTATTGCCTTCTATCATCAGTGTTTCTGCTCCAACTAAATAAAACACAGGTAATAATTAATTGGATTTAAAAATGAATCCACAGCAGGGCTGGGGTTAATCTGACTGATTTTTTTAATCAGCCCATAAAATAAAACGTGCAGAGCTGTGAGTTAGTTATCAGGTTCAGTGTCCCTCCACATCCCTGTCCTCACCTCTCTCCACCCTTCATCCCCCATGTGGCCCCTTATGGCTGCATGTTCCAGTCTAAAACTGGACCGAGACATGTGACTGGCTGACAGAGACGGGAAGGAGAGAACGAGAGAGAGAGAGAGAGACATTTTCATATTGTTTGCAAAATTCTATTTTCTTTTTCACTCTTTGTCCAACTTTTTCATAGCTGGAAAGTAAATCATGATTCATCCTTCATTTAGTTGTTCTTTTTAATGTCCCGGAGGAATTTGTCTCAGTGAGACGACCTCATTTGCAACCTTGTTGCAAATATCTGCAGAAACCATTAAACCATCATCTAACTCTATTATGTAGATGATGTGGTAATAACGCTTCGCTTCAAAGTGCCTCTGCCGAGGCAAACCTAAAATGTGACTATATCATTTCTGTCACTCTGCTTCAAGGTTGTCTTTTCAGTTTATTCTGTCAGTCAGCGTTTCCACACAAAATCTTTTTTTTTTGTTGGAAACCTGAGCCAAAGCATCAAATAACCACGAAGAATAGCTCCCTAAAGGGACCTCCAACTTAGGGAAGAAAATTCAAATGGCGTCATAAAAAACCGGGTTGGTAATTCAGAAGCGCTGCAAAGCCACAAGGCGACGTCACTGGTCAACACACATAAAAGGAATTAGTGAGTTAGGAAAGAGAGCAAGAAACTGCAGGAACAGAGGAGAAGAGAGGAGGACGAACAAGTAGTGTAATGTATTTTACAGCAGGATCATCAATCAGACAGGAAAGTCAGCCTGCAGGGAATAACCAGACAGTCAGAAACACGGAATCAGAGAATTCTACCTGACAACACTGGAAGTAGGCAGAGCCGAAGCGAAATGTCTGTGGATGAAAGATACGAACAGTCAATTAAATGACCCCAAGTGTGAACGTGTGTGAATCAAAGTGTGTGAAAGACTGGAAATACCATTCAGGTCATATTCCTGTCCTGTCTCGCTCTCTCACTCACATACATACACACACACACACACACACACACACACACACACACACACACAAGCACTGTCAGCATTCATGACTATGACTGTGAATGAATGGTGGTTAACAGCAGATGGATGAATGGATTAAACAATATTGGGTCTTTTGCTGGGTCAATGAGAACCACTTATCTGATGAGCCAGGATAACTTGAGAATGATCATGGGGTCACTAGCTACTGCTGGACTGGACCTTGTTAGCAGGCAAACACTTACATTTATTAACTCAAATGCAGAATGTTTGAATGCATTGGTTTGATCCATCAACCCAACGTTATTAATTGGATGTATTTACCAACACTTTTGCATATTTTTATGTGTCCATAAAAGCAAAAGCCGAAGCAAGCAGCCGCATGGCCTTCCATTGAGGTCTTTTACAGTATATGCAATAGAATTCATGACATTTGACCATGAGCTTTGAGCGGTTGTGCAGCTTCTGTTTTTTTGCGGGGTTATTTTTTAACTCATACTGTATTTACACCGAAGAGACTTCAGTGCAGTTTACCGCCAAAGGTTGTAGCCTTTTTTTCTGTTGACTGTTAAGAAGACATTCGGCTCGGTATAAAAGCTACAGTAGTTTTTATACAAACGTGGACAGGCTACGTCTGCAGTAGCCTCCTATGATGCTAAGGAATTTGAGACTGTGTGTTGGGGATTGTGCCCCCTCACAACTATCATCACACATCAATTAAAGGTGTTCTTGGTCTATTAAGAAACAAACGACAACTGAAATAGGAAATTAAGGTCACAGCTGAAGTTGTTTCTGCCAGAATTCTGGAATTCATTGTCAGTTTCAGACTTTTTCAGGGGTGTAAATTGAATTTGCAGTGACAGAAGAATCTCATTTGCAACATTGTCCAGTTAGCTTTCCCTTTTCTGCTTGGAAGTTGATATCTACTTTAGGGTTACAGAGGGCGTGGCTAAGCATTGTCGTATTAGAAGAGAAATTAATTGAGTTAAATTATTTAAAATATAAAATACATCCTTTAAGGAAACAGCTATGGTGTTTCAGGCATCCAATAAGGATGTCTCCTGAGACTATTAGATGTTTAGGTGTTACTGGTCCCATCTTGCTCTGAAATGTCTCTTCACTGGAGCCTGATTAGTTCACACAAGCTATTAAAATTTAGCTATAATTTACTATTATATTGTTGTGTGTGTTTCATTCTAAACAGTTGTTGGATCACTGGTGATTAACTATTGCTCAATGAAATGTCCAGAACAAGCAAGGTAACATTGCTCGTTTGTGTTTTTTTTTTTTTTTTTTGAGAAATATGTTTTTAGGCACAATATTTTATTCTGGTTCTATAGCGAAGGGAACACAGTGCATGTATCCAAACCTGTCTAAGTGCCTTTAGGCAAAACCTCAAGTCAAAAATGTTAATTTCAATGGTGCTGAACTCCATACGAACACATCCTAACTAGGCCTCAGAAAAAAATTTAAAAAAAGATTGTGATCTGTAACAAAGACATGCTGCACAAGCACTTTTCCTACGCAATTTCTCTGCTTTATCAGCAAGACAGAACTGAAAATATGTGATGTTTCATCATGTTCTCATAGTTCCCAACCTTTCTAATCCGCAGCAGTGGCAGCGCTGCACAGAATGACACATTCTTTTTCCCAGTGAGCAGCTTTCTAACGGAACCAGTTGTTCCTTTGTTGAGGATTCCTCAATGGTAAATTACTCACATCAAGTCCCAATGAAAAACTAGGAAAACTACCAGAAGAAAGGGAAAAGGAGGACGAGGTTGCTTCACTGGGGAGAAGCAGATTCCACTTCAAGTTCCCAATTAGGTGCCAAACTGTGTGGTGGCTGTAACCAAAAGACTGTGATATTCATGCTGAATACGATGATGAGGATGCTGATGTTTCATGAGAAAGATTCATTTTTTTTTTTTTTTTTTTTTGTAGAAATATGAAGGTGAGCTGGGTGAGACTCGGCGAGGCGAATAAGCATGTAAAACCAAAAAGAATTGCAGTTCAAAGAGCGACAGAGAAAGCGACATTAGATCTCCTCCACGTGGTACGTGCCTGAACGGATTCCTGCTTTTTAAGAGATTTCCATCTCAAACCAGCTTCTGTCACAGCCAATAGAGCCCGACTTATACAGTCGGGCAGCAAGTGAGAGACGTTCGGCACACTGCAGCACCTTTAATAGACTTCTCGCTTTGCTGCCATGCTTCCATTTTCTCAGCTTTAATTTCTCACAATGTGAACATTTTTTTGGGGAGTGGGTGGTATTTGGCACCTGCGAAGCTCCAGTAAAAGTTCAACTGTGAAGGCCTCATCGTTCACTGTAGCATCTGTAATCTCCTTTTAATCTTTTTTATTGCAAAAGGAATACAAATGTCTCAAAACAGTTATTTAAAAAAAATATTGGAATTGATTATGAGCTCAAAGTACCTTCTTGATAAGTATTCCTCCATGTTTCTAACTTGCATCCTTATTAATGTAACACTAATGTAACGCTTTTTTTATCAACTCGTTACAGGACATTAAACGCTAACTTAATTGATCGCCTAATGAATACCTTTTGTAGAAATCAGAAAACCGTCGCTCAAATAACTTTAAGTCTGCTCACTGATGGACTCCCACTCCATCAGTTTTCCACGTTTTCCACACCAGCTTGTACGATGTCTGGCAGCTCACCGTGACTCCTAAAAGACAGTGACATACTATATCTGCCATGTCTCTGTCAGCAGCATTATACAGTGCTCAAGATCTTTGTTCCTACTTTATTTATTTCTGATTGGTGATTTTATTACTTATACCTTATTTGTAAATTTTAAGGGGCTCCTTCCGGAGTTTTGGGTGTAGTTCTCTGCAGACACTGTTTTTGTTAACAATCAAATTCAAGACTAAGCTACGGACACTTGTTTAATCTATGACTGTGAAACTGATACTTTTCCAAGTGAGCTGAGAAAGTGAAGGTCGTTGTGAATGACGGCAGTGTGGGTCCTTTTCTTTCACACTCCTCACAGATTCAGCCAGATTTGATTTTGAACACAAGCGCTGTTCATGGCTACCATCCTTCAAAACTTATTTCTGTTTCTGAAATTACCTTCCATCATATTTACACTTTATCTTTGCTGCTTGTTTGGCATTGACTATCTGAGAAAGTCATTGGTGGATTTAAAAATAAAAGAGAGAACTCTTCAGTATTATCTGACAGTCACGATGCATGTAGCAGAGTGCAACAAAAACGCCATATGGACATGTTGATAAGGACAAAAATATGATTTTTATCTGACTCTGGTAAAAGAAAAAAGTAGATAAACAAAAACAGATGTTTGACTAAACTGTAGCAACAATATGAGAATGTGGTGTGGTCGTGGCAACTATCTGTGGGTGACAGATAATTACTTGAAGCAACAGCCTGTTCTTGACTGTCCTCCAAGTGAAAGTCTGTCTGTGCGTTCATGTACGATGCATCTGATGATCATTTGACCTCTGATTGTCCATACAGCCATGATTTCACACGTTGTGTGATTTGGTATGTGTAAAAGTTTACATTACAGGCAGTGATTTCATGTAATGTCAGAGGTCATCTTTGTTGTTGTTGGAACACCTCAGAGTGAATCAATATAGTCGATATGCTGCCCGAGAGCTGCTTCCAAAAGCAGAATCTTAAGCTGGTTGTTGTTAAAATGTTCCTGGGCTGATGTGGTTTTTTATTAGCGTCGTTCTGGATATATGGATGATAAATGCTTCATCTAAAGCCAACTAAACAGCTGCAGTACACGTTTATTTTTAGAGCATAAATAAACATAGTTACTATTTGGTCCAGTGATTTGATATCACATCCATGGTGGCTGTAGAAGGAACAGTTTCCAGAATGAGCTGCAGGGCCTGAGACTATATCTCAGTCTAATACCCCAAAGTTAATGCACGTCTGTCAATACCCAGATTTGTGTCACTATTACAGACTCACTGTATCTGACAGCCCAATGTCAGATAGATACTTGACCACTTCAGTGGCCTGTACCTTCAAACACACAGGACTCAAACAAGGGCTAAACGTCCTTTAGACATCCACAGAGCCCAGAGAGAGGAAGTACAAGACTTGGACAGAAAGTAAACAGGAAGGTCAGAGTGAGCTGGCTTTAATTAAAACTTCATCAAGAAGCTCCACCAGGAACAGGACAGGGCCAGAAGACATGTCAGCCGAATTAGGACACACAAAAGATCACATTGATCAATGGAGTCTCTTCTTAAAAAAACAATCAAACTTCATTTCTACTTACTTTTTGGTTCTAACACTGTTAGACTCGTGAATGTTCAGAATGTTAAAAAACATCTATTTTTTTTCTACAAAGGAGAGGGTGCTCATAAGTTCAATAAAAAAAGAGGAAAAAAAATCCAGGCTGCTATTCTGGGAATTTAAAAGAAATATGAAAAGGCTCTTTTTTCATGTAGTAAAATTGTTATAAGCACACAGTAGACATTGCATGTTAAAAACGTGCTGCTAACAAAAAGCAGCAGAGATGAAAAGAATGAGCCAGTAGAGAATAAATGAAATGCTATAAGGAATAAAAGAAAAGATGAAAAACAAGAGGGATGAAGTTGTGACTAAATGATGAAGGGAAAAGAGATGGAAGAAGGAATAGCAGTGTGGCGCAAATATCACGCTTCTAATTGCTGGTGCATATTGCTGCATCAATTACCTTCCCACTCATTTAGAAGTTAAGCCTTTGCTATCAGGGTCACTGAATGATGCCCAGCACACATTCTCACACTGCTCTCCCCTCCAGATCTGTGTGACCTCCTTTATATTGCCTCTGTCTCTTTCTCACATGCTCACATCTTCTGGAATTCTTCAGACACTCATCAGAGCTCAGAAACATCAGCTCAAAACCAATCTGTTCAACCCATACCTGCTTTTATCCTGGGATCTCAATTACATAACATAACTTAATCACTGCTTAGCTTTATTGGTTCTTATTTATTTTTAAGGTTGTTTTCATTTTGCACTCATGTTTGTACTGTGACCTGCAGACTTCACAAGAGGGTGGTGGTGGTGTGTGTGTGGGTGGGTGTGTGTGTGTGGGGGGGTGTGTGTGTGTGGGGGGGTGTGTGTGTGTGTGTGGGGGGGGGGGGGGGGGGCAGGGGGCAGGGGGAGTTCAATTACAACAACATGGAACTGGTCAGGGAAGAAGTCATTTCACACCCGGAAAGTTGGGTTTTTGAAGTTTACAACTGAGTGTGTGTGTGTGTGTGTGTGTGTGTGTGTGTGCTCAAACATTAAAATTAAATGTTAGAGAGAGGGACAATCATACAATGCGCCAAATATAACGAGCCTCTGGGATTTCATTAAAAAGAGAGGCTTTTTAAAATTTCATATTCGTTATTTGCTAAAATAGTCGAAGTGCTTTATTTTGATAATCATGCTCCTGCAAAATTGTAATTGTGACAATAACAGTAATTAAACTGTCAATCAATGACAGCTTTAAATGACCTTGATCTATGTTGCCTTGCTAAAAAAGAAAAGTATTAAATCAACATTTTTTATTTACGTAGCAATTTGGTTGTTTTTTTAGTGGTTTGTGTGTGTCCCTGAAGATAATTTGGGCCTCAGGTCTGTGTTCTTCAGATTCCTCTTTGTTAATCCATGGATTAATCTGAGTTCTTTAAGGTTTGTGATGACCCTAGAGGAGAGGATGGGGACAAACACCCAACTGTAGTAGCAACAGTGTCTCACAGAGGATGTCCAGATGAGATAGGCTGGCTTCTGTCGGATGAGTTGGAAAGGTCAGCGAACTGTGGAGCATCAGGTGCTTTGTGGGTAGTGAGGAGTAGATCTAATCTTGGACCAGCTCAGTCACACTGATGCCGGAGCTCCTAAAGCATTCTAATACGACACGCAGGATCTGGCTTTGTTGATGAAAGAAGGTCGAGACAGGAGCCTGCTGTCCCAGTACCTGGCACTGGAAACCAGGAAGAGCAGCTGGCTGCCAGAGCCACCACATTCATGGTCCGCAAGTGCACAAATACACATCTGCTTCTGCAACTGTTAGTCTCTTCACTGGTTGACATGTTGTCGATTCAAATATCTGTAATTATTTCAAATTATCACCAATCAAGTTAGATAAAAAGCACACTGGGCATTCGAGAGGTGAACAAGGGGAAATGAAAACAGTCCACAAATTGAGTTTGTGTGTAAAAGCAGTTAAGTCTAGTAGTTTCTCTTTAATGAAATACAGTATTAAATAAAATGTATTAAAGAACTATATTAAAACAGGCTCACTGTGAATAGATGTGTGTGTCACACTGTCATTACCATTTGTGTGATGATTACTTTTTCCTTTGATGCATTTTAAATACAGTCAAGCATCCGCACACGGTGAAACCTTCACGAAAACTCAACATTAATTACATATTCACAAAAGGAGTCATATTCACTATATCTGTCTAATTTATCTCCTATCAGACGTTTCAAAGAGCAACGTAGAGTCCATGAGTTCTTAAACTGCACACATGAATTAAAAAAAAAAAAAAAAAAACACATTTCTATGCAGCAATTTGGATTTAAAAATGTAGATTTCATGAAAAACATAAGGGAGAGGTTGGAGGCTATGAAACACATCCAGTCAGGCACTGATAACGCTAGAGTGTGATCAGTCGACAGATTGTATTATTGCCCCACAATCTATGATGGACTTCTTTAATGTTGCTAATTTATCAAATATGTAACATTTGTAAAATATAAAAAGATGTTCAGCACCGGATAAAAAGAAGCTGAAGCCAAATATAATCCTCCCACGTGCATCTGATGCGAGTGAACAGGCAGTTTTGCTTTGCTCTCGCTGAAACCATCAGCTCATTATTCCAGTCATTCCTTACAGTCAGAGGTTACCAGTGGTGGAAAATGTAATTACACAGTAAGCCAATTAATTGCTCCGGAAACCTAATTAAAATAATTGGCTATACCACGTAATGAAATAAAAAATAGAGCCGGCAATGCTGCTGTGAACTAAAACAATGAATAATTGGCTGTGAATAAATGTAAATCATTCCTGTGTGAGGCCAAAGGTTTGAGGGGAGAAGAACGTAATCGCTTTTGAGAAAACGGCTGCGGAGAATTACAACCTACGTTGCAGGAGCAGAGAGAACACATTTCTGTTTCCAAAGGTCCTCAAACAAGTGATGATGGAAAGCAAGCCATCAGGATCGACTTTAGCCTTTTTACTCTGGCTGTGATAATGCCGACGTCTCCCTGTCCTGTCCAATATCTGTTCCCATAGAAGCACTTCAGACAGGCTGCTCAGATTCCGAGCAAACTGTGAAATAAGATCGGCCTCTTCAAATGAAACAGAAATGTTGGCTCCAAGCTTCTCTTTATGGCAGAATGAAACTGTCCCAGACTTATTCAGATTTTATTGTAATATTTCACAGGTGATTATTTGTGGTAGCCTTTATTTAAATGATGGATGCAATTGCTTGGTTTGCGTCCACTTTCTTAGCCTTGACTGGCAGAGGTTCTGCTCTGGTTTCACCCCCCAGAAGAAAGTTATATTCATAACCCAACAGAGTTTCCCTCAAGACAAAAATGTCCTCATTATCCACTCAACACAATGCTGATGGGGAGGCGGGTGAGTTTCCTGAGTCCTCAGACCACATTTGAGCTTTCAGGGGTCATTTGGAATCCAAATCAAGGGAAACAACAGAAGTGAAACTCTTTTCCTCATGTGCACCCATGTGCAGCGCTGGACTAATCAGCAGTCACTGATCAAATGATGGTGAACTTGGAAATGGTGGAAAGGGTGAATTCTTAATGATGTAAACTTGAATGTGTTGCATGCTAATGTCACTACAGCAGCAGGATGCCACAACATCCCTGTTCAGAACATTGGTTAGTTTTGTTTTTGGGTGGACTGTTTTTTTTTTTTTTTGTATGATCTAATATTTATCACATAACCAAACAGTGAGTAGTGGCATTTACAGAATATTGGTCCTGTCATTCCCATACCTTTCCCATGCCTGTTTGGCGCCCTTTGACCGCTACTATTGTCGTTAGTTTGGTTGTAGGGAAAAAAATTTAGTCCTACCAAACAAAAGCCTTGAGGCAGTTTTAATGGCTTAATTTTGTACTGAATTTACATTTCTGAGGTGAACACAAACATTGCTCGGAAGTATATCCTGTATATTGTTTAACAGAGGAGATAATGCCAAAGTCTTTGCCTTTTTTTTTTAAGCTTCAGGAAAAAGGATATTTACACAGACATCAGCACCAAAGATTTTCCACACTATTTAAATCTAAATTCTCAGTCTAGAAGATTTCTTCTAAAGGATGACAACAGTGGTAGCTGGATGAGTGGTGGTTGTCAGAAGCCCAGCAGGCACAGCAGAGGGATGTAAAATGATTAACATAAAGAGGGAAGGGATATTCCAGAGACAAGGTTATCCCCTCTTTACTCCGCTTTACGCTGCTGTGAGCGTATACATGAAAGGGGAAATCCAGTTTGAAATGTGTGCAGTTCTTTTGCACCAAACAGCAAAAAAAAAGAAAACAACAACAGAGAAAAAAATGCACACATTTTTAATACACAAGCACATCTACACACACTCACACACACACACACACGTACACACACACACACACACACACACACATACACATCATTTATGGCCATCAATAAGTGCTGTCAAATTTGCTCCCAGGATAGTTTCGTCATGAGTTTTCAGTGACCAATGTGAGGAGACGCAGGTTTGAGTCATGTTTGTCGGAGGTGAGTGACTGACAGCTGAGACTGCGGCAAGGTTACCCCAGGAGGACAGTGCACGTTGTCACCGGCTGTTGGTGTCTGCCTCGCTTGTGTTTGTCACTCCTCCTCCATGTCTGAAAATTGTAAATTCTTCCACAGTTATTCCATTATGGTAGAAAATTGCTTCTGTAAAAGCTCTGAGAACATGGCAGCGTGGAAATGTATTTGCAGAATGTATATTCATCACTGAGATTCAGATGAACTTTAAAAGTGAAGCGAATTAAAGTGGAGAACAACACATCTATTTATTTCATCAAGGGGATTCGAAGGTCTGAATTAATGCAACCATGATAGAAAATGAAGCATGCTATATGATTGGAAATGCTGTTTGTTCTTGCAGAGGCTTATGCTGGATGTGAAGCTCCTCTAGAGTATCAATGCATAGTTTATCATGAAGTGAATGGAGCAGCTCACTGACCAATAACGAATGAGGTAGCACTGCATGAGAGCTAATTGTTGTATGGGAAGGACCTACTAAATGGCCTCATTGGCATGAACCCCGATTATAAAATTACTGAAAGTCTGTTTGACTCCCAGAGACAGTCAGTTGGTCCGTGCAGTCTCCCCTCTGTCCTGGTCTTTGCCTGAGTATCCAGCACATTTCTTTCCCTTGCAGCCTCGTATCTAAGCAGTGTCTACTGGAGACACATGAATTAATGATGAGTTAATACTGCAAAGAATTATTGTGATGGTTTATTCAACATAGGCTCTGCTGCAGGTGTGAGCAGTGTGTTCTGTGTCATCATAAAGGCTGAGTGAGCTGAATGGTTTGGGGCCATTTAGAGGCTAACATGTACACACGATATATATATATATATATATATATATATATATATATATATATATATATATTGCTTCATTCTTTAAAACGCAACTAAACCACACAATGTCTCAAATATTGCTTTATCTGCTGTCTTCTTCAGGATTTAGAGTTTCTTGTGACTAATTTATAGGGGAGGGGAGCGTTAAGCAGGACGGGTCCATCAGCAGCATGAGTCCCAACAAAGTGGCACATACAGAACAACTGTTAACTATTCATTAAAGAGACTAATGAAACTTTTATTTAATTTCAAAGCTATTAAAACCTTTGGGAGAAGTGGCTGTTGGTTGGAATTATGAATGATATATTGCCTGGAAATATCTCTGTCAACATGAAAATGTGTTCCTGACGTGAAAAGAGTCCATGTCTTTGTTACCTTTGAAGCGGCTCAAAAGTCTGTTTCAGCAGTCATTTATAACTAACAGGACCACCCACCAAACACAATCATCTGATAAAAAAGCACAGTTGCAACACAAAAGTGTGTAAATGTGAATACAGTATTTATAGAGTACACATCACAAAGCACTGTCAGAACATTGTGCATGTGCTGTAGAAATACCACTGGCTACTCCACAGTGAAATCTGTTTAAACATAAACTTGGCTAATTGTAAAGAATACGCTAGTAAATCTACCGCCATCTGCTGGTGAGCATTTATAAAGAACGTAGCCTGTCAAGTATCTTGAGCTCATACTGTCCATTTGTTGTAGCAATTCTGCAGAAGGTTTGTCTTTTTTCCCAGCTTGATTTGGAACTTTTTAAACACAAATTGTCTGTGTAGGACAATTGTGATATTGTGTTATGACTGCAACAGTGTCACACCACGTGACAACAGTCATTGCAGTCCTGGATGACGACAGGACAAAGTCTGTGGGACACATTTATGTTCAGGCCACCTGCTGCTCCTCGCTCTTTAAAGGTCACCTTTGTAGCATTTTTAGTATCTGATGCACGGAGGTACAACGTAATGCTTCTTATAGAAGCAGTGCATCTCTGGAGTGGGCTGGTCCACCTTGATAAGGACGTACACACCAGCTCTGGTTGTTGTCTTCATTCCCACACGTTTCCAGTTATCAACTGAATTTTATGTGCCTGATTATAGAAGTGTCTTCTGAAAAGCAATAAAAACTTCTCTGTATGTGTCGCCAGGAAACAATATAAATATAATACCAGTAAAATCTAGCAAACATCTTCATGCAACATGCAGCTTCACTCCTCATGTACCTCTGAGGTGGCACGCTGATCACTTTTACTGGGTAGCAATAAAGTCTGGAAGCAATGAAGTTAAAGATTAAAAAAAAAAAATCTGCAAATATTGCTGTGGGGGGTGGCGGGGGGATCTTGTGGGCATGTCAGATTTTTGTAGTGGGAAAAATGAATCCTGTAGAGACGTGGGACTGGCTGGGAGGCAAGAAGCCAGTGTTTGTTTTTGAAAACATCAATGGAAAACATCAAGAAGCACTTTATGGGTCTTTAGCTCATGCAAACTGACTTTGACGCTTGTCGCTCTTACCTGATGAGGAACTGAAATAGACTTGTTTGTGCTTTTTCTGATCTTTGGAAGGATTTTATATTGAAAACATTCTACTTGTTCTGTGTCAGAATCCCAGAGTTTAATACCAGAGTTAATGTTCAGCATTGTCCTGGCTTTTGACATTTGATATTTATATATATGGAAAATCTCTGCTGGTTTTCCACTGTCAGCTGCTGTAGCCATTTTATTGTAATATTTGAACATTATATCAATAAGTGTACATTTCACTAGTAAAGAGGCAAAGCTATATTCAGACATCTGGGATGACATCCAGAACTTAGTTTATTTTAGCTTTTCAAACACCTCCCCAGGGCATTATCTGACTCCTTAGCTGCACTTTTCTCCACAAACTAGTGCCTAATTCTGTGTGACTTAAAATGTCTTTTCACCTCTCATGAATTTGGAGAGCTGTGGAAGGAAGATGAGAGACTGGAAGAACAGGAGGAATATTAGTTTCTTTATTTTAGAGGATTGCAGACTTAAATTTAAATATTGAACTTACAAAATAGCTAAATATTGCACAATTACATGGTGATATTATACTGTATCATGAGTAAATGTAGTCTTATTTAATGAAACGGTTGGACGACTGTTGTCATGATATGGCAGATGGAAGAATACATTAGAGCTGACAGGGCTCAAACCAGACAACAAGCTGAGGGATGCAGAAAGAGGCAGCCGTGCTGACAGGAGCTGCAAAGCAAGTGATGATTATCTGTGAGTCCAACACGATGAGCAATCCCTTTCACATTACACATAGTCATTTGTTCCATTGTTAAACCAAAAGTATCTATTAGTGAAGCTTTAATGGCCTTCTTTCTCAGGAAAAGTATGAAAATGTATTAGCAGATAACAGCTGCGGCTCTACTGTCACAATTATTGACTGTCTAAAAGTGCAGCAAGCACAGGAAATGGCACTTAGTACTGTCATTATTATTATTAAATGTATCTCAAGCTGGGGGCCAGCTATGTGGCATTAATGTGGCCACATATTTTACTAGTGTAGTTATATTTAATTTTTACAAGTCATCATAAATTATTCATCAATGAATAAAATTACGTTGGGTCAGAATTCCAAGTTAGATATAGAAAATGCACAATGAGTGTTGCAAGTTATAACACAGCACAGCAGCTTTAAGTCTGAGTTCTGTGTTACCTGCCCTCCGGAGCCAGTGGAGATCGATCAGCTGTGAATGTGCAAAGACTGCTCCCAACAGAAGCCATCTCAGTGGGAGGCTAGCGAGCAACGTGTGTTCATGAATGCATGTATGTGTGCATGGAATCCATCACGTGCCACCTTGGTTTTAGTGCAATGCTCATATTGTGCTTTTTTTGGCTTCTGGAAGCAGAGTCCTTCTGCTGAGGCAAACACTCGAAACATCCAAGTGAGCCAGGCGCAGCAGGCATCCACACATCAGAGTCCTTTTGTAGGAAATAAGCAAAGAAGAAAAGGATAAAAATGACAAAAAATGCAAGGAAGTAGATGCCAAGCTTGAGAGTGGATGACAGTAATATTTTCCAAAGTAAGAAATGATTAATTATTGCATTTCTGCACTCAAATTGAGGAACAATGGTCTCAGTCTTTTGCTCTGTCAGCTGCTAGAAATCAGTTCACAACTGCTTCATTTCAGAGTTCATTCAGAGTTTTGTGGGCAGCAGCACTTTAGGCAAAATCCTCCAAGGCACACTAGACATTCCACATGAGTCAGCAGGCCGCTCCATGGTAGAAGAGTTTCTGCAGCTGCCCTGGGCTCTGATTTCTCCCACCTGGATCACAAATTCTGAAAGTGTGTCAACACAGGCAATAAAGATAGCAGAGACACAGACCGCCGGTCTGCACCAACAGTGATGCAAGTATAGTCACATTAACCAGATATAATTTGGCTTCTTTTCAGTGTTTCAACAACAAGTCGAAGGTGCATTTCGAACACAGTCCTCTGATACAGCAGGAAGAACCGGCAAATTCATGTCACAATTAGGCTGGTCCTCTCAGTCCTGTTCAGAAACTGCTGCGTCTGAAACCCCGATTATTTCCTGATCATCAGCGGACATTTAGGGAATCTGGATAATGTAACGCATATGAATAAATTAAGTGTGTAAGAGGTGAAGACTCACTGGTGACTGAAAGTGAGACTAAAAACACAACTCTCAGAAGTGATCTTTTAACACTTTGACCTTGACTTTGACCTTGAGCCAAATTCAGTCATTATTTTGCAGGAGTTTTCTTTAAGGCAGCTCGGCATCCTGGACTGGCCCCTGGTGCCCTGGGACTGGCTCCTGGTGCCCTGGGACTGGCCCCTGATGCCCTGGCCCAGTCTTGAAACCTTCTTACTCCACCAGGTCTGCTTTAGCTAATGTGTAAATAAAGATCTTCATCCGTACACTTCCATATGCACCTGATTAAAATAATGAGGATGAAAACATTCTTATAACGTTGGTGAAGGAAACACGGTATTACGACGATGGAAATCTTTGAGTCCTGTGGAAGCCCTGAACACAGTTCCATCTGTGCTAGCGTCTGACGGCGAATCAAAGCTGACTGCAGAGCACATCCGCGTGAGGACAAATGTATGTGACTACACGTCACAGGGGAAGTGTGAAGCGGTGCATTCAAGTGCACATACTGGTGCTCTAGTGTCATTATGTGTCTCAGTGAGGATGAAGTGAGTCCATTAGCCAGGCACTAATTTAAGATAATTTAAAGGACATATTTGGAGCCAGTCCACAAGTGAGTGTGTGTGTGTGTGTGTGTGTGTGTGTGTGTGTGTGTATGAGAGAGAGAGAGAGAGAAAGAGAAAGAGAAAGATGAGTAGAGCTTTGGTTTGTCAGATTTTTTTATTGGATGTTTTCTACAAACCAGAAAGTTTGCCTCATATCTTGTCCATTCAGCATGTGTCATAAACTGAAACAAAATGATTAATCTAGAAAGAGAAATGGAGGCAGCTGACTGTGGGATTATTTGACAAAACATTACTTTTCCGCTGTGAGCAGCTCACTCAGCTTCCTGCTCCCATCATGACTTCACTTAATGAGCACTTGTGTTGCCTGAACATGCTCGGTGGACAAAGACAACAGAAGTGTGTGTGGGGGGGTGGTGGCAGTGTGTGAAATCGGTGATATTCTGCAGACTACAACAGCTTTTGATGAGTGGTTGTTGCTGCCTGAATGGAAGAAAAGAAGCCAGATGAATGATGATTTAATCTCCTGCAGTCATAATGAGTCCCTTCTTCAACCGGCAGCAATCTTAGACTTACTGACTGTTTTTACTGCTGTTTTTCACTGATGGTATTTGTGCTCACTCCACCCCTAATCTGCAGATATAAGATCAGTGAACGACTGCAGCCGAGTTTGCACATTGAAGTGATTTCACGTGCTTTTGGTTTACGTCACAAAATGTTTCAACGCATAAAATTGTCACTGATTTAGAGGCAGTAAGTGCATTTTAAGGCTGAATTTCAATTTCACAGCGTTTTACTGTAGCTCCCGTGTGACCTATTTATTCTGAAATGGTTGAAGCTGTAACAAATCCATTTTTAGGACATCAACTCAGAAAAACATTTTTTTTTTCCGACTCGGAAAAAAAAGTTATTTCTTTTTCTTTCGTTTTTTGTTTTTGTTTTAGGAAAACAGCAACAATTCAAACAATGTGAACATAAAACTGTTGTATCGATCCAAACACTGTGGCTACTTTGCACTATTTGCAGGGATTTTTTTTAAATGTAATTTTCAGCTTTCAAATGGTTTTGCTATAAACCAGAAGTTTAAAGTTAATCTATCTGCCAATGTTGAAAGAATCTTCAGTCCTTGAACTTAATTATATCTGCACGCGTTAATGTGAGGTAAAGTCTCAAGATTAGACTATTCAAATCCTTCCAATTGCTCTAAATATTGGGATACACATGGTAACATAGGTGTCACAGTTGTAAGTCAAAATAAAAAAAAAAAAAAAAAAACAGCTTTTTTTAATTTAGAAACTTGTGCAACCTTAATTCTACCACTTGATACCAAAGCCAAAAGAGCTGGCAGCTACAAATAACCAAAAAATAAATTAAAATTAAATAAATAGAGCTCAAAAGTGGGATGTGAAGAAAGCTGGAGTTTGGATTGACTCATGAAAACAATTGATTTCATTCAGTCCCCTCCAACAGGTTCCGATTAGCAATACAAACAAACAACTATGGAGTAAAAACAGAACCACAAAGTTTTCTTTTATGTCTTAATAAATCAGTATAGCTATGATAAGAAACAGCACAATTGCTGGATTTTTGGCCTGAATCAAATACATGTTTTCTTTTCAAAGTGTCAGATAAAAGTCTGCTGACGAACCTGTTCCTGACTGGGTTCATAAATAAATACATTCAAAGTTATGCAGCACTTCCTGCACTTCCTGTCTGCACTACACAGCCTAGAAATACCGTCTGATTGTATATTGTTTAATTTAATTAAAACTAATGGTATCATCTGTACTTGGATTTTTATGTGACTGACTTGACTCCTTCCATGCAACATTTACTTTCAATTAACTGCTTGTAAAAAACACAACCAAATGCTGCTTTTTGTTTTTTTTTTTTTTTTTTTTTTTTGGCCTGTAAATCAAATAATGTTCATTAACAAACAGATAATTTAAAAAGCTTCAGGAGTTTGGAACAGCAGCTCCAAATGATGTTTGATAGCAGAAGACTGAAGGCAGAGTAACTAATTAGCAGGAGGTTGAAAAGTTCAGTGAAAGCTTTGTGTCTGAGGATTATTAGGGAAGGCTAAAGCGGGGGTTCTAAGCCTTTTTATACAGTCACAACTACCCACGTTGATGATTCTGGAGCACATTCAAAGGTGGATGCTGAGCCATCATTTATGCTCAGATCAGGGATGACTCTCGTTCTTTTCTTTCTTTGAGGCATGTGGGAGGAATGGCGCTTTGATGAAACCTGAAAGAATACAAATTAAATAACAAAATAATCACTTTAACTCTGCTGCAATAGCATCAAGAGTCACAATTCATCACTCCAGGTCATTACATTTTGAGGCTGAAACTGTTCATTTTTGAGCTTTATTTCCTCCTGCCCATTGGCCAGCGGCTCCACAATTAAAAAGATAAAAAATCAAGTAAATTCATCTTTTTCGGGGGGGTTTCAGTTGCCTCTGTATTCCCATCATTGTTTTCTCTTTTAATGTGTGATGGATTTTTTGGATTATTCAGTTGAAGTGGACATTTTTCTGCTGTCATTTCTCCAAACTTGGGTCATCGCATGCCAGACCGAGTTGCGCTGAACTTGGCTGGCTGATGGAAACAAAGTTTTATAATTTAAACACACTTCTTCATGTTGTATTCAGGGTCAAATTCAAATTCTTCATGTTGTATTCAGGGTAACACAAAGCTGCGTTAGAAAGCCATGATAGCAGAAGAGGCCTTTGGCTTTACGGTGCTGCAAAGGAGTCGGCTATGAAAACGTTAATGGTGGGTTTACGGGCGTCTCCAACTGTACTTGAGTGGGAATGTAATTTTCCGGTCCACTTGCTCACCTGCTTCCTTCAATTAAAGCCGGGTTCGTTGAGAGGACTCCACTCTGACCGAGCGTGCAGTCATCTAACGCCATGCTGGGGCGGAGCTTATTTTATCTGGGTCTACCGTCATTTCTGTGTTTGTGTTCATGCCTTCGGTGAGGAAATGTTCATGACTGGTGATTTAATGTTTCATATTTATTGACCAATTAGTAAATAACGCTGTTAAAGTGGAAAAGTAATCATCCTTTTTTATTTTAAACACACGTTTAAACACCCAACACAATTTAGTTTTTCTAAATTCAAGCAAACTTTTGCAAACTGAAAATTTTACGTGCACGTTATCACGATCCTCAAAGGTCATACGAGAAGATCGATCGACCTCAGGAAGCAGCAGCAAAGTGAGAAAAGGTGGCCAGCAGCCCACTGAGCCTTTGTGTGAACAATTTTAGCTTTTTTTTAAATTAAACCTGAAAGAGGTTATTGCTTCTGTTAGGCTATCTGTGCTTGTGGTATCAGTTTGTTGGACATAAATCCATCAACACCACATAAACACATCTTTTATGTTGCTAATTAGAAAATTACATTTTACAACCAGGTTTCATTATCTGCCATTCATTATTTTTTCTGCCATTAAATACAAAGCTATGGATGTCCATTTAGGAATTAACATATACAACTTTGGAATTACACGAATCAACTCCAATTTAGCTTAATTTGTGAATTCTAATTAGATAAAAAGCAGCTGACAAACTTAGAAGTAATGTGCAATTAAACCTGTGAATTTATCACTGATACTGTTGGCGTGACAGTCTGTCTCTTCAGATACTAAGACACAGGGAAGGACGCCTCCTTTTCTCTGGTACATGTTTGCATTCTCCTCCCTGATTTGTAATTACTTTTGGCAGTCTATAATACTCCAAATGACTGATTTGTGAATTCAGAAATGTTCCGATAATTGACCATTTTTGTCCGGGATCTGCGGTCTGCTGCTCCTCTCAGATTGATGAGGTGCTGTGAAAACCCTCTCTGAGGGTCTGAACTGGCAGGGCTGTTCCCCTGCCTCTGGCCTATGACTCCTGGTAGAGGCTCCAGCATTCTCCACCCTTCGGTGGTTAACACGTGTGCAGCAGAGTTGTAGGAGTTCCAACAAATGATGAATTCCCATCCTCTGAGTTTTCCTTTTGTTGTTTCCACAGACAGGACCTCTGTGTCAGTGCTGATCCCACTGAAAGATGGGATACACATGTTGTCAGTTTGCTCACTTCCACAACTGGCTGTCTGTAGTTCATATATATATATATATATATATATATATATATATATATATATTTTTTTTTTTTTTTTTATAAATTTGTAGTGTTTATATTATGATATGTTGACCTGCACACAGCTAACCCAGCCTGAAGGTGAATTTGTCCACTCTGTTCAAGCGAAAACACACCCATTGCAGACAGCATAAATACAGTATTTGAGCTCACCCTTGAATAGAAACTGAGCCTGTGGAAGCTGAGATTGCCACCCCAGTTTCCCTGTTTTTCCACGGCCTTTGGCTGTAGCTCAAAACCTCTAAATATAGCCCGCTTTAATCCTGTCACTGAACATATCAGTGTGCCCCATAAACCTCAATTTTATTGTGAGAAGCGATGCTTTTGGCAATCTGTGGCGGGTTTTCAAAATGATGAAAAATGTATTTCTCCATGTGACCCCCTCCAGAAGAAATGAACTGGAGAACACTTGTAACAGTCGCCCCAAACTAGTGATAAAATAATATCAGCTGTCTTAACAAAACCAGGCAACCTTGTTTGAGCCTACTGGTTTCTTTATTCTGGAATGTGAATGCTGCTGTGGCCTCTCCATGAACAGCTGATTTATGTCCACTTTATCTCAGTCAGACAGTTGTGTGTCGGAAACTTTTGATGGAATTTATCAGATCTTTGCTGATCGCCCAGACAGACGTGATTGATTTCACTTTCTGGACATAAATTCCAGACCTTTGTGAATAGGATGTAAAATGCTTGATTCAGCCATTTTAGTTAGAAAATGGAAACATGATTTATTGTTTTTCAGCTCCTTTTTTTCTAGTGCCTATCTGAAAAACAATTATTAGGCATCCAGACAGTGAAATGGTTTGTGCTGCCTGGAATCATTCCTCATGTACCTACAGGCTGCAAAAACTACCCCTTCGAACATGCTTCTCAAATTACTGACGGAGGACAAAATCCACAGTCTTTGTTCAGTTTAGCAAAAATATTCCAAAGTTAATCTGAAGCTAATATGAGGCTTTAGCATTCCCTAGAAACGTAATGGATTTCATCCAAAATGACTCTTCTTCTTCCCTGGACAGTTTTTATTTCTGCTGAGCTGCAGAGTGAGATTAACACAAAGTGGGAACTCACACTTTTTTTTGTCCCCATCTACTGGCAGAGCATCATGGAATGATCAAAACAGAAGAACAATAGCACATCTCTCAGACATGGAATCTTCTGCCAACATGAACTGTGAACACGTATTCTACATTCATGTTTCATTGCGCACAAATTACACCCCTGTATAACCCAATTCTCTCCCTGGCAACCTGCTTTGAAAAAAAACCTGGCTCAGAGCCATTTAGATAAAACCCCAGTTGTCTGCATGTCTGGCAGTATGGAGCCAGGGTTCTTTCAAATTAACCGTAACTTCAGGTTTACATTCTTAGTCAGTAGATAATTCCAGTCCTATTAACAATTTATCATTGCTTGCTAACCAGTGCTAACCATTAGTAAAAATAATAGAAGGCACTGGTGTATCACCATATAATAATTCTTTTTATCTACATCCATGGCAAGATTATAAAAGATAAAAATACCTGCATAACCAGCAAGCTGGATTTATACCATCCGTCATAGTAGGTGTGATATTTTTGTTGTATGTGGGGTGTACATGGATAGAAGTTTTTCCACTTTATCCCTCTGTATTAGCATAGTGGGCACAAACATCATATGTAATTTAAATGTACCGAGACCATCATGGGTTAAGATATGCAGCTGTGCATATTTATCAATCTGAGGAAAACTATTTTTTTTTTTAAAAAAAGTTGACAAAATCAACTCATATACAGTAGTTTCATGTATATTCTTACCAGTACTTTTACTGCTAATAATAATGTACAGTATTTAACTTTAGAGAAGGTATGATGTAAATGCTAACAGAACAAACCAGTGGTACCATGCAGTAGACAACATTGATCCACTGAAAATTTTCTCCCCCCATAAATGTGTTTATCTACAACAGTAATGTGTTAAATGAGGTCCATGAGGGACCATTAATGACAATCTGTGCTAGAACAGAACATAAAACACATCTAAACGTGTCAACATCTTATAACAGCATGCAAAACGAGCTCTGTAGCTCATAACACGGCAGCATCTATAACATTTTTACAGCCGTCATAGCTGGAGCCTCTGGGACAAAGACTGGCCCACTTAATAAGCTTTATGATGATATATTCCTTCCTACGCCCTTTCATCAGTCTCTAAATTGGCACTAAAGGGTTTCTGGTTGACCTATTTACTCATTGAGCTTCTCATCTATTAGTATGGTGACATTGTGGTGGCACACAACCATACACCCACAAACATGCGCCCACATCAGACTCGGATGATTTGGAAGCAAAGAACTGAAGGTCAGATAAAGGAAAGAGGATTATTATTAAAATTATCGTTTGTTTTTTCAAGCCCGGTATTTAAATAAGCACATTTAAATGGCCGTGGGTGTGCGGAGAGAGGTCAGGAAGCAGCAGGAACGGATCTCTGTCCTCCGGCCGTGTGGTCACATGTATGGTCACGGTCTCAGGGTCTGGGTCTCCAGGTCTTAGTGAAAGGCTGATGAGAAGGATATTTCATCTGTACCCTTCAGGCTTATGTGTGCCTTCGTGTGTGTGTGCGTGTGTGTGTGTGTATTAAAACTGAGCAGGTGGTGAGATACCATCCTAACACAGTGGCACAGCAGATGGCAGATTGGGCCACCTGCACCCTCGTTGGGCCTCCAGGACAGAGCCCCCCTATCATCTCACTGCTCACCCCACACCAATACACACTCACACACACTTGCACTCACACGCAGGAGAAAAAAAATATTTTCTTTTTTGCTTCTTTGGGCCAGTTCCTGTTCTGAGATGATTGGAATTTGGTTCTGACTGTTTCAGCATCTCAGACACTGCTCAGGTCACATATTGGATGTTTGAGCAGCTCGTCTTTGCTCTTAAAAGTCAGAGTACGAAGAAATGTGACTGCTTCCGCATCTTTACATCTGTCTTTACCGTGTTTGATTTCCAGTAAAAAATTATTGGAAAAACCATAGACTTGACCTTTAAACATCTGCATTCAATCATGTTGTAATGTCGTTACAAATTCACTACAAGTAGTTTGCAATAATTGCTTGCAGTCATTAGTTTAGCTCATCAGAATCTTGAATTTATATAAGGAGATGTTTCTATCGTAATTTTTTGCGATATTTTATACGTACTCGGACTAAAGCAGCCAAGCTAGTGTTATCGTTAGACCCATCCCAAGCCCGTATATATAAATGCAAAGGGTTGTGCCAGGAGAGCATCAGAGGTCTGGGTCACGTGGTTAGAGAGTATGTGAGGTTCGTGCGAGAGAAGAGGATGCAGAGGATGGAGAGAAGGAGGAGGCTGACACCCTGCAGCGATCCCTGAATGGAAAAGTTGAAAGTGGAGCAAGAAGAAGACACCCTCACGAGTTCCTCCATCTTCAAAGTAACAATTAATGGTGTTTTCTGTTTCTGCCAAGAGAATCTCAGGTCAGTTCGTACAGACAATGAATGAACCGGCTCCACTTAGCTCTTCTAAAAGAAGACGGGGGAACATGGGCTACATTTAAAGCTTGGCTGGTATCAGGCTAATGCTCTGACTGGATATGAGGACAAGTGAAACGGAGGAAGACCAATACCAATTTATTTCTTTTGAAAGGCTCTACACAATTCATCGTCTTCTTTAGATTGGATGATTCTGAATACTTATCCGAATTCTCATTAAATTACATATTCATTCTGCAGCTATCCTGAGGACAGGAAAAAAAACGTCATTTGGGAAAAGACAATTATAGAAAGTCTTCCATGCAGAAAGAAGACAGAACATATTATTGGTAAAATTGATAAATTATTGATAAATGCTTTTGCATAGGTACACCTGACTTCCCTTTTGTACATCTGATGTTTGGACTTTACCAGCAATAATGTGAATGTGAAACGGCACAAAAACACACCCTGGACGGACAGTCAGTCATCACAGGACACACACCTAACCTCAAATTTAACATGGAATGGGAATCTAACCAGGAACCCAGGCAGTGTTGGCGTATTGATAAAAGCCTTAGTTATCTAGGTCACACACTAGGTGAAGGTGTTGTTCTCCATGCAAGTAAGTAACTGATACTACAAGCAGGATTGTGTTTCTCGGTTGAAGGACAGATTTGACCTTTGATTCAACCCCCTATAGACTGATGACCTAAAATCCCACTCGTGTAGTAGCTGCAACCTGTGCTGAAAAGGCTCTGAAAAGGTTTCTGAAAGATAAACAGTAGTAATGCTCATTTAAAAAGAAAACTTGTGTACAGGCAGAAAATGTGTGTCATTCCAGCTGAGCTGTCATTCCAGCTGAGCTGTCAAGAATCTGAATCATTTCTCTGGTGAAGCTGTTTTCGCCCCCCACCCCCACTCTGAAGTCCAGGTCAGAGGACCTTATTACCAGATAGAAGTAGCTTTAGTCTCGGATCAGCATGAAACCTTTTAACAGCGCCAAATGTTGATGTGGAAGAAAGTGCGAATGCACCTGTTCTGTTTGTTTCTGCTGTTCGTAAAAACAGATAGGTTTTCTTTTGGCTAAATATGTAAACGCTAACTCTGCTGGTTACTGTTTAGTAACGCATCACTGCTCACATCTGGATAGTTAATTAGGTTTGACTGGCTCATGCACAGAGGCAGCTGTTTAAAATGAAAGGGTAAATCTCTGCATTTCAAAACACATGCTCACAGTATCTCTGAATGCCATCAGTAAAATGCACCAGTTTACGTTGTGCACGACAAACACCTGTTCTACCATAACCCCACCGCTACCATGGACCACTCCATCCACATCGCTGACATCAGCAAACCACTCAACCACACAACGCTGTGCACGCTGTGTGCCATCTGCCCTGCACGGTGAAAACCAGGTTTCACACCTCTCCAAAGTGCGAGATGTCATCGAATGTGAGCATTTGGCCACTCAGGTCAGATGGGATGCTGAACTGCAGTCAGATCGCGACCCTGATGAGGGCGAGGAGCACGCAGAGGAGCTTCCCTGAGATGGTTTGTGACAGATTGTCCAGAAACTGACTGCTTTTGTATTTTTGTTTAGTGTCTTTTGTTTTGTTTATTTTTGCCTTAAATATGTTATTATACAGTTTGAGGAAAGAACCAAAAATGCAACAACGAACATTTTCTTGACTCTGAACCCCATTCTGTTGTTTAAAGGAAGTTACTACCCGAGTACTTATTTAAAACACCTCCCTTTAAAAAAAAAAAAAAAAAAAACAAATTAGCTGTAAGAAAAGAGTCTCCATTAAAATCAGGCCCTTAGTTTTTCACTGCAGGGCTTCAAGGACCCACAGTTGGGGCAGGATTGGCTCCAGCTGAGCCTCATTTGCATATCTAATGTAATCAGGCACCTATTAGACCTGATTTTTTTCCTGTGATTTTTGAACATGTATGTGTGCCAATCACCTCACCATCGCTGTCAGATATGTGGACAGAGCAGAATGAGGTGACTAGACTCTGATCTTTTGGATCAAGGCTTGACCCTTGCAGTATCTGAGGCCACGTCTCTCCAAGGTACAGATGTATATATTATTGTCCTAGGGGTAGGGCGTGTGTGTGTGTGTGTGTCTGCGTGTGTGTGTGTGTCTGTGTGTGTGTGTGAGAGACAGAGAGAATCTGCAGGACAAAAAAGTCAAGCCACAGGACAAAAATCAAGCCACTTTCTCTGAAGTGCTGCTACATTTTATGCAAATACTGCCTTTTTATATAAATTCCAAGTATAAAGTATGGAGATTTAGTGTGGCGTCATTTGAAAGCACTTTGAAAGCAGGGTTCCCCAAGGGCACCAGAATCTCTTCGTGTGTAAATGTGTGTTTGTTCGCGCTTGCATTTCTGCATTTGTGTGCGTGTCCTGTGTTTGTAGCACGCTGAGCCCAGGGACATCAGCGATGCCACCACTGTCCCAGTTTCTCGCATCCCTCTTAAAAAACATGTTGATTCAGACAAAACCTCTCTCTCCTCTGCTCCTCAGATTCCTCCTGGGAATGGACTGGAGGAGACATACGTTCATCACCCACAGCCAGGATGTTTGATTTTCCACTTCACTTCTTCTTTTTTTTTATTTCAAACTTTATTTTATTATTCCAAATCATCTTTCCCCAACTGACTTCCATGAGAGATGAAGAAAGTTGTCAATAGGAAGCAGTTGAAGCATTCCTGTTTCTTCTGTTATTCTTTACTGCACAGCAAATGTAGGCTCCTTGGAGGAAATGGCAGCTGCATCAACACATGGCGTTAGCCAACAAAAAGAGCTACAGCTAGCTTCAATCAATCTCTAGAGCAGCCACGGCTGCTGTCACACACTCTCTCCAATGATGTAAAAGTGAGTAGGCAGGGAAGAGCAGATTTTCTGTTTTAAATGACTCTGGCTACAAATGTTTTTGTTTCACTTGATGCTCTGGAAAAATCCTAGAGGGAGAGCTCAGGACCAACAGCAGCGAAGCTTCGCCGTCGTCGAAAAGTATTTAAGATGGTCGAGCAATAACTCATGTTTTATATAGAAACCAGTGCAGTCAAATTTACTTTGCTCTGATTTAACAAAATCTATAGCAATCCTCGTTATGTTGCACGTTTTATCTTATATGTAGAGGGTGATCCTTTATTCTCAAGGATGGTTAATTTACAGTCATTCAAACCAACATTCAAATTTGACTTGATTTTTGCTGTTGTTTGAGGAAACGGATGTAAGAGCTGCTGAGTTGATCAGGTTTCAGAGACAGGGTGGAAAATCACAGCTCTAACACCAAAAAGAATGAAAGGAGCTTTTTGAAATGCAGTACATTGAAATACCGAATATCTGATTGTTTTAATAATTCATGGTTCATATTTTTAGATTTTATCATGTGAGCTAGTGGGCCAGAATGTCCAGAACACAGCAACCAGTACAGCTGATGCTTTATTGTTCAGTGAACATATTCCAAAATGTGTTTAATAATAGAGGCTATGCATAGATGTTCCCTGCTCATATCAGTGTTCGACATCAGCAAATAATTGTGGACACAAATGAAATGGAGGCCCTCTCCCTGTTTCATCAGGCTTTTTCATATCACAAAGCCCAGAAAGTGCTCATTTCTTTCATGTTTTCCAAAGCTGTGAAAGCAGTTTTAATGTTTCACTTTCCAACATTAATCCTGATTGCAGTGTTTGATGGGCATTTTTAGCTTCTTTGTTAGAAGACCACTTCAGAAATATTTGCTTTTTGTTCTCCTGCTTCTTTTATCTCACTTATGGACTTATGGTTTGGAGCAGTTTTTTAGAGAAAAGCACCTCTGTGTTCTCCCTGCCTGCATCAGTGTATATCGATCTGTGAGTGTGTGTGTCTGTGCGTGTGCGTGCATTCGTGTGTGTCCTATGAAGATAGATAACAAAAGCAGGTTACCTGAGGCATCTGTTAAGGTGAGTTCCTTCTCGCCATAGGTCCAGACTGAGAGGTGTGTGTATGAGTATGAATTTGTCTGTGCATGTACACCTTCCATCAGATGGCACTGGGAATTTAAATCAAAGGATACTGTTTGTGTGTGTGTGTTTGTACTTCGTTAAGACTTGGTTTAAAGTTTGAGGTTAGAATTGAATTCAATTCAGGGTTAGAGTCGGGGTTAGTTGAGATGGTGAGAGTGGGGGGCTGGGTCATACATTACGCCTATGAAAGTCCTCACAATTGAAAGGATGTGTCTACAAGGATATGTGTGTGTGTGTGTGTGGTTGTGGGCAATAGGGGCACAAATTGAGTGAAAGACCAAATCAGGCACATGTGCTCTGAAAAGTAGATGAAGGAAGTTCAGCAAGACAGGAAGAAAAAGAGATGGAAACAATAAGCAAATAGCCGGCAAGAAGGAACATTAATGGTGCTGTGTGACCTAACAACTAGATGTAATTATAGTAATCAAAGGATCCAGAGAGAACACTAAGAAAGGAATGACTAAGTGGGGAGACATTTTAAAAAACACGAAACGACAAGTGGGGCAAAAGAAGAACATATTAAAACAAATTCAGAGGACACTACGCTGACACTCCACACTGTGGTTTTAGCTCACTTTTAATGTTTGACATGAACGACCTGGTGGCACCCACCTTTCCATTTTATCTGGCGTCCTTTTCTGTGCAGTGTACAGGGAGAATGAGGGCTGATCATCATGTCAGGTCCAAAATGTTTGTTGGGCGATAATTGCTTTCGCACAGTGGACATAAAACATGGAGTCGAGATTAGTTGAGCTGTGGAAACAACTTCTGCAGCTGTCACCACTGCTATGAACAACAGAAGCCATAACTTATTTTAGGGAACCTCCTCCCCTCTCTCATCTCCCAGGTGACCCCTCTCACAGATGACCCCTCTCACAGGTGACCCTGCTGGAGCTGATCAGACTCTGGCTTCATTCAATCAGCAGATAATGACCCAGCACTCATCATCCATGTAGCCATGATGACTGACTCCCAAGCTTTCTTGGCTGACCCAGAATAATGCCAAACGTGCTGAAGGCTTTTAAGGTCCAATGTCCTGCAGAGATGCAGGACATTGCATCTAATGCAATGTCACATCTAATTTCCACTGGCACGTGTCTCTGTCCCTGCAGTGCATTGAAGTTCCTGGTGCTTCTTGAACTCTCCTGTGTTATGCTCTTTTGCGGGCTCTTCATTGTGTACTGTAAAATCTACTATAACCTAATGAGGTGAACATGTTGGGCAAACCATCTGTCAGTCGTTTGTATGTGGGAAAACCTCAGGTCCTCTCTAAGCTGCCAGCCAGCAGTGGTGCATAGTGTGATTGATGTGGTTTCCAAGGAGCCTTGCTCCTGATTTAGTGAAGGTAGGCCTCCGATTTGGTGATTCTTGCAACAACCCATTGACTTCATTCTCAGTCATGTTTGACGTACTCCGCTTTTGTTACTACAATCATCGTCTTTGGCCCCTTCAGCTCCCTGTATGCCTGCTTCCTGCTGAGACTTTTCAGGGTACCAGAGCTCCTGTCCTGTCCTGTCCTCTGTGCATGACTTCAACCACAAGGCTGTGGAAAGAGGGTTGCAGGATGTTACTCCTAGGCAGGGCTGAGCTGCTAACTGAGGACATCCTTCTTGTAAGTGACTCATCGTTGACAGGACTGCAAACACCATCAAAAGATCTAAGCAGAAGCAGACACGATACATTTATTTTATTGGTGACAGATTAACATAAAACTGAAAAAACAGAGCAATTGAAAAATAAATCATCTGCTTTATCTGGTCATTTATTTCCTGCCACATTCTTCTTCTGAGTTTATGTCTGTCGATTACATTTTTGGCAGATTTATCTGAACTGTCCACACCACAATCCCGCCAGTTTTCCCCTCCCTGCTGTCTTTGCGTGGACCAGATGCAAAATTCCTGTATTTCTTGGTAATTCAAGGTAAAGAAAACTGAAAAAGCTGCTAATGAAAAAGGAAGCTGCAAGTATTCATAAAGGAGGGTCAGATTAAGAAGAAAACTGTAGAAAAGAAAAAAGTGAAGTCAGTGTCAGAACACTCAAGTTCATGACCCTCACAGAGAGAGAGACACTGAACACTAAAGAGAAATAGAGCACATCACTTGGAGTGTTTTTGAGAAAAAAAAAACAAGAGAAACTGACAGAGGGCAGGAGCCTGCTAATGTAGTGGAGTGTAAAGATATCTGAGGCTTGCTTTAGACAGCAACAGGCACAGCAAATACACACGCTGAAAAGCTCAAAAAGAGGAGGAAAAAGGAATTATTCTGATTTAAAGTAAATGTTGCTCCAGTCGTTTCTGTCTTTCTCAGCATTTTCAGCTGCAGACCCAGACTTTTGACGTAGAATTAACTGCTCGTCCTGTTGTGCCTCTGAGGCCAGTTTAGGCTTTAATAGCGCCTGGGGTCATTACGTGCAGTAATGGATTCTGTAATAATGTTATGGTATATGCTATAATTCTGCCTTCGCCATGGTATCTGTATACCTTAATGGTTCTCATCATAACTGTGACCACTGACCTTTGACAAGTCATTATGTTGTAAAACAGTGCAGTTAGCACAAGCTGCATGTTATCTAAATGTAACAGGATGAACATCCATTTGCAAGGAAATGTAAATATAAGAGTAGTTTTGGAAAGATTGAGGAATATTAGAGAGGAAAGAGAAGCATGGGGCCATCTTTAGCCCGTGCTGTGTCGACAAAGTCCCATTTTCCTGCGCGCCTTCTTTAATGTTTCATTGAGCAGAAACAAACACGCATTTCAGAGGAGTCTTGTACACGTACACAGATGTATGCCTGCATGTCACAAATGTAGCCCAAGCAGCACGGTTCAAAGACTGATCTCCGCCGAGGCTTCACTGACACGAAAACACGACACACAGACGCACACTGGTGCAGCCAGCCAGACAACAATGTTGCTCCTCACTGGTCCTGAATCAGCAGGAAAGTATTAGCAGACATTTCCACTGGGGTTGAAGTGTTCTTTTTACTATTTCATATCTTTAGACAGAGGCAGAGGCAAACACACCCATCAAAGCAAACACACACTTATGGTGTTTTTAGTTTCTTTTGAACTGGTTGCTTCTCCTAAATTCAGCCATGGCGGGACACTGGGAGAACCAGCCAAAACAAATTCCCCACAGTCAAAAATATCCTCAGCAGAACAACAGAAATGCAAAATACTTAAAACCAATGCAGGCTAACACATACACAGGCCTGCATCTCCACAGCATGCCTCCAAATACAAGCCTGTCGTTTAACATATTAACATATTTCCAGATTAGTGCTTACTGTAGTTGTTAATGTACATTCTGTTGCGGAGTGACGTTTCAGCAAGTATTAGGTTCATTCTTTAACTGCATTAAATATCAATTAAGGTTTCAAGATTTTAGGTTTTCTCAATATTTCATCACTGACATTTTTATTGTGTCGAGTTTTTAAAGTTTTGAGGAACCACAAACTCATTATTGTTGTTAACAAAGGAATGTATTTATCCAGGCATTTATTTCTTGTCATTATTTATTGTTATTGGAGGTTTTGCTCCTGATAATCATAAAGGTGGAAAATAGCAATAATAATCAGATGAAAACACCATCAGTGGAAGAAACCATTCACATGCTGAGCATGTGCTTGAGCTAACACAGTTAAACATAATCGTTCATCTAAAATCAACCCAGAAAGGGGAAAAATGCTAATAAAATAATAATACACCAGCATGTATAGCGTCTGTAAATTCTCATCTGGTGTTGCTGAACTTTTATTTTTTATTGCTGCTGTCCTGAGTCGTGTGTTTTGTGTTTGTGTGCTGCAGGTATCAATGCTGTGTAAGGAAAATAAAAACATATTAATATCACACATTGAAAGCCTTTAGTTAAAAAGGTAAACTACTTGTTTATGAGGAACATATATCATCAGTACATCTGCCAAACGAAGCAACCCCTCAATTTCTAACAAATTAGCTGTTTTAGCTTTTACTTAGGAGACAGATGTCATCTCTCTTTCTAGATCAATAAAGAATTTCTGGGGATGTGTTTTTTAGAAAGCATTTAAACTGTCTCCAGATGGAAGCATCTAATTGATTTTATCCATCTTATTTTTTCACTTCTATCTTCTCCCCTATATTCATGTATGATGTCTGTCAAGTTGTGTGGGTTTTTTGCGACCACAGCCGTGCCCAAACTTGAAAAACTGCTTGATCAACGTTGAAGGATGCAAGGGACAACTCGTTTCCTCTCGTCCACCAATTTAATTGAGTAATAGAGTTTAGGAATAGGTAGGAAAAGGTTGATAACCTTGAGATAAACAGAACATACATTTTGCACATTCTGTGATCTGGATTGCATGTATAACACTCTGTTACACTCTATAACACTTGATTACTTAACCAATAGATGATAGCGAAATGCAAACAGTGAATGACATGATGTTGAACAATAGTTAACAGCAAATACTGCGCATTAGATAATAGCAAATGTTGAACAATAGATAGCAAATGTTGAACAGTAAATGTGACCACTGGCTTCATACAGTAGGTCAGAAAATGAACTACTCTATCGAACATTACTATTAGAACATTTTACCATGACTTCAATTTATGACTGTTTGACAAATAGTACTTAAGTTTAATCTTTTAATCTTTGTTGGCTCAATTATACACAATCGCATAAAGTTACTTCATACTAGTTGCGCCTTCTGGTTGATCAGGGGCTGTGGTCGTGTTTGAAAGGTTAGTCCAATCTTGTTGCACGTTTTTGTGCACCGTAGCGTAGTTGCTTTTTATATTGACTTTGGCCTTTGGATCCTTTGTCCTTTGGATCCTTTGTCATTTGATCCTTTGATCTGCCCGCGATTAATTTGTATCTTTTTGATCTTCTTCAAATTCTTCCGAATTCTCAGTTTTGACGCAACATTCCCACTTGACCTCCTGGTCATTTGACCTAAGGAGGTCACACCAGCTCCTTGTTGTTATTTGTCTTGGATTTTGTTGCTCTTCAACTGAAAGTAGGACCACAACTCTCTGGACGCCTCTGTGAAGGGGATTGTCGCTATGGTCCTGGTTGTGGGCTTCTTCCTTCCTCGGGGGTGTTTCACGACCGACACTGGGTAGCTGGGGAAGGTTTTCACGTGCACATCTCTTACAACCCCCTCCTCGTCAGCATTGGCGCTACAACCTCGCCGCAGTTTGAACTGGACCCCAAGGGCATTCTGATCGGCTAACCAGACGATACCCAATGGCCACTGCTCCTGTGGGTCGTGGTGCCACGGTTCCGGACAACAGGTTTGGTCCGCCAGTTGGCTCCATTTCTTCCAGAATCGGGCCCCACTTCTGTCTGAATGGTCCTTAATCTCTTGTATGAGTAGCCCTTGAAATCAAAGGTTCCTGGATCTCCTCGATGCCTGCCCAATAAGAGCTTGGGCTAACATACTCTGTATACAATCTTCTCTGCTTTGAGTTCTGGCATCAATAGGGTCTTTCATTGATGCAGGTTGGAGGCCAGTGTACAGGAATGTTTGAACTCACTCCACGTGAAGACACCGCTGTCTCCCCAAGATTCTGCAGCTCGCTTCAGAATGCGGACTTAGGCCGCCATGCCCTGCTCCTATGGGGCGAGTCTTAGGTGGATTTTCCAGCTCCATTCTGTCCATGCTTGGTAGCCTCTTCCTCTATCTTTGATTTTCATCCGATCCAGGAAGGGAGTAGAGGTCTTGGAGGACGGCCTGGCTCCAACAAAGTTCTTCCCAGGGTCTCGGCTCCACAGTTTCTTTGGATGACCTCCAATGATGGAATCGTTGATAAGCCACTAGGAAGCCTTCAGTTGAGTGGGTCGCTACAAGGTCTGTGCATTGCCTGGATGCCATACAGCAAAAGATGATTGCCCATACCTTTTAAGCTTTCGCTCTTCTTTTTACTTCATCTCTTACTTCAGAAGGCTCCAAACAAGTCCATCGTTGTGTACTCAAAGGGTTGGCGGTTCGCTGCTCTGACGGAAGGTCCGCTATGACCTGCTGGCACTTCTCCGCCTCTGGTTTCTCTGCATACAGACACACAGTTGTCCACAACCTTCTTCGCTACTCTCTGCCCTTTATCACCCAAGCTTTCCTCATCCGAAGGAGTGTTCCGCTATTTCTTCATGGTTTGCCAGGGCTTTTTGTGCCAGGGAGTGTGGCGATCCACCATGAGTAGGGCACAATTGGTACTGCGGTTTTGTCGCCGCCAAAGAACTGGTATCTTCCTCCGCAGGAGAAGGCCGTGTGGTCTCTGACCACAGCAAGTCTGTTGGAGCACACAGTGTCCGGAAGGTTACCCTCTTGGGCTGCGTTAAAAGGTCCCTGGAGTGCCTTTTGCACTCTCCCCACAGTGAGTGCAGCCCCCCTGGCTCTGATCTCAGTTTTTCGGCGAGGAAATTCTCCCCCCACTCGGCTTGCTTGGTGGTTTGGTCTTGATAGTGTTCTTTCCACATTGTAGTTCTCCGTGACCCAGGCAATGACTCCAGGGGCTTTCACAGACTGCTAAATTCTATGTATGTCCAGGATTCTAGTCACTGCTAAGCCTGCTGGTCTCCGGGCGCTATCTCCTTTCTCTGCACTGGTCAGTGCTACTGTAAAGCACTCTTCTGGAGCTTGCTTAAGGTTTTGCACATGTGACCTCTTTTTGGCTGTTTTCGATGGCCATTCTTCATAGGCCGTCCCAAGAATTCCTGGCCTTTGCCACACGAGCCCTCTTCGCGGGTCTTTTCGAGCCCTGTCAGAGGTCACACGCTCAGCTCACCTGGGATCCAAGATCCAGTCTTCTACTGCTGTGGATTTCTGGATTTCTCCCACCCTGTTTGCGAAGAACGTCTGATATCCATAGCTTTCTCTTTGGATCGCCCCAGTACAGTTTGCTGTTTACCAGGTGGATCCAACGTCTGACTTCAGATTCTGCTGTGTTTTCAACGTAGTTCTTGGAGCCCAGTAGCTAAGACTGCACCGCAGATTTCAGCCACCGGCCTCCCTTGGTCTAGTGGCGGATGCCTTTGACCTAACTAGTCGCATTCTGGATGCCCTCTTCCGCTTTCCCATCTAGCACAACATCGCCCATAGCTTTGGTCGCTTCCGTCGAGAACGTTATTCCTCAGGGCGATCCAACCCCATTGGTTACGTTTCAGGTTGTGGGAAGGTGGTTTGACTGGAGACATATGTACTCTTCAAACAAGTCAATAGCTTCTTCCCTTAGGCTGTCAGGGACAACGGGTCATTCCATGTAAAACCGCATTGCCGCTTCCAGTTTCTTGGAACGCCCTGACCAGATGGCCTTTTGCTTGGCAGCGCCCACAAGGCCTATTGGGTCACAGGTTGGCACTTGGCTACAGCTGCCTCCCTAGTCAGTAGCTTGGAGCTTTTTCCTTACCTCTTCCTTTGGAGGTTCTGCCTAGCCTCATCTTCTTTTTCTGCCTGAGAAGTTGATCAGGTCATGACGCACAGCTTGTCCAAGCTGGCCAGGTACCCTGCACACCAAGGGCTTTTATTGTCTCCTTCTTTCTTCAATTGGTTTGGGAGAATGAACGCTGTTCATCTGGTGTTTCTGGTTTCTCTGAAGTTTGTCCTGCCTCCACTTTGGCCTGACCGGACCTAAGGCTTGAGTGAATCCACCCTCTTCAGGATTTCTTCCACAGTTTTGGTGGTTCTATTCATTGGTCCAAGTCATTATAAAGTTAGATGTCATCCACGAAGGAATCCTCCTCCTCAAGGATCCTACACTCCTCTCAAGTGTGCAAACATGGGTAATCTTGCTGTCTCTTCATGGCTGAAGGCGCATGCACCTCAAGCCGACTATCTTCCAATGTTCACTCTAGTGATGGCATACTCCTCGATTTCATCATCTTCCCTGTCTTCACAGAAATCTCGTGGAGGTGCATCCCCAGGTCCCCAGCCACAGAGTTGTACACATCTTAATATCACCTAGTGCTGCATGCTTTCTGAATCCTTAGCACAGCCCTGATAAGTTAAGCACATCAGGCCCTTTCAGGAGAATGCTCATACTGACCCTCCGCATCTTTGGACTGTTGTTCCCACACCAGCCTCACGGCGTTGTGGGACTGAGTGAGGTTCGTGCTACCAGGATGGCTAACGTAATTATACTGGTCCTTCAGCTACATAGATCTTTGGTGAGTTTCTTTGCTGCCCTCTTTTTCCACCATCCGTGGACTTGGGCGTTTTGCACGCCACGTGCCACTTTGTTCTTTCTTGAGTTGTCTTCATCCTCCCGAAGGTGGCTCTACTGCGCTTCTGTTATTGGGTAGGAGGCTGGGTCCGATCCAGGGTACTCTGCGGTCCCAGTGAGGCTTCTGGCCAGGGCGCCTGCTCTAGTATAGGTGAGCCCCTTTTAATAACTCCTGCCTTTCTTCTTAAAGTGTCATCTCTCTTTGCCTCCTGGCTGACAGCTGCCGCACCGGCATCCCCCGCACTTGGGTTCACAGGCCGCCCCAATGCTGTCCCACCTCCACCAGTCTAAGAACTCTTCCCGCACCAATGTTTTGGTTTGGTTCTGAAATCCTGCCTTTCGCGGGATTTCTGGTACCACTGCTGAGGTTTTCATTGACCGCAAAATGAGCTTCGGATATGTGGAGGCCGGCTGAGTCTATCATCAATGGAGGCCCGGGCACGCCTCCACCCACAGTTTTTCCTAACGGGCTGTCCCAAAGGACTAGACTCTCCACCACCTTTCTTGTGGAGCTAATTCTCCTCTCGTGGTGACTGATGAGAAGTCTAATATGACTGTCTCTGAAGGTTCGGATCAGCATCGGGAAGAACTCTTGCTGTTCTGCTTTTGACCGCTCATGCAACTCGCAATTTTACCTAGGCCATAGCAAATAAGCTGTGTGTTCCCAAGGTGCCTTTAGGTGTTTTGACTCACACCGAGGCATTCTTTGTTCTAACTCATCACCATGCCCCCAACTCGACAACAATCGCGACCTCTTCGCCTCGCAGGCCCAGTTCTGGCAGCCCTATGGGTGACGTAGTTGGTGCTCCGAGGCCAGCCACGAGTGTTCCAATTTTTTGTCCTGAATTGGCAGTCACTTCCAGGAGCATGAGGATAACCGGCTTCTCACATGGGCTTGGGTTCAACGCTTTGGCTGGGCTTCTTCTGCAGCGCTGGGTAGAGATCCTGCCGCCATGTTGGTGGGCGCCTTGACTTCCCCTGCACCTCTTGCTTTTCAAAAGGCCTTGCCTTTCCAAGGTAGCTATCTCTGCTTTCTCCGGCGTTAAGGACTCGCCTTCTTGGGACTACCTTTCTCGAGCCTCCACCTGCATAGAGAAGGGCGTGGTCTGAGGCGCCTCTTGCTACATTCTCCATTCCTGCAGGTAAGTGTCTTTGCAATTTTATCTCATGTGACGACGCAGAAACATTTCCCTGCATGCTCCTAGCTCTTCACAGCCTGTTCTCGCTAGGCTTCAGTTCTTTGAACTGTTTGCAAAGATCTTCAGGAAGTCCCATCCTCGCAGACGATGCAACTCTCCCTACTTGCGGTCTTCGTGGAAGGCATACTTCCTTTCCAGGCGTCGATCTTTTCACTCTTCTATATGGGAAAGTTCCAGCTTTTCTAGGACACTTCTTCTTCCTTGCTGTACCTCGGAGAGGCTATCAAGTAGTTCCCTAGGTGTAACTCGCCTGGTTTTCCACAAATCTGCCAGCCCTCTTCAGGTTGTTGGGTTGGTTTCATATTTTTGATCACCAGGTCATGCTTGATGATCCCGGGGCTTCCGAGCTCAGTGAGGTCTTGCAAGGCCTTCTCTATAGCTTGGATTAAGTCAATCACTTTCCTCAAGCTGGTACGCCTAAGGGAGTGGAACCTCCAGGTCCCTATTATCTCCATGGCAATTGCTGACCTATTGCCAAGGTTTCTGAGCACTTAAAGATGTCATCGGCACTAGTACGTTGACAACCTTAGGCTTCTGCATACTTTTTGTCTGCACCGTCAAGGAGTTGGAACTTCTTCACTTCTGCTGAGTCGACAGCTCCCCTATCTCTGCATAATCAATCCTTTTCCAGCTGTAGAATCCTCTTGATCCGGTAACTGCAATTTGCTGTTTCAAGTCTGGCGTCTGTTTGTGGAACCGCTGCCTGCTGGACCGCCAAATTGGTTGAGGCTCATCTTTTTATTCCTCCTTGTAATCCTCTTTTAGCACATAACTTCTGCCATTCTGCCTCTAACTTGTTGCCAACCGATCTCAGGGTCACCACTTTGTCGGCAGGTCCCCTATCCGTCATGAGATCCATGCTACCCAGTCTCTCCAGGCTCGTTAGCTTCTTGGATGAGTCAGCTTTTGTTTGCTCCAGGTGCAGAGCTTGGTTTTCGGGTCCTCAGTGGGCCTGTCACAGGCTTCTTCTGCCCAGAACCTGGCTCCTATTTCAGCTCTGCCATTACTGTTCCCAGACTGCTCCCTTGATCTCATCTAGTCTCTTGCCACGCCTACCTTGGTCTTCTCTAAATCAGCTTGCTGCCGCTGATCCAGCCTATCATCTTCTTCCTCAGCACCAAGGTCTGCCAGCAGGCCAGACTTCAGTCCCTTACATGCGGTGACTCTCGCTTTCTTGCCATGGATTTCAGCTTGCTGAGCTCCTCCTGCAGCCCTGCATAGACATGTTGTTTGGTCGCCGTTCAAGAGGTCTTGCCTGGTGAAGGCGGATTTAATATGTCTTCATCTGCTTGGAGCTGCTGCACCGTTTCGCTACAGGCGTCTTCCCCAGTCAACCTCCGCCGACAGCCCGACTCCTGGTCTGGTTCTCACCGTCACGCCTGGTTATCAACCGTCAAGTTGTGGGTTTTTGCCACCACAGCCGTGCTCAACTTGAAAAACTGCTTGGATCAACGCTGAAGGATGCAAGTGACAACCGCTTCCCTCCGCCCACCAAATTTAATTGAGTAATAGCTTAGGAATAGTAGGAAAAGGTTGATAACCTTGGAGATAAACAGAACATACATTTTGGCACATTCGCATTCGATTTGGGCGTATAAACACTTGTTACACTTATAACACTTGGATTACTTAACCAATAGATGATAGCTTAATGTTAAACAGTGAATGACATGGATGTTGAAACAAGTTAACAGCAAATAACATGATGATAATAGCAAATGCTTAAAGGTATTATAGCAAATGTTGAACAGTAAATGTGACTATCAGCTTATACAGTAGGTCAGAAATGAACTACTTATCGAACATTACTATTAGAACATTCTTTACCATGACTTCAATTTAGTATGACTGTTTGACAAATAGTACTTAAGTTTAATCTAATCTTGGTTAAATTAATTATACACAATCTGGTTGTAAAGTTACTTCACTACCAGTTGCGCTCTCTCTGCTGATCAGGCTGTGGTCGTAGAGCTGAAAGGTTAGTCCAATCTTGTTGCACGTTTTGTGCACCGTGAAATGGTGAAGTTGCTTTATATTGACTTTGGGCCTTTGATCCTTTTGTCCTTTGATCCTTTTGTCATTTGATCCTTTTGATCTGCCCGATTAATTTGCATCTTTTGATCTTCAAATTCTTCGAATTCTCAGTTTTGACGCAACAATGTCATTTTGGAGATGGTCTGTTATCTAGAGCTAACTACAAATCATTCCCTAATTTTAAAACTAACCAGATTACAAAATAGCTTATATAACCATTTGTAGTTCTGTAAAAGGTAAATGTAATAAACCAATAATCCAATCTTATAAATTATAACATGCAGTGGGGTTGCTCTGAGTGGGAAAAAAAGATGTTTCTTTTGAGTGATTCATTAGACTTTTTCTCTCTTTCTCACACACACACACGCACAAACACACACACACATACTTTGATTTGGTAACACAGACCACTGACAGTTATGTTGAGCTGTCCACTCAGCGTCTCGAGGACAAAAAGACCAATTCCTCATATTGCTTTATGATTTTTTAAATTATTGTTAAATAAATAAATAAAATACTTGTAATATGAATATAGAGAATACAAGACTATGGTGGTTACCTAGAATAATAATATTGTCTTTTCTACTCTCATCCACTCTGATCTATTCTCAGCATCTTTGTGCTTCACCTCATTTTTATTCTGCTCTTCTGCTTTCTAATTATTTAATTCCTCCTCTGACTGTTCCTTTAGTTCATCAATGTCCTCTTTGCTCTCAATGTACACAAACATTAAAATCTGAATAAAACATTTCTGAATGGGGGACATAAGCACAGTTTGTTTATTTTTAATGGTTGTCAACAGGTGACATAGAGGCTAAATGGTCCATTAAAAAAATACTGTTCCAAAATGCACAAAGTCTAAAAATATTTCATCTATTAATTGAAGTGGAGAAAATCTGCTGGAAAGCAAAGCAGCACTGGGCCAGTTATTAGGCAACTGTGGCTCCCTGGAAGTAGAATCCTTCAAACAGACCAAGAGTTGATCCACCACCACAAAACTGGATATCAATTATAGGATTATGATGTTATTTCAGTGTTGGAGAAATGCGTACTATTTTCATCATAATGAGAGGATTCACGGGTGCATCCTTTGCTTGCTTAGTCTCGCTTTGCGCTTCACCAGCTGCTAATTATTTGTGCGATTATCCTCCAGTAAGTGTGAGCTGCAGAGGTAGGAGAGACGGGGCTGCTGTGGGGACTCAGCATGTTAGGGACTGATCCATATAGTCGGATTGACTGTCACAGCATTCCCAGCTGAAAGAGGGAAGGGGGTCTGGGAAGCGAATCTGACGCTCGGAAATCGGCTCAAGGATGCTCTTAGTGAATTTTCACACATTAATGCCTTTTGAGCATCCACAAACATATGCACAAAAATGTGCACGTGCACACACACACACACACAAACACACACACACACACACACTGCTGAGAACCTCATCCCTCGCTAATTCTACTCTTTTCCTCTGCCTTGCGTCTCCTCTCCTCCCTCGTCCTCCCTTCGCGGGCTGCCAAGCTAAGCCCAGAGAAGTTAAATAATCACAAAAGCTTCCAGCTGGCAGATAGGCTGCATTTTTTAATCCAAAAGGGTGGGGATATAACAGAAATGGCAGGACACAACAGCAGCATGTCAATACATTGTATTTCAAACTGTGCTTGTTTGCCTGTACACTTGGTGAAAGTGGACTGGAGGGTTGTCGGTATGACACGCTTCATTTGAAGAGATCTGTTTTAATTCAGCAGCTGCTTCCCTGTGGGTGCTCATGGGTCCGGCTCAGACTTTTGTTTCTAACTACAGGTTCTCTTATGAAGAGACAAACTAAAATAATAAGCTTTCACAGAGTAAATGTGAGTTACTCATGCAATTATGCACAACAACGACAATCCACCCCTCCTAACACTGGGCCAGTTTGCACTACTTCAGTTTATCTCCACAAATTACTCTTCATTGCGCAAAATAAAGATAAGTATTGGCTGAAAAATCACTTTACTAAAAAGTGGCAAATTCATGTCCATCCCATGCTGTTAGCCTTCAAAGTGAGACTGCTGGAGCTCTGCAACAGCAGTAAACTGGATTTTTGGTGTTTAAACCCTGCAAAATTGGATCGCAAAGCGCAAATCCAGGCTGCTGAACGCTTATACGCAGACAGATACACCTGTGGATGTGGGGGGGGGTTGCAAGGGGATACTTTTATTTCTCCAAGTTCAACACAGCTACCTAAATACAACATTGGCTTCTGGGCCCAATCTGTAAATATGAGCACATCAAAGGGGCTCACTGTGCATTACCGAGGCCGCTGAACCCCCTGACTCTCTGTCCCCCTCCCTCCCTCTCTCTATCACACTCTCTCACACTCTCTCACGCACACACACACCCACCCACCCACACGCACCCACCCACGCACACACCTACACACACACACACACACACACACACACACACACACACACACTTCCACACACATTTTGAGTTAGAGCTATGTGTTTTTGATGTTGAGTTGCCATCATGCGTTTGATTTGAGGCAATGTGAGTTTATCTGTCTTGGAACAGTCAGGAACGCTGGCGGGTTCTTATGTTGCAGGTCCTGCTGATTCACTCTACACTTAGCAAAGACAAGAAGTCTTCACTACATCAATGGCACAATCAGTCAGTCAGGCATTTCAAGTGCCAGGCGATCTGTTAGCCAACCAATCTGTCATGTATTACCACTCCCTCTCCATACATTGTACATGCGCACACACGTGCACAGTGTGTAACGAGCAGCAGGGATTTTCGATGGCAGCTATTTTTGGCAGGATGTATCGTGTGGGTTTGGTAATTTCCTCTCCTCGGTAACAGTTACCATGCAGAGTCTGTTGTTATGAGAAGTCTGGAGCGACCAATCAACTGCATCCCTGTGTGACTGATGGGCAGACAAGGCATTTGGCATGTTTGGTAAGAAAGAAGAAAGAGAGAGAAAGCGAAGAAAAACAAAGACGGCAATGGCGCTTATGTGCACAGAACACCTGTACACATTATCCACACAGATGTAAACATCTGAAAAATGAAGAGGTATTTATCTGGTAAGCAGTTCTGCCTTAATGCCCATAGTTACACCCAACAGGTATGTCAACGAGCAACTGTGCAGGCTTTTTGAATTATATATGAGATTTCACAGTATAGAAATCGACTAATAAAACAATTTCAAAGCCCTGTTTGTAATTTCACACTGCTAATCACGTTTGCTCTTACATTGATTAGTATTTTGCACAGCAGCTCTGTCTTTCAAAGAAAGAAAAGTGTTCAAATCGGATGTCAGAATAAAACTGACAGCTACAACATGAGCAATACCTGTGCTGCTGACTGTCGTTTACAGCTGATATAGCAAAACTTTGGTGGAACTTTGGTAGTGCAGACCTGGAGGTGGACTCCTCCAGGGCTGCAGTCGAGGGGCAGCCAAAAAGAGAATAACTTTGTTACGATAAAACTTGTTTGACAACAAGCTTATGGCCACTGTAGCAACAGCAGAGAAAAGCACAGGGGTCAGGGCATGAAGAAGAAAAAAACTCATGTAGTTCCAATTTTTCAATTTTTAGCACAGCTATGCTGCTATAGGCCTACGCTGCTGGGGACAAACACATGATCCACTGAGCAGTTCCCCACTTCCTCAACACCAACCACTCCCTCACGTCCTCTCCTCCTTTTCTTCTTCTTTCTCCTCCTTTTATTTTCACCGGGATTATCTGGGTCGTCTTCCTTGTCGTTCTGTGTGTCTCCCCCCTTCTCTCTCTCTCTCTCTCTCTTTCTCTCTCTCTTTGCAGGTTTTCCGTCTCCAGGCCTTCGTGCTGTACGGATTTTGGCCTATGGCAAACTCAGGGTCCGCTGTCGGCACCTGCCTATACTGTTCATCTCTTTATAACAACCTGCTATGCTGTATTATGTGTATATATGTCTGATATGTTTGTATTTCTATGATTGTATTTTGTCTGTATTTCTTTGGTTTTATGATTGTATCTGTTCTCCCTCTCTCTCTCTTTATTCTCTCTGTCCTGTCTCCCTCTTTTATTCCTCCTTTACCCAGCCAACTTTCAGCAGGATGGTTCCCCCTTGTAAGCCTGGTCCTGCTCAAGGTTTCTTCCTGTTAAAAGGGAGTTTTTCCCTGCCACTGTGCTTACCTGGGGGTTCAGGCTCTGGGTTTCTACCTCTGTAAAGCACTTAGAGACAATTTTATTGTAAAAGGTGCTATATAAATAAAATTGAATTGAATTGAATTGAATTCCCCTCGTCAACACACGTGACCACCGAAACAGGCCTTCAGTCCAGATTATGGATTGGGTGCATTGTGGGTTTGAGCCATTTCTGTTGTTACTCTGAATTAGGTGACTCAAGAGTTTCCAGTTGCTAAACTGTGCTAATTTATTCATTCTGCATTTTCCTTTAGACACACAAACGTGACATGAAAAGGGCCCTCAGCTATTCTCTCCCTGCTCCTACGTGGTCTTTGCTCGCCTCCCTAATAGGCTTCTGGTGCACTACCCATCAGATAGCGCCGTGAACAGCTGAAGACAAGCCTGGCCAGCTGAGGGTTCCTGGCCTCACATATTAACACTGGGAGTAGCTTTGCTTTGTGCATCATGGGACAGTGATGTGCTGATTCAATTGGATGATATACTGGCTTAAATTTGTGTTGCTGTGCTGTACTGGGTTCTGTGTCAATCTCCAGAGTCTGTTGGGGGGATAACATGAGAACTTGATAACAGTGAAAGATTTGAGGAAGATTCTTTTGTTTTCAGAGAGCCGTTGCACCAAACTGAAACTAAAAACACATACTTGAATGACCCAAATGTGTTGTCTCTTAGCTAACACTTCATTGGTTGATCTAATCATGGAAACACTGGTTGGAACAAATTTGCTTCTGTTAAAATAGCGTTAGGTATGAATGTAATACCAAGAACCTGAAGTCTCAGTTATACAAATCACGAGTGATTAATGTCAAGGCTGATAAGAGAGGTATTTAATTTGACAAATCAGCAGGATTAAAACTTTGCATATTGTGGTTTAACTCACCTGACCAACAAGAAGGATTTCAATATTTCTATAAAATATTAATTTTGTGATGCTAAAGCTGCCAAAAAAAGATAGAAAATCAACCTAAATCTGGAAGTTTGTCACTTTACAGGAAGGGCTTTTGAGTTGCATCTCTCTGAATAGGCAAATCAATATTAGCTGATGCTAATCAATAGTTTGTCTACGAGTCAGTGCGTAAATGCATGAGGCTCGCTGTTCAATATGAAGCTTCACAATAGATGAAACCTGAATATGGTCAGTCAGTCAACCAAATTTCAGTCAATTACTCTGTGCATTGAAGCGATCTACAGTAGAAGGAAAGTTGCAACTGCAGAGATGGTAAAGCCAAGCAGATATAATTGGGGTTGCAAGAGAATGTGACAGATTTAGCTCTGCTTGTTTCATATTGTAATATTTAGCTCATTTGGGAATAAAACTCAAGATAGCTGCTAATGGATCCGCCACAAAGTCCGATTGCTTGTCATGGAGTGCAATTCGGTATGACAGCTAACCATTGATTTTGTGCGGTGCAATTTTAAAGAAAATTGTTTATGCCAAAACAGAAATGCAACATGATGGGAATATCATGGTTGAGATCACAGATATAGAAATACACAGTAAAGATAAGAATATCACTCATTAAGAGATAAACCCATATTGTCTGTTGCTTGACATGTATGAGTTATTGCAACTATTAACGCTCGTTTTGAAGTGAAAATATGAAGGAACAAAGCCAGCAGCTGCCAGTTCATAGTAGAAAAGGCTTTGATACATCATGTCCAGCCAGCCGCCATTTGAGTTTCATTCTTTCAAATTTGTTGTAAGACTGCAGAAAATCTATTTTCAGTTCCACTACAGTGCAGACAAAATTCTGACTTGAAAGGCACATGTAGGTGTGCTCGGATAGACACGTGGCAGAGAGGTTCTTTGGGATGGATAAGGAGCTGAAACAGCAAAAGTCCGTGCCCGCTGAGATTAATGCAGCCTAAAGCCACCTCCAGGCGAAGAGGAAAACTGGACGGTGGATGAAAATATTTTATTGCTGTGAGAACATAGTTTATGTCTCTGTCAAGATGGTACAGTCACACGTGCGGTAATAACACTGATGTCAGCATTTCCTCCCAGTGTTAATCTTGCTGGCCCTGTCATCCTAACTGTGCATGGTGTTAAAAAACAAGAATGCCCCAGCTTAAGAAGAAGAGTGATATAAATAATAAGTTCTGGGATAAAAAAGCAGCAAAAGTTTTTAGTAGAGCAGGCTGGCCACAAAATGGCCTCAAGGCTCCTGCTTGCTGTGTTTACCCATGCTTCATCTGCTGCTCAAACCATTCAACCTTTGGAAAACAGTTTTGACAGACAATCTCTCTCCGTTTGCGCTGATTCTGATGAACACTGGGTCCCCACTGGGTGTGAAATCCTGAGATATATCCAGCTCTCCTTCTGCGTGACATGAAAGTCTTGATATTGGTGTCAGATTTTAACACTTACATTCTTTCCAGCATGAAAGGTCCACCAGACATTATCAGACAGTTGCTCCCACACTATGGTGTGAATAAAAACTTATCCTGAACCTGAAATCTGCTTATCAGTGCAGCCATTAATGTCTACTATGGTCAGCCTGGTATTTTATTCTCAGGATGTAAATGTGCTGATCTTTCCTTTTTATGGCAGATTGGAAACATGCACAGCTACTGTGCTGTATACACAGTGTGCATGTGGACAAAGATGATAAAAAGTACAGTTGTTGTTCAAACTCTCTGCTAAAGGTAGAGAGAACATGAAATGTCAGTAAGAGAGCAGGTAAAGCTGCCATAAGTAAGCCTACAGTAATGAATGCAGAAATGGTTTGAGGATTTATTTTTCTAAGTCCCACTTTCTTTGGAGTTCCTAAAAATAAATATTACCAACACATATTTTATTGTGTGAGATACTCTGCTGCGCTGAGCATTTTAGCCTCTTATTTTGCACATGTGAAAGGGCTCTGTTCACTTTTCTAAATTCTGTATATACCAAAAATTCTGTATTCTATATTTTATGAGCGTTTCAGTATCCTTTTATCATTGCAAGAGATACAGTTCCAGTAGAAGCAACACAGCTCTGTCCAGAGTAATAAGACTGCAAATTTTCCTCATTTTTCCCATTAGTTTTCCTATAAGCCTTCCTTGGTTGTTTCAGGTACAATCGAGGTGTGACTGAAGGCTTTGACAGACCTCCCTCTTCTTTCCTTTTTTGGTTCCCTTAGCTAATTCTCTCTTTAAGTTAAACCTTTAAAATGTTTCGACAACTCAGATGAGCCAGTCAACCACCTATTTTCATTTTAGTTGTTATTTCTGCGATGTGACTCTCACACATCCTGTTGGCCTTCATTTACGATCACACTTGGTACTCAGTGGAAGACTCGCGTTACATACATCATGTATATTCAGCACCAGGCTTCACTTCAGCAACACCGCTGTCTAAAGTCATTTACTATTCTTTACAATCTTATTAAACTAGAATTACACATAATAAAAAAGATAAACCTTATTATTTACACTGCAAGGGATTTTTAATAGATAAATGAAACGTCCCTTTAAACCAGTACAAGTTGCAAGGATGTTTTAGAGCTTTTTTAAATGTTGCAAATAAATGCAAAGTGCAACTTTGTCTGTCTCCCCCGCACTGACACTTTCAGACTCTCAGAATCTCAAGTTCAACAACACATTTACAAAATTGACATTAATTCTATCAAAAAAAAAAAAAAAAAAAAAAAAAACAACTTGAGATCTCCTATCCATTTAGAAGCAGTAATGTATTTTTGGTCTCACACACACACACACAGACTGCAAATATACACACATACACACACAGAGTCTTGGCGTATTACAGAACATTTCTCCCAGAGCCCATCCCGACTGTCAGGGGAATGCGGTTATTTGTGATTTTATTGGAGAAAACTGCATCCCCCCATTTCCATTATTGGCACCATTTTATACCTCCTAGGCTTGCAGGTATACTTTGGGTCTTTGTGTGTGTGTTTTGGGAGGTGAAGGTGTTGGCACTAGCTATGCTTTAAAGCAGATGTATGTATTTCCTGTTGCCATGTGGAGATTGAGTTTCATTTGAAACGTAAATGAATACAGTAGTTATGCTCTTCATGTAGCCAATTATTAAGCAGACATTTCTGTGTGTGTGTGTGTTGGGCTGAGTGTGTGTGTTGGTCTGTGTGTAATGTGGAGGTGGGCATTAAGATAAAGACAGAGACTTAGTAAGGGATGGAGAGAGTCAACACTGCAATAAATGGAAGTTTCCTGACAAATCAAGCTGACTTAAAATGCTTACCAGGGGCTATACTGAATAAAGATGACGGATTTAGCTGGGGTGGGGGGCTGAACTGGAGGCTGTGCGTGAAAAGGGTTACTTTAAGGACAAATGAGGGAGGTTGGGTATATTCTCATGAAGACAGTGTTGAGAGATTTTTTTTTTTAATTGTAGCAGTAACACACACAGACTGATTGGAACATGAGAGAATTAAATTAATTGAAACGTGAGAATTAAAAAGCTGCAGAAAACCCCTCAAGCGCAGATTGACCTTGATGCACACCTTGATGCCCCTGGTGAAGTCCGAGCACCTCTACCCCACGAAAACCACTCCATATGCCCCCCTCTTTTCCATTAAGCAGCATTAAGCAGCATTTGTTCCATCTATCTCACTGAAACCAGTGAAATACAGCCTTAAAATCACAGGTATTCTGGTACTTCTACATGTCATTTCCACCTGTTCTCATTCTCTTTTCCCACCTGCTGTACAGGTGGGAAAAGAGAATCATAAGAGAGACAAAGAAAGAAAAGGAGAAGAATGGAAAAAGACAGGCTGAAGGAACACTAATTATTTGTGACCTCTGCTGGACAAACAGCCCCTTATCCCTCATGTTCCTCTCCTCAATCACATCTCCTACCACCTCCAGGATATTGCCTCCCACCATTATTTGTATAGAATTAGCTCTGACCCTCCCTTTGTCCCTTCACCCTTTCTCTGTTTTCTTGCTCATAGTTTATTCTCCTGGTCTGTTTTCATTCTGTTTAGGCTTCTTCTATAAAATGTATCCAGCTACCTTTCCCTCTCCATTTTCGCGTCATTATTTTTTTTACTCCTTCTCTGCCTTTACATTTTATTTTCCCCAATCATTTTCCCTTTTTCTCTCCTTTTCCTCCAATCCAAGACAGACCAAGAGTCACGTTTAAAATGTTGTCCTCTCTTTTGTTCAGTGCAGATCAAACCGCAGACACAGCCATGTTGGTAATTTGATGTTGGGCAAGCTGTTATTTTTTTCCCCCACAAGGTGCTATTCTTGTAAGTGGGCTGTGCTGAGCTTGCTGGTGTGGTAGAGTGCAACAATAGCTGTGTTGGTAAAGATTTTTTTTTTAGATGTGTGCTTGTATCTCATCCTAGTCTCATCCTAGTGTTCCATTGCATGCTCAGCTCAGGCCATTAAAAACCAAATATCCAGATAAAATAACTATTTGTCTGAAAAATACGGCGGAAGTGTTGGAAGGTTCTTTCTCTACCATTTGGCCCGCCGTTCTCAAGCAGACTGTAGCTGGGCCGCCTCCATAGCTCTTCCACTTTCCAGAAGCTATTGGCTCCCAAACCCCACCCCTCCTTTATGTCCAGAGGAAGTCAGTCACTAGCAGTTGCTTCTGTCCATTCTGCTGGCCACCAGGCCAGAGTGCAGCGCAGACACTGATCCGATGTGACAGCTCTCTCATTATCAAAAGTCACAACTGCTCTGTGGTCCAGCATGTGTGTGTGTGCACGATCTTCTCCTGTGGGCCAGTGAGAATGGAGCTAATGAAGTGAGCAGTTGATTGGGGGGCAGAGAGCGATACAGTGTTAAAAAGAAAGAAGGGGAACAAGACATTGTTGGGCTTGTTTGAGCGGAAGAGAGGCCTCTTTATTGAATCAAATTGAAGTGAAGCCAGTAGAAACAAGAAAATGAAAATGGCATAAATTATTCAGTGTCTGCTCTTTTTGCACTGCTTTCTGTCTCCTTGTGGTTAAGTCTCAAGCTAACCATTGATTTCCAATAACTTCTTTCACCACCTAAAACAGAATGCAGTGTCCAGCCAAGTGATTCAACGGGAATCGTTGCACTGATAAACGGATGCTGAAATTGACATTTAAACCTACTTTGTGTCAATTCTGAGGGATAGCTAACCACAACAACAGCTAACAGCAAGTTGGTTGTAAAAACAGTGTGTTTCTTGACATAAGATAAATCAGTTAGACAAAAGTGAAGCTGCAGACATGCCAGTGGAATTTCCTCAGAAGAAACTAAAAGGTTCCTTCTGACCCATGTATTGATTAGTTGCAAAGTAAACTTTGAGGATTATCAAAGTCCTGTTTAAATGTCCCTAACTGCCAAAAACCTGCACCCCTGCCACCTTCTCAGGATCAAACTAAATGGAGCCAAACCTGTTTAGCCTCTATCTCCTGATCCCCGTTCACTGGAATATTCTCACAACTCAAACAAAGTGCAGTTGACTTTTGACCTTCATTTTGGCACAACCTCCAAGTTCAATATTACATAATAAATACTGACCACGGACAGAGAGAGAGAGTGAGAAAGAGAGAGAGAACATAAAGGCAGAAGCAATAGCTCCATTTACCTTAGCAATGTAGCGCTAAGATGCCCAGGGCCAAAAAGCTAAATTGAAGTGACCCTGAGTCAGCTTAAGCAAACCAAAGAGCAGTGGGGGAAAGAGTGGCAGGGAAGAGATGAAAGTGAGCAGTGATCCAACATGTACCTACCAAATGCAGAATGTCAACAGGGTGGGGCAATTGATGGCTGAACCAATGTAGGCTGAAGCTTTTTATGGATTCAAGCTTTAAAGTTTAAAAATAAATGTAACATATTTAATTTGTTTCTTGAGTAACGTTACTCTTCTAAATAGTGAGATCAATTGCCATTGCTGTGATAGTAAATAACTAATTGAGTGTAACTACTTTCCTTTGCTGAGGAGAAGATGACAGAAATAATAATGTCAAATGTTAATTATATACAGGCAATGAGACTTTCCTGTCAGACCTTTCTGAAAACTACAATACTACAACGGTCACCCAGCTGAGTTTTGAAGAGAAATAATACAATTTCAAAGTTGACACAATGCAACATTAGTTAGTCTAAAGTAAAAATAAATAAAGAGTAACATAGTATCTTTCTTTATTGAGTAACAAGCTTAAACCTGTTCCTGATCATTTTGTGCTTATTTAAGCAGCAGCATTTGCACGCTGTCACTTCCTGCCAGTATGAAACGAGCTGCATCCACCTGTAGCCTGTGGATGTAATGAAGCTGAAGGGATCAACACCTCTCCCATGGCTCTAATACGAGTGCTTCTCTGCTTGCTGTCTTCTCTTGCCCAGGTGTATCTTTGTGTATGTCTGGGCTGCGTGACCCTCTGCAGGCTGTAATACATGGTGGACTATTTCAGACCATGCCCCTGTATCGGTCACCATTCATATTGGCTGCTAGTTGCCTGAGGGCAGCTGGGGCCCGTTGACAGATATTAAAGGGAGGAAGTACGCCAGCAGCAACCCTGTGTGAGGAAACACAATTGGGGCCATGGCTTTGTTTTCTTAAAGGTGTATTTTAACTAACAGAGGCATAAAGAAAACATGATATAAATAATAAACAGCTGAGAAAGTTTTTTATTTCATCACAGATTTATTGTTTGTTTGTTTGTTTGTTTGTTTTGAATAAATCTAAAGGAAGGAAAGTAGTGATGCAACAAAATAAACCGCAGAGGCCACCATAATTCATTGTTATACAGCTCCAAGAGAGCAAAAATCAAGGTAGAGAGGTGGGGGCAAGGCTGCTAATCCAAAGAAAGATTGATGGGAAGGTGTTAGATAAAGACAGTGAAGATGTTATTACTTTCCAGCTGAATGTTCATTTCATTAAATCAAACCAAGCCAGAATAACGGGAACTCTTCTTTGCTGTGGAATCTCAAAGGCTAAAATGGAAGGAGGTCTTTAAAAACTTTCAAATCAGCCAACAGCTATCAATCCCCATTATTTCCACTCTATTCGTTTAGTCCCAGTTTACTGCAAGCTTCCAACAAAGTTTAACAATACCATTCACGACAAATTATCTTAGCCTTAATGTTCCCCCACACTTAAACACGATGTTGACATGACTGATGACAATAATTTGTCTACATTTGGACAGTTTCTCTGAATTATGTGTGAACTTGTGAAATCACTGGCAGGCATGCACAGGTTTATAATCTTATTCTGGTTGGCCCATAATTTCACCAATTATAACAGTCTGGTACAGGAAATGTCAACCCATACAATTACCCAGTCTACCCAGTCACTGGTGCCTGTGAAGAGTGTGACACAATCGTCTCACTTTTAGCAGTAAAACAAAAAAAAATCAGTCTGTCTAGAAGCAACTGCCAGAAAGCACCTTTCAACACCAGAAACCCACATAGGGACCAGCTGACACATGAGGACAACAGGCTGCTGCATCCGTGGTCGAAGTTTAAAATTACACAATTTTATACGATATTTCTGACTACAGACAGTGGATGTGGGAAGAAAAACATGGGTGTAAAGAAGAACACTCCTTAGTTTATTGGCAATTGATGGCTGGAATGATAGAAATTGAAACGCAGAATTTGCATTAGTATTGGGAACAGTTTTGGACTGACCTTTTATGATCCTGCCCTTGAAGAACAAAATCAGAACAATCGTGCTTGGGCTTAACTCTTTTTAAACGATCAACACTCTCAGCTCAGAGACATCAAAAGGTTGTCGGCTGGCTCAAACCGTGGTGGATTTTCAGAAAGTTTACTGTTGAACCAGACTGTTTCTGGGCTCATTCCAGTGGCATTATGCTCAAAAAGAGTTTGGCACATTCTGAAGTGCATTTGTGCAAGTTTGCTTCCTCCTGGACTATAAACCTGGTACAGATCTGCACCCTTAAAACATGACTTAAAGTTTATATGCGGCTTGTCTGCAGGTGAAGAGCCCATAAAGATCAAACAGTTTACAGATGACAGGATGGACTAACCCTCTTGAGGTTGTCCCACTTTCCTTGGCAGATTTCAAAGATTTAGTGACCTGCAGTGAACAGATTCAGTGATGATGCGGGAAGGTGGGAGGTTAACTGTTCAGCCTGGGTTAACATCCTTGAGGGTTATACCATTTTTTGGTGTCCTATAGGCAGATATGTGTAATAATAAATATTTCCAGCCCCATAATGAGCAGGTACCTGTGAACTCTAACAAAGCAGTAATATTTTTTCTGGTGATGCATCATGACAGGATACTTGATGTAGTGCAGAAATTTAAAAAAAGCCACTCAGACCATATGTGTGTGTTACAGTAGAATCTAGTGGGTCACAGTTTAAGGCACCAGGCCTCAGCTGTAAATCAGCCCCTCCTTTACATTAAACCGAACCATCACTTCCTGGTTGTTATCGTCCAGGCGACGCGAGATGAGAGCAGCTCACCTGCTCCGCTCGACGCCTGCGAGCGTCTTATGGGCAGCAAAGCTTCTAGAGAGGAAGCTCAGACATTTCAACAGAGAGAAAGTGGGAAAAACATGCCATTACAGAAGGAAATTGTTTCAGTTTTTCATTTAGAATCGGCAAATTAATTATTAACACAAAGCTTTTGTTAGCTTTCAGAGTACAAGTGTTTCTTTGTGTTCCCCGCCATGATGTTTCCATTTTGTTTTTAATTAACAAACAGTGGAGTGTTTTAAGTTTTTCCCCACTCAATTATTAATATTTGGAGGAATAATCCCTTCTTTCTTGCAGAACTGGTGTTTACAGGAAACAAACTTCACTTTGCTGGATGGCTGTAAAACTTCATCATCTACCAACATCCGTGCTAAAAGAAAGCCAAGTAAAGTTATTTTTTTAAGAAACAAAACAAACTTTTTCACATGGCCAGAAACACCTACTTCAGGGCTTCAGGGTCAAACTGTAATTCCAGGAAAGTTTGCTTGATATTGCATTGACATGGGGGTGGGTGGGAGTAGATAATACATTTTCATTCTTTTCCATGAACTCATCTTTTAGCCTCAGGTGCATACAAGATAAATGGAAAACCACAAGAGTTTTTCTAAATCTTCAACTCAATTTAGGTTAAGGATTCTAATTTTTACCTTCTGCTTGTGTCTGTCACCCATTCTAATCATGTTATTCAGGAAGGTGCACACGTGGATGCAGAAGAACACACACACATAGACTCAAGATGAAAGATGAACACACACTCTTCCATGTACTTATATCTTTGTGAGGACTTTCAGAGATCTCAGGTCCTTTTCCTTACCCAAATGATCACAACTTACCCCCTGACTCTAACCCTTATCCCATTACCCCAACTAAACCCAATTCTAACCCCAACCGTGCCACCGCGTCTTAACCCTCAAACAGGACTTTGAAGTTGGATCAGTCAAAATTTCCTCACGTCCCAAAAATGCCGTCACTTTGCTAGTAGTATGAGTATTTTGGTACTCAGTACAGCAAGTGCAAGAACACACACACACACACACACCATATACAGCTCACTAAAAAACACAGAAACTGTTTAGGTGAAAAACGGTCAGACTGAAAATTTAAGTGTGATCCATTCCAAGCCCAGTGGCTAACAGTGGAGATAAATAATAATTTATTGGTAACTTTCTTATTTATTTATTTATTTATTTATTTATTTTCCTACAGCTTGTGCTCTCAGGGGTGCCGAGCAGGATAGAAAACAGGGCCGAGGACAGGATGAAGGAAGTGTGTGTCCTTGGAAGTTGATTAAAAACAGGTGCAGTGACAATCACATCAAAGTGATGGAAGCTTGGCGTGCACGTGTGGGCTCATTTGTGTGTGCGTCGGTGACTATTGATTGTTGATCATAATTTCACCACTGGAGTCTGGGGCCTCTCCATCATAACAATTCAGTACAGTCTGTATCGACTGGTGGGCTGCACGTTTCTGTCAGCACCAACATGCTCTAAATACCAGAACTGATAGATGGATATTGGTAGATGGGAAGAAATAGGACAGAGGTGAAAAAAAGGGAAATTCAGTCAACAGTTCATTGACTCTCCAGCTGATTGCAGCAGTCACACAGTTTGGGAGCAGTAATGTTGCTCAGTCATTGTGAGACGCCCATGGTTGGTTTTGTGGCCAAACCTCCATCCTTGCCTTTCCCTGCATTCCAGCGACTCCTATTGACAAATATAGGTACTGCAGCCATGAAACAGCAGAATTCACAACCACCCCAATTCTTCTCCCCTGCCACCAATGTGGCAAGGCGTCTCCGCGGTGTTGCTAAGGAAACGCAAGGACAGTTTTACACACACTCAATCAGTTGAGCAGCATCCCTGAGGCGGTTCACAGGCATTATGGCAATTTGGTAATGTAAGTGTCTGGGAGAGGAAAAGAGGTGCACGTCAGAGCGAGTGACTGACTACAGCAAAATGAAGAAGACAGACAGCAAAGACCAGCAGCTAATAAAGACTGACAAGTGAGCGACTCATCAGAAGGCCGACTGTGAGAGAGACAGCTGGCCAGAGCGTGAGATATAAAGATAAGAAAAGAGAGAAAGAGACAGATATGGAAGGAAAAATGGGCAGGGGGCTTCTCACAGAAAGATGGAAGAAAGACAACAACAGACAGAGGAACAAACACAGGGCAGCAGAATAACATACATACAGACAGACAGACAAGCTGACAAATAGGCAGACTAAGAGGACAAATTGAATCCACACTCTGCAGTATTCCTCCACGGTCAACACATGCAATCCTCTGGCCACCTGGTTGGATTACTTTGGAAGCTCTCTCTCTCTCTTTCTCTTTCTCGCTCTCTCTCTCTCTCTCTCTCTCTTTCTCTGACACACACACACACAGTTTCAGTTCATACATTTACATGTGTTTTGTTTACATTCACGCGTTTGGACAAGTGTTGATGAGTCTGGAATCAGAGCCTTCTCAAAGAGGTGAATATGCTAACCACTGCATCACGGCAATTATGAAACAGTTTGACCACAGCTATCGCAAGAATTCCACAATGTCTACAAAATAAACCACAGATCATTTTGTGTGTATAGTATCTGTGATGAATACAGTATTTATTGCTTTGGAGGAATACATAGCAAAAGGTCAGGCTGTCAAAGAAAGAGTACAGTTATACTATGTGTGTGTGTGTGTGTGTGTGTGTATTGACTATAGTCATCAACATCTGAGCACCTATATTGTGCTCAGGTTTTTCGACTCTTCCACAAGCAAACAAAGCACACACTCACACACACCGGATGGCTGCATGATTCATTCAGCGGCCGTTGCCATGCCGCGTGTTTACCCTAACTGTGAGCAAATCGATTAACATGCTCCACATGTAAAGGGATGGATAGTGCAGCCGAGAGGAGATGAAAGCGGAGAGGAGCCGTTAACACAGCAGCTCCTGATAAATGCATAGAGCCCTCATTATTCTCTCACTGAAAATGGATGATTTATGCATTCTCCCACTTCTCTTCCTTCGCTTGTCTCCCATACCTGATAAAAATTTCAGCTTTTGCCCCCATGTCTCTGTTCTTTTTCTTCTTCTTTCTCACTCCTCTTCACGTTTACTTCACTCACATTATCACGTGGCCTCTTCTGGATTGAAATTGGCCGAACCAAACTACATAAATTCCCTGCGACAGCGTGATTTCCTGTAATCGCTCTGATTTTCTGTTTCTGCTTAATTGTCCCAGATGACATAAAAATACTTTGTCATTTGTTTTTTTAAAGCAGCTTTAGAGGGTTGTAAAAGCCTTTCTCCTCACTCTCATTTCTCCCTCCTTGTTTCTCCAATCCGCATTCAACCCACTCTTTCCTCCCTCTCCTCCCTCCTGCTCAGCTTCTCCTCCCTTCCTCCCACCCTCCATGTCACGGGTATCATGGTTAATTAGCCAGTAGTGGATTTGGACCCTCATTAGTGTTTCAACAAGCGCGAGGGATGCCTTCGTTCTTATTCCAACTGAGTCCTCCTCACTCTTCACCCCACCACCTCAACTTTACCTCTCCCTCCTCTTCTGCCCCTCCTCTGTCTGAAGACAGGATGAGTCTGGCCTCGATTGGTCGTCCTGAACTTTAGCTTGTTCCCTCCTTTTTGCTTTGAAGAGAAGTTTTGTTTCTTCTGAACAAGAAGGGACGTGCCAGTTTGGGCCTGTGCTTGTTAAAGTGCCAGAAACAAATTAAAAAAAAAAGTGTTACTTTGAAATGAGACCTACATCTTCATTTTCCAGCATGTCCACGTCTTGCCATAAATAAGATACTCATTTAGCATTCTTAGCATATGTGCTTTGTTCCAGTGAAAATACTGGCAACTTCCAAAGGAGGTCATTTTCACACTTCGTGCAGTCAGTGAAAAAGGAAGCACAAACCTGAGGGAGCAGGAATCCTCCAATTAAACTCTCTTCTTTGTGTTGTTTTGGTGCATTTGTGCGACATTCGCCACCATTTTGTCTCCAGGTTGTATTTTGTGCCACAGCCCCTATATGGCCTCTCCGAGCGAGGCTGCACCTGCATTAGTCAAGCTGATAATTGTGATTAATTATCGCGGCACTTGTGAGAGTGCACGCACAGAGGGGCATGCGCGTGCACCTCCCAGGCAGAGATAAAGCAGTGGGTGCAGCTCTCCACTTCCAGGCAACTTTGTGGAGTGGTTCGCCAGCATGAGCGCGTAGATGATCCAACATGCGCAGCAGTCAGTGCAGCTAAATGTGTGCAATTTATTTTTCAACGGCATGCAATTCCTTTTGTGCCGAGACAAAAGCCTCCATATTGTGAGGCTGATTATGCAGCAGGGGTGTTCCTGACCACCAGACACCTGCTCTTAGTTTGCAGAAAATACGCTCTAAGGACTATTTCTAATGCATTGTTTAACTCTTCTTTTCCTGTGGTGAAAAATTTGCAATATCTCTGATATGATGTTATAGATGACTACACCGTGAGTCATTCTGCAGCGAGGAAATGTGGGCATTTATGTGACGGGTGAGATTGACTTACAGCATCAGTGGTGAAATATGCACATATTCTGAATGGCTGTGAGTGAAAAGGAAACAAAGTGTAAGCTCAACCCAAGATGGTCACGTGCAGGGTTTTTTTTTGTTTGTTTGTTTGTTTGTTTTTCTTTCTTTTTGTTTGCTGGTGTGGTTGTTTAATCTTTCTGCCGGAATGGGTATACATGCATCATAATGTTTTATGCTATATGCTCCATTTCAGTCATTGCAGGATCCAGAAATCCTTCTCCAAAGCTCCATTTTGCCACTAGACTTTGCAGCTTCCAAACCACCTCTGCTGGCTGCTGTCAGCAGAGGTTTTTCAAAGCATCCTCCAAACCTCTGAGCTCCTCACACTTCCAGGAGAACATTGTCACTGCCCATGTTCAAGTGTGAGGGTCAGATTGTTAACAGACTGGTACACCGGGAGCTCTGCTTTTCGGCTTGGCCGGTACAGTCTGGTAGGTCTGAAATTGGAGCTGTCTCAGCACCAAAAGTCCAAAAACCGGGGCAGACACTCCTCTTGCTAGTCTGGACAGAAATGTAAAAGTGTGGAAAGATCATGGTGTCTACAGAGGTGGTGGGTGGGGTGTTCTCAGCACTGTCAGATCTGGGCTGGCTGCCAGGTGAGTGCTCTCATATGAGACTGCAGCGTTAACTTCAGTCACACAGCAGGACCTTTGGCAAGCCCGTGTGTGTGTGTGTGTGTGTGTGTGTTTGTGTGTGTGTGTATGGATGTGTGTGTGTATTCATCAGCACACCAGACTTTGTGTGTGCTGGTGCAGAAAGACTTGCTGCAGGCCAGCGGCCATCTTTACACCACAGGTAGGATTTCATTGCTGCTGCAGTTGAAATTATTATGACTAAAACATGATCTCTCCTCTCTGTCCCATTCTTTTTCACTTTGTTCAATCCTCTGCAACTGTATTCCATCATTCTGTATTTACTGTATATGCGCTACTGGGTGAGAAAGAGCTGCACCAGAACAGAATCAAAATTGCTTATACATGAATCTTGATTTGATCTTGTGTTTTTCTTCATTATTTCTTTTCTCACTTATTTCCCTTCAGTCTCTCTTCTTAGCTTCCGTCCCATGGTCATTTTTGTGCCTCAGATATTTTCTGCTGTATCATTGCTTCTTTCTTGCATCTCTTCTCCTTTTCTCCCTGGTGTCCATGCATCATTATGGCTCTTGCACACATCCTGTTTGCTACATCCTAAATCCAGCGTTTATTCCCTAAAGCTATTAGTTTTATCCAAAAATTCTGTGCGAAGCTTAGCTGACAATTTCTCCCTCTCTCACTCGCTCTCTGTGAGAGTGTGCGGATGTGTCCTGACACATGCTCCATAGGATACACATTTCACTATAGCAAACTGAGGATATTTTTGGGAAGAAGCAACAGTTCTGCTAGTCCTCACAACTTTAAAGGGCCGTTTGATGGGTGGGGTTTGACATTAAGTTGTATTGGTTGGTTACTGAGCTGGTCCAGAATGCTAGTCGGAGTTTCTCTTCACCTCAGGTGGTTTTAGTCAGAGACTGACCAGAGTCAATGTAGCGATGAACCCAAGGAAACTGATGCAGGCATACATTGTTTCATGTCAATTTTAGACCTCTTTCAGTGAGCTAACTCTCCAATCTTAGCAAACCTAATTTATGGTTCAGGCAGCTGGGAGTGACTAATTTCAGTTTGGAGCAGAAGTTAATCACTTCTGAAGCATTTTAACAAAATACAGTGATGTGAAGGCTGTCGTAACATAACACTAAAATGTTGCAGACACAGAATTGTGTGTGTGTGTGTGTGTGTGTGTGTGTGCGTGCGTGCGTGTGTGTGTGGGTGTGAGAGAGCTCACCTTTTTCAGTTGGATGACTTTCAAAACTTGTGCCAGCTGATGGAAGTCTGGCTCAGCAGCAAATACCATCCAGCCATACAGGAGATGAGGTTGCTTGGCTCATGTACAACGAAGCATTTACATTTCACCATCATTCACAGCCTCACAGTTTGTAAATCAACTCCTCGTTCTATGCTGGGAAACAAAACAATTGGCGGTGGGGAAAAGCTAAAACATTTACCAGTTTGTGGGGCATTAAGATATTACATTTCAGTACCAGCCTGAATATGGGTCTTTTTTTTTTTTTTTGAAGGAGTTGACTTAACAACTATGAAACCCTCAAAATTTCAAAAGCTCAGTTGATCGACTCTCACGGTCTTGTTTATAAAGCTAACGCTATTGTTAATCAAAGAAGAGTGGATGTCTTCCTAAGATCTCTCATAATTTTAAGGAGATTTCTTTATACACCAATACATTGTCAGGAATCACTCGGGAAAGAATCGGATCCAGACGCGGATCTCCAGCAGTTCAGTGATCTCTCTCTTTAATAATTACAACTAAGGCTGACAAAAAACCGAAAGCGCTCCACAGGAGGAAAAACTGTCCAACAGAAAAATACCGCTGTGCTGGGCTCTGCTCAGTCATCCACTGGCGTTTTCAAATCAACTGAAAAACGATCCTCTCTTGGGACTCGAGGCGACCTTCGAATACAGGACAACCGTTAGTTTCCTTTCTTCACTGTCAATGATGCGCGCTAACTCTCTTCCTTCGCCTCGCGATTGGCAACGTCCTGACGCCGGCGCCCGTGAGCACTCCTTGAGTAGTTGCAGGTGTGTCTCATCAGCCGCACCTGTGGTTCGCCCACGTCCCCTGGGGAAAAAAAAAAACGACACAACACACATCACTAATACAGACCCAAAATCGAATCCGACTACTGGCTCGGCCGGTTCCTCACATACATGTTCCACAGATTTTTCCATATTGGGAAGATTTTAAAAAGGAAGATATAGAATAGGCCTGAGGAGATGGAACCAAAGAGAAGAAAGGAAGCACAGACCTGTTGCTTGACAGACGGCGAGCTCAGACTCAACATCAGAGGTTCGTGCATTTAATGTCAGCATTGCTGCAGATAGGTTGGAGATCTGCCGTCTCGGAAGCATCAAAATACCAACAAAAACAAACCTTCAAGCTACAGTCTGCTCTCCCAGGGACCAACTCTAATCTTTACTGTGTGTTTGTACCAAACTGGCCACTAAAAAAACGAAAAGCATCCCCTTGGATATTTTGTTCTGTCTGAAAACCTCAAAGACCGATTTGGGCTCCAATCTTTAAAATCTTATATTATTTCCATGCATTAAAGATGAGATCTCTCAGAGGCAAACACAGGTGGATGAGGTAGACACTGAGCAGACAGAGAAGCAGCGTTGTCAAACTGCACGGGATATTTGACCGCAGAACAGCATCAGAGTGAATGTCAGACAGGGAAAAGGATCTTTGACAGCTGATTTGTGCTGCTGATAACTGTTCAACAGACCTTTTTTTTGACTCTGTCCGGCTTTTGTCCATCCAAAAATGACACGGCTGCACAGTAAACTAAATTTGAATCCTCCTGAGATGTGGTTTCCAAACTTTGTTCAGGACAGACTCAGATCCTGATGCAGATGGTACCCTGATACCGCATGCATATTTATATCTTTGATGGTTCTAATAGGATTGCCTGGGAGGGACCACTTTAGCTAAGTGGTCACTAATTCATCCTACAGGCCTGTAACAGTATGTTTGCTTTCTTTCTTTAGATGCTCTGTGGAGGTTTAGCCACAGTGGTTCAGATTCAAATGTTAGTTCCTGCTCTTTTTAACATTCAGGCGCTTTAGCAGAATTCTATCATAAGCATGATGTTTGTTCCATTGAGACGATAGATTTGGGCCCTGGTTCAGTCCCACTTTTGGAGAATAACTTTGAATAAGGTAACAAGTTAAGTCTAAGCCTAATGACTAGCCTTAAACGTGTTACCTAGTGACAGCCCTGAGCATGCGATGACAAGACTTTAAAATATAAAAAAAAAAAAAAAAAGCCTTTCAATGTGAAACCATGGACAATACAGGCGAGAGAGAGAGAGACAGAGAACGAGAAGGGGGGGCACTATAGCCACACAGCCTCAAAAACAACAGTTATAAGATTTCATAGCGCTGCTTAACAACTGTGCAGCAGATAGATTTCGTTAATAAAATTTTATTGACTAACTTGGCGGCTTGGTGTTTTTAAGCCGCAATGTTTAAGGGACTAACCTGAAGTGATTCACTGAGGGTACAATCCTCGCAAGTATTTGCTTTTCATCCCTCGCTTTCATGTGTTTCCTTGATTCCAGGGATCCATATTTAAAAAAAAAAAAAAAAAAAAAAAAAAAGGCAGTAGTTGCTTTTGCCTTCATCCTGCCTGCATAGAAAAATTAATTATAAACATGTTCATTTTGTATTAATTTGTTCATTCTCTCTTACATTTCTCTCTCTCTGAACTTTTACACAAAAGAACCAGATGATGTAGCAGGGCTAGAAAACATTTTTTTCCTCCATGTTATGAATAACTTAACGAACGTAAGCAGTATAAAATGCACTTCAAGTCTTTTTCCCTCATTAACATTATCAAGTAATGAGTGGAGATGGAGGCTGTGACCCTGATCCTTTTACACATTACCCATCACAGCCCAGCTTCCTCAGAGCTTCTCACCTGGGGATGTTTCAGAGTGCATTTTTACCTTCTCTCACTCCGTCTCTTTTATATTTACCAGATAGCACATAAAAGGCATCCACCATGATGTGTTTATTCACTCACTATGATTTCCCCTGACAGTCCACAGCTAGAATGCCAAGTTAATTGAATCTGGGTTTAATACGTGCATTTCCCGCATTCCATCTCACCCAGTCCCTGCAGTCTTCAGACATTTCCATCCTGAAGCCCAGCAGGGAGCTCCGAGTTTAAGTGGTGTTAAATATTAACACAGACGAAGGTATTAATTCATATTTTACTGAAAATGTCTTTTATTCCTCTTTGCTGCCAGTCTAGACTCCTTTGGGATTGAGTGGGAGTAAGGAAAGTGTAGAGAGAATGATGGAGGACCAAGACTGATGCAGAATTCAGGTTTTTGCTGTGCTTTAATTGATGGATAGAATTTGTAGTGATTATGAGGTGAAGATGATGTGAAGGGGATGTGTGGCTATAGGTATTCACTGACTTATCTGTGAGTGTTGGCTTTATTCCTTTGGAATATATTTTAGCATTAGCTTCTTCAGCCCAACAGTTGCGAATAAGCTTGATGCAGAGTCATTTATTCTGCTTTACAAATTCTCCAAAATGTCTGATTTATGCACTATTTTACATCTTTTCTATCAAAGTGATGGCATTTTGGCCAGTCCTCACAACTTCAGTGGCCTTTTTGAGGGTTAAGACGTGGTTTTAGGTTAGGGTAAGGATTAGGGGAAGGGTTAGGTTCAGTCATTTAGTTGGGGTTAGGGTTAGGTTAATGCATTATGTCTACGAAAGTCCTCACAAAGATAGAAGTACAAGGGTGTGTGTGTGTGTGAGCCCCTTAAACAGCTGGAGCTGTGACTTTTCTACAGAATGTTTTGGATTTGCACCAACAACACTGCAGCAGGTTTCTGCGCCATCTTTGAAGCAGCTCAGAAATCTTGGCCAGGCTATTTTCAATGAAGCTGCAGGAAGCAGGTGTGAGCAGATTGTTGAAGACAGGAGTCTCCCGCAAAAAACGTAGTCTTGGCCCATCGGTATGTGATGTCGGTCCCTTCTGTTGAAATTTGCAATAAAAGTTGATCACAGAAACGTCTGCTGAGTTTGCTTTGACAGCTGCATCTTCACGCTATAGATTTGTGCCTCAACCTCACCCTCTCCTGTTTGTGGAAGCTGTTTTATACTGGATTTTTGACTGAAAACAGTCTGTTAGTCATCACCACTCATACATGAGCGTTTCATAAACAGCCTGGTCACATTTATTGGTTTTTTCGATTGTTTTTTGACTTCGACATGGGTGGCAAATCACCTGAGGTGCTGTGGAATAGTAAAGCCTGATTTATTTTATCAAAGAGTGACATAATCCTCCACAAAAAATAAGGACGGTTTTATTTTGAGGAGAATCCAATCATTATAAACATATTCAGAAGAGAGAATGAAGTCATCAAAATCTGCTCTGCTGATGCATTCGCTGTCCTGAAAGCTTGGGCTGCAGCTTATTGCACATACATATCATAATGCTGAATTTTCCAACATTTCATGACAATGTCAAAACTGCTGACACTGACCCGAGGTGATATCACAACAGATGTCACATCTTTATGGCAGAGATAAACATTCAATGTCTGCTTCTGACAGCTTAAATCATGTATTTTCTTCTTAACATGTGCTCCCGCAAGCTTAGTTTGCACTGATATTCTTCACTACAACCACCCCTGGTGTGTGTGTGTTTTTGTGTGAGAGAGAGAGAGAGAGAGGATTGAGAAGATGTATTTAACTGACATGTACTGAAAAATTGCACAATACCCAACAACCAGACCCCCTCATCTTCTTCTCTGGTAAATAATAGATGAAAAATGACTGGTACTTGCTGTTCAGAGCTGCTTTTTTCATAAATTTCATACATTTCATTCATTTTCCACCTGCAGAATCCTTTTCTGAACTGAACACAAACCAAATCTGGCTTGACTGACCCATTCTCACGTCCTCTTCTGTGTTTTTGTTCGTCAGTACTCATATTGGAGATGTGTTAATGCTCCGGGTGTGTTTGTGTGTCTGTTGTGCGTGAGGGTCTCTTGATTAAACAGCTGTCTCTGCTGGCTGAATGTGTGAAGCAGCCAGATGGGGAACACAGGGGTCGATGGCACTGACACATTGCCACCAGATGAGCTTGTTGTAAGATCCATAGCACATAAAGAGGCATACATACACGCTCGGGCCATTTACACCCCCAGCAGCGTGTAAACAGATGGAGCTGAAGCTCAAACAGTGACATCCAGCAAGAGTTAGTAGTTGCCTCATCATTAAGCATGATTATCTGTTACTCAAACTTAAAAGAATTTAATATTGTTAGATACAGATGTTTACTCTCTAACCCTTCCCAGACATGAATCTTAAATTTGTCAGCATGAAACATAGGATGGGTAGAGCAATAAAAGTTATGACAAGACAAGAATTCATTTATTTTAAACATTTTCAACATTTTAAGACTCTCTGACATAATAGTGTGTTTGTATACATTCTGTATGTGTGTATACATGTTCATGGTCTTCTGTGTGCCCCTTTGGTGGATGAAACATGCTGGAGCGAAAGCTTTGTGAAACTACAGTACCTAAATGCTAAAATCGGCACCCAGCAGCAATGGAGTTGTAATCAGCATTAACAAAATACTTACTTGTAAATTCTAATGTGAACAACAAAATGTGTCTTTTGTGTCCATAATTCTCATTTCATCCAAATGGGCAGACACAAGCCTATTCAGAGGAAGGATTTTCATTTCCAGTAAATGTGAATGGACTTGAAATGAAAAGCAAAGACAGAAAAATGTTGCAAACAATGACCCTCGCAAATGTGGCTTCCTCAGAAATATAGATTTTATTAACAACACACGGAATATGACCATAAGGTAGATGAGACGTACAGTAGGTTATGTGGGCATGAATTATCTTGGTTACCAGTGTTTGATTTCATCGAGTAAATAGAAATGAAAACATTATTTTATTAAATTAGGTTTATTCCATTATACCAGTTTAGTGCTGATACTTAGGCAAACAAAGTGATGCTGAAGGACCTGTTTACTCATCACCACTTTACTGATATAGTGAGATTCTCAATACGGTTGTTGTTTGTTTCATGTTTGTTGTTTACATTGATAAAGAACAGGTTCTCGACCAAAACGACTGGTCCATTATTGACTGAGTAATACACTTTTACCATCATTGAACAAATATGCATGTATGGCTTTATATGGTCCCTTCTTAAACCTTGTGGCTGCTTGCTTGCCTCATTCATGTGCAGATATGTGGAGATGGCTGCAGCAGCGCTGCCTCTGATAGGTTAAATAGTGTGGAGAGGAGCTGTCCGTGGTCCTAAAATCCCCTTATTACAGAGAGGAACTCTTCCTGTTATTTAAACCCAATAAAGATGAGGAACGCAATCCAATTTCAGAAGGATATGTCACATAATTTTTCACACATTTTTTAACTTCAAACCTTGTGACACAGATCTGATCCTTGAGGTAATTTCACTTGTTCTTGATTCCGGAATTTCACACCCTCACGTGAGCACAAGTCATCCACAGTCAAAGGCCTCGCCACATCCAAGACAGGATGAGAATGCCACTGGTAAGCCTGTTCCTTCAGACTGTAAAAAAAAAACATCAGACTGATGCTCTCATCACAGCCATTGCTGGAAACCCATGACTAGACAATAGTTTAAAAAGTACTGGTTTGGAAAAAGTAAGAATGTGCAAATCTGGACTTTGATTGGCAGATTAGATTGTGGTGTGTGCACTGGGCTTCGTGCACTGCGCTTGTTGTGTCAGTTCAGTCAGCAATAAAATAATTCTACCATAGTACTGTAGTACTATAGCAATAAGTTAACCTACAATAGCATGAAGCTGTTTCTCACTCAATGTCTCCAGGAGACAACAGATTAAATATTGTATGATCACATGTATGGAGGTCATGAATATAGAGGTTACTGAAGGTCAGCGTCTGTCACATATTTTTCCTGCTGTGCTCCATTACTCTGTGATTTCATCTTATTGTCAATGTCAATACGAATATGGTACTGGCAATATCAGGAATTGGGAATCTTCTCAAATGAAACGCAAACACAAAACACACACAGGCATGCACACACACATACAAAAGGGCTACAGACACAATAATGAAAGCTTGGGGCTTGCTTTTGTGAAGGCCATGGCCCAAAGTTACCCCTTCGGCATGGCATGAATAATGGATAAGTACACACAGGGTGCCATCAAATAATAACAGTAGTCAGAGTAGTGAGATGCACCCAAGCACAGAACCTACCACCAATCTCTATGCACACACACACACACACACACACACACACACACACACACATACATCGTTGTACTTCTATCTTTGTCAGGACTTTCACAGGTATAATTTTACCCAGCCTTTTACCCTAACGCTAACCATCCCATCTAACTCCCTGACCCTAACCCTATCCTAAAGCCAATTCTAACCCCAACTTTAAAACCAAATCTTAACCCTTAAACAGGCATTTGAAGTTGTGAGGACCAGCCAAAATGTCCTCACTGCCCTTAAATGTCCTCACTTTACTAGTAGAATGAGTATTTTGGTAGGTAGCAAGCACAAGAACACACATACACGCATGCAAGAACCCTCCCCTGTGAGTCCCCTGCCATGTGGGGAGGTTTAGGGAGGTTTGGGCCATCACAGCAAAATGGCAGGGTTGTATAATTCTGCTTCTGGAGCATTATTTAATCACTAGTGGATGTCTGGGTGGAAAACAACATAAAGGCCAAGTTTATCCAAATGTGAATCAATGAAGGCACGCAATGCAAAGAAAGAAAGCTGGAACAAGGAAGGTGAAGTCCACTTTTATCATCTCAGGAAAAGACTCTCCTTTACAAATCCATTTTGGAATAGCATATAAGTTCTTCATTTCTACCAGCGTTATCAGTTCCACTGCTCTTGGCAAGTGCAAATCACATATGGTTGCTGTAGATTATGCATGATGTATTTTCCCCAGACTGTGCATGTTGTTAAGGAAAATGCATGGTTGATGGTTTGCGAGCCATGGGCTAAGAAGTTGCTACCAAGCGTCTTGATTTCTTGATGTTAAGGAGGCAATAATAAATGTTTTAGTATATCCAGCAACTGTATGTCTTAATGCCTGTCTGTGTAAAATAATAATAATAACGCTGCAACCACCACCCAAAATCTATAATAGTAAATAGTAACATTTTTCATGTTGCACATTTGTTTGGTACTTCTAGTTGCACATTCTCACTTCTAGTTGCACATTTCTCGTGTTGCACATTTGTATGGTACTTTGTAGTTGCACATTTTTCATGTTACACATTTTGCACACTTGTCTTTGTACATTTAGATTGCTGTTATTTGCTGTAATTTGCCACACCGGTTTTTACCCTAGCCCTCTTGCTTTAAATATTGTTGTACTTATTGTAGATATTGTTGATGGTTGCTGCTGTAACAAACTTCCCATGTCTGGCATAAACTTCCCATGTCTGGCATAAATAAAAGTATATCTATTCTATTCTATTCTATTCTATTCTATGTGCATCATATATAGAAAACAAGTTGAATGGAAAGATAAGGTCAAATAAAAATCAAATAAATGAAACAGTAGTAAAAGTTAATTCAATTATTTGCCCAACGAGGCCATCCATGGCTGGGTAGGCACATGAAATGATGTAAAGCAGCCTGGTACAGGTACCAGTTGCACAGTCAGTAGAGGGAGTGGGCCAAGCCCAGGAGCTGCAGCCTAGCCTCAGGTCAGTCTGCTCCAAAATCGCCCGCTGATCTCCACCCAATTAGTATGGAGTTCCATCTGCTGCCTTTAGCTCAAGCGCACACACACACACACACACACACACACACACAGCAGCAGCAGCAGAACAACACAAACACACACGCACTCCACTTCCATTACCCATAACAATTGCTCAGTGACAAGATAAGTGATAGCCTCATCCAGCCTCCTGCCAATTATAGCGTAATGTGAAAGAGACTGATTCAGTATTACTCTCACACTATTTTGAGGATAACACTTTTTGTGTGTGTGTGCGTGTGTGTGACTTGTAGAGAGCTTTCTCTATTTGCTGCTAAAGCCATCTGTGTCTCTGTCCAGACAAAACCTGCTCCTTTCTACCATGAACCAGTCTTTAGTTTTCCAGCTGATTCCCAGTCTCTCCAGAAATCAATTATTAACAGACTATCTACCCTCTGACTGAGCGAAAAAGTTTGCCTGTGCCTGTGAAATTTTGTCACTGGTAATGGCAAAATGAAATAATCAAAAGGAATGACTGGTCCTCCCTGTTATGGGTGGCCAGAGTGTATTTCTGGTCAGGAACATGTGAATTTTAAGAAAAAAAAATGTTTAAAATCTTTTTTCATTGCTATTATTCAATTTAAAAAAATTCTGCAGTAGGTAGCTGCATTTGGGCCTCATTTGGTATATTTTCCATGCCAATGTGCTTCCTTTTAGCTCTCTCCAGCCTGAGCATGTGGTGGTGACTGAGGGGCCATGGCTGGTGCTTGTAGGGTGGGTTACGGCCCCCCCCCCCTTGGAGCGGCTGCTGGGGGGTCTGGCCTGAGTGCAAGGGTGAGTGTGGGTACTTGGCCTGCACAAGTGCCTAGATGTGCTGGGAGGGCTGATGTCCCCAGACAACAAGTCCCACCACAGCTCTGCTTTCACTGTCAGTTGTATTTTCGCTTTCACACACAGGAACTCTCACACCCCCAGACAGTCCAAAAGTACTTAAGCAGGTGAAAATTTATGCACTCACCTTACATTTTACACAGCAACAAAATAGAAGGGACCAGGTGGTCATCACAGTGTGACTCCAACTCAGTCTCAATTCACATGTCCGGTTAGGAAACAAAATGATTGTGAGTCAGTTTCACCTACTGTTGAACAAATGAAACAGTCGCTAGAGCCCAATATCAAGACAACTATTAGGTGATAGTTTTGCAGGTGGAGGCCACAGAATGTTTTCTTCTGTGATTTTCTTGCTGATAGTCGTAGCATGACCAGTATCCCAAGTCGCAGTTGGCCCAAAGGTTTGCCAGGAGCGAAGCAGGTTAAGGGGGTAAACCCAGCAGTGCTCCTTTGTGCACAGAAGAACACAGAGCATTAGGCTCTGACATCCACAGATGGGGTCTGTGTTCACAGAGAACACTAGAATTGACAAACCACCCTAAACAAACAGGATAGTCAAACGACCAGTTTGGTGGTGGGTAAGTGAAGTTCTGGGGTGCCACATTCGTGAAGGACTGCACTCAACTCCCCCTGCTAGCCGGAGCACCCTGGCTGCTTTTAGCTCTCAGGATGAGATCCTCAGAGTGTTTGCTGGTGCAGTGATGAGCTCCCAGGAGACCCATCTGTCATCTCCTCAAGAACATGCCCAGAAGTCCCATGTGCATGCAGACATGTCGAGGCTGAGACCGAGGGCGAGGCCAAACATGCACTGGGTCAAATTATGGGTTGGGAGGAACTTCAGAGTTAAATTCAGCCTGTGATTTCAACTTTCATTTGGAGTTTGATTCTTAATCTTGTTTTCATGGAGTAAAGATTTCTGTTGACTATTCTTTATTTTGTTCTCAAATAATAATGATAGGTATTTAGAACAAGAAGACTATTTACAATTTTATTGTCTTCATTTGGAAAAAATTTGGAAAAAATAAAAAGTGAATGTGGAGAGTAGATGTAACGTTAATGTCTTTATTGAATACCTATGCGTCTATGTCATTTGTGCTTGCTGTTTTATGATTTCCTGCTGAAAGTTGTAACTTTAGGTCTTCAGGCAATGGCTGAATTACTTCTTACCATCACTTTCCACCTAGTTATTTTTGACATTGTGTAATGGTGAATAGTCTCAAAGCTGAACACACTGATGTGCAACAAAGACACAGAACCTTCCTGTAAGGAAGCTTTTATTGATTTCAAGCGTAATTTTTCAGTTCTGTAAGCACAACTTGTGTTGATACAGACACGCAGCTTCAAACTTCAGCATTGACAATTGATTTGTGCACAGTGAGAAGCCAGTGTTTCTTTCTTCTTAGTGCATGTGGATGTGCACAATTCAGCACTCTGTAGAAATGCATCACATCATGTTAGTGTGCAACATGGTCTGAAGCAGGAATCATTCAAACTGAAAGACAAAACCGTTTCCCTTTTATTCAGGGCTGCAAATTAGGCTTTATTTTTTGAGGTTTTTAAAATTTGGCTTTTAAAAAGTTCAGCCAGTGACTCAGTGAAGTGGGATTTAAACAAGACAAAAATAAAGACAGGCTTCGAAGGGACTAAATGTTGTTGAACACAGCACAAAGCACGCAAGGGTTTTTTTCTAAAATTAGAGTTTTGCTAAAGGCAACATTTTCCTCCTCCTCAATCTTACCAATATTTTTTCTACAGTAACTGAAACATCCTGCAGGAGTGAAAGGTCATGCACAGGACTTTTCTGGATGCATAGGGGTGTTTGTATGTACATGAGGTTAAAGGTCAGTGAATATCATTAACGTTAATAAGAACAATTCAAACAGAGCACAGAAAACAGGAGCCCAGTTTTAGAGATAACTCTTTCATACTGGCTGAACTCATTATTATTCATAATTATTATGTAATTGTTATGTATTTGATGATTCTCTAGTCCCGTAGCCCTTTAAAAAGTCTAGTTGGAATATTAGGAGAAACATTTTTTAAACATCAGGCATCAGTCTGTTGAGCTTCTTCTTGTCCCCCCTCCCCAGGTAGAAGGCATGGTTTCTAATGACTGAGGATGTTGGCATTCATAAAATAAAAGCAGAACGCATGAATAAAAGTTTTTTTTTTTGCTACTGCGGCACCAAACAGCCCTGCTGAGTCACTTTTGCAACTGTAAAGATTTTGGTGAGATTTGTGTTTTTTGTGTTTTTTTTTTTTTTTTGTTTGGTTTTTTGGTGGGGGGGGTGTCAGATGTAGACTTTCAAAATGTTACCACAGAGACAACAATTTGTCTTTGGATTTATAATATGTTTTTTTATTTTGGAAGAATTTATTTAGTTTTGTAGAATTTATGCTTCTTTAATTGGAGAGAGTATTTGTGTAAAATTCATGCTTCCTACTACAGGTTTAAATCCAACTGATTGGACATGAGTTGGAAAAACTCACATCTCTCTATATCAGGTCTCACCGCTGATGTTATCAAAGTAAATCCCAAACTGTCAGGACGAAAGTACTGCCCCACAGGGACCCAGAAGTGTTCCCATGTTATCCATACTAAATATTTCAAAGGCACCACAGTGTATAAAGACATTCAAAAATGAATACCCACCATCAGAGTTGCTGCATTTTTGATAGTTTCTTGGGTGCACTCAGAAGAACCCAGCTAAAATGAAACTCCACAACGCCTCCCTGTCAAAGATCAGCGATGAGCTCATGCCATGCAATATGCACCTAAGGGTTAATGTTCCACTTTGTTTTATCAAGGTCAGCTGTTGACATTTTAAATTCAGGTTAAGCTGTGCTCATGACAGCATCATGACATGGCGAGGCAAAGAGGGCAGAAGTGAGAAGTCTCAGTAATTTATGGAGGTTTAGGCTTAATTGTGGATGCCTGGATGTGACAGATGGATGCTTGGCTGACTGAATAAGAATAAGGAGGACGTGTGTTCGTGCTTGACGCTTGTCTCTGCTTCACATTACAGAATCAAGTGTGGCTGCAGATAGCTTCTGTTTCCGGGCCATTTCCAGTGGAAATTCACAAGGGTGTTTTTTCAGCGCCCGCTTCAGTAGAAACTGTGTGAGAGTTTTTAGTTTAGTGTCCATCAGCATTAAAGTGGTGAAGGCCTTTGTCTTTGCAGCCTACACTTCCCTCCACTTCCTGCATCCATTCCTGTTCCCAGCCTCTGAAGTAAATCCAATGTTGAACTGCTTTTACCTTATATGGTGACACCATCATCTGAACTGACTCACTGAATTTAATACAGGTCTGGAGTGGTGAACATTCTGCTTCCAGGCTCATGTCTGTGACCATTTTGCGCCGCCCACTGCATAAGATGCTGTGTTCTGTACACCTGCGTGTGCTATGGCTGTAGTTTGTAGTCTGAACATGTTTCCTCAGGGCTTCCTCTGTAAATACAGATTGTGAAATACTTTTAAACCAATTTCGTCTCATATGATGCAATCACACAATAATCATATTCCAGATTTGGGAGGGTTTTGGACCACTTTCACAAACAGTCTCAAACTTAATGAGTTCCCTTCTTTGTTCAGGAATAACTGCAGTGAAACTCCAGGCACTCTTATATTGTAAGGGTAGAACATTTCAGGAAAGATGATCGTAATGGTGGAATTATAACCAAAAAATATTACAATTACCCAGAGGTTACATTTATTTAGTTTTGGGGTATTAACAAACATATCAGCTCATTTCATCGTTCTTTACAAATGTCCCTGTTATGACTGGATACTGTAGTCATGTGTCAATGGTCATGTCATATACTGTAATAAAAATACACTCAAATATCTTTATGCCATAAAATAGCTGATAAAGCTCATGGCATAATTAACTGTAAAATGAGCAGTGATTACTTGAAATGCAGCACTCATGCCATCATGGCTAGTAGAGTATTTTTAATGGTTTGGAAAGAGGAAACATTTGCATGATCTGATCAATGAAGGCCGACCACCAATCATGATAGATAGATAGATAGATAGATAGATAGATAGATAGATAGATAGATAGATAGATAGATAGATAGATAGATAGATAGAGATGGTTACACAGGTCAGGGAAATTCACATCAATATCGTAAGTCTTTATGATGGACATTTGACCTACTCTGACTCTAAAGAAGCCTTTTTGAATGCTAAGAAAACTCTTATCACGCCACGGCTCTATTTGCTGCCCCGGGCAAAGGTGGCTGTTGTACCCTTAAACCATTTGCAAATATTTATTTCTCTGACTTTTCCCCAATGCAGAGTAAAGCACTAAAATGTCAACATCTGTGATGCATTATGTCACCTTCCTAATTATATTTACTAATTATAAATGTGGACAAATTGAGTTCGGTACTGAAACAGCAGAGACCTTCAGTCACCCTCTGCACTAAAATAATCTCTGGTGGCCAATTAGCAAATTTAGCAAAGTTTCTGAGACGTATCGGCGGCGAAGTACAGACTTGTTTCCTTAAAGAAGTTATTTGTTATTTTATGTTTCCAATTATTATTTAGAGAGTAAGCTCCAAACCCGTTAGAATTTCACAAAGACCAAAACATCGAGATACTGGGTTAATGGATTATCAGAAGATGGAATATCAGGCAGGATGGGGTTGTAGAAGGTGATGATGGATGCATAGATGGATGGATGCATGCATGGATGGATGGCTGGATTGTTTCTGGGGCAACAATATCCTGTGAAATTCCATCCATCTTGCTTTGGTGGAAAAATGCTCTCCAGCTTTGTGATCAATATGATGTCATCACTGAGCGATGCTGTTGATGTTTATAAGGAGATGTGTGTTTGAGCCTGTTTCTGGGTTAATACATGCAAAGCCTTCTGCACACAAAGTTGTTTGGTGAGGTTAGCACTTGCAATGAAATTTTCCTCTAAGGTTATGTAAAATTCAGTGTCTTAGAAGAAGTTTGTAGAGTTTATTGTTTGTAATATGAAGTATGAAGTGTTGCCTTTGGATCATCTGACTTTAGCAAAAGTTTAGGTTGTAAACACATTAATATTTTGTATGATGTTGTGACAAAGAACGTCTGAGGTAAATCATCAGTCTAAGTCTAAGCTTCACACGAGCAGTTTAGTTTTTTGCAGTTTGGTTAATTTAGGGAATCTGGCTGTTCATTTCTGTACATTCGTACAGCCCAACAAATTAAAGCACCAAGATACTCTGAAGAAGGTGATATGTTCTCACAAGAGTTTTTCACTCTGATGCCCAGAGATGGATTGTCATTATACATTGATAATTATTAGTTTAGAATTAAAAAAAGAATTAAAAATTCAAGACTTGTGGAACATACGACCAGATCTATTAGAGTATACAATGCATTGTGTGTGTGTGTGTGTGTGTGTGTGTGTGTGTGTGTGTGTGTGTGTCGAAAATCTGTCTTGGCAGCTGAGCACAGAAAAGTTAAAGATTGTGGAAGGCCTTTAATCCCAGAGAGGAAACTTGACTCTTCAATACTTAATACACTTTAAAAACATGGTTACCAGCCTTCACTTTAATTTTATCAGATGAAGCGCCTGAGCATCCTTGAGACAGCATGTGTCTAGTCTACTTGTGTACAGCACACTCCCCACTTTTTGTCAGTTTTTCATTTTCTTGTGCCCTGGGAGATGTTTGTGTGAGCCTCTTGTTTGGCATTTTCCTCTTCCTGTTTTTGCACCCAAAATTGCAGAACATCTACAGCCCTGAACAGAGGTGATTACACTTGCGTAAAAACTGATGACACTGCCGATAAAGCAGCGGCAACATATGAGCCCCTGCACTCCACGCCCAGCCCGTGTTTGACAAGCTAACACGCACGCTTCGATCTCCAGGGTGATAGAGTGCATCGGCATGTGTATAACCTGCTGCTGTGTAGCCAATCCTCTAAAGTCTGCCTCGAATATGAAATGGATGCTGAATATTTCACATCCTACTTCTAACATTTCTCCTCTTATCTCATAAATCACTGTTTATGGATCATTTATTCTGCTGCAGTGTGTGCCTGTGAGTGTGCATGAGTCAAAAGGCATTTTCCTAAGGAGGAACTGATGCTGTTTACATGGATACACAGAAGTCACAACACTGATGAAGGGCAAACGACAGTTCCTCCTCTCAGAAATAGAACCATTTAGGATCGATAGGTTGCCAAGTTGTTGGTCCTTGTAAACTATCGTGAACTCCAAAGCGCGAGTTCGTCAATGCAGCTCACATCCCATGATTACCAAACAGTACACATACTGTGTGGTGCGTGCATGTCCCTGTGTGTTTTTATCTTTAATGCAGATCACGGGGGCCTTTATGTTTAGAGAGCTGTCAGACATTTGGCCAGGGTCAGAGCCCGAGGCACAGTGGGGGGGGGAGCAGCAGGAGTGGGGAGGGGTGAGAAGTCTACAGGGACACTGTTGAACTGTACAGGCAGATGCTGCAAGAGGACTAACAATAGCCTTGGGTGGTGGAGGCCAACAAATGGGGGGGGGAGCGAGCTTAAACTAACCCAAACCTCAAAAGAGTCTCTGAATACCAAAAGCAAAATTCACATTGCCCAAGATGGTGGTAATGTTGAACATGAAGCCAAATAGACTGACTCCGTACATGCTGCTATTGAAACCCTTCCTCCTCCATGTATAACTGCTCTGGCCTTCACCTCTCTCTTTGCCCGATTTCCTAATTCATTTTGATTAAAAGACCTTTAGACTCATGGGTAGTGCGTCGCTTCCTGGCTCTCATTTGCCCTCTAAGAAAAAAAAGAAACATAATAATAGTTTTTGGTGAAGGAGCCAGAGGGGAAAGTAAAGCTCATAGAAAGACAGTGGAGCATGTGTGTGTGGCAGACCAGGGGGCCTATGTGAGCACGAAAAATAAATATCGAAAAACAATACATAAATATTGTCCCCCTGTCAGCAAGATTAGAAAACCAATATCCCATCACTGGGATGCAGACGCTGGTGAGGGAGGGAGGTTGTGGAGGTGAGAGTGGGAGAAACAGAGGGAGGAGGAGGTCTGAATAAACCAGAAGGCAGGTAAATGACTGCAGGTGCCAGGTGGTCGAGAGAAGGGCAAGAAAGATAGAAAATAAATAAGCAATAACTGCAGCCGTTCAAGCGAAGACAAATACGTTTACCCTAAGCAACAGGAATTAGACATCCCTTCATATTTCTGTAACACACACCCACATACACACCTGACCTAGAGGCTTGTGGAAGAAGGAACCAGGTGAACTCATGCCTGTCCATCTATAAAACATTAGAGATTCTCCCAGGATGCATCACCAAGTGAACTAGACGATTGAAAATTCAAATTGCATGAGGTTACACTTGTGCGTGTGTGACAGAGGGAGCGTCTCCAGGTTTTATTTAAATTTGACATTTCCTATTTAACTTCTTGTCAGGCTGTGGTGGAATGACAATCAGTGCCAAAGATTGCGTTTACAGTGGTAAAAATTTTGGCGACAGGAAGTGTGTGTGTCTCCAACGTTTATCCAAACAAAGAATCTTGTCCAACAGCAGTTAAGAATGCTTCCTTTGTCATTTAGTTGCAGCATTTGTGAGGGTTCTTTTGTTCGCAGTGTCATTTATTACTCATGTAATTTACATCAAAGCTGTAATCTGGCTGTAATCTTTGCTCAGGCTGACACTTGAAACTGTCACGCTGGCACTGTAGGGGCTCAAGGCAAAACACAAAATTCATGTTTTTAAGTGCCAGGTTACTAAACCATTGCCTTCACCTGTTGGTATCAACAACATTCAGCATAAAACTATTTATACCTGGCAGCATTTTGCTGATGAAAAACATATGAAACGTAATGAGTTTCATTTCCTTTCCAGGAGAATGTGAAATAGATTGGCCTGATACAAACCATGTAACTGTGATGGGTTTATTATTATTTTTTTTTTTTACATGAAATAACCCTCTTTGATTCATATTGAAATGTGTCTGTCCCTCATCACAGTCAAAGGTTAAATTAGCTTTATTCATCTGAACTGAAAATAAGGTTTCATTGTTGAGAGGCTGGAAGTGAAGCTGAACGTTAATGATTTGAAATGTGCTGCTTGAATAGATATTTTAAATATGCGGTGTATCAGGGCACTGTGAATTGAAGAAGCGGTGGCCTGGTTGAGATGTCATGCGGCATCCTGTTAGAATCCTGTTTATGTTCCTGTAACTCTGCCTTAAACAAGGAAAAGCGTGAGTATGGGGAGCTTTGCTTAGGTGCTCCTGTGCTCTCAGAATTGCCCTCATGTCGACTTCTAATGCTTCATTATCCAATCCCACATCCCATTGATCTGACAGATGCTCTCCTTTCCTTCCAATCCCATCTTCTTTCACTCTTCCATCACTCCATCTCCCTGAATTTTGCACACATTTAATCTGGAAGGTGAATCGCCATTAAAATGCGCCGAGCATCCTTATTTTCCCCTTAGACTTTCTCTCTGATTTTGTATGTGGCAGAGTAGCTTACCTGTCATCTGATTCAGCCAATAAATGTAAACAAACTTTTCCTTTTTCTTCACGTCCACCTCATACAAGCACGGCAAGAATCTGCAGCCAAACATTCATCAGCAGCTTCCCCTGCAGATGCCTTATGTCTGACAATCACTGATGAGACCTTTTTTAATGATTATTTTGAAATCAGAAAAGGTGTCTCCTGGGGCTGTGCGTCAGAGGAGTGTGCTACTTCTGCAGTTGTCATAGTGACAACTTTAACTTTGATTGGCTGGAGGGTTGACCTGAGGTGTTTTGGAGGGCTTTTAGCCGGAGAGTGACGGGATGTTTTCCAGCAACATAAGCACACACACACACACACACATACATTTGTACTTCTATCGTAGGATGAGGCAGGGAGAATCATCATAAAACATTTTCATCCCCTAACCAACACAACTAAATGCTTAACCCGAACCAGTGAAATGCATATTCCGGTCTTCACTATGTCGCAAGTGCAAGAACACACATACAAGCCCACTTGCTTGTACACGCGAGGCTGTGAAGGGAAAGTTAAAATGGCAGTCGAGGGTTGCCTCAGTCCCTCTGTCAGCATCTTAATGCCATTTAAAAGTATTACATTTGCATGTTAGTGCATAATATGTGCCTTTAGTTAAATCACATATGCAAAGACAGGGTGAGCGCAGGATAAGTTTCACTCAGCTCATATTTCAAATACTGTTCAGAGCGTTTTTAACTCTGATTCTTTCTCTACAATTTTTGTGTAAACTTTTTGTTTTTTTATATTGTTTTTGTTAACTCTTGGTAACTGTGAGCGCGCTTGTTCTGAACATTGTGCTCTACATCTATGTCTGTCTGCAGCTTGGGCTTAGTTTGAGGGTGTGTGTGTGTGTGTGTGTATGTGTGTGTGTGTGTGTCACTGGATGAGTGACTGAGTATGGAGCTATGACAGCCAAGGCACAGTTATGGATTTTAGCTTGAGGGCTGCCGAAGGGTTTCATGAATCAGACGGTTCCTCTCATCCTTTCTTTCTACTCCTCTTCCTCTCATCCCCATCTTCTCCCCTCCCGAGGATTTAAATCAAAACTCTCCTTTAACCGTGCCGCTTTTGATAATTCCTGACGCCAGTGTTTGCCTTTAAAAGTTCATCAAGGTTTCATTCGATGGGGGCAGAAATGTTAATGGTATGAAAAGTTGTTCTCTGAGGCTCAAGTTAAAGATCATCACGTACTACTTTTTAACTGTAAAATATGTTCATAAAGAAATAGAGTTAAGAAAGAAAAATGTTAAATTTGTCTTTATACCAACATTCAAGGAAGAATGAATGACTTTCGTGGAAGGCATAATTTCATTTCTTGAGTTTTATCATTTGTGTTTGTAGTTATTTTCTGAAAAGTGGTACTCTCAGAACTGGTTCTTTTTTTTTACGTCAATCTTTGGTATCGTACATCTATAATTTTGCAATAATATACAACATTATGGAAAGAAAAACATCAGAAGAGTAGTCCATAAAACACATCTGAATAAACATTCGAACAGCCAAAGTAGTCTGTCTGGCTGGAGATACGGGGAATGAAAGACACTTTGGAGAACACTTCCTCTTTTCATCCTCGGAACAATTTAAGTATCAAAAGAAGAGGCAGAAATGGTAAACACATGCTGCACACCAGTGAATCGATGTTTCACCTTTTTTTGCTGCTGCACGGAGGCGAATTCCAGACATTTCACTGATGTTCTTCAGAGGGCAGCGTCACTAGAATATGCTCCCCACAACGTCGAGGAAATAAGTCAAAGGCCACTTTAATAACATATTTTAACCTTACTGTGAGCTCTACTGTTTAGATAAAGGCAGAAAACAGCCTGCAATAGAAAATGGGCAGGTTGTAAATCTTTGACACTGTTTTCACAGTCATCAATAATGGTGTAAACACAACACACAAATAAACTGCTGCTGGGTGTTGACAGACTAAAAAGTTTGAGTGACAATGTTTCTCATACAGGTTTGATACTTAAAGGAGCCGAAGAACGGTGAAGAAAAGCCGTATTTCTTCCGTTAATTTAGTCTATAAATGCCGGAGCTGCTGTCACATCACAAAATGTCGTTAATATAAAACAAATTGACCTACATTGGGTCAAAATACAGTAAATGTAAATACAAAAGTCCAAAAAGGAAAATGAGATACGCTTCTCCTGTAAGTGCAGTTAACAAATTAAAGGTGTCTAATAATATCGAAGCTCCTGGAGAGCAAATGCCCACAAAACGCTGCTTTTGCCCCAGATTAATATGCAGTTTCTCTACATTATCTCTCGACCACATCTAATTTTAAACTATGTCAGGCATTCTATTTGAATTCAGTGAGGGCGGGGTGGATGCTGTGCACGTGTGCTTCAGAAGGACACACTAACTCCAGCATAACGAAAGTGTGTGTGTGAGTGTGTGTGTGTGTGTGTCTGTGTATTTGGGGTGGGGGGGCTGTTATTCCTTGCACAGAATGTTTAATAAATGATCTTTTAATGGATGTACATTTAATTGCTATGCCATGTAATACTGCAGTCATGGTGGAGGTGATTAAATCAGAGTTTAATTTGGAAGCTGTACCTGTGATTGAAACCTGATGGGATGGATTATAGAACCAACAGAGGGAATGTGTTTGTTAAAACAGGAGTGATGACAGTTAATTTTCCTAGAGGTTAAGCTGTGTTTGCTAATGCTCATGACTCGGTCAGTGTAAATTTGAACTTTTATGTTCCTGGTTATGGCGGCAGAGTTGTGTGGCATTCCAGCTTCCAACCACGGTCTAAAGACACTTGGGGGAGTTGAACTAGCTACTCTATTGACCTTAGGTGTGAATGAGAGTGTGAGTGGTTGGTTTCCTCCATATGTTAGCCCCTCGATGAGCTGGCAACTTGTCCAGAGTGTACCCAAACGCTGCTGTAGGGCGTCGATAGTTCGTGCATCGTAAAATCACTATTGGATTTAATAATAATTTTAACAATAATAATATCTTCTACAATACATCAAATGAAGCAACAGTTCCATAAAATAACTAAGTTTTATATATGGCTTATCTGATTTGAAAGATTTTGAGAATGTAGAAAAAAATTCTTACAAATTAATGTTCAATGTGCGAACCTTAAGACTTTAACGGGTAAGTTTATTATTCATTCGAGATATGACACAGTCGTAGGGCCACCAAGAGCAGGAAAGACGACCAGCTATGACAAAGAAACCTCCTGGCATGCCTCCATGACAAGAGCTGGCCTTGACGTCAGCAATCTGGAGAGGCGTAAAAATGAATACCTTCGTTCTATAATTCTGAGATTCTTCACGGAAAAAGAAGCTGAAGCTTTTGTTTTTTTTCTTTGTCTTCTTCTGCTCATATGATCATAATTTACCTTGACAGTTATTTCTGTAAAGATAAAAGGCGTTTTTCACTGCAGTGCTTCGGAAGATATAGCTATGGAAATATCCACCCACCAGGAACACAGACGCCTGCTCTGGGAAATCCACATGTAGTGACATTGTTTAGCTTCACTTCAGTGTGTCTGAGTAGTGATTGCAGATGATGTGATTTTATTGGTGTGATCTCAGTTCGACTGTGTGGACGGTTACCAGAAACACTAACAGCTGCTGAACTGATTTACTGCCTCAGCTCCCAGGACTGTGTCATTGGTCTTGTGCACATCTTGGGGTCTTTTGGGTGTTCTTGAAGTGCTTGTGTGTTGGAGTCTGTCCTGCTTTCCGGGTGCCTGTCGCATTAACACCAATCAATGCGACAGCTCCCGTGAGTCTGCATCCAGCCAGGCTGCCACCACAGCGCCTGTAGGTTGCCGACTGCCCAAAGACACATTCATAATGCATCCATACGTTGGTCTTGAAGGTCAAAGGTCATGCTCCGACCTTTGCCAGTTTATCATGAAGTCTATCGATCAGTTTTATTGATCAAAGTGGTGGGATGGTGTTTCGGGGAATACACATGCTTGTCAGTTTCAAAAATCCAGGCACAAGAGGGCACAGGTACATACCCCTCCGAGTAAATAAAGAATTTCATCGAACGTAAAAGCACGTCCAGGTAAAAGCAACACTCCTGTGCACCTCTGCCGTGCTTGTTTGAGTCTGGAGACAGATTCTGTAATGAGGGAGCGGAGCAGGCACTTGTGAAATCATTTAAATTTCAAATGCATGAGGTGATTATGCCAGTGAATTAGCCTTGTGACTTACTGTGGAATAATTTAGCTCAGTCAAGAAGAATGGAGACGACTAATGTCTGTGGAGACTTCACAGTGCATGTGGGTGGATCCCATCAGGTGGATGGGTAAGAGGACGACAGACTGAAGAAAACGGCAGCTGGAGAAGCGGGTGGAGAAGAGCAGAACAACACAGGTTGTTATTGTGAGACACAAAGACATGGATAGATGATATGAAGGAAAGCCTTGAGAAAATGAAGTATAACCGGAGTAAGTGAGGATGGATGCTGGAACGAGAGGGGATGGAAGAAAGGAAAATCAATGGGGAGGAGAAATAGAGGTGGTAATTGCCTGGCAGACATGTCTGGATAGAAAAAAGAAGATTGTATGCAGGTGCAGGAAGTAGAGTGAGAGAGACAAAAACAGCAGAGAAGAGGGATGAAAATAGTTCAAGAGATTCTTAAACTGTTAACTGCAAGGACGGGAGTAAAAGGGGAGCAATGAGGGAGGAGTAATGTGAGCAAAGTTGTCAGCCGTTACCGTGGTGAGTGGTAAAGGAGCAATAATGAATTTTTGGACTTTAGCTTTTAGTAGAAAAAGAAGGTCCCCGGCAAGTTGACATGGTTGTATATTCAGTGCAGAGTGGGTCTGCAATTAAATACAAACACAAAGTTGGTTGTACAGTAATGGATTTTAGAAATACATGCCAGTATATAATATGTTATACTGGGTGTTATTAAGGACAATGAAATATTCTTGAATAAGTTCTGCTGGAGAAAATGGTTTCTTAGAAATAATGGAGAAGAGACAGGCCAGGTAACCATGACAGAAAATGATGTGCTGATCGCAACCACTGCAGGAGATGAGCAAGGACAGCGCAGCAACGTCACACAGAGGGAAAAGAATGGCCCTTTCTTCGAATCAACCCGTCTATTTTACTCCAGTTCCCCAGGTCTGTCCTGAAATATTAAGGAATAGCTGCTCCGACCTGAGGGAAATACTAAAATTAACAAATTTAATAAGCATTTTTGAAGAAAATTAACAGTGAAATAGCTGTGGAAGGGGTGTTAGAAGACGGAACTCAGGAAGCGCCCTTCTGTTTTAGCGCCACATTATCATACATATGCAATATATTATGTTCAGCTGTCAAGCCAATTATTTGCGATTAATCATGTGATTGATGTGACAAACTTGTTTCTGCTTATGACCAAATAATGGATCAATCAGGGACACGGCTGAGAGCATTTAAAAACACAGGAGAAGCCATAAATTATCTGTGATTGCCTCTCACATGATTAATGTTCTCCTATACATTGCCCTAATGGGATTCATCAGTGTTTCATGTAATTGTCCCGTATATTGATGAGGAAAAATTAGAAGAGAGCTGCTCGCAACGACGCAACAAACCTGCTGTGACTGTGTCCTTCAGGATATTATTTGGAATTCTTAAGCAGCAACCTCACCTTTGCAGGTTGGATGGTGCAGGTACAGCTTGGAAGAGCTGGATGCAGATGAAACGATCGATAACTTACTGTCTGCAAGAAACTTGAATGAAGGTTTCACACCTTCAGTTGAAAAGACAAACTTGGACTTGGAGGACATCTGTAAACAAAGTGCTTGTGCCTGAATTACTGTCTGAAAATGTTTTTCATCGGTTTAGCCCCTGCTTTGCAATTGATGATTTTCAATGCATGAATACGACTTCACTGCAAATCAATTTCTATTAACAGACTGCAAAGAAGGCCAACAGCAGCGTAGAATTAACTCTTCTGTGATCGTCTGCTGTAAAACTCACCTTTGTTTCTTTCTGCCTGTGTTTTCAACAAGTCTGCTGAGTTCAACTCGTATAGAGGAGACATCTTTTGAGCAAGAAACAGAATGGTTGACAGATCTGTACATCATTTTAGCTGAAGATATTATTTTAAAGAGCACAATAAAGCCCAGGCTGTTCTACACAGCAAGACAAACCTGGTGGGTGTTTACCATTGTGGCCCTTTAATCATTAATCTACAAGCTACAGTACATTACTTTTTTGTCCTGACTCAGCAAAGACCTTGTACCGCCCCCTCCTCCTCCTCAGGTTCAGGTTCAGGCTCAAACACTTGTCTCCGTCTTGTCACATGGTGCTCACTTGAACAGAATGAGACGCGAGCCCAGCAGGTGTGTTTAGGTGTTTTTCTGTCAATAGTGAACAGTGATGTCATGTTTCATTGCACTTCAACATTACGGTAACATTGTGTGTTTTTGCAGGTGTAATGCAGACTGTTTCACTCTCTCTCTGATGTTTTCTGACTGGTCCAACCACTTTACACATTCTAAAAAGACTCTATCTAAAGCAGGAGACCATAATTTAGCGTCCTCCACACACTCTCGGTCCTGTCATTATGAATTTTGGGCCTCAGTGATTCGTGAAGGGAGGAGGGCCAATGAATTGCTAATTCTGCTGACATGTACAGCAATTACAAACCTTCACCCAGCACGAGGTGTACTCCCACACAATTTTAAATCCGTTCATGAATTACTGGACAATCATCGGCACAGAAAATGCAAAATAGGGTTAATTTAGACTCTTAAGCATCACACATGTGATAAGCAGTAATAGAGTATCATTATCACCATTTTCAATCTTTTTTTTTTAATTGAGATGGCAGGAATGACAGTTAATTGCAGGGGACATAATATATCTGCTGTAAAGTAGAGCCTGGGTGCAGAGTTTTTACAAAATCCAAAAGGAGCAGTTTGTTGGAAGTGTGTGCTGCTGTTATGTTGCTAAATTATTCATCATCGCTTGTACTGTAAATGTGGAGTGAAGCTCATGCATGAGATGTGGCATCTATCTGGTCTCAATTCTAATTTTTGTGTGTGTTCAGATATCAGTGCTGTGTATTCCTTTTATTGCATCCCTCTCGGCTTCACGTAAACATGCCTTTACTTCTCCCTCTCACTCCTTCCACTAATTTATCACTCCTTCAATAAAAATGATAAATGCATTTTCAAAATAAGATGGAGCGAGTTGCTGATATCTTGACTTTAAATACCACAGTGCCACCAAGTGGTCTATCATGTCATGACAACCAATCTACTGCATCTTCTGCTCCCACGTAGCTGGAGTGGTGATGGATCTGCGCAGTTAAACGATGAAGGTTAACAGTTAATGGGTGCACTGAGTGGAACCTCTGTGTGGACCCAGTACATGTGAAACAGTGAGACTTCTGTGATGAAAGAGGCTGAAACTCATGGGGGTGCTGGATCAATGAGAGAGGGATAAAAAAAAAACAACTAAAATAATAGAAATTCTACCACCTCTCCATCACTTTGCCTTTATGCTGTTGTGTTCCTGGAATGGAAGATTGTGGGTTTGGTTAAAACCCAGTATGTCTCTTCTTAAAAACAACCACCAACCCTCAGTGATCATAAGATCAGTCCTTTTCCCTCCACACAATTGTACACAAACACACACACACACACACACACACACACACACACAAAGACAACTTCACAATGGCAAAATTGGGAAAACTCACTATCTTTCTTTTTCTGCTGGGAACACTTTGTTCTTATCACAAAGTTTCCACTCAATTATAGTTATGAAAGATAAACAATTGTTTTCAGTGTTAAATTAACGGCCTCATCTTGACAGGAGCAAGAATCGCAATGTTTAATTACTGTAGCTGATATTTAATAAATTGCAACCAACATGTTTACGTTTGTTTGTGAGAAATGAGCTGATGACTTGGCCCAAACTATTTTCTCACTGACATTGAGGTACAGTGAATGTCATCCTGTGGCCCCACAGCAGTGATCGAGACTTTTATTATGTATATAGTATATACATAGCATAAGTATACTGCAGCCTGCCACCAGGGGGCATGTTATTCTAAACCCGGTGCCTCCTTTTCCGTGACCAGTATGTGGATTTCTCCAAAGAAATTTCCTTTAGCAAGGAATGTTGGCCCATTTTGCCCGAACAGGGGTCCCTCATGCAAAAAGCACAGGACGGTTTCACTGATAAAAGGTCCATTTCGCAACCAAAGTCCAATCAGTTTAGGGGAAATCTGTTTAGCTGCTGGATTTGTATGCTAAATTAAGCTTCTGACAGGCTAATTAATGGTGATGGATAAGTCTTGGTTAAGGTTCATTAATCAGCAGTTTAACTTTAAGCTCTCCACTGGGTTAATTCGTGGAGTTTGTGTTAAAAACGAAGGGTTGTTCACCATTTTCAGAGAGAGGAAATGATCAACACATGCATCTCTGCGTAATGTGCCATTACTGGATCATTTGGACGGGTACAGAAAGACAGAAGAGGGTCATTAGAGCTGACAGAGATGCAATGGAGATAAAGGAAAAATAAGAAAGCAATACAAAGAGAGAGCTGTAAAAGCCGCCAAATGCTTCTGACGCTACCTCAGACCTCATCAGCTCAAGAGTGACAAAATGACATTAACTCGCCTCCCACTTTATCTTACCTTCTATGTGTTATTTCTCTTTTGGTGCCGCTTGTGTGTCTGTGTGGGTGGTTCGAAATACCGCTGCTGACTGATTGGTCATCTTGTACGAGTGAGCATGATTGTTCCAAACTGGAAAAAAGAGAGCACTTCCACTGATGAGGGGAAGGGTACCCATCTGAGAATCAAACCACTTGATGCTATGGCATGAACCACTGCGCACACACACACACATCTCTCTTCAATCTTTGCTCTCATTCTTTTTCCCCTCCCTCCGTCGTCTGTTTGTTATGTTCCACCTCCCTGGGCTCTTCGAGTGCATTAATCAGTCAAGCCGTGGCGCCATAGCTATTACTCATCTGGTCAGAATAAGAGAGAAAGAGAATGAAAGAGAGCATGAGAGAGAGAGAGAAAATGACAGAGGGAGACAGCATCCAAAGAGTTAGAGAGAAAAGGGAGAGAGCAGTGGGAGCTGGGAAAGAGAATAGAAAAGCTGAGAGAGGTAGCTGCTCTGTATTCATTTATCTTTTAATATCTATCCTTACCTCAAGGCTTTTCATCTCTCTAACATCCACCCATTCATCCGTCCATCCAACCATCCACTCATTCAGCCAGCACCCAGTCACGCATCCATTCACTCCTATTTATAGACGATGCTGCCTCCCTACCCTCCCACCTAATCATGCATCCATCTTTCTATCAATCTCTCCATTCCCCTTTCACCCTGCTCCCCATCATCTATCCATCCATCTCTCTATCATTCCATCTATACCTGACACTGTCATTACAGGCTTTTCTCATTCATCTATATCGGATTTTGCTACTTTTTAGAGAACAGGGAGTGCCACAAAAATAGTTGGAGGGGGTTTGTGACAGATATGCTACTGTTTTGATACCAGCAATGGGGTGAGGCAGATGTTGGAATGAAAAACATTACTTTTTCCCAAGGACAAAGAGTTTGGTTCCTTCCTAACAAGAGTTTTGTGTCATGCTAGAAATTCTACAGGACTATATTTAAGTATTGCTGTAACGTAAGCTGAGGGCTAACGTCAGCGTGGTGTTGTGTTCACTGACATAACATTGGTGTGATAACATGCTCACACCAATGTGACGTCACTGTCAACAGGCTAGAGGACTAACACTGATTGATTAAGCAAAAAAGCCAAAGCTCGTTAAACTATAAGCACTGTTAATTAGTCACAATTACTATTTAGTTGTGAGTTTCAGTGTCATAATAATGAATAATGAAAGAATGAATGAAAGGCATGCTAATGACTCCTCCAAGAGACAAATGGTGGCACACTGGTTACCACTCACCTCACAGCAGGAAGTTATGGGTTCAATCTCCGTTCAGCGACTTCCTGTACAGAGTTTGCAGGTATTTCCCACGTCTGTATGAGTTTTCTCTATGCATTAAGGCTTTTTTGTATTCCAAAGACCTTTGTGTATATCTCATTTCTTGAAATTGTGTTGTTCTTCAGTCAGGCTTCCCAATGTCTTCAGTATAATGAAAGACACTCTCCATGGAGACGTGAATACTCTATTCAGGACAGGACGTATCAGGACGTATGAGTTTGAGTGAGCTAATGTAACCAAAAATGTTGGCATACAGATAAACCCTACTTTTGGCGCTGCAAACAACGTATGATAACAAGCAGGGGAAATGGAAATCAATGTGGAACACAGAGGCTAATATTTACATTTCATTAATTTGACTGGTGCTCACATAATGAGTAACTTAATTAACGTGCAACAGAATTTGTTAAATCTTGCCAAGACTCCAGAAGTAGTAAGCAGTTATGAAATAAACAGATGCTTCAGGACAAACTGTAGCAAGCGGAAGACAGAAAGCCCCTGGATCTGAAGCCAGGGTGTGAGTGAGTGTAAGTGGCATGCCCTGTGGCCAGCGGTGACTGGGAAGCAGAGCAGGCTGGTGTGTAGACCTGTGCAAGTGAACCATTGGTGTGCTGAGTGGATCCCTGCGCAGCTCTGACTGCCACGGGCCTGGTTTTGTATTCAATCCAAGTCGCTTCAGGAGGGATCATATGAAGAGGAACACAGGGGAGAGTCTGGGGAGGTTGACTGTGACGTTCTGGAAGAGTTGTAGGGCTGGTTGCAGTGTGACCACAGAGGGAGCTGCAGTAACCTGAGCGACAGATGACTAAGTAGACCAAACAGAATAAAGAGTTCACGAGAACTATATATATGGATTGTCCGTTGGTTATTTCCTTTTTGTTTTACTCTGTCTTGTATGAGAATAGAGCAGAACTACTCTGGAATGTATGAACCAGAATTCTCCTTCTAACTGCTCAAATAAACGCTTGTGAGAAAATTAATAAACAAATTTCCTTCAGGATATTATTTCATTCAACACTTCTGCCTTCAACACACAGAAAGTGTGGCTGGCCTGGGGGATAAACTTGACATATTTTGCTTTCCTAAAATGAATTATTTCTTCTACAGAGACAGATAATAGTCAGTGCCAGACAGTGATTGAGAGCAAACTGCCAGAATGCCTCATTTTCCATTTATGTTTAATTTCTTAATTTTACTTTACAGCTGTAAACTTTTCTCATCCTTTTGCTTCAGCACAGTCTCAACAGAGACAGGGGGAGATCCTGACTGACTGATGGTCACGTCTGCTAGCAGTTTGTGAGTGATGTGATAGGTGCTGTTTTTTGTGTTGTATTTCTATAAAATGCACAATCTTCAATTTGCAGCTAATAAAGAACAAATGCAACATTTGTGGTTGCTTGTCCATTTCCAGTTGAATCAACAGCAGGGGGTTATGTTGATGTGTATCTTGTCTGTGATAACTTTACCTTTCACACGGGATAATTTACACTCTATAGGAGGAGACCGAACGGCTATATTTTAAGTTTGCTTCCTAATAGCTGCCAAGTCAGTTACAGTAGGAAAATCAATTGTTCGAAGATCTTAGTACATCACACATTTTATTGAAGCAATAAAAATAATTCCACAGTGATTTGCCTACAAAACTAAAAAGAGTTTATGTATCCTTGAGGGAAATTCTCAGCCGTTTTTACAGTATGTGGTTTGAATCTGCTGCGTCAAGTGAGCACTATAACATGCAGCGGTTTTGTGGTGTAAAACCTGTAAAATTACAGACATCATTGATTTTCATGGCAACATATTAGGGCACTTAGACTAGCAACATCTGGTGGCATTTCTTTTTTATTTTTCTTGTCACAATGATGTTACATTTTCCTGCACCTTAAGTACATTTTATAAAATCTTTTTACAACTGCTGGGATTAGCACCAACAGCCCGTGTCCCCTCCAGATTAGGACTGGGAGATGATTAACAGGAAATGGTTGGATGGATAGTCTATTTAATTTAATGATTGGGCCATGACCAAGCTAATGAATCCATACATTCACAGTCTGTGATTGTGTAATTTGGTTGATTTGCTCCTGTTTCAAAGCAGAGACCATTTACTTTTTTACAGGCAGATGTTTTATATCTGATTCCTTTATTTTTAAATGTATTTTCTGTTGCTGCCTTATTTTCTTAATCAAAAAACAAAGGAAGATTTGAGATCCTGTTTCATCTGTGTATTTTAGGGTTTGGGTGCATTCCATCAGGAAAAAAGGGTTTGGTATCCCTTTTGTTAAAGGTCACACTATATCCCATGACAGAAATGTACTTTGGCGTTTTGAAATAAAGCTTGAGGTGGGTTATCGAGTGCAGCTTTTGGAGCTAATGGACTTTAAAACCCAACTTTAAGGAAGTGTCTTCATCCACTCATACCCAAGCCAGAAATATTGATGATATGATTTTGGATGAGAAATCCATCTGAGATGGTGATCTGATATATATGGAATGTAAACAAAGTGTTCCTGTTTGATATTTGCACAATAATCCTTTCAGTCACTTTTTTTTTTTGTTTACCACCCACAGACATTGGGAGACACTTGTATCTCCATCTGTCTTCCTCTATTTGCACATTTTAAGATGCTACACCTTCCATCTGTTGTCACAGCAGACATGTAATTATATTTGTATATTTGTAATTATATATTAATTTGACCTGTGCATTGAGCCAATCCCTATAGAATGCCAGAAAGCCATTGGACTTTACCTAAGGACCAGATGTAGATCATGAGTCAGAGCTACGGGTAGATTCCCTGACTGACTTTAACCCCAAGAAAAACCTGTGAAAGTCTCATGAGAACACTCGAGTTAAGGTACATTTTGCAATGGGGAGTATCATCACAACCAAACAGCACAGGAGACAAGGTGTCAACATAACGTGTACACCTGTTTGAGGCAGGATCAGATTTGTAAATTATGGAGACACACATCCAGTGAAGGCTAGGCAGTCATGATGAAGCTCAGGTGAGGAAGGGTGTGGCACAGGTGACAGGCATGAGGGAATTGGGCTTCAGGAGTTTGAGACTGAGCAACACTGAGTGGCAAAAGTAGTCAGATCCATCTGCTAAAACTGTTGTGATGATGCAGGTGCTAATCTGTCCTGTGCATCTGCTTGGAGGATTCTGTCCCTCCAATGATGTGTAAGTAACACAACTTCAGTACACAAAGGTGTGCAAGAGCTGCTTCCCCCCAGGAACGCTCACTTAAACCATTGCTTCAGGTCTGAGGTGCCCTTGATTTTGGTCTAAAATAAAAACATGCTAGCAACAATGGTCCTCATGTCACGAAAAACTGAGTAACTACAAACTCCTGATGTAGATTCTAAATTTTATACATAATGAATTACAGGTTGACATCACTGTCACACACCCAAAACTTACCCCAGCAGTCTACAGCTTCCACAAGATTGTTTATGTTGTTATGTATGTAGCTTCAGGTTTGGCATACATTTGTTCTTATATTTAATATAAGATTTAATTTTTATCTTATAAAAATTAGTTTTACTTTAGTTTTATATTTAATTTTGCTTTTTTTAAGACAAAAAAAGCCACAGCAGTGACAACAACTTTCTGACGAAGGCAGCAGTGAACACCGAAACATGTCAAGGTAAATCTATACTTTTTTTGTCTTAAAAAAAAAAAAATTATAGTTATTAAAAAGAAAGTCAAGATGAATGTAATCTGTAATCAATAATGTTCTTTTTTCTATTCTATCACACACACACACTGAGTGACCTTGGCTCCCTGAGGAAGGAGCACGTTTAACTGTTCATCAGCACTTTCCTCAGTCTACAGCAGAGTATTAAAAAAGAGGAGGGGAAGGGAGGGGGAGCAACGATGAGGGAGACAAAGAAGCTTCTGGGATGAGTCCAAATCCAGGACAAGAGAGAAAGACATGTGTTTGATAGTTCTGGAAGGAGATGGACAAAACAGAGAGAGAAACACATTCTCTATACCTTAATCAAGTGCTGCATGATGAGCATCCAGAGACAAATCTCCTGAGCAGGCAGTAATTGTTCTATTTGTCTGGTTAGATTCAAATAAGCAGACAACAGCACAACAACCTGGTGAGTAACTGGGGAATGATATGGCTTTTAAAGCACCATTAATCACAGTGAAATATGAAACTACAGCTTTAATGGTTTTACGGCTTTTTTGGTCCCTTTTGTGCTGCATGCTGACTAATCATCTGCTAACCAAACTGTAATGCGTGACATGATATTGCCTGATTTATCCCCGTTTTTCACTCCTCACAACTTTCTCAGTCTCATTCTAAATGCACCTCATCTTGTTTCACCTTCTCTTCAGAATCTGGACTAGATGCAGCAGCAGATAGTGATGAGCCAGCAGTGGCCATGCTCCATTGCTTTAGTTAATGGAACTGTCCCTCCTTTGCAAGGCCTCCCTATTTATTCCAGGACCAGGGCCTTAATTCATTATCTCAAGTTAAAAACATGAATAAATTAAACAACTACACTGATTGTACACACTGATTTTTGAAGAGGCTTTTTTTTATTGCTTCCACCATAAAATCCATGATATGTGGTCATTATTGATGCTGCCTGTTAAAAACTAGCAGGGTCCGCCTGGTCGTAGAAGTTCCTCAGGAGTGCTCTGGCCCTTCTCCTACAGGCGTACAGGGTGTCTGTGTTGTCACTCCAGTCCACTTTATTATTCAGCCAAACTTTCAGGTGATTGTAGGTGAGGTGACTCTCTCCATGACCATTCCTTGGACGTTCACCAGTGCAGGTGGGTTGTCAGCACATCCAGATCCATACTGATACAGATCCTGCCCCGAGTCCTTTTAGTTATGTTCTAGTTCTGTTGGTACAAATCCAGAAAAGCCCTGCATGATTGGAGGCAGAACTGTTCATTGCGGTGCCGCTGTGTCCTCACATACTACAGTTGATTGGTAAAGTCCAGAGTGGAAGAGCTAACCAGACATTAGCACCACTGGCCTGTAGCTGTTCTATGTGTCAGGGTCACATGACATGACTGCTGGTGGAGATACAGCATGTCTCCAGATGTAGCACAGGGAGAAATGTCAAATATGGTGTTTGGATATTTACCGCCTGAACAGCATCAGAAACAGAAGCAGGTGGAACAATCAGTGATGCTGTTAGTACAATGTACAATCCAAGTTCTCTGTGGCCTATGTAACACACTGGCTCCACACTTTTATGACAAACTGGGTTGTTGAAAATAAATGAATCTGTAGATTTTTTGCAAATGTTTTTGCTTTACTAATTAAACAGATTTATGGATTTGTTCATAGACGGTACCTATAGCTGTGAAAAGAAAGTCCATGTATCTTCATCCTGTCACTTTTCTGGCGCCACACCGAGAGGCAGCGTGTTGCAGCAGCTCCCGTCTTTTGTGTTTATTCTGTACTTATTTTGTACTTAGCTCTTTTTCTCTTCGACACCTCAACTTTTTCTTCTTAACCTGTTGAGCTTGGTTTAGAACAGCAATGGATACTTTTTGGAACGGAGTGAGAGCATTGTTTACACACGGGACCAGCTAAAAAATGGAACAAGTTAATTTCCCATGTCTGGGATGAATAAAGTACTTCTATTCTATTCTCTTAAGTTTTTACTCTGATGATCTTCATGGATCATAATGAGGGTGTGCAGTGTGCCAGCACATGCGGATGTGTCAATCTGTTGAAGAATGTCAAGTCTCGACTGTTTGGATGTATATTTTGGCGGATGCTAGCGATCTTGTTTACTTAATTTGCTTAATTGCATGTCTTTGCTTTGCTCAAGGCTGTATGCAAATGTGCACTTTGGAAAACAAATGATATAAGAATGAAATTCACCTCATCCAGTGCATCAGTAAATGTATGGAAACAGCTGCATGGGTTGTTTGCACAAAATTCTGTTTCCTGCTCACTCTCTGTAGGGAATTGCTCCAGGCCTAATTAATGGAGTTAAATATGTTTAACAGTATTTATAGCTGTGAAATTGCAGTATCTATGGATTTTCCTTGCATTTAGCGTCTTTGGTGCGTTGCTCAGCAGAACTGCTTGCATTTTTTTTAGCTGAATTCAGTCATCTTTCAGTCATCTTGTACATGTGGGTAGTGGGGAAATGAAGTGTAAGATAGATATTTTTCTCTGCTCTGGTAAAAACTGAACCATAATTTATTGAAGGAGGCAGCTGAAACACAGCTGTCAATCATGTTCACTGAGGTTTAGAGTTTCAGTGAGGTTTAGTGACATTAAATAAATAACAAAACATCACAATAATAACCAAATGCACCATATATGACAGAGACCAGCAGAACAGTACCAGTTACTTTCCCCAACATATTAACATATGACCTCTACTGCAGCCTTCCAGCAGTGGAGGGCTCTCTTATGTCATCAGCGTTGATTTATAGTCCATGGCATGTACACATTTGTTTATAACGATACAAATGAAGTGACCGCCATAGATTTCGCACATTAATGGATGGAAGGAAAGATTTTAATGCTGATTTTCCAGAAAGAATGAGATGGTAACCTGAAAATATACAAATACACAGGTCAAATTTTGGTAACACTTTAGATGTTAAAGTGTTACCCACATTTTAAACTATGAAGAGAACAATCACAGACATGCTGTGATACTAACATTGTTTTTAACTGTCAATCCATTAGGCTTGTGTTATATATTAGGGGAGATAAATGTAAAGTCAAGCTGAACACGCAGGCAGGCCTCTTAAAAACTCTCTCTCAATTTCACACTAGAGAAAGACAACAACGCCATTATGCTCTCCAAGCGTGCCTGGGAAGCCGAGCTTGTTGGATGGGGCACTTCACGACACTGAAGACAACTTGAGGATTTGTTATTGTGTTCACTTAAGTTGCAGCCAGCTCTTCAGCATGCAGGATGAGGGGGAGTCAGACACTGGAAAATGTGTTCATCCTTTACGATGCAAAGTTCATGATCACAGCTTTAAGTGGGATGTAAAATCACGTTTTAAGTAAAACAAAAGACATTGAGACTTTTTCCCCTGAAAACAAAAGATGAGAAAATTAGGATGACAGGATTTATAAAAGAATGCTTCAAGGGAAACGATATCAAATATGATGATGGATCCTTTTAATTCATTTGATGCATTATATCTGAGCTCCATCACACAATATGTGTGACTGAAGAAAATGATTTATGGTTTGCTTTATTAATATGGCTCAAAGAACACAAACATGAAAGAAAGTTATTTCCCTTTTTCATCTGAAGTCTTATTTCCATCAGTTTTGGCTTTTGTTGCTTTGAGTGCTGTGGGTGCACTTGCATGAACTGTGTTACCTTTCTGACAGTGCCTGCAGCGCTGCTCCTTCTCCTCACTCTGCTTTTACGTGTTGATAAGCAGGTCTCCTTTTTGGGTAAAGGGTTGCTTCCAAAGGAACCTTTTTGAAGGTGACGTCTGTAAACACTAGACTTGCCTGAGTGTAAATATGTTCAAGATTTTAAATTATATTTTTGTGACTGACAGGCGGAAGAGTGCTGAGGCAAAACAACATCAGGTGCGATGAATGACAAAACCAGTAATGGGGTATACTTTGTAAACTCTACAAAATATTTTCATTTGGAACTCAACAGTATACACTATTATCATCTTTTTAAGGAATTCTTACTGTTCAAAACAATGTTAAATCATTATATTACTTTAAAATAGCAGTGCAGTGGCACCTTAGCAAGAAGCTTCTGGGTTCCCTTGGAGTTCACGTGTCCACAAACTCCACAAATGCAGCATCTCCATGGTCAAGCATGGTGTTAGCAGCATCAGGCCCCGGGAAAGCTGCTCAGCAGGCTTGTAAAGGTAGAGGAAAATGTGCATGCAAAGAATATCACCAAATCCTGGAGGACAACGACAATAGCCCAAACTAGGTGACAGAGCTTGAACTGTTTTGCAGGAAAGACTGGAGGAAAACTGCAGTGTCCAGTTATTATGAGAGGCATTTACTAAATACTGACCTGAATGGGGTGAATATTTAATTTCAATTTCACAATTTCACAATCCTCCCTAAATATGCAAAAACAAACTTGTTTTGCACACAGATTACTCAGATATAACAAAAAAAAAAACCCTACTGTCTTGGAAAAAAAAATGGAGTTATTCCAAAAAGGGTCTTTGAAATACCAGTGGCACACGTCTACAATCAGACAGACCATTAAATATTCTCAGGGAGCTGAGTGCTTAGCGTTAAGTGTAATATATGGACAGCTCCTGGCACATTCAGTCTTGGATGCTTTCACAAGACTTGGTCCACATGCTTGATCATTTTATAAACTCCTACAGCCAGCTGATAGTGTCTGCTGGTAATAAATCCTGTATGGCAGCGAGATTTAGAGCTGGTGATCAGTACCTGTCTGATGAACTGACAGGGTGTGTCAGCCTGCTTTATCATTTTAAAAAGGTCACGCTAACATTTGTTCCTAGAGCATAAATTAGAGAACAGAAGAGGAAATATAGGCCAAAAATAAGAAAAGGAACAACCACTGATAGAAGTACCAACTCCTGTGCTGTTGTGGTGTAACGAATAAATGAAAATAAAACTGAAAACGCTTTTTCTGTGGCAGAGAAAGAAGACAGGACTGGAAAATGGAATTCTTTCATTAAGGAAGAGCTAGGAAGCATCTACAATATTTCTATCCTGTCCACACATTTACACTGCCATTATTGCTGATACTTTTATTTCTTTTTCTTGGTCTATTGTAAAAGCCAGAGCCAGAGTTTCAAAAAGATGTAGAAAAGCAAATAAATTAATAAAAACCTCAGAGAAAGACCATCAAAGGGGCACACAGGAAAAAAGAAAAAAACTGAGCAAACTATGGAACCAGAAGCAGAATGAATGAGTAGCAATGAATGAAAAGGGTCACAGTGAGGCGATGGTCAGTATAGATTTCTACATATGAACACGTATAAGTCAAAACAAAACACGTACAGTATAACTATGCCCTCAGTGCAGCGTTATGGCTTTGTCTAGAGCTAACAAAGTGGTTTGTCCTTGAAAACAAGTCCAGCAGCCTGCAGGAATGGCGTGCTGAACACAGCTGAGTGAGAAAGCCATAAAGGATAATAAAAGGTTAAGGCTTCCTTTTAGCAGCACACTAAGACATACTGAGCATAACATGGAAGACAGCACTTCCAGTTTAGGATGTTTGAACTTGATAACTCCATCTAAAATCATTTCTTATCCATCTATCGTTTCTGTATGCTGCATATGTATTGATGCAAATGTGAATCTCGTGGAGATTAATAAAGTTTCTATCTATCTATCTATCTATCTATCTATCTATCTATCTATCTATCTATCTATCTATCTATCTATCTATCTATGAAACCTTTCAAAATACACATGCAATGGCAATGATATTTTGATTAAGGTAATATAAGAGTATACTCATTAGCAGAAAACAAGAAAATCTTTTTGCCTGAGGAAGAAAAAGACCTGTCATACTTGAAACATATCTGTAAACTACTAATAGAAATTATAACTTGAAAATTACATTTACATATAGAATTTACATAACAAAAGACTTAAGTTGACTCTTGCAATTGAAGGCTGCTCCATTTGTGTCTGTTGTAGATTTTGAGAAATGTCTATTAAAAGTTTGGTTAAAGTGATTCAGTCTTTGCATGACTGCGCATCTCTGTGACTCCAATCTACAAAGTGGCATTAAAAAAAAGCAAAGTTTCATTATGATTAGCGTTGCTCTGGTATCTACAGCGAGTGATTGCATCCATCTAAAGACATCCTGAGACTTAAGTTAAACCGATAAGGGTGTACTCTCTCATGCCCACTTGTTTTTAATAAATGTTGTTTATTCTGCCTTCATTTTTCAGTTCACTCCCAACGTCCCAGTGCAATTCTTCACTGTTCTTACAAACTTTCTTCCACAAACTAAACTTTAAAACCTGTCTTTAAATTTCAAATTAATGCTGTTTTGGGAATCCTCTCTTCATCCAAAACTCTAAAATACCACTGCTTTCCATATCTTTTGATGATAATTCATAATTAATAAAGAACTGAGATGAGATAAACTGAGAAGTTTGGTGCCATTTAAACAACCATAGTTTTACCAGCAAGCACATTAAACAAGCATCAAGGCTGCGTTCCCCCTGCCTCTAAGCTAGGCTACATTTTTGGTGTAGTCTTTAGCCTGGACTTGGAAAGTTTTGTGTATTTAGCTCTATTTATATTTATTTGTAAGTTTTGCTAGATGTCAGGGAAGACAGCAGAGTGGGAGGAAAGAGGCATTGATAGATCGAGGCAGCTCACAGCAAACTCCACCACACCAGTGAAATCTCTGCCGTGGGAGATTGAGGAAGGAATCACTGAAAAGAATCGCTGTCTTGGTGTCCTGCACTGACAACTGTCAGTATAGAAGGATTAAGTTACGTGGAACAGATCAGGAGAAAGTTAATGTTATGTGTGTAGACTAGGTGGATTCATAGTCATTTCAAAAGGAAGAAAGAAATTAGAAGAGGTTTTGATTTCCAAACTTCTGCCAACAAACCCATGATGCACTACCAGGTTATAATCAGGATTCTAATTCATGTTTGGGCATCAAATTCATCAACAACTATCACAGCAATGTGATGAAATTAGATTATTTATGTCATCAGTCTAAAGGCAGTGTCACATGAGTTGGAATGATTAAGGATTGGAATGTTTTTCACCTTTTAAGCGTCTCACCTGCTTCACAGCTTTGCATCTCTGAGGGTAAACCAAGCTTGGTCTACACGGACTGTGTTTTTTGCAGTGACATCCATGTGGTTCCATTGGACAGGCTTGAGTCTAGCTGGTCCAGGGGTCTTGCACATGTTTCTAAGTTTATAATCAAATGACTTTTGGGGTCAACTGTATTTAGATCTAATCCCAGTCAACATTGAGATGGCAGAAATAACACAGCTATCACAGCTATCGTCTGATCAGAGGACGTTCCTTGGGTGTGATGTAGTTTCTTTTTCTCATATATGAATGGAGAAATTGATCGATTGATCTGCAGCAGTTTGCTTGCCACACGCAGTTTTTCTATTCACCGTTCTATACAATCCTTTTAAAGAGCCGACAAACCATGTCAGGCTTTCTTACCTGATTGTTCATACTTTTCAAATGCAGGCCTGTCTCTTTTTATTTTGTTTCACCTTTATTCACATAGGTAGCAGCGCTTACACGGTTCAAGGGAAGGCCTGTTTCAGAGAGATATGCTTTCTTGAGGCGTTAACAGTGGTGTGTATTCTGCCCAGCAGCCTTTGCAGCTGAGAGCAGTGTTTCTCTCCTTGTTAATGGTCGTCTCTTTGTCAACTTGTTCACCTCAAAGAGTCCTCTTTACTTCTGTGCTGATGAAGGATGGAACACCCACCAAAGCAGCCTTCTGCACAGGTTTTCTTCATACTAAACTGCTGTTTGTATGTGCACCATGATCAGAGCAAAGCACGTTCCAATGCCTTTATGATACTTTATCACTTTATCCTCTAGCTGTGTTGTTGTAGGAGAATTCTGTGTTGCCATTCCAGCATTCTTGCATGTCTGACATTCTCTTTATTATTATTATCCTTGATTCTCTGTTCTTCTGTTGTAAGATTTTTATTTTTTTTTTTATCTTTTTCTTGTTCTCCAATTCCAGTGTAGTATAGTTTTATGGGCATTCAGATCTTATTAATGCATCCCTAGCTGCGGGACAGAATGGATGAAAGAAATCTAATTCTCTCTCTCTCACACACACACACACACACACTCACACACACTCTTAGAGGACAAGTAACAATTCCACAAATTCCACACGGTAACTGTCAGAAATGCTGCTAGACCACCTGCTGAGTTTTCGTCTGGCTCAGTCTCACCACCTTCTTCACCACATTACAATATTCAGAGATACTAGAAAGAAACAGAAAAGAACTCAGAGAGCACAGACTTCTGCCAAACAGCTCATTTCTCCACAGTGTTTTGACTTTCACCTGTAGTATCGAACACAGGCAGTAGTAATACGAGGTTATGTAACATAGTAGGCTGCTTTATGCTCAAAACCCCTTGGCCTTGTTCCTGGAAGATCAAATGTCAAAGTTACTCCTGCCAAAATGTGTTCTTTGTCCCGATCAATTTTTCATTGAAATCCACTCATTATTTACTCGTTATTTTTCTAGAAGTCAAATAAACCAATGTTGGTTGTCACATAACCTCCTTTGGCAGAGCTAATTATTACAGAAAATATATATATTTCTTGTTATTTGATTGGATTAAAAGACACAAATGACCACCACATGTATGTTTTGCTTATAGTCATTGTGTATGTGTGTCTGTGTGTGTGTATCTGTGTCTGTGTGTGTGTTTAAGGTTGTCTCCAGCTGTCATGTAAATCACAGTGGAAGTCAATCACTGCCAGCTGCTGTGGAAATGACACACAGCCAAACTTTGATATAACCCAGATGAATGACATTTCACACAAGAGGGTGTGATTGTATGTGCATTATTGTGCATGTGTATTATTTTATGTGTTATCGTCTTTTCATTTCCGGATCGCCTGCTTTGAAAGTTATATAGACACGACCACTGCATTCTGTGTGTGTGCGTGTGTGTGTATGTGTGTGTGTGTGTTCCTGTGTGTGTGTACGTGCATGCAGGCTTGCACAGTAAGTCTCATTCTTAATACTGCCTATCACTTCCTCCAATCACTCTCATCTCTATTTCCTGTTTTTCTCCATATATCAGCTATTTACAGTGCTGAGAAGTCTGAGCTACAGATATGGATGGAATTTATTATTATTATTCTCTTCATAAACCAGCCACGTTACTTCTGCCTGTAGCTACCACATTCCATCTACTGCTGCTTTTGTTTGCTTCAGTGCACATTCCTGTTAAACATGTGCATGTGAAACCTGGACTGTAGCTGCTTTCCTGGACCCACACAGACACGAGCCATGACCCAGAAATCAGCCTCTAATGGGTCAGAGGGTCTGTTGAGCTTCCCATGAGGTGGGAATTCAGCATTGTTGATCAAATTAAAACAACGTGCAAGTAGTCTCTACTTGGTATTTGCAGGAGCCACAACCTTATGAAGACAGAGAATGAATGCATCATATATGCCATGATTTCTTACAAAAAACGCAAAGTATAAGCAAGATCAAAACATGCAAACTCCACACAGAAATGCTGCAGTGCCGAAGTGCTGCACACATTACCAATATATATGAATCTAACTGCTCACCCCCATTTTCAGGACTGTGTTGTCAGTCATTACTTTTATATTGGTCTGTTGGCTGCATTCAGGTTGAGCTTTTCAAAGTCTGTCTTTATTTTTTCTTTTTTGTTCCCAGAAGATTATAAGAATCTGTGTTATTTTACTGGCCTCCGATGTCATCATCCTGGTCCTCACGCTTCAATTTGTGATGCCTGAAATATTGGAAGACTTCATACGAGACTGCAGCCTGTATAAGAGGAAAAGAAACTAAATCTGTGAACCTTCCATTTTCTCCCCTGCTGGAATTAGATAGATAGATAGATAGATAGATAGATAGATAGATAGATAGATAGATAGATAGATAGATAGATATTTTATTAATCTCCAAGAGAAATTCACATTTCCAGTAGCTCGAAAGTGGAAACACATGCACGTCTTAGGAAAATGCTAAAACTAAAATATTAAATACTAAAACTACAGTTTGCTAAGACTGTAACTATAATGTGCAGACAACAATGAGTCACAGAAGCCCTCAAACACATAGGATGATCTCAGCACATGTTTGATCATTTACAATAATCCAGGTCACACTAACTGACATGTTTATGTCTTGCTCTGCTTGGTAATGTTTTCTAGCCTGTTTGTAATGCTTGTGGTGGTCAGGAGATCATGTTTTGTGCTACAGAGAACTTCCAACAGATGCAGAATTGCCAAAACAAGGCAAAGTTTGAACTGCTTATGTCAGTTATCTCGGCTGGCCTGGGAACGCCTCGGGATACCCCGGGAGGGCTGGACAAAGTAGCTGGGGAGAGGGAAGTCTGCTTGGGCTGCTGCCCCCGCAACTCGACCCCAGATAAGCAGTAGAAGATGGATGGATGGATGGATGGATGGATGGATGTCAGTGATGTGCGAGATGTCTAACCCATTGAAGGTTTGGCTGTGACTACATTAAGTGGGGCATTGAATTCTATTATTTACAGGAAAAAAACATGGAGCATTTCCTGTTTCAGTTCTATCACAGTCTGCAACGGTTAGCAGCAAGTAAAGAGCTTCCACTATGGAGATTATGTGAAAACCTGACTCTAACTCCACACATGTACAGGAACACTTATGATTAAGGAAGTCATTTGGAACAGGAGCAGAGCTGGTAAAAATTAGTTTCTCTAGTACACCTGATTGGACATGAACCTCTCCTCAATCGATAGACCGATAACTCCAGAAGCAAGCAAATGGAGTGATTCATGAAAAGGCTCAACTGAACCATTAAACACGAATTTTCCACTTTCTGCATGAATTAAACAATTTCGGTGAGCATTCATAGATAATTAGAGTAAGAAAGAACTAGATTTGTGGTAAGAATTAAAAAGTCCTTCGTGCACGAACAAAAGTGTGAGAGTGTCTCACAGATACGTCTCGGCTCCTCTATTCTTGTGTTCTAACACAATGACAGAAATCTATGTGGAAAGATAGTGAGGTGTGATAACGGGCAGACAGAGAAGTGGGTGGGGGGTATGAATAATGGAAGACATCTCTGGCAATCCTGCTGAATGATTACAGGCTCGCTGGCGTGCACACACAGGGCTTTCTCATCCATGCTCCTTTCTAAACCTCCCAACATTTATTCCTCAGTCTTGCCTCGTCCTGTCATATTTTGTAACTGTAGTTATGGTTCTATAGCACTTACAGTATGTCCATACTGATTGGACTTTTGATTCACTTGATGATTTAATATTACCTGTCTAAACATACACTACCTTTACCGATCAGACTTTTATCCAAAGTTTAAGGGACCTTCAAAAATATACTGGGGCAGCATATCATTATAACAAAGACCATAAAGTACAAGCAGCTACTTTAACCACTTCCAATTCATCTGCAGTCATATTCAAATATTCATCTTCATGAAGCTCCTGTAATAATACAGATCACTCTAATTCAAACATTCATCATACCATGAACTAAGATTGTGATTATGAGATAATGATTATATTAAAAGGTATTTCAGAATATATTTGTATATCTCTTCACCAACAAGTTCACCGATTGATGATTAAATTAAAAAAAATCAAAAGAAAATGCATATGCATATCTTAAATTTTCCTACATAATTCTCTTTGACTTTGGCAGTGATATCTTGGAAACACTGATGGCCCATCTAAAAGAAATATTTCTTATAAAGTTTAAGAGCCCATTTCTACGGCAAAAAGATTATTGAGGGTTATAATAAGCTCATTAGTTCATTAACGTCTCATGAGATACTCTTCCTTCAGTCCACAGTCCAATCCATCAATATTTATGGCTCAATGCATAAAACATTAATCCATCAACAACACTACTAAATCCCCATTTACCCATTCTCCGGTTTAAAGGAGAATCAGCTACAGTCTCTAAACTGCAGCACAGTCCAATCCGTGTTTGATTCGTTGTACCTTCAATGTAATAATCAAAAGTGATATGAAAGACATCACGCTTGTGTCAAAGCTGAAGCAAGTGTAGAAGCTAAAGCTGTAACTCCACCTCATTTCTGCAACCATTTCACGGATGAAGTAGCTTGGCAACGTTTAAACGGTGGGAATTCTGCCTGTATAAAGGCTAGATGGCTGCCATTATAGTGTCTTTTTTTATTGTTAAAATTTGTCAGCATCTAAATGAATTATGTGGAAGGGAGATCGACCGTTATTCAGACTTTGGTGGGGAATTGATTTAGCTCAGGACATTTAGCATGTTTCAGGGCTCTTGATGTCCTCATATTTACATATTTAGTGCCTCAGATGCATGATGTGCCATATCCCAGAGTGTAAGTGCTGCTTTTCAAGCCACAGAGATGTGAAAATTGCATGACACAGCAAATGTGTGGCACGTCCGTCGCCTTGAGTGCTTTAACTGCTGAATTAATGAGGAGGAAATGCTGATCACCTGTCCGTCTGATCACAGTAAGCACGCAGTTAATTAAACAGATCGATTGACTAATTGTAATTGCATGACTACACTGTAACTATAAATCATTCTTTTTGTTGCACAAAATATAATTTTGTATGAATGTACAAACAGCACATAAACAAAAGAGTGAGGAAGCTGCTCGTAGTGCTTAGGTAGCACCTCTTCTACTATCAGATCACAATAAAAAGACTGAGCTGTTAAACGTGGGAAACATTGTCCCTCAACATGGAGACCAGTTCACAAGGACTTCATTGATACGTTTGGATGAGTTGTTGAAATTATAGATGCTTCCATTTCATTCAGGAAGTAGCCTCAGCCAGACAGCCAAGCAATCATCGGGATAACAGCAAGAAAACTTTTCAGAACTACTGGCATGAATAAATAAAGCCAGTCAACCTCAATTTAAAAAATACAGAATGGAAAGTTTTAGAAAATGGGAATGTTTAATATCCATTTCTCTGTTATGTGTTTGTGATGTTCTTCAATCCTGTTACATTTTTTTTTTCAAGTCAGTCAGAAAAAAATAATGTAAATAAAGTCGGGTGTCCAAAATGACGTTTGACAGGTTGTTTACAGGCATGTGTGATTCTGTTCACTGACCATATGTTTGAAGCCACACGGAAACCACCCGTGACCTCCTCCTTTCTCACGTTTTATGTTCCCACCTTCTTTCAGGGCTCTGTCGATCCCTGGCAGCCTGCCAAGCTGTCACATAGTACTGGAGCATCTTCTTAAGTCTGTTTTGTCATCCTGTCTTTTTTCTGACAGTCCACCTATCTATCATCCATCCATCTGTTCTTCCCAGGCCTCTCAATGCTCCAGGGATTACTGGTCCAAACTTAAAATTGTATCTCCCGTCTTGTGTGTTTTAGTGTTTCTTTTTGTGTGCATGCTTTGAGACTGTAAAATGCCAGGTTGGTATTTTCTGGTGGCAGCCACGGAGAATGTTCAAGTGTTGTCAGGAGTGTCTGGCTTCATCCTTCCCGATTCCTGCTTCCTCTCTGCTCTTTCTCTTCAGCTCACTGTCTGTGCGACGACCTCTCATAGATGTTAACATGAATGGTCACGGATGATCTTGAGTTCAAGCCCTTTGGCTGGCTTTCTGACAGTTGTGTATGTGTGTCTGTGTGTGTGCGTGCATGTGTGTGTGATAAATGGGCCAGTGCCAGGCCGTGTTCCCTTGGTGGCCTTGGATCAATCTGCTTATCTGTTAGCTGCCAGCATTGTTAGTGATTAACGACCAGCTCCTCACATAGCACATCCTTATTCATTACTGCACACATGCACGTGCACATTTGGTGAGGCACATACACGCACATACACACACACACACACACACGAGATATCCTTTTTCATTATATTCAACAGCCACAAAGCGGACAGTTGGTAGGCAGAGAGGTGAGAGGGGAATGTGTTAAGTAAGATGGATGGGCGTTGCAGTAATGCGGGACTATGCATGCATGTCTGCTTTCCTGACACGTATGCTGCTGTATCTTACATATATTCTTTTCTTATATTTGGTATTTACACATTACTCAACCTCATTACTTTTGCTCTTTCTAGTCAGCATCTGTGTGTTTGTTTGAGATGTCTCAGTTGCTGATCCGGTCACTCATCAGGCTAATCAGAGCAGACAACAGTGGCACAGTCCAGGGGACAGGTTTTTACCATCAATGCCAGGGATAGAACTAGCTCAACAAGACTGATGTGTACTGGTCCCCTTGGTAGAGGAGAGCAGAATTATGTCTTCATTAAAAAAAATAAAATGTGCTTCGGTCAAAACTTCGGACAAAACTTTGTCAACCATAGCTAGGACCTGTACACTCAGTGGCTGGCTAAATGATAGCAGCAGGAGGCTCATCAGAAATGGCTGCAGAGAGTGAGCTCAAGGAATCCGGTTTGTGGAGGTTCACTATCTCACCTGACTGGAGGGTTACATTTGGACCTCGACACATCATATTCATAACTAACAATCATAAGAATAATATTTAAAAAAAAAAAGCTTTACTATCACTATACAAGCATACAATAAAACTTTGGATTTTCTCCCTTTTTAAAAGACAAGAAAAATGTATAAGAATGTACAGGAGAAAGAATAGCAATAAAGGACTTATATATCTGAGAATACAGTTCTGTGTTACAACTCAACATTGCAAGAAGAGAATAAGAAAAGATGCAGCAAGAGATTCTCTCTCTCTCTCTCTCTCTCTCTCTCTCTCTCTCTGTTTGTGTGTGTGTGTAAATTCACAATGTAATAAGCTGGAAGCTCCCTCAGAACAATAAAGTGCATGAGCTAAACAGAGAAGCCTCCTAAATATGACACACACAGTCTGATGTTTTAATATAGACAGTAAAGGCAGAAAGTCACCTGAATTTTTGTTTTATATACAGTAAAGTATAGCAGTACCAGAGGAAATAAATGAAGCAGGGCCATTTAAAGGTTCAATATATAACACTGGAGATTGTTAAGTGTTTTTAGGTGCAAAGGACTAGCATTATCTAATTAAATGTATTTTTAGTAATAGCTACTACCTACAATCTGGTTTAAATACTGTAGGTACAATATATCTGTCAGAGACAGGCTTTGGAGTTACAAGCATCAGGAAACATGTCGTTTCTATGATGTTATCAGGTACTTCCCTCTGTTTTTGCTGTTTAACTGATATTTTTTTCATACTGCACAAACAAGTATACAGATGAAGATATCTGCAATTAAAGAAGGTTTCAGCTTCTTCTGTAGCATCACAATTGCTTTTTTTCAATGTCTACATGTTGCTACAGACTGTGTTTGAAAGACCAAGGAAAGCAAGAAAGAAAAAGACAGACAGCAATAACGCCCCAACTTCCCATTCAAAATTCAAAGCTGCAGGTAAATTTTTACTCGTGTAGTCAAGACAAACTCTGGAATAAAAGCTGTTGGGGAGCTCTTCACCCTCGTGTGTGTGTGTGTGTGTGTGTGTGTGTGTGTGTGTGTGTGTGTGTGTGTGTGTGTATGTATGTGTTCATGTCCTTTTCTTGTCAGGAGTGTGTTGATGGAGTTGCCATGAATGTGTGATTGTTTTCATTTTCAGGAAAAAACAAGGTAAAATGTAGTTGGAATACCCTGAGGCTAACATCCCGAGAAAATAAAAACATTTATTTTATTTCATTTATGAGACCTTTTTCCTTTTACTTGGTGAAATACCTATATATATGTTCTAGGTTACATTCACGCAGAAACATATTCTAAAGGATTTATGGACAATCTGGTCATGAGAAAGATGGTGGCTACCAGAAAATGAATGAATGAATGAATCAGCAGACAATATAGTCGCAAGGGGGCACAAGCCAGTGTCTTTTTGTGCCAGTCCCAAGCCCAGAAAAACACTAAAACTTTTGCCAAATCAAACATGCAAATTGAATATATGACTTCCATACCGGATCGGTCGAGGCCCTGGTTAACAACCGCCATTGGTGCTGTTCGCCTACAGGGCGTCGGTGAAAATTGGACTACTGTTGGTCTAAGAAGGAGAGGAGGAAGGTGTGTCCGTAGGAAGAGAGAGAAGAGGAACGCCAAGAGTCTAGGACTGAGAGTAGGGACTTTGAATGTTGGAACTATGACAAGAAAAGGTAGAGAGTTAGTTGACATGATGCAGAGGAGGAAGGTAGACATATTGTGTGTCCAGGAGATCAGGTGGAAAGGTAGCAAGGCTAGAAGTTTAGGAGCAGGGCTCAAGGTGTTCTATCATGGTGTAGATAGGAAGAGAAATGGAGTAGGAGTTATTCTGAAGGAGGAGTTTCCTAGGAATGTCCTGGAGGTAAAAAGAGTGTCAGAGTGATGAGTCTGAAGCTAGAAATCGAAGGTGTGATGTTCAGTGTTGTTAGTGGGTATGCTCCACAGGCAGGATGTGAGCTGGAGGAGAAGGAGAAATTCTGGTCGGACCTTGATGAAGTGATGCAGAGCATCCCTAGAAGTGAGAGAGTTGTCATTGGTGCAGACTTCAATGGACGTGTTGGTGCAGGAAAGAGAGGTGATGAGAAGGTGATGGGCAGGTTTGGTATCCAGGAGAGGAACGCAGGAAGGACAGATGGTGGTTGACTTTGAAAAAAGGATGTAAATGGCTGTAGTAAATACTTTCTTCTAGAAGAGACAGGAACATAGGGTGACCTATAAGAGTGGAGGTAGGAGCACACAGGTAGACCACATCTTGTGTAGATGGTGTCATCTGAAGGAGATCAGCGACTGCAAAGTAGTGGTAGGTGAGAGTGTAGCCAGACAGCGTAGGATGGTGGTGTGTAGGATGACTCTGGTGGTGAGGAAGATGAAGAGGGCAAAAGCAGAGCAGAGGATGAAATAGCGGAAGCTGAAAAAGGTGTTGCATGACTTTTAGGAAGGAGTTAAGACAGGCTCTGGGTGGTCAGGAGGTGCTTCCAGATGACTGGACAACTATAGCTAATGTGATCAGGACAGGTAAGAGAGTACTTGGTGTATCATCTGGAAGGAAAGTAGATAAGGATACTTGGTGGTGGAATGAGGAGGTGCAGGAGTGTATACAGAGTAAGAGGTTAGCTAAGAAGAAGTGGGACACTGAGAGGACTGAAGAGAGTAGACAGGAGTACAGAGAGATGCAGCGTAAGGTGAAAGTAGAGGTCGCAAAGGCCAAACAAGGGGCTTATGCTGACTTGTATGCTAGGTTGGACAGAAAGGAGGGAGAGACTGATCTATACAGGTTGGCAAGGCAGAGAGACAGAGATGGGAAGGACATGCAGCAGGTTAGGCTGATCAAGGATAGGGATGGAAGTGTATTGACAGGTGCCAGTAGTGTGATGGGAAGATGGAAAGAGTACTTTGAAGAATTGATGAATGAGGAAAGTGAGAGAGAACAAAGAGTAGAAGAGGTCACTGTTGTGGACCAGGAAGTAGCAAAGATTAGTAAAGAAGAAGTGAGAGCATTGACGAGGATGAAGAGTGGAAAGGCACTCGGTCCTGATGATATACCTGTGGAGGTATGGAAGTGTCTAGGAGAGGTGGCAGTAGAGTTTCTGACTGGCTTGTTTAACAGGATCTTAGATAGTGAGAAGATGCCTGAGGAATGGAGGAGAAGTGTGCTGGTGCCCATTTTTAAGAACAAGGGAGATGTGCAGAGTTGTGGCAGCTACAGAGGAATAAAGCTGATGAGCCATACAATGAAGTTATGGGAAAGAGTAGTCGAAGCTAGAGTAAGGGCACACGTGAGCATTTGTGAGCAGCAGTATGGTTTTATGCCAAAAAAGAATACTACAGATGCAGTATTTGCTTTGAGGAGTTGTTGATAGAGAAGTACAGGGAAGGTCAGAGGGAGCTGCATTGTGTCTTTGTAGATCTGGAGAAAGCTTATGACAGGGTGCCCAGAGAGGAACTGCGGTATTGTACGAGGAAGTCTGGAGTGGCAGAGAAGTATGTTAGAGTGGTGCAGGACATGTACGAGGACTGTAAGACAGTGATGAGATGTGCAACAGAGGAGTTCCAAGTGGAGGTGGGACTGCATCAGGGATCAGCTCTGAGCCCCTTCTTGTTCGCTATGGTGATGGACAGGCTGACAGACAAGGTTAGACAGGAATCTCCATGGACTATGATGTTTGCAGATGACATTGTGATATGTAGTGAGAGAACAGGTGGAGGAGAAGCTTGAGGGGTGGAGGTTTGCCCTGGAAAGGAGAGGAATGAAGGTTAGCCACAACAAGACGGAGTACGTGTGTGAATGAGAGGGACCCAAGTGGAAGAGTGAGGTTACAGGGAGAAGAGGTAAAGAAGGTGGAGGAGTTTAAGTACTTAGAGTCAACAGTCCAGAGCAATGGAGAGTGTGGAAAAGAGATGAAGAAGCGTGTGCAGGCGGGCTGGAACGGGTGGAGAAAAGTGTCAGGTATGATGTGTGATAGAAGAATTTCAGCTAAAATGATAGGAAAGGTCTACAAAACTGTGGTGAGACCAGCATTGTTGTTTGGTCTAGAGACAATGCCACTGAGGAAAAGACAGGAGGCAGAGTTGGATGTAGCACAGATGAAGATGCTGAGGTTCTCTTTGGGAGTGACCAGGATGGACAGGATCAGGAATGAATCAGAGGGACAGCATGTTAGAGGTTTTGGAGATAAAGTCAGAGAGGCCAGACTGAGATGGTTTGGAGGAGAGAGAGTGAATATATTGGTAGAAGGATGCTGAGTTTTGAACTGCCAGGCAGGAGGCCTAGAGGAAGACCAAAAGAGGAGGTTTATGGATGTAGTGAAAGAGGACATGAAGGTAGTTGGTGTGAGAGAAGAGGACGCAGAAAACAGGGTTAGATGGAGGCAACCAATTCGCTGTGGCGACCCCTGAAGGGAAAAGCCGAAAGGAAAAGAAGAATCAGCAAACAATACAAAAACCTTCCATTACAATGTTTAACAAATTGTGCTAAAAAAAATGTTAATAGTCTTTGCTCAAATGTCCATCAACTTTCCACTTAACCTGCTCTATGGGGGCTCAAAACAACTTGCTATGAGCAAAACATAAACTAGCTTATTCTCAGTAGGAAGAAAACATTTTCACACCCTGGTCATCTCCGGTGTGAACACCTCGCTTCAACACTCAGCTTGCCAAACTCCCTGCCCTCTCACTCTTGCTCTTACTTGGCCTAAACGCACTGCCGCTAATACGACTACCCTTTCTGTCATAACAGAGGAGTTATTAACCTCTGCAGTGACGCTTACTTTCAGGTCCTAATTACTGCCAATAGCGTGTTACTGCCCCATCTAATAAAGATTATATGTGCTGTGCCAAAAGGACAAACTGTTCACTAGAATTGCTCATTTGCTGGACATAAACTTTGAAGTTGAAGCATATTGAGGATATTGCGAGTCAAACATCTGTATTTTGAAATAGTGAGTGGAAAGCAAAAGAATGTTAAATATGCAAAAAGGCAAAAACATCATTTGACTCATGTTTAATAATTCTACATCAAAATATTTCTTGGAAAAATCCAATCTCCATCAAAACACTAACATTTATTTATATATTATTATTTATTATTATATATTATAAATTTCAATACATGCAGTCAGAGCATTTAGATTATTGTATAAACACACTTTCCACAAAAAAAGTTAGAATAAAGTATAATATTGTCTCTAGTACAGCAAAGTTCTCCAGAGACAGAAATCACAACTTAATCAATCAGTATTAAAGTCCTTAATGGAATGGAAAAGAGCCACTATATTAAAGTTAGATTGACAGGCATTTCATCACATTCTAATACGGAGTAAGTAATTGCATGTCCATTAAAAAAAAAAAAAAAAATGGCAGGTTTCTGTGTTTCCTAGCAATACTACACTACATTATTACAGAGCACATGGAAACATATTTACACCAAAAAAGCAAAACGTCAAGGGTTTGACCTAGTCAATCCTAAAAACATATGCACAGGCTGTGATGTTCACAAAGTACAAAAGCAGGATATAAAATGAGACAAAAAACTATTGATAGCATCATAAGATAAAATGCATGGGGTGATGGTGTAGGCTTCTGGTGCATTTCAGTAAAAACTGAGTGCACTTTCAATGGGAGTGTGGGTGGAAGTAAAGAGGCAGCAAGCCATGGTTAGCTCAGTCAATACTCCCTCCTGGCAATTACCAAAAATGAATTTATTTCTACAGCCAACATCATTAAATCAGCCAGAGCACTGGAGCAAAGCCCTGTTAGCACTAATACAAATTACCCCAGCTGTCATTAAAAACACATCATTAAATCACACTGATGCTCATCACAAGTTCTGTCTTTACAACAAAGAGAGAGAAAAAACTGACTGTTTGGCTACTCGGAAAATATTTTAGTGGCGAGGGTAATGCAGCCCTGTTGTAGTACTGGGAAGAGGATGCGATGGTACTGGTTAGTATTCCGCTGCTTTCTGCGGGGCGGGTCTGTTAAAGTGACAGAGCTGACAACATAATTATATCCCCAGTTGAAGCCGACTCCTGGAGGTCAGGTAGCAGTGTGGTGAGGTGTGCAGATGGTGATGAGGAAGAAGTAGTGTGCTTTGGTTTTGGCTGCACACGTGTGTTTACAGGTGAACACATTTTTATGGCTGAGTGCGTAAATATACATTACATTAGCGATACATTGGTGGTGCCATGCCATAATTGACTGAATCATACATGAATCCCTGCTACTGTTTTGCATAGGTGGGATACCGACTGAAATGGTCAACCATCAGAAACCTCATGAAGCTGGAGGCCAAGAGTGAGTTCAACTCACTGATCAACATCAGTATGTCCCTCAACAAATTTGGCAAAATGGTTAAATTTGAGCAGGAGGATCGTGAGGACTGAGCCTACCAGCTGGGAACATCACAGACATGGACAGCCTCGCAGTCAAGGACAGCTACAAGTACCTTGGGATCCTGCAGGCCAATGGGAACCTAAAGAAGGCTACAAGGAAGTCGGCCAAAAACCTCTAAGACAAGTCCTGAGGAGTCAGCTGACTGGAAAGAACAAAGGCCCTGAAAGATCTACACCATGCCAGATATCAGAGATCCACTATGGTAAGAATTTTTCATACTTATAGAATAACATAGAATTTATCTAATGAGGGCAGACACTAGTCAAGTCAACTTGACTAGACATGAAATAGAATTCATAATACGCCTGCATGAAGTGAAACAACATAACATGAACACGTTTGACAGATCAAAGTTGTGGAAAGTGCTGCTATATGCTGGTGCTGGTATCGTCTCAGAAAAATTTATAGTTGATCACAAAGTCAAATTTCACTGACGGCCCAGAAACAGTCAACAATGACGCATCAACGTTTTTGTAGCTTTCCTCCAGAATCGTCAAAATCAGTTCATCTTCTTGTGTTTTATCTCAATAGCGGGCCATTTTTTGATGAATAGTTGAGTCTTTTTAAAGTTCTTTTCAGGCCACTTTGAACATTGCGCTAAAACACGCAGTTAGAACAGAATATAAATATAAGTGACCTGTGTTTCTGAGTAGCAAGAGCCGCACATCTTTCTGTCATCAACAAACACAGTGCACATGCATGTATGTTATGAAAATTTAGCGAAAGGGTCTACCAAATTCATATTCCACAACTGGAAGACCTGGCTGTAGGAGTCAATGTCCTGATTTATAATGTTCACTTCTGAAGGTAGCAGTTGCTGTAGACTGGTAGGCGAACCATCCACCCAGATGCCTTCAAAATAAAGGCCTTCACTGTGAGAGTAACATGTTCCTTGTCCATTCTTCAGGCCGTCTCTCCATTCACCAACATGAACATTTTTATTTGCATAGTGCATGACACCTTGCCCATGATACCGATCGTTCAGCCAATCTCCTAAATACACATCTCCATTTGGATAATACATCTTTCCCCAGCCAGTCCGATGGCCCTCAACCCATTGGCCTTCATATACTGCAGAGTTATCGTAGAAGTAAGTTCCCCTCCCATGCTTTTTTCCGTTTCTCCAATTACCAGCATACTTTACGATGTAATCGTTCAGTTTTGGGTCCAGCACCTTGTAAGTCCCATTTCCATCAGGTTTTCCATATTTCCAATATCCTATATACTTGGAAGCAGTCTTTGTCCAAACTCCATAGCCGTGTTTTTTATCATCCAGCCAGTCTCCCCTGTATTCATTGACTAAGTATTTATGGCCTGAGACAACTGTATGGCGGGGTCCATTTTTCTTTGACATTTCCTCTTTAGCTTTCACTGTAGATTCCTTTTCTACATCTGATTTAGGGACAGTTTTCTCTTTCAATTTTATTCCATATTTTTTCACTCGCTCCGCTTTATTGTTTAACATAAGCAAGTATCTCTCTCTTAGTTTTATTGCATATTCTTTGCCACGCTCTGCTTTGCTTGCCATAATTGGTAACTTTTTCCCTTTCAGTTGCTTTGCAGCTTCTTTTCCTCGCTGTGTTTTATTTTTTGCCACAATTGGTAATTTCTTCTCTTTCAGTTTCATTGCAGATTCTTTTTCACTCCCTGTTTTACTGTTGGCTGTAGTTGGTAACTTCTTGTCTTTCAGTTTCATTGCAGATTCTTTTCCTTGCTCTGATTTATTCTTTTCTGCTGTTGGTAAATTTTTCTCTTTCAGTTCCGTTGAAGATTCTTTTTTTCTCTCTGGTTTTTTGTTTGCCATAGGTGGTAATGTTTTCTCTTTCGCCTTTGTTGTAGATTCTTTTCCTCCCTCTGTTTTATTATTTGCTTTAGTTGGTAACTTTTTCTCCTTTATTTCAGTTTCAGAATCTTTTCCTCCCTCCTTTGTATTTTTTGCCATAGTTGATAATTTTCTTGTTTTCTGTCACTGCAGATTCTTTTTCTCTCTGTTTTATTGTTTGTAATTATTGAAATGCAATTTACTATATTTCCTTTATCACATATAATATATAATATCAAAGGTCCTTAAACATCAAAGTATCTAATATGGTTAAAGTAGCTGTTTATTAACTTATAAAGGCTTAGGAATATGTTAATATTGCTATAGTTTGTTAATTATTTAATGTAAGGTGAGTAATACATCAAAACAGGCTGTAGTAAACAGTCCATTGTGTCATGGGTAAGTGATGTATTTTGTATTTTGAAGCGGTTACTAACAATTTTGATCATTAAATAAGAATAGGCAATCTCAGGTTGTTTTATTCGGGTGGAAAAAAAAAACATTTGTACCATGAGGACGACATGCAAAAAACAGATGGACTACTTTATTGTTGCTAGAACTTTGGCAATTTTAACATTTACATTTGATTGACATTAATTTTAGCATCCATGTGTCATGCATCCACTAAAAACTGTTCCTGATGAGAGACCAGGAGTAGCTAAGGTATCAAAACTCAGTTAAGCTAGCGTTATTTCAGCGGCCTCAGGGGCTGGAATTGGAGTGGAACGCCTCATGTATCGTAGGGAGCGTTCTTGTGTTTATGTCAATGCCCTCTATCTTCTCTTTTGCCAAGATTATTATACCAGTATAATGAACCACAGAACCATTAATACCAGTGTATCTGACTGACGGAGCATCAGGGTTTATTGCTCAGAATTTGTCCTTTCCATTCAGCTGACTACTCAGGACTTGCCTTCATCTCCAGAGATACAGTATTTGGCTATGGCCAACTTCCTAGGAGCCTCCTCAAGGTTCCCATTTGGGTGCCAAGTTCCAAAGTACATGCATCTGTCTTTGATATCCACGGTGTAGGCAGCTCCTACTATCCTCCCGTTTGTGGTTACCCTCCGGCCACATTGTCAAGACTAGTGTCGCTGCTCTAGATCCTGGTGGTGGATTAGTGACTTAATCTCTCGCTTGCTCTTGATGTCCAGCTTGATGTCATTCTTTAAAGTCCTGCCACCACAACAGGAGAACTTGAAAGGCTTTGCAAAGGTAATCACTGACTTAAAAAATGCCAGGATAGAAGCACCCTTAATGCAGTTGCAGGAGGCAAGAACGAGCCTGCTATACACACAAAAAGATGTGGATGACAAAGTTAAGCAAGCAAGTGTTGCAGTCAGATGTTTGTTAGTGTGTGACACTGACTACTATTCTTAGAGAATATTAGATAAAATTTATACTTTATTGTCCCCTTGAGAGAAATTTGGCCTTGACTCATCCATTTAGATCCGATTGGTTACACTCACACACACACACACACATGGACCCGCACAATAGAATCAATACAGTGAAAAAAATATATATATAAATATTATAAAAAATTAAAAAGCCTGAGTTGCCAATGAGTTGGCAGTGGGCAAGGTTAAGGGGTTTGGGATAGTTTAGGCTATTTGAAGTTATAGTTCATTTACAAGACCATATAATACATTTTAGGGCAATATACAGCAAAATATGTGAATTTTTTTTTTTTTCTGAAATAAAGTCTATGTTTTAGTTGTGACAATTTCTGTGAAAGGGAAGATCCATACCGTATAGTAGAATATAGTAATTACTGGGTGTGTGAACCGCAAGAGTGTAAATGAAAATGGGCCCTAACTGTACACTGTCCTGATGTGTGAGCCCACTGTACATAAGTGGTGTCATGGCTTTTGCAGAGTCCATCACCTATTTGGACCTGTTCCTGATTCCATTAATACCACTATGGTCAAGGACTACATGGCTCTTAACCCCTTCTAGCAATGCTACCAGAGACTGCAATGAGCACATATTTAATATTATCAGAATCAAGCCCCAAAGTTTAAAAAGAAGAGAAGTCATGGGTAACTAGCCAGGAGCGTAATTTACTTGTGAACTTTGCTAGCTACTTTGGTATATTTTATTTTATTAAGGAAGCATAATTCACTGATTTCTTTCTTTACATTAACTCCCAGTTTCTCATAACGATACAGATAAACTTGACTATCACAATGAAACATTAGTTATTGACCCCATAAATTTTCATGCTTTGTAGTAGTTTAATGTTTCTGGTTGGAATCATCAGCGAAATCTTGACCCCCTACTTCTCGCATACAGCAATAAGTGACCTGAGATGATAAGGAGTAAAAATGAGAGGAGCTGATACTTTAGTTTACATAAAATCACTAACTGACAGCTATGGTATCCAGTCTGTGATTGCAGTAGGCACCTAATTCAACTGCTCCCCAAACTGAGATAAAAATGCAATAATCATTTCAATGTTACTTCTTGATGAGTCACTAGAGAAGCACCAAGGACAGAGGGTTAGAGAGGCACAAACTGATAGCACTTGGTAAAGGGGGTTAAGTAAGGTGGAAGGATAGACAGAAAAGAAAGAAGGAGCAGCAGCAAGTTTTTGGCTGTCAGGGTTGATTAGCGTCAGCAGCAGACGGAAAAATTGATGGACACTTTGGGGAAAAGGTGTGTGCTCTGAGGGTAGGGGAAAAGGCTTCTGTTAACAGACAGTTCTCAGCGGTGGGAAATAAAAGGTGTACGTGTGTGTAGATACTCTGTGTGTGTGTGTGTGTGTGTGTGTGTGTGTGTGTGTTTTATGCACTTACTGCAACACAGATTCAGTGTAATCTCATGATGGAGAGAAGAGGGTTCAACCTCTCTGCATCCTCACATCAATCACAGCTTCATTTATGTTCCCATCCTGAACGTTTAGCTGAGACCTTTGACTCCACCGTTTATGCAGCACATGGAGGGCAAACTGGAGCAAACATACCAAAACAGTTTTTCCCCTAAGCAGAATAAGTCCTTTTAAATAAAGTAATTCAATGAATGAGAACAGTGTAACACAAGCGCAACAGTATTTTCATCAGTCCAATCACAAATTTTGTTGCAAATTCAGCCAGTCACTCCTAGGACCTGTCTATTGATCGTTGGTTTCAGTTTGGTCTGTTTTGTCCTGCCCTCCCTGCCTCTTCGGCCTAACCCTAGTTACTCTCACGTGTTCCACCTGTGTCTAACCATCCCCAGCCTCTCCTGGTGCATTTAAACCTGCTCCTGCGTCAAGACTGTCTTTCCTAAAATTGTCCAACTTGTCTCGAATTGTCGCCGAATTGGATTATAACGGTTTGAATTATGCTTCAGATTTGTCTGCCTGTTTGGTATGAACTGGTGTTAATGAACATCGAAGTGTCTGAACTGTCCACTGAATGCTGATTTAAATCAGTGTATTGATATCCTCACGGTTTCAATGTTTACAGCGTAAACCTAGGTCATGCAAAATGGTCACATTTGCCTGCAGTTAAACTCATATCTAACTCAATTTTGATGTTGCCCCCCCCATGCTGTTTTGCAATTGTCACACATTCTAGGGAAACTTTTCTTCATCTTAACATCTTTTAGTAATCTGTAATCTGTTACCAGATGGATGAAACTTCTCCACTCATCTGTATTTGGCTGTTTTCTTCTGCCGTGGATTCTCTTTTGTTTTCCCCCTCACCTTTGCTTGTTCTTTTATCTATCACAGCATCACCTCCACAGCCAACAGGGTTTCATATATTACCCTTTTTATAAACTTTGCTACTGTTTTCCTAACTTGGTTTGATAGCCCCACGACAGTTTTTGGAGTCTGATTAGCAAGTTGGGAAACAAAAACAACAGGATGCATCAAACACAAGGAAGCTTTCCGAGTTCCATTACACTACTCTGGGCATATGTACCCATCTGGGTGTGTGTGTGTGTGTGTTTATGTGTGTGCATGTGTGTGTGTTATTGTTGCCCTTGAGATAGAAGTCAACCTTTGAAGCTGCAAACTGCCTCCATAAGCACCTCTAAAGTGTGTAAAAAAAAAAAAAAAAAAAGTTCAGTGAACTAGAGTGTAAAGCCACAAGCTGCTGTGTGCCTTTTAAGATGACATGATCTCTGGTTTGCTCACTTTTACTGGTACGTTAATTGATTTAGACTTTAATTTCACTGCTACTCTAATCACATGTGTCACTTACACACACACACACACACACCAAGCACATTGTAAAGACTGATTAATCTGATCTACACCAAAGTTAGTTTAAGAACTGGGTTATAATTCACAATCTAATAGCTAATAATCACAAGCGTAACTCCACCTGGTGTGAATTCCACTTTCTTTGTAACAGCCGGTTATGCCAAAATGAACATTTTCAAATTCAGAGGGTTTTTTTTTTTTTTTTTTTTTTTGGACAAAAGCTGTTTTTTGTTTTGTTTTTGTCTTGGTGATGATGTGGCATTGACACAGCTGGTAATTAAATTGCCACCACAAGTGCACTTCATCTAAAAGAAATGGTTATTGCACACCCACAAATTAATAAAGAAACCTGTTTACAGTTTATTGAGCAGAAAACATACAAGATGTGCATAGACATTTCTTAACATTTGCTTCTTGTTAATGACGGATTTACCATGACAGAAAACAGTGAAAATTTTTTCTTTGATCTTTGTAACATTATTAACTCCTGGATTATAAAATTCATTTCTTTCTTTTAGCCATATCTGCCAGCCGTTGTTTCCATCTATCTAGTGAAAGGTCTCTGTGTTATTAGGAGCCATTTCCCTTTAAGCTACTGAATATTAACGTTGAACCTTTCTTTGCTGCCACTCAAGCATCAACTTATTCATCCTGATTAAACCACAATAACATGTTTCCATTCTTTGATAGCTTTCATTGTCCGCCTTTTGCTTTTTTCCTCAGGAGAAAGGAAGACAGGGGAAAAGGTTGGGTGGGGAGCTCATTACAGCTTTAGGGGATTGGTGTCTTTCTGTCTCTTTCTTGATTTTAAAATCCTTCATGCTTACCCTTACCCGCCCTCCATTCTTGTTAGCAGGACAGTCTTTGTATTATGGTGACAAGTCTATGAATGTGTGTGCGGGTGAACCTATTTGTGTCTCAGACAAAGAAAGCACAAATTTGCTGTGGCTACATGAATGAGCCATCTTCCCAAACTCATCCTGATAGCTTCCCTCATTCCAAAAGCAATCAGGAACTTGAGCTTCTCTGTCTCTCCATCGCTCCCTCCATCACTGATGTAATTTGTCATTAGCCGATGAAGAAACTTTTAATTGAGTCTTAACTATTTGGAGGCAGATAAAAGTGGATATATTAAAATATTGCATGTCCTGGCCCTTTTGTTGTCGCAGGCTCTTTTTTCCTCTCCCCCTCACCTCGCTCTTGTCTCAGCCTCCTGTGTCTTTTTGTCCCTGGAGACAGTCTCTGTCAAAGCTGCTGTGAATCACCTTTGTATTTTACTCCCTGCTGTCAATCTGGGGACACATATTCAGTGAGTGGCGGGCGGGCTGGGTTGAGTTGAGCTCTAGTGAGTCCTGTTCTATGCCGATGCTGTGGATCAACACTCGAGCAGCTGCAGGTCAGCGGATTTAGAGTAAAACTTCTAATTTCTTATTTTATCAACTGTTAAAAGCCACAGAGTGTAAAGCGCCGAGCTATGGGCATGGCTGCAAACTGCACTGTGGAATTATATACTGAGTAACACCATCTGGCATAAATGAACCAGTGAAATAGGTCTGATGAAGTTCCATACAATATTAAAACTTTTTGGTTTTATTTTAATGGCAGTTACTGCAAGCCAGCTAGTTTACTTCCAAACTGTATTCTGCTCAATGTCTTCTAATGAATTTTCTCCTACCCAGTGAAACCCACTGTCCTTGTAAGCAGTGAGCCTCATCAAGAGCTCGAGGTTTTCCTCAACAACAGAGAGTAGCACCATTTGGCCAATATTCTCAAGGACTGAAGAACAGACGAAGGATCTATTATTAATGGAAAATAGCACGAGTGAACAGGCACAGAATTCCCATGAAGATGGGAAGACTAGATATAGTGCCATGAGATCTCATAATATTTAGGCCATGAAATGTCATGTCAAGGGTCCAAGTTGTATAGTTGTATCTCAGGGTAGGAAAAAAAATTAAAAACTTAAATCCACAAAGTGTAAGATTCACTCACACTTCCTCTGCTTGCCAACAGACCGTTGCCAGTTTCCGTTTTAGAGTGGTAGAGTGGTTTATTTTGGTAGTCTATTTACAGGTGGCATTTTACGTTTTTGCACTTTAAAAGGAAAAATAGTTTATATTTACTTTATTCTCTTTTTTATATTTTATAGTCATTTTGAAACTTGAAATGCTTGTTCAGGGTTCAAATATCCAGTTTACTTGAAAATATATACTTTAAATATGAAAACATACTTTCAAAATGCACAGACATCATTGCCCAAGTCAAAAAAAAAGCATGGCTATTTCTCCAGTTATAATTTTTTGTCATTATTATTTTTTTTACTTATCAAAATATCGTATCGATCAGGTGAACCCAATATCATGTATCGTATTGTAAACTGAGTGTGAGCGTATTGTCCCACCCCGACTGTCCACACTTTCCCAACAGGATAAATCATTTGCACTAAATCCTACTGGCTTTACAGCGGACTGAGGTGGTGAAACATCAAGTCAGCTTTGATTTTTCGCAGCACCTGTGTGTTATTATAACTCAGAGCAAATTCAATCAACCCTCCCCCTTGTTGCTGCTTGAACTGATTGCTCTTTAATATTCACATTTTCAATTTACCTCACAGCTCCAGCAATGCAGGTGAACAAAACTGATGGGCAGGAAAAAAAAAACAAAGAAAACCAAATCCAAACACACGCAAGCAAAATAGCTGGCCACACACGCTTCCCTGGAATTAAATTAAACGTAATACTTTTTGTTGGATTAAATGTTGGATTGTTACAGTATCTGAGCTTTGCGGAAACGATACAGGAAAGAAGGGAGGAAATCTGTGCCCGTCGATGCTTGCCCCACATGTGTACACGCACACTTTCCATAATGGCATTTCTGGATTTAACCCAAGTTATTACTGTAAATCAGGCAGGCTTTCAAGACCTTTAATACAAACAGCCCTAACAGCAGCTCCGAGCTGCCATGTAGAAATTGCATGAATATGGATTAGAAAGGAAAATGGTAGGGTGGGGAAAGAGGGACAGATGGAAGGATAAAGTGAGGAAGAGAGACTGAGGAGGAAAGAGACTTATTAGGGTAGAGAGGGAGATAGTGCAGCAGAATTATGATGGACAGATTGGATGGTGGAGTGAGGTTAAATAGGAAGGCTGTGCTTCATAGTGGTGCATGGTAGGGAAGAGAGAATGTGGAGGTGAAAGGTGGAAGGGCAACCTGGGGCCAAGGTGTAAAATGCAGATATATATATATATATATATATATATGCATTTTCTGATGAAATATCCTTAACCACAGGTAGACCACTTCCACCCCTCAGTCCTTGCCTGATTTTCCACTTATATGCAAACAAGGGATGTGAGGGAAATTTATGGAAATGACCAGTCTGGATTTACAAAGAGAATTTCCAGGATGTTCATGAATCATGTATCCTTTCTTTTGAACCCTGAGACTTTAAGTAATAGTTTATTGTGAACAAAGTTCCCTTATTTGCTAATCTGCTATTTAAAAAAAAAAAAAAAAAAAAAAAAGGACATGTGGCCTTAATGCACTGAAGATGCTGCTTTTCAAGGCCAGGAAGCCTTTGCAAATGGAGAAATATAGAAATGAAACTTTCATATATTTATTTTTCTACCAAGAGGGTTTGTTTTAAATTTGGAAATTAAAGAAAAAAAAGGATTTGCATTAAATACTTGACTTGTAGTGTAGTGTAGTGTGACTTTGACATGGCGTCTTTCAATTCGGGATCTCTTTCAATGACTCTAAAACATTGTTAACTCTATTAGAACTACAAAGAAAATCTAGTAAATTCCTCTTCACTTTGAGTATGCTGTCTCATGTATCCGAGAACATGTGGGTGTGCACATTCATGTGAATAAATATTTTATGATTGGGTATTAAAGGATCAAGGGTAGAAAGGGACTACCCAGGAGGCTTTGCTGTACTTTATCTGTCGTCGACAGACAAGAGATTTTAAATTATCCCTCCTCAAAGCCAAACTTTCTCTTAAATGAATGTTCACACATTCATGGCTGTGAACCGTCAGTGTCAGCTCACATTTTTCCCCAAACTTCCACTTGGTTTTAACCTGCACATCAGAGAACTTTTTTCTCAGTTACTAGTTCAAAGGGATTGAAATACACACACACACACACACACACACACACACACACACACCCTGCAGATGTATTCCCACTATTATTGTGCGAGGAATAGCATTAAGGAAGTGCTGTGTTTGCATCTGTGTCTGAGTATGTGTACAGCCCTGAGCGAGTCGTCTATTCCAGCAACCTTCCCCACTACTTTTGCTGGTGCAACAGAACACTCAGCAACCCTGAACTCAATTCTCCAGGTTTCATGCTGGTAAGGATTAAAGTTCAACACCACTCTCTGTCCATTTCTCTCTTCATCATCTGCATCTGTATTTGACACTGACTTCCCCTCATCATGGAAATCTGTTCATCTCAATATGTATTGATCCCTGCGATGACCAGCCTTGCTGGTGAGGGAGAAAGTGTAAATTTGCTTTTATATCCAGTAGAATGAGTGACATTTTGCCAACATAGCAGACAGATATGGAGTCAAAACTGCAATAACGCCCAGGAAGTTATAATATTACCCTCATTTGGGGGAATGAACCTCACTGCAATCTCAAAACAGCCCTATTATCTTATCTAGTTAAAAATGCAAACCTGCCAAGAAGCATCTGGAAAATCCTTGGAACAGTGCAGATACACATGTCCATATTCACTGAGCATGCATTGTTGTCCCATAAGTGGTAGAATATCTTTTTCGTATGTACAGATTGCGTCCTTTGCCCAGTATATATCTGCGTGTCTTTTACTGTACCAAAGAGCAGTTTTCCTGCGGTGCTACAGTGCCATCTACAGGCACATGATGGAACAGAATAGAGCGGTCAAAGCGCACCGGTTCAGGTGTGTGTGTGTGTGTGCGCGCGCGCTGTGCAAAATACACACCATAAAGTAAGATAATACAGAGATGAAATTGTGTGCGCATGTGTGTGTGTGCACGCACGTATTTTCACCTCCTCAGCTGACAACTTAAAATGCCACATTACAGTCTCATAGACATGGCCTTTACTTTTCCCTTCGAGCCTTTTTACCACCACCCCCCCACCTATGTTTTCTGCTATCATCACCCCCACCGTGCTCCCCTCAAACACCACCTCTCCTTTCCCTTCCCAACACACGTCCTGAAGTTTGCACTCGTATTGTCGCATTAAGATTCTCTACTTCACACTGCCTCTCTTGGAGAATCGTCCCCTCACTTTGCCACAATTCTTATCTGCGTTTGTTTGAATTATATGACACACTTTCCTTCCGGACACGAGGATTACCTTTAAAAAGCATTGCCATCAATCATTTACTCACTAACGTGCTCTTGATGCTTTACTGCAAATGTGACCAACATTTTGTGATTATGGACACATATACTGAAAGGTGGTTGACGATGGGGCAAAGATGCATGAATAACAAGAGCATCTTGATTTCTGTGTTTTGACAGACCCACTGACACGTTTTAACAAGCTGCTTTCTCTTCTTCTTTATCTCCTCTGTTTAAACATTATCTCCCACTGAGACGTGGCTCTCCTCATCTTCCGTTCCCCGTCGTCCCACTGGCTCTCCGCTGGGGTTAATGAATGTCTTGGCAGGAGACGGTAGTTGTGGCAGTGGGGGGGCCGCTGGTGCAGAGGGAGGTGAGGAGACACTCTTCCTGTCACCTCCTAGCCTCTATTCACACTCACTAGGCTGCACCCACCAGGAACAGGATGGCAGCGGCTTATTGGATTATCTGTCAGAATGGCTTCCTGGTCCTCAGTAGGGTTTGTACTCGGCTCTAAAACAAAGTGGCTCTTTAGCCAGATTTGTTTATCTCCGTCAGCAGATAAAAAGCAAAGCTACAGAAGTGTGGAGTAAAGGTAACATCTCTCATTCACCTTGTTGCCCCCTCGTCAACCTGTTGTGTCAGCGTGTCTACTGTATGTCTCTAGCAAACATTTCAGCACCTCAGTATCCAGGAATTCAGGAAGACATGTCATGGAGCTCCCCTGGGGTGAACCTAAAACGTCTCAATCACACTCACGCTGCAGAATCAGTTATGAACCTCAACGTTTCAAGTAGATTTCCATCCAATCCTTCCATATTCTGCTGCTTCTCCCTTTGTAGATTTAGCTTTTGTGAGTTTTGAATTTACGGTGTGTGTGCGTGTGTGTGTGTGTGTGTGTGTGTGTGTGTGTGTGTGTGTGTCTGTGTCTGGAGGGTTCTTTGAAACAAGAAAAGGAGAAATGTGCCCCGAAGGACTTGGGGCAAAGTCATAAATGAGTCAATCCCTTTGGTCGATTGAGCATCTTTTGCTGATAAAATGCTGAAAGGTTCACTGTGTGTCAAAGAAAAAGAAGAGACACACAGGTATTTGAAAAGTTTAGAAGATGGAACAAACATGAGCGTAGGGGATGGTGTGTGTGTGTGTGTGTGTGTGTGTGTGTGCGCGCGCTTCTTCAGTTCAGTGTGATGTCTCCGCCTACGTCACCCAGAACAACAGTTGTCATGGGAACATAACTGTCAGAGGAAAAGATATATTTCCATCACACAGTCTTTGTTCATCTCGTTATTATAAAACACACACACACACACACCCCAAACACACACACTGACAAGTTTGGTTGTGTTTATATTTTGATTGGATTTGTTTTCTTCGTCAGTTCCAACCAACTCTTCTTTTTCCACATTTGTCTCCATCAGTGAAATAATTACTCAGTAGAAATGATGGATCCATATTTTCATTCTGGAAAAAAAAATCCTAATTTCTCAAACACAGCCAAGAGAACACTTTATATCAGTTTTTACATTATAGCCCTTCGAAGAAGGACTATAATTCTAAAAGAATTATTTCACTGACGAGATCAGAAACTCGCAACGTGACTTCAGAAGAACAAATGAACAGTGGTTGTTGTGAGTTGGTTAACGAAGGAAGCAAAAGGATCTGCATGAAATCCTGGCAAATTAGCCAAGGATGCAACACGTGGTTGGTGGCTCATTACCACCAGTTTCAGTAGCCGAGAAGCTTCCTAGAAAAGTTAGCCCCATGTTTATCTTACATATCATAATTATAGGCTGCCTTCAACTGGAGCAGTCAGAAGATTACACTATAAGTCTAAGAGCAGATGAAAGTTTACACCCTCTGGATATACTCTCCTTTAGCATAGTTATTGAGCATTGCAAATAAAAAAGGGTTACTCCTGACATCGTAAAAATCATCCATTAGTATTTAATCCATGTGTATTTGAAGCAGGTCACATGGTGCTTGGGAACTTGGGAACATCATATATTCTATGTCCCTTCATTCTGTTGAGTGGTTTACACTTCATGGAGGCCACTCAGAATTAATTGCAGAGACCAAGTCAGCCACATCGTTTCTTCTTTCACTTTTCTCCCTATTATATTCTTGCCCGGCAGCGTGGTGATTTTTAATCACCTAATATCATGGCACAATGAACAGATTGCCAGCAGTCACAAGTTGAGGCCACTCGAGACAAAACAGAGTGAGAGGGAGAGAAGCTACTCTATCTCCAATTAAAAAAGCAATCTGATGCATATTTTGGAGTTACATGTCTGTCTGTCTGTGACAGTTTAAAAATTGTGTATGATATCTGAGATATGACTCATCAGTATTATTTGCAGAATGTACATGCAGTATAAACATTGCATGGCTTAAATATACATTTAGTATATTGTTAATCTATAAATACAAGATTCAAAAACATAATAAACAAAGACACCAGTATGTCCAACATGAGGTTATGTTACATGTACATATGTTATGTGGGAAACCCTTTTAAATTAATATAATAAACAAAAATTACCCTTTGATACTATCCTTTGAATCTTTTAGCTTGTAGCTCTGCACTGTTAATTCTTTAGGATTCAACATAATTCTAATAAGAATAAGCATGGATGGTTGTATGGTTGAATGGATGGATAGATGTGGGATTTATAGCCCCATTAGACCAACCTGTTAATTGGGCTTCTTTCACTTCTGCTTTTAGCTCAGAAAACAGTCCATCCAGTTAATTTATCCACTCAAAGATTCTAGTGAAACAATCTCTTTAGGCGGAGTTCTGGTCATCTTGCCCCTGTGGCAGAGAGGAAACGCACATGAATAAATACACACATTTTTACACACTCTCCAAGTAAATGCACATGCATTTTCTGATGCCCTTCTGCTTCTACCAAATTCCCATTGAACCTTTCCTCCCATTGCTTTTCTTCTCTGCTCCCTGCACAGAGTGACACATTGCCAGGCTCCGTAAATGGACATCTTTTTCCAGATGAAAAATTCCAACTCAGGGGCATCACAAAAAGCAGTGTGAAAGTAAAACCTGGGTACAAACCTCAGTAGGAGGATTCTTAAACATCATAGTGGACAGCATATTTCTTTTCAGATCCAAAGTCAGCAAGAATGTCGTCTGAAATGATTCCCACAATCACGTCACACTATTACAGGTGTCGGTTGCAGATTTTTTTAATTGATTCCAACAAGCCTGAATTACTCATTTCTCCTCTCTTTTTCTTTGTCTTTAATCTCTTCACCTTTTAATAGAAACAAATCCATTTCTGGCAAGCAGTCCATCCTTTGCAAGAGTGGATTACCTGCCAGCACAGGCTACAAGCTTTTAGCACTGTGACTCAACTGGCTGCTTTCCATGCCTTCAGACACACACACACACACACACACACGTGCGCATGGACTGCTGCAAGTGTGTGCCATCCGTAACAGTCAGAAACTTCCTGCCACACCTTAGCTGTCAGCTGAGGCTTCACTACTGTGTTTAAAAGGCAGTATAATCAGGAAATTATTGCCTTACTCCGGTCAGACTGAAGCAGACATCATGAATTATGGGAAATCAACAATTGTTAGCACAGCAACAGCGGTTTTTGTGCATTTAAATTCTACAAAATAACCCTTTTTATTGGAAATTCAGAAGTGTTACTAGTAGTAGTACAAGTCATCATAGTTTCCAATATCTTGAATGTAAAAAACATTTTTTTTAGTTTAGGATTACGATTAGATTTGCCACGTTTTTGAGTCCAGCACTTGTTTTGCAGTGTGCCAGACTTTAATGCAGTACCCTTTGAGTCCCTGGTATGGTGAAGCCTATGGTGACTCGTTGAGAACCCAGCCCACGAAGATAAAGAAAAAAAAAGGTTTTTCCATTCTTGTCTTGCACAGATATTAGATGTTCTCTCCTAATGTAACTTTACTTTCCTGTATGTCAGCATGCTTTCAGGAGAGCGGAGGAGCAGAGAAAAGCGTGTGAACTCATTGTCGGTCTCACCTGATGGGAGTGATGGGAGATAACGCAGTAATAAGAAGAGAGGTCAGCGTTTTCTGTTATATTGCACCAAAAGAATGCGTACAGACCCCAGCCTAGATAACAAGCGCCTCTTTTCAATGGGTCCCTCTTCACAGCTCAGTTTTTTTCCCCTTGTTCAGTTTCCGTGTTGATTGACAGCCCGTGCAGTGAAGCTGCCTGACAAGCAACAATGGGCTCTGTTGTTTGCGAGACAGGAGATGTTGGGACATTGTGGAGACAGAAAGAAAAGGCGTCAGCGAGGTGGGAGACAGGATCATATCATTTTGCCTCCGTGCACTCTCACATGCGATCATGTAGTGTAGCTGTAACGCATTTGACAAACACTGCAAGTCTTTTGGTTTTATTGCCTCCTTTATCTGGGTTCAGCTCTTTCCGAGGATGTGGCAGGAGGAAAAGCCCGCTGCTTTACTCCTAAACTACATCTGAGCCAAACCAGAACTACACCCTACTGCCCCTATGCTAATAAACTACTTTCTGCCACTTTAGTCACAGCCTGTTTCAAAAAAGAGAGAGTTGATGGTGGGGACAATGGTGGAGCTAATGGTTCTCCTATAAGACACCACAAACAGGCAGGTTTTGATTGACAGAGGCCGTCTCACAACACAGGCTGGTTGAACATGGCCCCCGAAGTGAGTTTTGTGTTTGAAATAAGAACCGATTTCACTACAAAGGCTTCGGTTCAGACTGAGGTGAAGGAAATTGTGAAAATATAGTGTACATTTGTTTTGTTTTGTTTTGTTTTATTTTAGGTTGAAAATAGCTTCTGCTGCAAGTGCTATGTTTGTGCGTTCCTGCACTCAAACTGTTGTGTTGTGTTTAAACAGATACCCCAATAAAACAGAAAGTGTAGGAGGCTGGACAAGAGGTCTAGTCAAGCATCTCCAGGTTTCAGCAATCCAAGAGCTGTACTTTCTGTAAAAATAAGTCAGTAATTCCTATGGGAAGTGGCAGGTTTTGTGACAGGTTATCAACACCATTGATGTAAAAATGAAACTTGTGTGATTTGTGGTGGGGTACAAAAGCAAAAGGAAAGCTGCAGGTCCTGGTTATAAGGAGGCTGAGTTTAATATACTGCACAAGGAAAGTCACACTAAAAAGCTTATAAAGATTACATCTTAAACACTGAAACTTTGCTTTGGAATTTCTAAGTTGAGCAACACCTTTAAATGTCACTTTTAATAACAGGAACACTGCAGCAATAAAGACTGTAAGAACAGCAAGATAGCAAGGTATAAAACAAGAAGATCTCATCTCCCTGTAACAAAATACCAAAACAGCACTGTCTTTTCATAAAGAAACTGCTTGTTTGCTGCTGATAAAGCAAATCATATTCTCTTTTTCAACAAGTATGGCTCCCAAATCTCATAATCTCTCCTAAACTTTCATAAATCTTTTAGTTTTCTTTCACCCTTGCATTCTTTTCATCTTATGGCCCATCCTTTCACAGATCAATTGTGGTCAGAAAGGTCTCTTTCCTTGCAAGCGCAATTGTATTTATGGTGGAATTGTGGAACAACCTGGATTGGGCTTCCTGTTGGGGATTCCTTCTGTTCTTTATGCCATCATGGATTTTTTTGCAGGAGCAGTTTGGTTGTGATGTTCGCCACATTGTTTCCTCATATGATCTTATTGCTCTAATTCCTCCAAGAGAAATGGTTCTGTTTATATCATTGTCCTTCAGAATGGATCATTAAAATACACCAATATTGTAGGCTTCAGATTTTTGAATTTTCAAGTCCTGCCCCTGAGTCTCTGTTGTTAAAGAAATCGCTGCAGCTTATGTAAAGGATTTACAAAAAAGGAAGGCTTTTGACTTCAGTACTCGCTAAAAGAACTAGGCAAAAGGCTCTTGGGAGACTGAATGAAAGAATGAGTGAAATGGTCCTTCCTTTCTCACTTTACAGTGACCTTGACGTTCCTGAGTGTGTGGGGGGAGGGAAACTTTAAAGATGTTCTTTGTTTGTATTAGTGCAGTTTCAAGGTTTTCAAGTATACTTGCGTAGTATTTTTCTCTCTCTCTCTACACGACTCGCATATGAACTTAAGTAACATCCCATTCCTAATCCATAGGATTCAATATGACGCCGGTCCTCCCTTTGCAGCTCTAACAGCTTCAACTCTTCTGGGAAGGCTGTCCACAAGGTTTAGGAGTGTGTTTATGGGAATTTTTGACCATTCTTCCAGAAGCGCATTTGTGAGGTCACACACTGATGTTGGACGAGAAGGCCTGGCTCTCAGTCTCCGCTCTAATTCATCCCAAAGGTGTTCTATGGGGTTGAGATCAGGACTCTGTGGCCTGCACAGAGTCCTGATCATCCACACCAGACTCTTGTCATCCATGTCTTTATGGACCTTGCTTTGTGCACTGGTGCACAGTCATGTTGGAAGAGGAAGGGGCCAGCTCCAAACTGTTCCCACAAAGTTGGGAGCATGGAATTGTCCAAAATGACTTGGTATGCTGAAGCATTCAGAGTTCCTTTCACTGGAACTAAGGGGCCAAGCCCAGCTCCTGAAAAAACAACTCCACACCATAATCCCCCCTCCACCAAACTTTACACTAGGCACAATGCAGTCCGACAAGTATCGTTCTCCTGGCAACCGCAAAACAGACTCATCCATCAGATTGCCAGATGGAGAAGCGCGATTCATCACTCCAGAGAATGTGTCTCCACTGCTCTAGAGTCCAGTGGCGGTATGCTTTACACCACTGCATCCGACGCTTTGCATTGCACTTGGTGAGGTATGGCTTGGATGCAGCTGCTCGGCCATGGAAACCCATTCCATGAAGCGCTCTGTGCACTGTTCTTGAGCTAATCTGAAGGCCACATGAAGTTTGGAGGTCTGTAGCAATCGACTCTGCAGAAAGCTGGCGACCTCTTCACACTATGCGCCTCAGCTGACCCCGCTTCGTCACTTCGTGGCTGAGTTGCTGTCATTCCCACACACTTCCACGTTCTTATAATACAGCTGACAGTTGACTGTGGAATATTTAGGAGCGAGGAAATTTCATGACTGGATCTGTTGCACAGGTGGCATCCTATCACAGTTCCACACTGGAATTCACTGAGCTCCTGAGAGCGACCCATTCTTTCACAAATGTTTGTAAAAAGTCTGCATGCCTAGGTGCTTGATTTTATACACCTGTGGCCAAGTGATTGGAACACCTGATTCTGATTATTTTGGATGGGTGACCGAATACTTTTGGCTATATATATAGCTAGTCTTAGTGTAGTGTAGTGTAGTGTAGTGAAACACACACACACAGACACACACACAGACACACACACACACACAGACACACACACACACACACACACACACACACACACACACACACACACACACAGAATGTTGTGTGTCCCTATTCTTCCTAGTCTAATTATTTAGCAAGCAAGGGAAGTAATCTACTCTCCCTTGTTGCTGCTCAAGTACCCATTAGAGGGAATCCACTTCATCTTTCTAATGAACTCATCACATTAAATGAGTTCTCTCTGGCATAACTTGCATGTGTGGGAGAAAACACATTAAGTTACACACGTGTGTGAAGGGAATTATTTAGGAGACAAATATGCAGGCAGTGTAGTGGATTATGGGATAAAGTGAGAAATATATTTGTAAGGCCCATCTTGTCTGGAGCCTTCCTAGTTGATTTACTACTCCACAAAGCTTCACACTTTCATTTTCAGATGAAGTTTTTGAAAGTGTAGAACAGGAACAGTCCTTTGTCCTTTGCTGCAGTGAGTGCATATGGAAAATCAACCCCATCATTTAGTCAAGAATATTAATGAATCATTAAAATCAATGTGCACAATTCTACTTTAGAGAAACGATTAAAAATTATCTCTAGCTGTGTAGCCATGTTTTTTGGCTCCACTATTGTAGAACAGGATGTCTTTGTTGTCCAGGGTGACCCTTCTTGTTCTGTTAAACAGTAGAACAGAGGGAGACCCAGCGTGATCTCAGCATTGTGGCGATATTCACATTTACTTCCATTCATTCATTCGCATTTTCAAAATTAACATTGGTGAAAACAAACCAGCCTTTGGTCATAACTCACAGCATAAACTGTGAAAGCTGACAGAAATGGCCAGAAGAGTGAGAGATGATGTGAGAACAAGGCAGAAGGGTTGACGGTGGAAGAGAGGAAAAATGGTCCAGTCCCCAGGTTTGGGGTACAAACACTTATAACTCAGGACCATAGATTATGACAGTCCAATCTTCTGGGCTGCTGCCTGAAAAATAACCAAACACACCAGAGTGCCACACACACACACACACACACACACATACACAAGAATAGAGATGGGAATAAAGTGTAATGCAGAGAAGTAGAAAGTTAGGTGAAATACAGAAAGTGGAGATAATGGAAATGTATGCAAAAAAGTTGAAGCAAAAGCAGCAAAACTGTAAGCGGGATTGATGAGGGCAGGAAAAGGGTGTGTGTGTGCATGAATGAATGAATGAATGAATGGATGGAAAACAAGTGAAAACAAGTGTAAAGCACAGGTTACCTGGGGTAAAAAGGCCGTATCTGGCTATGTCAGATTTCCAGTCTTTTGTTTCAGGATGTGTGCATTTACACCCCCAGGGGAAGTAAAAATGTACAAAACACAAAATATCATAGATCTGTCAGATCTCAGGAGTCCATTATAATAATAATTTATACATGCTGGATAATTGAATTACACGCTCCCTTTTTTAATTAACTAAATGAAGCAAATAAATCAGGTAGGAATTAGCTCCACTTAACAGAAAGGGTCGGTGACAGGTGATGTTTTTAAAAATGCATTTGGCTGAATGAAGAAAAATCAAACAATCTCATTAGAACTTTCTTCCAACAAATAATCAATCTACATTATTTATGTTATAAATTTGTCAAATTATACTATTGTTACTTATTTTTGTCATTTAAATTTTACAGATTATATAGTTTTAACAAATCATCAAATTACCTGAAAATCGTCAACGTGACAACAAATATTAGGGATTTTTTTTTTTTTTTTTTTTTTTTTAAGTAAAACCATGAGCAAACTTTCTTCTTAAAGTCCAGGTAATTATTGACATTGCCTGAAAAAAAAATAAAAAACGCAATTTCGCATCCCTACAGTCTAAAGCTTTTCTATGAAGTCATCTGGTGCAAAAGTTAATTTCTCACATTTTCAAAGGTCAGTTTGACCGGTAGGTGATTAAAGGGAGGAATATTAGGAGGAAAAGGCTAAAGTAAGAGATAACGTGTAAAGGAAAAGGCAAGTAAGCGTTGATGAGAAGGTGGAAGGAGCAAACTTGGAGGAAGGGAAGATTGGGAAGCACAGGAAGGAGTAGTTAGAAGTAATAGAGGTGAGGAGCCAGAAGATAAGAGAAGAGGCAGAATGTGGGAGTAGGGAGATACACGGTGGCAGGACTGAGCGAGAATTCATTACTGCTTATCGCTGCTGTCGTGGAAACTTCATGCGTGTGTGTAGTTGTGTGTCACTCAAATCTGCATCTATCCCTCTGAAAATAAAGCTGAGGCCTGAGATGACTTTAATGAACCGGAGTTCTGCGTGAGCGAGGGGTGTTTTTACAAACAATATCAGGTAAACGCACATCCCAGCGTTCATATTTGCACATTTGAAAGTCAAATAATGGTTTGTTTTCAGCAGCGGCCCTGACTCAGCCGGGTCTTCCCTTTCGCAGGCCGCAGACTCTCTGCACGCCATCATTAATCTATGACCCTCCTCTCATTCTACTGCTCCTCTAACTCCATTCTGCTGTCCCTCCATCTCAGCCCTCATCAACCTGTCATCTCTCCATAGACCTCATTTACGATGCTGAACTTCGCGACTTATCCCCTCACCCCTAACTACCCTGTGTCTCGCCCTCTCTGCCCCGGGTTGATCTGTCCATTCATCATCCAAGCAACTCACGCTGCCAGTCTGGACTCCTCTCTCCGCTCCGCCCACCCATCCGAGACATTCATCTCTATCACTTCTCCTCTGCTGCTGTAGACAAGAGGCAGGCTCGTCTCTGTGTTTTCTGTCTTTGTCCTCTGGTTTTCAGCCTTTGCGGCTTTCAGGCTGACTCTATAATTTACCGCCTGTTCTACCTGTAAAGTGGTTGTCATTTGATGGTTCTGCCTACCCGACCACCCTGTAATTATGCATCTACTGTTTGTTACATTTATCTTACGCCACATTTCCACCGCTGTCTTCACTTTTGCTCTCCCATCTCAAAATAAGACGTCTCTGCTGGGCAGACATAGCACAGGGTTCTTTTTCACCCTGGCTCCTTAGGTTTGTGGGCTTCCTTTTGTCTTGCTGTGATACTCCTGATTTGAGCCACCAATCAGACACATTCTGGGTAGTGTTTATTGTCCTTTTGCCTTTTAGTCTGATCTGTTTCATGTCACCTCCCAGTATAGACTGGCACACCCAACCTGAACACTTACATGATCTTCACTGTCACAGTCTCCCTGGAAATTATTTATATTTATTTCAATTTTTAATTCTTAATCATTCTTACACATACACAAATCCACACAAACACACACACACACACACACGCACACACACACACACACACACGTACTCAGGTGGACGAATAGGGAGATGTACCAACTGCAGCCTGCAGCTTCATCCATCACCACTAAGCCCACCACTCTATTTCACAACATTCTATCCATCTATCATTCCGTTTTGCTCCTTCTCTCCTCTTCTGCTTTGCCCTCTTTACTGCTCTTCTCACCTTCTCCCTCTCCCTCTGTCATGTCTTTCACTCCTCTCCTTTATGATCTCTTTCCCTCTAACCTTTAAGCCAACCTTTGCCTTTGAGCACCAACCCCCATCCATCTTCACAAGTGCTTCCTTCCCAATCTTCTCCACCTACCTAGAATTTGCTCTAGCGTGTCCGTCTGCTCGCTTCAGTTCCTCTCATTTATCTTTTACTATTAGGCCGAACCTCATCTTCCATTTTTTTTAAATATCTCATTTGGCGCTCAGTTTCCTCAGTTTTGTATTGGTGCGTTCACTATTTGAGAACATCCCTCTGTTGTGTCTGATGCTCCCATCACTGTTTTGGGGATCAGCAACTTCTGGGTTATCAGTACTGTGTTCATTTTCACTGTCTTTTCACTTAAATCCTCACACAGACTAGCCCAGTCTCCAGATGTAGTCAGTAAAATTTCATCATACATTTTAAATATGAGGAAATGCTGCAGATGAAGGTTTCACTTGTAAATGCTGCCTATTTTTAGAAAATTAGCTAGATTCACCTCCAAGTAAAAAGAGGAAGAGGAAGAATTCAATAAATGTCTTGGTGTCCTCCTCAGTGTCTGAACATACTGAATGTGGAGGATATAGTGAAGTTTGCATGGAAATATGTTGGTGTGGCACAGAAGTGATCACTTTCTCATACTTGTACAAAAATGATGCTGATGAATTCAGGTTCTTCCATCTTCCATCTCCAACCCGCTTATTGGCAGGTTAGGTTGCTAAGAGGAACTTTTGTATTTGTACTTTTGTACTTGTGTATAGTATATGAAACCCAAATCTGATTATCAAATTTTCAGTGTTTTTTTTTTTTTTTTTTTTGCCTAATTTGCTCCCACAGAAAAGAACATCCGGAATTTATGTTGCTGTTGCACAGCTAACATTTTCCAGTGTCACTTAAAAGACCGTAGCTCACTCGGATTTTGCCGGTTTGTTACATCAGCAGCAGCTGAGCTTAATTGAAAATCAAATCTGGATCAAGGCTTCATCCTGGATTCTCTTTGTCAGTTTAATGACTGAGTATTAGGTGTGCAGCCCCAATCAGCAGCAAGTTCAACACACTGAATGCAAAAATAAGCTTTTCTCATCCTCCAAAAGGTTCACAATTCTTTCTATTTTCTCAGATACAGCTTGAGTTGCATGTGTGTGAGGACGGGAGGCAGATAGAATGAGAGAAAGATTGGAGTGTTTGTCTGGGCGTGTTTGTGTGACATTTAATATCATAGCTCTCCCTGGCATGTTTTTCATTACACCGCACTCGGTCTAATTTCGTCGAGCCCTGCAGCCGTTTGAAAGCACGCCAAACACTCCAGCAGTGGCAAGAGGAAGACGGAAGAGGAGGAGGAGGATGTAAAGTCCAAAGGTGAAATGCAGAATAGCTTGCTGATATTAAGCACTGGCTGGCCTGATGTGATGCAAATGCATTCTTTCACACACTTGAGCGCACACACAAAATCAGGCGTGCACATCTGTGGCCTCCCATCGGAGTTAGCATTAATCCAAAATTAAAAGCTGTAGGTTTCTTACTCTCTTTATCCCAGTAAACAGTCTTCAGCCTTCTTTCTCGCTCTCTCAGCAACAGGGAGGAGAGCAAAGATGATTTTTTTTAACTTTTGATAAACAGCAGAATTTAAAAAGCAGCGACTTTGGGGCACAGCTTAGGGAAAAACCTAGTGAATGAATCTGTGAGAGGAGGCGCAAGAGAGAGCGAAGATGGAGCGAAAATGAGAAAACCTAGACGGAGATAAAATGAGATGGAGATGGAAAATGAGGAGAACAGATAACGTCTGGCAAATAAAGCGTGTGGGGCCTTCGGCCAAGTCACACTGGGGGGAAGGGGATTTTTTTTTTTTTTTTTTTTTGAAACACTGATTAAAGAAATGATTATGTGTAAAGAACACAACAACCAAAACAAAAGGCCAGCAGGTCCATACAGAGATCAATATAACAGCCTAGTTTAAAAAAAAAAAAAAAAAAAATGTCAAAGTTTGAACCCAAAACTAGCTTATATTGCATGATTTAACCTCTAAGAATAAAACCTCTTATTAATCTAAATACTTTCTGTGTTAGGTAGTTTTTTTAATTTTAAATAAGATGATCAACAATGCTACGTGAGTTAGTTATATCTGCGGCATGCATTTATGACATGTATCTAGTCTCCTCTTCCTGCCTTTTCACTGTTTACAATGCAGGAACTGACTATAAAGTTCCTGTCAGATGGAAATTTGTCTAGCTTCAGCCATTAAAACTGCCGCTGTGGTTTAAATACATGTGAGATGCTTTTACACGCAAAATTGTGAACATTTATGTTTTCTAAGACAAAGATTGGAATTTAAATTTCATCTTGGCCTTAATCAAACTCGATGAGCACAGATGGTGCTAGTATAATTGCTTGAGTCCCCAGAAACACAAAGAGGTGTGTGTGTTTAGATGTACCGCACGTGAGTGGCAGCTGTCATTCAGCCGCCTCGCAGACGGCGCTCCGTTAACTAATCAAAGCTACAGTGCTAGTATTAAAAAGGACATCAGCGTCTCTCCAACAGTCCACCCTCATTTCTACTCTCTGCACTGACAGATGAACCTCACCCAACAACAAGTGAAAAAGGTATTTTTGTCTCCTGGCCAACAGAGGGGGAGCATTTAAAAGTTGCGTGTGTTATTTTCACTGACAGATGCTGAGAGGCTGGTGTCTCTCTACAACTACAACAAAAGGAAGGATCAATCTCGCAACCTCTGTGCGAGACAGTGCCTTGACTGTGAAGCAGTTGACGAGTTTGCTCAGTTTTGGCGTGTAATCCCATCTGTGTTAGGCTCTGTCCCTCATCTGCTCTCTTCCCCATCAAACAAAGCTGCTGCCTGACTCTGTGTGGCTGCCCCCTCAAAAAACCCAAGGAAACGAGAAACAAATCTGATATTGTTTTTATCTTAGCTGTCTCTCCTCTTTCTTCTTGGCTGGTTGTCTTAAACTTTTAGTGTTTTATTTAACTCTGCTGAAGCCTGGGTTCCTCTCCATTTCCCTGATCCATGTGAAGGCAGAACTGTCATTATGAAAACTCTGGCTTCTCTTCAACGGACTGGCTTTTAAATTGCTTCCAAGACAGACTTTCACCTTCATCTGGGCACTAAATCCAGCAGTTAAATCACCCAATTTGGCTCTGGAGGTGCAGCAAAAAAGTAGGAATGGAACTGGAGGGTGACACAGGTGTGTGTGTTCGTGTGTGTCTGTGTATGTTGTTCGTGCACACGAGCGCACACTAATTCTGGAACTTCCTCAATAGCAACTCATTTTACAACAGAACCTATGTGAATGCCTATTAAAGACTAATTTGCACTCGTGTCTATCTAAAGGTGATATTATTCCGGTAGGAACTGAGAGTAATTGTCGGTGTGCTGTGTTGAACTCCGTGCACATCTCTGCCAACACCTTGTCAATGTCCCAATTCCACTTCTGCCAGGCTTGCAGATAAAAAAAAAAAGAGGCATCAATTGCTACAGCAGACATCAGAAGCACCAGCAGGTGACATTCAGCTACTTTTTTTTAATCAAATACAATTAGTAAGTTGCTGATATAATCAAAGTTTAACTTGTTTAGCTACATGCTTGTAGGTTCCAGAGTTAGATAGAAACATTCACAATTCAAGCAGACAGCAGGGTAAAAACCGGCTAAATCCGGTGGAAAAAACCCGTGTTTGCACAACTGAAACAAAAGATCATATCAACTCACCATTCACCCTTGAAGTTGTTTTCCTACCAGTTGCGTCTTGATCAGGAGCCATGGTGGCGTGAGTATGGATCCCAGGTCACACAGCTGTAATATATTATGTTGCCTTAAATCAATACCTTCTTGCCCTCTGATTATTATTTAACATGAAATGCTCCTTTGATGTTGTTTTTGATCTGCCTCCTTGATCCGCTCCTTTGATTCGTATGACCTTGCAGAAACTCCCCACCATCCTTTTTGCATGGGGTTGCCCTCTACAGGTCTGGTGGGCATCTTGCCACCGTGATCAATGAACTGGGATTTTACACAACAGCTAGCGTTGGCTTTATCATGAGCTCAGTCACTGCTTTTCATTTAAAGACAATACTGTGGAAGAGATAAACCATTAGACTGGGTAGTTACTACAACAGCTAAGGAGACAGGAGCAAGGGATGAAAGAAGAGGAGTGAGTAGAATAATCCAGGGTGACGGCAGGGGGTGAGGTAAGAGGTGAAAGAAAAGACACAAAAGTGTGGAGGATAGGTGACAAAGTTCGAGAGGACATGGAGAATTAGAAACCAAGAGAGCCAGAACAGAAGATAGAGGAGAGGAAAAGAAAGATTTAGAAGGTCGAATGTGAGAACAACAGGAATGATGACGAACTGAGGAAGAAGGACAAAATAGGGATGAAAGAAGAGAGGGGGAATGAAAATGCAGACAGGCATTAAAATCAGAGAAGATCTGCCTGGTGGTTTCACTCACACACATACATGCACACACAGAGGGTGTAAGTCTCTTTTCAATTACATGTGACAGCCGCTGTCCCCCTGATCCATGCCTTTACTCTGGCACTGGTGACAGGAATTATGGTGGAGCAGACAGGTGAGTCAGAGGGGAACAGAGGAGGAGATGTAGGAGAAAAGCATAGAAAGGAGGAGGCCAGAGATTGTCCGCAAAGAGAGAGAGAGAGAGAAACAGAGACAGCATTGAAATCTGTTATGTGACTACAAACTGTGGAAATTGAAGTAAGAGCTATCAAACATCTGAGTATTCACCAGGCTGAGGATTATCAGGATTAATATCCGTGCATTAATAACTATGCTTCATGTTGTTGGGGCGAACAACCTTAACGTGTCATGTGGGACTGTGCTGAGAAGCGAAGGGTTCCTGGTTGTGGCCAAAAGTTGGAGCGTGTGCTGGTAGCAGGGGAGCTGCCAGGACACCTTCACAGCCCTGCTGAGGTTTTCCCCCATCAAATTACTTAAATTGATCAACTTTATCATGCTAATTAATCAATCTGGAGTAACATGGTCATTTTGACAGCCCTAATTTAAGGTTTAGTTTTTTTTTCTGAGTTGACAATTGAGTGTAAATCTGGCAATAAAGGCAGAGGATGAGTTCTTTGGTATGCATAAATCAAAAAAATATGACAAAACTGTGGTCAAAGGTTATATATTTGAAAGCAGTGATGATTGGTGCACGGCAGTTAGTGAGGGCTAACTCTAAAGTTGTGTAGTGAGCCTCCCGTGTTAGCAGTCAGTCTTTAAGGTAGAAAATAAATAAAAGGTTTCTGGCTTTCGTAGCTTGTATTTCCCCCAGGTGTCAAACCATCTGCAGTCTGTCTACAGTTGCAGGTAGGTAGAGGCAGAGCTAGTGGTGCTAAATGGAGAAAAGGAATATGTCTGAACTACATCCCTGCTGGGCTTCAAATTTTGTTCACTCATTGTTGGATTAATGTTTCCTACAACCCAGTGTGAGCAGTGGGGAAGGTCAGCAGTTGGATGTTAGCTAATGTTATCAAGTGCAGATCAGACCTGTCCACACACAAGAAGAAAGGATTTTGATTTTTGATTTTGAAAGGGATGCTTTGTTTGCTCCATTGTAGAACATTTTTATAGGATCTGTGCACTCTTTCTTCCATTTGTGTGTAACCCAGAGGCCTTCAGGAAGGTTGGAACAGGATGAGAGGATCAAAAATAGGTGCACAATAGGTATGCTTGGAACCACTGAACTGCGAAATACACACATGTGCAGTGACTCAGATGTGCACAAACATGCCCACTGGACTAAATGACTGCTTGAACTTGCTCCATGTGCTGCCTGCCGGCTCACCAGCACAGCCGTCATTAGCAGGCTCTATTTTAAGGCCTCCGCCACAAGAGCTAAGACGACTACAAATTTTGCAGGGACGGAGTCGGGGGGGATACACAATCAAGTTTAACTGTAAGTGTTTCTTTTTTAACTTGTTGGATAAAATTTGAGGGAAAATATCCAGATAATAAAACATGTTTCCAAACACACTGAGGAAAAATAATGAATATCTGCACATCTAATTCTAAAGACTGGCTAGGAAGAATATAGCACATCATCAAACAGGATGAATTTAAAAGCATAAAACACATTCTTTAACACAAAAGGAGGAAGTTGTGTAATTATGTGTATGCTATGGAGTCATTATCAAAGTTCATAAATTTGCTTTGATAATCTTCTGGTAGACGGGAGTATTGCCCAGCTGACAGCCTAACGGAGATTAACAGGAAGTACATACGATGTATTTCCTTCCCAGCATTGACTCTTTCTGTCAATTACCCCCCAGAAAAATTAATGCATTAAAAATCTATATATTCATGTCTAATTTTTATTTAACCAGGTTAATGCTCAGATTAAGATTTTCTATTGCCAGAGTGACCTGCCCAAAAGCATAATGTAAACGATAGACTGTGAATGGTATGTGTCAGGGAAAGAGAGCAACAGAAATAGAATGAAACGCTGCTCAGAAGCCGGGTCTGGCCAGCGTCCACGTCATCCATTCTTGTAAAGGATGGATGCCTTGAATTTATATCCCAGAGTAATCACATCTGCCCACATAGACTGGCCACCGTGTTTTCCTCATAATTCATAATCTAAATGTTGTGCCAAAGAGAGAGAGAGAGAGAAAGAAAGACAGAAAGAGAGAGCGCCTCCATCAAAAATAATAAAGTGTGTCATTTCAGGATGGTGCGGCCTGGCCTCTTGTTTATGAGCAGATGTTAATATTTGTCTGATTAAGATTTAATATTCCACAAAGCCTTTTTCTCTCTGTCTCTTTCACACACAAAGACACTCACACACACACACACACACACACACACACACACACACACACACACTGACTGATTTACCTTTGCTGTTGGCATGGCAATGGCTCATTGTAGAAAATGGCTGCTGCTCCCATCCCAGCTGAGCTGCAGAGTTGGCTCTGGATGGTGGATCAGAGCACATGCATGAATATGACAAAAGTGCACGAGAACAAAGGAAAAGCAGGAATGTTTACTGGGACTAAAGCGAAGGCGTAGGTAGCAGATGAAAGCATGAACAGATGTCTTGATGAATAAGTGAGGCCAGAACACCTTTCAGAAACGCCTCTGGCTCAAACACTTTTTGGTGCACGTGTGTCTTTTATAGCACACAATTAAGCCGATGTCACTTTCATTCAGGCTGCTGAACCTTTTGTTTACTTTCTCTGTTTAATTTTAATTTCAAAAAAGTTTTCCACAAGCATTCTTTCTTTATTTAGTTGCTAAGCAGGAGGGCTTGTATCTAAGGCTGCCTCTATTTTAAACCAGGAAATTTAATGTGAATGTGTACAATCAAGCACAAAATTACACCTTCGCAACGTAAAGCACATCTGAGCAGTCAAATAAATCCAGACCTGAAATAAGGAGCACACATGTGACGTCTCCTGTTGATTCCCGTCTTGATTGCAATGACTTGTAAGTGCAACGGGGTTGAGCTGCCAGCCCGTTTCCTCGCCTCTTGTCTGGATAAGTGGTGGCTGTACGCTAGTCTACTTTAGTTCTGGCACGGACACCTGGGCGCCCACACAGGGAGCAGGAAAAATGGCAAAGAAAGAACAAGAAAGTTCCTCTTTTCTGCCTCTTCAAAGTGTCTGCAGGAGGGGCTGTGTGTCTCCATACCTCTAATGCATTCTTTCCCAAAATGCATCACAAATGTAGGCAGCCTGTTGTTCCTTCACATCCTAGCACATTAACAGTCCTTGCTGTGCCTCTCTGAGGGCAGCTATTTCCTGTTGGCTGTCAAGATCACCGTTCACCTGTCACCATTCCACACTCGTCCTTTGTGATGAGACAGACACTGACACATTATATTAGACAGTAGTCAGGAAAGGTCAGGCCACCGCCCAGCCAGTCTGATGTAGATAACTAACCTGACAATCTCAAGGAAAAAATTAGGGAACTCAGATACATAAAAAAGACGTGGAAGAGGAAAATGTGACTTTAATTTCTAAAATTTCACTTTAGTTGCAGTGCATAAAGTCTGCAAATTAGCCGTATCAAAATCTGAGCAGCGATGATGACATGGTTAGAGCCGTATGTCTCACGCTGTACAAGAAATTCCCGTTTGATCTTGTAATTATGCTATCCTGAGTCACACCTATATGCAAATGTAAATCTGCGGGGACGGTGCCTTCAAAGACAGCCGTCCCTGCCCATGCATGCATTACCTATGAAGGACAACTCCTTTGGTTCATTGAAAAGCAAACAGACCAGAACTCATTTTATAATCTGACTTTACAGGAGAAGTCACAGGTTTAACCACTCCACTGTCAACAGAGTGCGATGTTAACACAGTGGGGTTTTAACAAACTAAGCGTGTGTCCATCATCCCATCCTTCTGCTATGAGCCATAAACTCATCATGCATTTTATTAATGGGATTAAACAGTAAAGCCATTTGGTTTTGTGGGGGATGTGTAGTTTGTCTTTCTTTCTTTATTGTGGAGAAAATCAATTCTAATACTTCTACAGCACCGTACTTCTTTTTATACATTCAGTGCACATAAATTCTAGTTTTAAAGTTTTGGCTCAAATCAGATTAAAGCCATTGAATCAAAATGGATCCATTTCGGGAGAAATGCAGAGTGGTGTAAAAGAGCCTTTATTTGTCAGTAGAAAACTGCTGTAACAGTGTTTGCTAACCTCAGAGTCGGTCAAACTAACACAGACCCACAGTCTCACTGACAGTATCCTCATTAGATTCCTTTTAAACTGCCTCCCTCTGAACTATTTCTGCTTTCTCCTGTGATTACGGATAAATTGCACTGCAAATGTAAACATTTGCAAAGCGCAGCAGGAGAAAGGTCACTGGGAACCATCATTAGAATTTTTATTTTCTGATAAACAGAATTGACTAAACCTGGCTTGCAGACAAGATTGCTGCCATGTACCTATGAATTTGGCTCTAAAGTTTGTAGTTTCAGGTGCACGATGGTGTGATTTACAAAACACACTGATGCCTGAGTGCATGTTTGTGCAAATGAAAAGTTTGCCTCTTTTTTATTTTCATGCTTATCTGTGCTTAACACCCTTTCCCTCCCCCTCCTCTGCTCACCGGTCCCACGTCTCCAGCGGTGCAGAGACGGACGCACAGCTCACTTCATGCACTCTTCGGCAGAACAGACAGCGGCTGCATGCATGGCTTTTTAAACGGCATTTTACATGCACAGGTGTGTGTGCCGTACATGTATGCAGACATCACACACACACACACACACGCTTGCGTGAGTCATTTATATGGGCAGTCAAATGGACTGTCGGGCGTTGCTTCACCTCTCATAAAACCATAAACACTCTCTGCCTCTGACACTTGACTGATTGGAGTTATAACAGATGTGTACAGTGTGTGTGGGTGTGTGTGTGTGTGTGTGTGTGTTACTGTTGTCTCATATCAAAATGTTCCAATGCAGCAGCAAATCTTTCCCCAAGATCAATGCAGGGCTTATTTAACAACTGTGAAACCTTCCCACTGCTTTCCACTTAAATCTAATAAAGGTTCCACTTTAAAACTGAGTCTATACCACTTCAGTATGAACTATCACAAATGTTCTTGCACTGAACACTTACTCACAACTATTAAAAACCTCTTTACTGACACCTGTATTCACTGACAGACACTGAAATGCACAGCAGTAATTCATTCTATTCTCTTTAAAAAGTTAGTTTGATCTCTGTGTGTCTGTGTGGGTTTCCGCCGGAGGCTCTGCCTTCCTCTACCATCAGAAGCATACAGGTTTAGGTTATTTAACAGCGACCAAAGCTGCAGCGGCTCAGATTGACCCTCCATCTGACTTCGCAATGTCATCATACAATTCACTGTGTAACCACAAATAAAGTCTATAAATGGACAACTAAGGTCTAGGCCGTGGCTGTGAAATGTTAGCCTCACTTTCTTCACAGCTGGGGAATTTGCACTTTTCAGATGGCCCCTGGACCAGCTTGGTACGAAATGTCATCTTAGGGGTAATTATGCGCTTAACAATACAAGGATGAATGTATGCAAATGATGCAAAGTGGCTGTAAAATAAACAACTGGATTGTCACTTTTTAAACCAAAGAGTAAAACTGAGCTTTTGAGTTTTCAAAAACGAACTCTGAATACAGGTGATACTGCTTGCTGCTAATTCATTTAAGGAACTGAAACATCATGTTCTCACTGTTCGCTTCGAAACACAGCACCATAGCTCCTTACACCTCTTTCCAGCTCATCTCTCCTTTTACTCACAGTTTAAATTGGTACACTGCCTTCCACACACACATTGAACAGCCCTCAGGAGGCATAGGCCTCAGCGGCGTGGACAGCTCCATCCATTGTGTGAATAATGTTCAAGGTCACAGTGTACTTAGTGTGTGATCATAAAAACCATACTGCTCCACAGGCCCAACCAATGAATTTGACTGATGCTGGGCAAGGTGGGCTGTGTGTGTGTGTGTGTGTGTGTGTGTGTGTGTGTGTGTGAAGTTGAGGCATACAGGGGGGGTAGTAGGTGGCCAAAGAGAAGAAAATAGTGATTAATGAGGCAGTGTGGTTACAGTGAGGGAATCTCCGGTGGTCTCTGCTTCTCTGATCAGTCAGATCACACAGCAGGACAGCAGATCTTTACATTCACACCATCAGACCTAATTTCCCTCCCACTGGCTGCCGGTCATCCTCTGGGGACGTGTGTCTGATTTTGTCAAAGGCCACATCTGGGGACAGAATCTGGCCTTCACACCAGTTGAGCAGGGACATCTCGTCAAACCCGAGATGCCATCTGCAACCCTAATTTGGTTCCCCTGCACTTTTTCTGAGCCCGCTGTGGGATGAATTCTGTCGTAATTGAGCTGACAGCTGGATCAGCTGAAGGCATGAAGTCTAATTGCTAAACTGGTGTGTGTGCTGGTGGTTGCGTAACAGCTGTATGTTGGATGGACAACGTGGCAGTTCTAGCCTGGTGTCCTAGAAATCCAGCTTACAAAGATATTTTCCTTTTTTGATTTCAGCAAGTCGTTCTATTGCAACACATTCCAGGACATGATGCTCCACAGCTGACACGTTTTCCACTTCTTTTGTGTGTGTGAGTTGTGTTTGTTGTCATGGTGAAGTCATGCCTGTGCCTTTTCTGGGTGAAGACGACCTACCAGGGGGTCGGTTCTGTCCCCCCCGCTGGTTTGGGTGTGTTGATCTGCTGGATGGCATTGATGGTGTAGCTAAGCATATCCCCCCTTTCTCGCAGCATCGGCTTCCTCCTCTTCCTCCTCGCACCATGTGTGAAGTCCTCGTTAATGTAAATTTTGGTTCCGTGAAGTGATCTGTTGCGCTGCAAAATTGGCTTTTTTCAAACAAAAACGCTGGTTAAGTTGTATATATGTGCAAGTGTTTTGGTGCATGTGGTTTTGTTAGTGGTGCTATTTGTCTACACGTGCAGCCCGTTTTCCCTGCGGTCGCCCATGTGCCTAAGTAATTAGCCTGTTTTTGGTAATGTAGTCTAATGGCTTCACAGGAACACTCTGAAATGCTGATGAACATCTGCTTGGCAAGAGAGTCAGCATTCACTCTGTCCCACTCAGAGTCCCCCGTCCCAAAAATCAGCAGGCTTATCCACTGTGTGTGTGTGTGAGTGTGTGTGTTTGAATAATTAGTGTTTGGTACCTGAATGGACAAAACCAGCCCACCCAGATGAAAAAAAAGACACCTGTAATTGCAGAAAACATATTTGCATAATGTTCCAATTCACATATCCAATAATTACCACTCTAGACAGTATGTACACACACACACACACACTATATTTTTCCAGTTGTTATTTTCACACGTTTGTTTTCATTTTTGCACCAGAAGACAAACAAAAGCAGCACTGCATTTGTAGCAGGTCAATGACAACATGGAGCACCAGTCAGACGAGAGCAGGTAGCTTGTTAGAGCGTGTTTCTGTGTGAGTTACTGTCGAGTTTGTTGCTTTTACCAAGGTTACAAAATATCAGAGTGTGTGCCTGTGTGTGTGTGTGTCTGTAATTCATCCATCCAGAGACAGATCTACTGACCTTCTTCTCCTCCTGTCATTCAAACGTCAGTATAAACAGAAGAAATAGAGTGAACATTCTTCTGTGTGTCTAAATGATCAGCTCAGCTGTGTGTGTTTACATTCCAGATCTTTGTCGTGGGTAAAATTCCAACAATTTGGAAAACAAAGCTCATGTTCGGAGGTTCAACTCACACACTTACTGCACAGTATTCTGTATATAAATGCATCAGAAGCTCATAGTCGTTAATGCCAACTAAAATATCCGTGCATGTACAAATGCAAAGTGTGGGGAATGATGGACACATCAACATTTCAGTTCATGGGGTCCAGTAAGAAAGTCATAAAATGAAGCTCCAGCACAAACATGGAGACACACCACCTTAATAAATCTGGAGCCACCTAGATCTCACAGCAATTGCATTATTTATGGGGGTGGGGGGGATTTACCCTTTACTCTTCTATAAATACACCTGGATGGTATTCTCCCAGTTCTCACCCCACGTTCCTAACCCTTCCTTCCTGTGTCTCCATCGAATACTCCTGTGATTTCAAACAGTTCCTGACACCTGGCATGAAAGTAAATTTGAGTATTTCAGGGTATTAGAGGGCGGGATAGCGCAGCATCACTGTTTTTATTCCAAAATCAAAGTCAGATGTGTGGTCAGCCAGGCTGTCATTTCACCTATGAAAGAGATTTTTATCTCAGCGCTGTCATTATAAAGGTGTGACAGATGACAGATGATAGCGTAACCTTGTTTTAGCACATGTATTTCAGAAGAGTGCTGGTAAACAGCTGTCCTTTTTTATTCTTGGTGTAAACATAAATCTAGATATTTCGTTCAAGTGCAGAATCATTTAAAGTGATCATTCAAAATGAAGCTGGACCAGCATAAAAGTGAGCGCTGAACTGTGGCTGTGCTGCCCACGTCTGTGTTAGTCATTATAAAGTCCATCAGAAACACACACGAAAGAGGTGATTAAAATGAAAAGAGGCACTTCTGACATTAGAGCACAGCTGACTAACCAGTACAGAGATGTGTGAGAAGAAGTAGACTGACTGACAATGTCAGCTGTTTACACCTGCTTCGCAGCACTAACTAACTCAGCACTGTGTGTGTGTGTGTGTGTGTGTGTGTAGGGGACCTTAATAGGGGACCACAGCTCAGTCCAGTGCTTCATGTGATTAACATCCTCAGCCTGCTAGCATACGTAGGACGCCCCAGATGTTAAACTACTAAAAAAAAAATGCTACAACTTTAACCTTTTATCTGAACTGTAGGAGGTAAACCAAGAATCGCACATGTCGACCGCTTTTTGTACAGGAGAGCTGCAGCAAAGTTTACATCAACTTTCAGGGAAGCAAAGGAAACTAGACTGCAAAGCTGAGAACAGTCGGTTCGATTGGGAACACCAAAGCTGGACAATCTGACAGCCCAGCGGTGAAAAAGACCATTAAGGAGATACTAGGACGGGGAAGCAGTTTCTTCTGTCTTATTTTATTACTTTTTTTTTCCTCACAGAGACGGTGGCAAACGAGCGATGGGATGTTCCACTTAAATCTAATTTCTTTGGCCTTTCTTTCTCCTGCCACTAATTTGCCAGAGGAAAGATTCTTGTCAAAAGTGTGAGACGAGAGGCTTTTGGTCCAGCACAAGCGTTTGATGGAATTCACTTGTTGAGACCAACTGTAAAATAAGTGGGTCCAGTGGAAGCAGGAGCTAATTTAGTTGGGTTGCTGAGGTGAGACTAAGACAAAGGATTATGGATGTTTTCAGGGTAAATTAAAAACTGCGAGACATGCTGGGATGTGTCAGACTGAAATCAAATCAGTTTGTCCTGTGGTCAGGCCAATTTCCAAGTATTTCAGCTAGATTTAAAAATATTGTTAATTTACATACTTGGCGCTCTGTTTGGACCCCTGGAGTGTCCATTTTCACTTGGGTGCAGTGACGAAAATGGACAAGAGCAATGAAGAGTTACACTCTGCTCATTATGTAGCTACAGGAAAAATGTAGAAATGTGTAAAGGAAATGAAAGAAAACATGTTTTTGCTGTAAGTTTTTAATTTATGCATATTCACATCTGTTTGTAGCCTCTGAGGAGCCAGTCTCCTCCTGGCATGTTTTGCTATTGCATCAGTGAGCTTTAGAAAAGATCCAGCGTGAATGTTCTTTGCTTTCTTTGTTTTTTAATGTACATTTACTGTAAATCAACAAAAAAAAAAAAAAGGTGAAACCAAAGTGCTGAAGAAAGTGTCCCCACTGTCAAAGGAAACGTTATTTCAAGGACGTTGCTTTAAAAATCTGCCAAAATATTTAATGACCAACTGGACACCAGTAGGTGTGCTTTCATCTTGACTGGACACCAGTAGGTGTGCTTTCATCAAGACTGGCCACAAAGACGCACGCATATGACACAAATGTGGCATCTAACCCGCAGCGCGCTCGTGTTTTTTTGCAAGGTTGATCTGTTGTCAGCGGGACCCCCTTTGGAGTTGGGTCACTGTGTTTTATTACTGCAGAACGCAAACAGCCAGAAAACAGGCGAAACAAACATTAGCTCGGCCCCCTGCTGGCAGCATGGAGTGTGTGTATGTGTTTGCTGGGATTAGAATAATGTAAGTAATGTAATGCTGGCTGTTTGATATGTGTGTGTGTGTGTGTGTGTGTGTGTGTGTGTGTGTGTGTGTGTGTTTGTGTGTGTGTGTGTGTGTGTTTGGCATGGTGTCTCACAGTGTTGATGCATCATGACACAAAACAAACACGAACGACAAAAAATATATATTCTTCTATCACCAAGTCAACCTTGACCCAACTGAGCAACCGTTCAGTCCCTGGAGTCAAACGCCTTTCAAAGGTTTTATAAACACCAAAGATCAAAATTAGCATGTTTCTTTCTACAGTTTAATACATAAATATATTATTAGTTTGACTCTGAAATGAAGTTGTATTTTCCATCTGATAATGTTCCTTTGTTCTTGTTTTTTCTCAGAATTGAGCAACATTAGTTAGGGTTAGCGTGCATCTCGGTACATTAGCGTAGTCCTGTCATAGCAGGAGGCTGTGGGTGTGGAGGCAGGTGTTGGGGTTTAAATGGAGGCTTAGACTTTGAGTTTGATTTTATCCTTAGAGATAGTAATGGGGTCATGAGGTGTTGACTGAATTTATCCCAACCCGACTTTCCATCCATCCACTTTCTTCTGCTTATCCGGGGTCGAGTCGCAGGGGACAGCAGCCTAAGCAGGGAAGCCCAGACTTCCCTCTCCCCAGCTACTTCATCCAGCTCTTCCGGGGGGATCCCAAGGCGTTCTGTAGCAAAATGAATAGCCGAGAGACATAGTCTCTCCAGCATGTCTTGGGTCTTCCCGGGAGCCTCCTACCGGAGGCACGTGTCCTGAACGCCTCACCAGGGAGGCATGCGGGAGGCATCCTGAGCTCCTCGGAGTACAGCCTCTCATGGCAGAGCTTCTCACCCTATCTCTAAGGGAGAGCCCAGCCACCCTACGGAGGAAACTCATTTCGACTGCTTGTACCCGCGATCTTGTTCTGTCGGTCACTACCCAAAGCTCATGGCCATATGTGAGGGTAGGAACGAAGATCGACGGGTAAATCGAGAGCTTTGCCTTTCGGCTCAGCTCTCTCTTCACCACAACGGATTGGTGCAGAGTCCGCATTACTGCAGATGCCGCACCAATGCTCCTGTCAATCTTCCGCTCCATTCTTCCCTCACTCGTGAACAAGACCCCGAGGTACTTAAACTCCTCCACTTGGGGCAGGATCTCCTCCCCGACCCGGAGAAGCCACTCCACCTTTTTCCGGCTGAGAACCATGGCCTCAGATTTGGAGGTACTGATTCACATCCCAGCTGCTTCACACTCAGTTGCGAACCGATCCAGCGAGAATTGGAGGTCACGGACTGATGAAGCCAATGAGCAGAGACCCGATCCTGAGGTCACCAAACCGAATCCCCTCAACACCACGGCTGCGCCTAGAAAATCTGTCCATAAAAGTTATGAACAGAATCGGTGACAAAGGGCAGCCCTGGCGGAGTCCAACCCTCACTGGAAGTGAGTTCGGCAATGTGGACCAAACTCTGACACCGGTCATACAGGGAGCGGACGGCCTGTATCAGGGGGCCAGACACCCAAAGAACGCCCACAGGACTCCCCGAGGTACACGGTTGAATGCCTTCTCACAAATCCACAAAACATATATGAATTGGTTGGGCAAACTCCCACGCACCCTCAAGGACCCTACTGAGGGTGTAGAGCTGGTCCACAGTTCCACGGCCAGGACGAAAACCGCATTGCTCCTCCTGAATCCGAGGTTCGACTATCCGGCGGGCCCTCCTCTCCAGTACACCTGAATAGACTTTACCAGGGAGGCTGAGGAGTGTGATCCACCTATAGTTGGAACACACCCCCCGGTCCCCCTTCTTAAAAAGCGGGACCACCACCCTGGTCTGCCAATCCAGGGGCACTGCCCCCAATGTCCATGCGATGTCGCAGAGTCGTGTCAACCACTACAGCCTCAGAACATCCAGAGCCTTGAGGAACTCCGGGCGGCGTAAGAATTGAAGTCACCCAGGAGGATGAGAGAAGCCCCAGAAGGAGCATTATCTAGTACTCCCTCTAAGGACTCCAAAAGGGGTGGATACTCCTAACTGCTATTTGGGCCATAGGTACAAACAACAGTCAGGATCCGTCCCCCCACCCGAAGGCGGAGGGAGGCTACGCTCTCGTTCACCAGGGTAAACTCCAATGTACAGGCACTGAGCAAGAATTGCCACCCCTGCCCGTCGCCTCTCACCATCGGCACCTCCAGAGTGAAAGAGAATCCAACCCTTCCTGAGGAGGCTGGTTCCGGAGCCCTTGCTATGCGTCAAGGTGAGGCCGACAATATCTAGTCAAAACTCTTCAACCTCGCGCACCAGCTCAGGCTCCTTCCCTGTCAGAGAGGTGACATTCCACGTCCCTAGCGCTAGCTTCTGTAGCCAGGGATCGGACCGCCAAGGTCCCCGCCTTCGGCTGCCACCCAACACACAATGTACCCAACCGCTTTGGCCCCTCCTGCAGGTGGTGTGCCCACAGGAAACCTGAATTTCCTTTCAGATTTTTCTTTATTTTTCTATTTCTCTGTAAAAGGTAATTTTTTTTCCAGTGGTGTCAAATGTCTGAAAATCGTGTTTATTTTTGCTCTCTGATGTGGTTCGTGCTTTATTCGTACAGCAACTGTGGCCCTTCACTGGTGTAAAATGTTCCTTCATTTGAAAAGAGGAGTTTGGAGGAGCAGTGTGTCCTTTGTTCAGTCGGTACTCAGCTGGAAACCCGAAATCAGGTTGTTGTTGTTTGAAGAAATAGCAGAAGAGCTGTTGCCAGAGATTGATTGCCCTTCTCCATCCTGAGACTCTAGTCGCCAGCTTCATCCTGCTCCGTGATCATTATCTGCATGGCTGCTGTCCTCCACTCTGCTCACATCTGGATGGGAACAACAAAGGCAAGTTTGTAGAAGAGCCTGAAAAGGTATTTAGCATCTAGGTAAACATGCAGCAGAGACACAGCCAGTGGAAATCAGCTGCAAACAACAGGAGAGGAAAGAGGAATAATGATGGTGAGCGTGGATAGGCAGGGAGAATGTAATCATTTAATCTCCCACAGTAGGAAGAGAGCAACTGGAGGCGATTGTGATTGGATTTCCTTTAAGTCCACAAGTAGGTCAATAGAGCTGGCAGTGCTCATTAGCAAAGAGCGAGGCAGACACGAAAGTTTATGTCGATACGGCGAGCATCATTCATCCGTCCTTTCGGTGGAGCAGGCAGAGGAGACTGGAGAAGAATTTGTCATTTTTGTTGACTTTGGGGTAAGAGTGAAGCTAGCATACACCTTTACATGGATCACTTTTACTTGCACTGTCACCACAGTCATCCTGGCCAAGCAAGCTATGTTTTCAGGCACAGTTCCTGAAAGGAAAGATAAACTATAACTTTTCAAATGAACCATTTAATCATTTTCATCAAAATACAGGATAAAAATATGTGCCTGTAAAATACACACATGCAGCTTTGGTGTGTAATTTATGAGAACGGAAATCCTCTCAGTGCCACAGAAGTACACATGAAGTCAACATGTCTGCAGATGCTGCACCAGATGTGGTGCTAAATGTCACTTCCCATCACAACTCCATAAAACATCTGGGTTCTCTGGGTTCTTTCTCAAACATATCGGGAGGGCTTGTGAGTCATGGACTGTGCCCACATTAAAGGTTAAGGTGATCTTAAAGGTGAAGAAAAATTACAAAGACTGCAACATTTTCAACCTGTATTCACCCGTATTTTCATTTGGTCTTGTTATGGAATAAACTGTGCTTATCTCTCCCATGAGAACTCATTCCCAGAAGACTGGGATAATAAATGCTCACAACATCTTAGATTCCATGTTTTAGTTGAAAGGAGAGGCAGCAGTCACTGAAGCATTCCTGTATTCCAGTATTCTTATTGTCAGCAGATCAGCTGCTCAGCGGCTGCTGGTGGACATTCTTGTAATGTTTGACCTCAGCTCATCGGTTGGTCATGAACTGAATTTAAAATCTTCCAGTTACATCAGCATGTGTAAACTGTACAGTTTTCACTGGGAATTTTGTGTAAGATTTTAATCACACCACTACTGACTGATCAGCTGTGGTGATGTATTGGGGTTTTTATTTTTTCTAGTTTTGCCATGAACCGGCATATTTCACTTGAGTTTTTAGATTTTATCATGGTATTTTAATCATTTTAAGTATAACTGATAGAGAAAAGAATTATTCTCAAACAACTATTTATGTTCAAGGTCAGAGAAGAACATATAGGGGGAAAACTCGAGTACTCCAGTCTACGACTTTCTGCAAAAACCGAACAATTGAGAAATGTAGCTAAACAAAAGATGTGAAGTCTTTATCACCATGAAAGTAGCCATCACCATGTGCAAAGCAGAGTAGGAAAGCATTAAACACTGGTTTTGGCATTTGGCTGAATAATAAACAAGTACTAAAAGCTCTGGATAATTGTTTCTGCTCAATTACATCCTACTCTTAAAACACAATTAGTAGAATGTTGCCAGGGACAAGAGAAAAGAAACAATGACTCTGTGCTGTGAAATGAAACGCAAAAACAATGCGCATTCTTTACAATCTTTTTCAAGCAAAAAGTGAGAGTTTACAGTAGTTTGTTGCTTAGAACATAAAGATAATTACATAAGTTGTACTTGGAAATAAGCCTTTTTTAAACAGTCAGCTTTAATGTGATGAGAGCACAAAACACCCCGCAAATATCCCTCTTTAATAAATATGAATGTTAATGCCCATGCACTTGAAAGAAGATGTATAAAGTTCTGTGACACAGCTCAGTGCTCTTCTTCTTATGGGCTATCTGGAGATGATAATGGCTACTGACCAAGAGTTAGCATGAGAGATTGTCCTGCTCTCAGGTTGGTCCATTTAAACATAAACCCAGAGCCAACAAGCAGTGAGCCAAGCTAAGATTAGATCATCAGTGTAGAGACAAAATAAGCTTACAGGAAACTAAACGGCCACTTATGAGGGTAGTGTGATGTCACTGGTCTACTATCATGGTTGGGATTTTTTTTTTTCTCATTGGCTACCACCTCTTTGCATCCTTGGTGATCAGATCAGGTGACCCCTCTACCTGCTGGGTGTGAGCCTGGTCCTACTCAAGGTTTTTTCCTGTTTAAATCCTTAGCTGCATGCTCAGGGGTCAGACTCTGGGTTATGAGAAAGCATGTCGATACAATCTTAAATAGAACAGAATAAAGTTGAATAGCAGTGAAGTGGGTGGGCGTGGTTAGTGCAACGTAATTCGTTTCACCTGTTGTGTGTCTCGGTTGGTTTGGATTTGGTTTTTACAACTTGAATATTACAGTTATTATTGACAAACTGATCAACGGAGTCCTGTTTCTTTTTTATTCTTTGTCGCTGTGAAAATGTTGTTCCTGCACGTTTGAGCCAGATCCTGACAGCACAGCTGGAGAACGTGTCGTGACCTCACGAGCTTATTGGCTGGTCCGATCTGCACCACACAGAATGCATAAAATCAGCAGATGACGATGGTGAACACACTGATGTGTCCCATGTTGTGTGAACATCAGGGAGCGTTGGGCATTTTATCTGCATGACCCAGTTTGTTAAAGTTTAATGTTCTTCACAGACCATGAATTATGGACCGTGGCGGAGAAATTAAAACATATTAACAAAAACAGGCCAATAAAGCATGCACACACACACACACACACTCTCTCTTCAGGAACCTGTCCATGCATGTGCACGAGCCCTAGCATAATGTATGGTGATGCTGATGAAGCAGTGGCAGCCAACGGATGGAGAAGATGATGGATGGAAGGTATTTGATGACTGTGTTGGGTGGCTGCTCACTCCCTTATATTTTCACTCTCAACTTCAGTGTCTGCCTCAGCCTTCCGTCTCCCACCCTCTTCAGGTGATGAGTGATGGAGGGAGGATCTGTCCCCTATCAATTCTTTTATTCCCTGCCAGTTGGGGTGTCAGCAACTCTTACAACCTCCCACCCCTCCCCACCACCACCACCACCTCCATATAATTTAAAAAAGCGCTGTAAAACAGATGAGCATGACAGAAATGCAGAGAGAGATAGATGGAAAGGAATACTTGAGTTTTAAAGAAACGTGTTTAATGTAAAATGTTTATTGGCAGTCCAACCCAGGCTTCAGACGAATGGGAGACTGTGTGTTAAGAGTTGGACCAATTACACTGCGTTAGATTGTTATTAGGATTAGCACAGAGCAATTAAGTGCCATGACATGAAGAACGATGAGCCCCCACTGGTTCTCATCAGCAAACAGTTGTTAATTGTGTGTAATGTCACAAGGAGCTGAAGCAGGGAGAGACAAAGCGGAGGTCAGATGGGAAAAGAAAGGAAAGGCTTGTAAGAGGGGCAGTGTAACTATATGGCGTGCCTCCATATACTTCCTGAGAGGAGCAGGTTGCAGACCTGTGTAGCTGCTTGGGGAGCACAAAACCTCTCATTTCCTGCAAACACCCGGCAATCTAAGACCGCACTGATAACAAAAACAGAATTTTAATACAGGGTTAGGACCCATTTTTTAGGAGCATGTAGTATTTTTTTCAATAAGTCATTTATTTTTCTATTTTATTTATTCTGTAGTTCCACAGAGTGGTGGGTGTGACCACAGCGACTCCATGAGGTGTTACTTGGGAACTGCAGCTACCCAGAGGGACGAGGATCACTTTGGGGAGCTGGCAGAGGAGCACTGGAGCAGATTAGTTAGGGAAATTATTTATAAATTTCCTTTCAATAATTTATTGAGCAATTCATCTGCGTGTATACTCAAGGGTTATTAAATATTATGCTGCTAAGCAACTTAAAAGACAGCGTTGTGAGAAGATATCCCAGGATACGTAGAATTCCAGAGTCCCAGAACCAGCTTTAAGAATGCAATTAAAAGAATTGCTGCTCAATCAATTTTCCCACTATTTCACTTCCCTTTCCCCTATTGTTTTTTCTCTTCCATTTGTGCTCAGCATTTGTTAGGATTTGGCTAAGCACAGCATGGGGAACTTGTGCGTATGAGCACAGTCACCCATGTATGTGTAGCTGAGAGGTAATGCAATAACTGTGACTCAGCTAATCCGATCTGTGTCTCGTTCCCCATCTCTAGCAGCAGTCTTCCTCTCTCTATCGCACTTCCTCAGTAGCTCGAGAGACAGACCTCTGTCTGCTGGCTCAGAAACCACCAATAGCTTGTCTAGATAGGAAATGCAGGCTTAGCCAGAGAGGGGAAATGTAGCCTTGGTTTTTGTCCTTTTTGGTATTTGCAGAGAGAGAGAGAGAGAGAGAGAGAGAGAGAGAGAGAGAGAGAGAGAAACACACACACACAGAAAAAGAGAGAGGGAACTTTCCCTTAGACCCAAGAACATAACAGCTGCTGCAGTCTAAATCATCCTGGCTAACACTAATAACACATACATCCATATATATACATTCTGGAGGCGATTTCACACACAGAGGGACATTATACACTACTTATATTTATCACCTGCATGTAGCATGACAACATCAAAAAAAATTAAGACTTCAGTGCATATAGCAGATGCCGTTCATTCTTTGATAATGTGCAACATCCACAATTTATGAGTGTGCATCTTGTAAACTGCATCTAGTGGTAAAACTCCAGAGTAAAAGAACAGAATAGCGGCCCTCATCCACCTCCTTCTGCCAGTGTGTTAGAGAATATACAGTCGCTGTGTGCGAACACATAGATTTATCTGTCACTGCATCAAAGCATTTCCAGTTGAGAGGTTGATCCTCTTAGATCCGTTTTGAAATGATTCTGTAGAAATGTCAAAATGTAAAGATGAAATAAGATTTTCCTAGTTTATTCCAACCTGAAGCGAACAGGTCATAGATAGTTGGATGGTGGCTGACTTTTATTTGCTTTATGTATCAATTATTCAAGTGTGTGGTGGTCTGGTCCTCACAACTTCAAAGGCCTGTTTAAGGGTTAAGACATGGTTTGAAGATTAATGTTAGGATTGGGTTTAGGTTTGGGTTGGGGTAAGCGTTAGGGAGTTAGTTGGGATGGTTAGGGTTAGGGTAAGGAGCTGCATAAAGAATTATGTCTATGAAAGTCCCCACAAAGACAGGAATGAGAGGATGTGTGTGCATGTGTGAGTTTGTGAGTGAGGTTAAGAAAGTAGAAAAAAAAAGATTGTGACAAGATCAGCTGGTCGTATAGATGTGGTGTCATGTCAGTTACTCTTCTCTCTCTCTCTCTCTCTCTCTCTCTCTCTCTCTCTCTCTCTCTAATGGAGCAACACTGCCCCCTACTGACTGAAGTGTCACTCTGACTATTGCAGCTTTTCATGTGACGTGTGAAAATGAGACGTTCTTTTAGAACATAATAACAGTGAACATGAGTGAACAACCAGCTCCCTTACAGATTCTTTGATCAAACCGATTAGAAATAAATTTTCTGTGACCTTTCCGTCTTTTCCAAAATAATGACCGGGAACCGCAGATGGTTTCAGTTCTCACCTGGAGCACTGTGGACATTTCATATTGGATTTGAGGATTGTACTGAAATGTATCTGCTGTTTGAACCTGAAGAAGCTTTCATATGAGGCCACACAAATACCAGTTAGAGAGAAGATGGGCTGAAAAACACCAGTAAAACTAAAGAGCTTCAATTAGAACAGGAGCATCTATGCAGTGGTGGTTTTCCCCTGAATGTTTTCGTAACCTTCATGAAATTTGCAGATGGTTGCTCTGACAACAAAGATGTAAACAACAAAGTGCTCCTGGTTCTATCCTCTGGAATATTTGGTCTGTCCACCTTTTGTAGCAGTTACAATCACACGTCTGTTTAACATAAACTTTAGATGACATTCCAGACACGTCAGTAATGTATGCCTATGCTCCACTCTACATACAGGCTTAAGGTTGTGAAGGAATTGAAATTAGATTTTTTTTTCTTTTTAAGAAAATAAAGGCACCTCATGTCATCTTATTAATCACATTTAAGTGATGCAGTTAATTTACATCTAAATGTAAGTTTAGGCTCTCATAAATGATCTAATGTTTGAAGAGAAGCAGAGAAAAAGAATAAGCTTAACAAGTAAATAAAAAAGGGGAAAAACATTTGTCGATGGAGACACACAAGTAGCATTTTCAACTTTTTGACAGGAAGACAGAGAAAGTGGTTAAACAGAATAATAAAACTGCTGCCTGGTAGCACTGGTGACAGCAGTCTTTGGGGGAGAGGGGGTGAGCATGTGCCTGCAGCTAAACAAGGGAATATGACATGCGAGAATGGCATATTTTAACGCTGCGGGCCTGCACAGCACCGCTGCTATCAGATCAACATAGCTCACTCTGGATGGAAATACTGCACCTCAGGAAACGTTTGTGGAACTCAATGACATTAAATGCATCTAGTTATCATCAATCAGACTTTCTGTGTGACAGACTGATTCATATTTTACCACATCATTGTGTCTCGATGGGCTCCTGCACCTTGTTTCACTCAAAGTCCTCCCCACACACACACACACACACACACACAACCCAACCTCCACTTTCCACAGGTTCAGCATGTTTATCATGTTTATGATTTCTTATGATTTTCTTTATGATTTTCTTATATGACGCGGGTGGAGGGTGAACATGTGCAGGATGTGATGAGACAATGTTGGTGGGTCGAACCTGAAAGAGGAGGGGCGGGAATGCAAGAAGAGGACAGAAAAGAAAGAGAAAGATGTGCAGATGAAACAGGAAGGTTGAAAAACATGATGAAAGCTCAACATGAAACGGGTCTTTGAACAAACAGAATCATCACTGGAGTCCTGAAACAGCCACATTTGACAGCAAATGCCATTTTAAAGGTAATAAGACAGCTGCTTTATGAAAAGAGAAAGAAGTCAATCTTAAATGTCTGAAAGCAGAAATGAAGTTTCAGCCTACATAAATAATTGGTCTCTCTCTTGGTTGCCTTCCATTTGTTGCATTCCATGTGCCTTCTACTGAGTGAAGTAGGAGAGCTCAATACAGGGAAAAAGACCTTATAATTACTAAATAAGCTCTGTTTGGGGGGAATTGTGGTTAATGTAATGTGCCTTCATGAGTAAAGGATCTTTCTTTTATTTTTGCAATAATAGTGACCTATACCTCACTCGTTCAGGGTTAAAGGATCATTGGGGAAATTTATGCACTAGGACTTTCTATATTTCAAGGTTTTCTCTTAAAAGTGGATTTTTCCTTTGTCCGCTCTCTGTTGGAGCACACAGCAAGATGGGTTATGTGGTTTCAGAGGATTCTGCCAGACTTGAAGGACAAACAGGCATCAAACTGTGAGACTGGCAGGCAACATAGACAAAAACAGCTATTATACACACACACACACACACACACACACACACACAGATGAAAGCTGTGCATGGACGTTCACTGATGACAGTGTGAAGCCCAGTGGTATGTTTGACTCTTATTATCTCCATTCTTGGGAGTGCTGACAACAATGAAATATTTTTTTATATGGGCAGGACCACAGATCCTGTGGCTAAAAGTTTTCAGAATATCTTTGTTGTCTACACTATGGAGCCTCTGATGCTGAGGGCTGATAATCCTTTTGATTGCCTCCAACAGATTTCTTTTTAACCAGGTTGATTGTGGACATTTTGAACAATCTGACTTGGCCCAATGGATTTTGAAAATGTCTTTCAGGACCCGTGTTTGCCCCCCAACAGGCGCAGACCTGTTCCTTTGTGTGTCGATGTTTGTAACAATACCCAGGTGTTCCTGGGCAAAGGTCCCTTCAGGGTCCCTCCATGTTTCTTCTCAGCCTGAGAATCTCCTCCTAACTGTATGTGTCTGGTTGTACTCTGCCTAAAGGGGTTTTGGACCCTGCCCTGGAGACATTGGTGAGCGTCTGGTGACCAAACCTTTGTTGGGCTTAACCTGAAGCAGCAACATGGCTTCATCCTCCAGCACTGAGTCTACTGCAGTACGAACCAGGTTAAACTCTCTGAGGAATCACAGGGTTCTGGTACTTTGTGGAAGGGAGGCGGGCCAACCCTCAGCTAATAAAACTGGCTGTTCAGATATGAAATTGGGATGAACACTTGTAATAAAATAAAAAAAATAAATAAAACAACTTGTTGAGCAGCACAATGTTTTAGCTCAGTGTTTTGAAATGTGGTGCTGAGCTCTCTCACACTGAAAAAAACATTGTCAGAATCAGTAATAACTTCAGTAATAACTTCTTGTTTGGTTCAAACATCAAAATAACGAGATACCATCTGGGCCAGAAATGTTGCATTAAATAAATTTTCTCTCTCACACCCACACATCTGTAGATCTTGGCTTCTGAGCAAGCTTTTACTTCACCTTGAAAATGAGATTAAAATGTTATCAGTTGTACCACAGAGCTAGTCTGACTGCAGATAGAGCACATCAAACTAAATCCTGAATGTGATACACAACACACACACAAATGTTAGGCAAACTTTTAGAATTTTGTCTCTAATGGAATGAATCACGTCAAGAATGCTCTTCTGTTCTACATTAACTAAACAAAAAGTCAAATATTTTTTCGAGATTTGTACACTGGGAAGAGGGCGCCACCATGTGGCCTGTTGCATTATTACAATCTCCGTCTGACTAACCTCGGTTTTTCCAAAAAGGCACTACTGAAGTTTTTTATTTATTCCAGGATAGATCAGCAAATCACAACACAATACACACTTACAAGTGGAGGCCTCTAAAAAGCTGAACATTCATAGATGATAAGGTAGGGCACAATTTAAAGGTGATGTGAATCCAGGCAAACACAAAGCAGCGCAAATTCTGGTGTGCTGACCCGTCACATGCGCTGCTTCGTGGATTAGAGCTCTGTGCTGCCTTGAACTTCAATCCCATCACCTTCCCAAAATCTTCCTGTGGGCTATTTCTGTGGCCCCCAACAGGGGTCTGCTATTCATTCCCAGAAATGTCTAAGCAGATCATTATCAGGGAATTAATCCACTGACACAGAGCCTGATGCCAAGTCTGCTTTAGTGATGCTAAGTTATTGGTGCTCTTCCAGTTTTACAAATAAATGTGCTGAATGAAGTTATTAAATTTAATCCAGAGTTGTCTGAGCTGCTTTAAGGAGAATATGAACATTTTTATGTCCCACCATTACACCACACATGACACTATAACACATAAATCTGTAAAAAACTGAATTTGGGAAAAAAAAAAGTTTAGTAATTCCTGAAATTCATGACTCACTATGGGTACTCACAAAAATTGCATTTTTGTTAAGTTAAAAATAATACTGAGCGCAACAGTGTTCCTTTTCAGTGTGGAACCTTTCCACACCAACTACATACTGTCTGTGAATGACTCAACAACACCTTGAAAACCTTTTTGAAAACTACAGAACTTGGACAATCAGCTGAAGACATTCTAGACACACAACAAGCAACAGATAACATCTTAGAAAAAAAGAATCCCTTCGCTTGTTTCACCAGTTGTCCACCATCAAACATCCTGATGAATCCTCTGGTGGCGTTTCAGGTTGCATTTCTGCGTGAAGCATTTGCCACAAGACAAGCAGCAGTAGGGCCTCTCTCCGGTGTGGACCCGCCTGTGGGCTTTCAGGTTGCTCAGTTTGGTAAAGGTACGTCCGCAGAGGGAGCAGCAGAAAGGACGCTCGCCTGTGTGAGTCTGCAGGTGAGCCTTCAGGGTGCTGGGGTGAGGGAAACACTTGCCACACTCGCCACAGCGCAGGAGACGCCGTGGCCCTGTGTGGGAGATTGAGTCTGAGTGGGGAGCCAGGTTGGCAGAGTGGAGCTGGCTTTTAATGCTGACCCACGATGTGCCAGTCCGGAGATGCGCTACTTTGTCCTGGAGATGGGCTCGCGGAGGTAAGAGTGAAGAAGAGTGACCTTTGGACATGGAGGGAGTCCGGATTGGGAGGTTTGAGGTCACAGAATCTGAGAAATCTGCAGACAGAGCAGAGGTGGAGCTGCCGGACAGAGTGTGTGAGGGTCGTTTCAGAGGCCGATGGAGGTGGTGTAAGGCAGCCATCAATCTGACACCTGTCCCCACTTTGGCCTGTACAGGGACTTTGCAGGAAATCTGCTTGTGGGGTTCTGACCTCACACTATGCTGTTTAAATGAGAAAGGTACCGCTTTTATTTTCTTTGTCTTGGGCTGAGTTTCCGCACACCTGCCTCTGTCAACAATAACCTCCTGCTTTATAGTCTCACCCAAAAAATCAGGATTCTGCAGGCTTGACACGGAGGAGGTCAAAATTTCATCTCCGCCTTGGAGAGCATGAACTTCTGCTCTAGCAGAGGTATTCTGCTCAGGTTCTGTTTGCTGTGCAGAAGCTCTACTTTTGGCTGGATCACAGTCCTTTTCTGCTACAAGTCCTTGATTCTGAAGTAATTCTGCTGTTGTGGTAGTTAGGCCGACCCAGCCACAGTCCACATCTGCAGCCAACTCTTTAACCTTCTTTTCAATTGTAAAGAAGGAAGTGGACTGCACGTCTTCGTGCTTTTCTTGAGCGAATTTTGGATCCTTCTCATTCATCTCTGTGGCATTGTGCAATTTAGCTCCTGCTTCACCTAAAAATGACATATTTTAAAGTGTTGGTGTTAATGCTTGGAAAGATTAAAGTAAAAAATTTTTAAAACCTGAAGTCAGCATAGTCTTTAGGTTAATCTTACATCTTAATTTATATTGTAGGCAATAAAAATTGCCATTTAGGAATTATTTAACTTGATCTAGAGTTCCTATAACTGGCTGACAAGCAGTTTCATAATCTAATTTCTACAATCTTGGAATTTGGTAACATTTTGACTGGAAATAAAGCATCTTTATGCTTTATCTTTAACTCACCATCAATTGGAGCACTCCACAATCCCAGCTTCACAGAGGGACAAGATGGCTGAATCATACGTTCTTCCCTTACATTAAACTGTGGCAGCACATCTTCACCAATCTACAAAAAACGGGACATGATTTCATTTTGTTCTGTTATTCTTATAGTTACGATTTTGTTTATCTAAGAGAGGACAAATCCCTTCTCAGATGAGAAGGGATTTGTCACCTGTGGCCGGGAGCCATCACCTGTGGCCTGGAGCTGAGAGATCCTGTAGGATTGTCTGCTGGCACTGAGGTTTCCTGGAAATTGCAATCTTGATTTTCTGTCCACAGTTCCAGAGACCGGGCCTCCGCTTTGACACCGCATTCATGCAAAACACCTGAAAATGCCATATTAGTGCCCTGTTTCAAGTATAGGACTGAACTATCTCCTTACCATCCTGCTGACCTTTGGGTCTTGTTTCTGTGCCCTCATCAGTCAGCTCCACATTATCCATGTTAGTCTTCCCCTGATGTGTCTCCTCCTGGTCACTTATCTTCCTCTCGGCCCACTGCAGTTGAATCCTTAGGGTCTCCACCTCCTGCGTCCTGCGCTTCATCTCTGGAAGGAAATTATCTTCTACCAACCTGGTGACCTCAAACAAGGCCGTCTTCACAACCGTCTCCATCACATCAGAAAGCTGCGTCTGAAAAGTTGCAATGAGGGTGTCCAGGTCCGCCATCATCCCGTCTCTGACTAGTGCTGCATAAAAATAATTCCGTGTTGTGTGGAAAATTGTATAGTTCGTAACCAAGTGCTACATTGGCTCTCCACTACAAAAACAGTAATTACAAACGAATATCCACTTGTTGTTCCCGGTAATAAAGAAAACTACCTATAGAGTAAATTAACAGTAGGAGATTGAAAATAACACTCATGCGGTTATTTACTGGAACTGCTTCTATATCACTGCTGTCAGCTAACTAGCTAACAAGATGTCTAAACATAACGACGCCAAACAAATATATAAAAACTGTCTTAATTTTATGGGGTTTTTATATACGTTTTAGTCCGTGAAAATTAACAGCATCTACATTTAATGGCAGCAAACCTGTGCAGTAATGCTTTAGAACCATTAGATTTTGTTTTTTAATCGCTGGAGGATCTTGTTTTTGCTCATGACGTAATTCATGGCTCAGTATGGTGGCCTTCTGACTTGGCTCACAATTACGAAACGCGTTTTAAGTTATTTTATTTTATTTTATTTTGTTTTACTGCCACCGTCACACTGTAGCATCGTTCCGTACAGTGTTTTACTCTTACTTTATGAACCGTAATGAATTTATCATATATTTTTATTTTTACATATGTGCGAGTAAGATAAGTACATACAGTATGATGATGTAAAGAAGTGACCTCTGTCCCCGACATGGAGTTGTGTTTTTTTTTTTTTTTCTATGTCCACTGTGAAAAGCTGCTCACTGGTGTAATAATACAGCTTTTTAAAAGCAGCAGAGCTATTAAATTTTGACAATTTGCTCTTGAAGCATATATCATTACTAGCTATATTTCAAGACATATTGTTTTAGTTTTTTTCAGTGTGTTGTGTGCACAAAAAACTCGTTTTTTTTTATTATTTATTTCTATTTCCAAGAGCCCTTAGCATAGAAAATGTACTTCTACCTTGTTTTCAGAAATTTCAAAACCTGCTTTTCTATTTTCTTATTTTTCTTACCCAAACCTTTTGGGCTGTCAACAATTAGTAGCATCTTCTCATTTGCACTGTTGATCATATAATTGTCAGAAATATTATAAAAATCTGAAATTAAGCTCAGAAAAGGTAATTTATTTAATCAAAGTCAATCATCACAAACAAATTGTTACTCATTATATTTCAGTTAATTTTGCTTTTATCTGTCGTTACAATATTAAGTAGTGATTTTAACAGCTCAGGTTTCTGAAATACAAACATCTATAAGCTTATAAAGCCCAGTACTTGAACATACTCTGTGTGATGCTAAATGCTGAACAAAAAGCTCTAACGTGCACATTCCAGGTTAAATTTTAGGTGCTTCACAATATGTGCATGAATGTACATTTTACTCTCCAGTAAAATAAAATATTTAAAATTACCATAAACATCAATGCAAAATAAAATGGCATTTAAAATGACAGGGAAAACATCTAAACATGCATGAAGGTTATCTTACTGCTATGGTAAGTCAGGACACAGGGAAATACAGTGCTGAATGCCCCACACTTCTAGAGCTTGAATCTTGAAATTTCTCTTGCAGAGCAGTTTGCTCTTGAATGTGTCACAAACCTCAGAAAATCCTTCTTCAAGGTCTTGCTGCAGACAAAGAGCATGACCTCCATCACCACCTAAGAGAGGAGAGACAAAGCATGTCAGCCCACCATTAAACGCCCCTGCTCTCATCAGATAAAATACTGTACTGTTCTTCATACCGATGATGAGCCGATAGTCGCTGCATGCTATGAACATGGACGCTTCTTGTTCCTTCGGTCTCTTTGGCACTACCTCTGAGATGTGTTCCTCTGACGATGCAGTGAAGGGGATTGTCAGGTAAATGGGGTCCTGGGGAGTTCCGGCGGGACATGTTAGTGTTACATGCTGAGGGGAAGCTCGTCTGGTCATGATATTGACCATGGGCTGCTGGTATCGTTCCATACTGGGACGAAGCTGGAAGTGAAAGTAAATTTCTTCTGATGAATTCCTGAAAGCGCTTACTTTTCATAGGAAGTATAACTTGCTGCATGACCTAACCCGAAATCGTGATGTTCACATATGTGTCTCACCGTAAACACAAAACATTCTCCTGTTCCAAAATACTGAAGTTCTTCAGCATCGTGCCTTTTCCTCTCTGAAATGTCTGTTGACAGGAAGGCACCAAAGACCTGAGAAAAGGTACATTTCAATCTCTCTGTCCAAACCTAATTTAAAAATTAGATAAGATAGATTTATTATGATCACCTCTTCATCCAAAGTTTTGATAGTCAAGACTACTGGTTCATGTCCTTCCACATGTGAATAGAACCTGTAAGTGGAAAAAGGTGATTTTTATTTATTTATTTATTTTTTTAAACAAAGCTGGCTACATACAGTTAATAAAATTAGGAACTGACACACCATCTGCAGGTATGTACAGTACAAATATATGTTATAATCATTGGTAGAAAATCTTGTGATGGTGTATGTTGGTATGAACTTCTTCATTTTGCACAACTATTTTTTTGCATACTATTTTGCGCAACAAAACCAGCACTTTAACAGTCAAAACAAAGTTGCTGACAGTGAAAACACACAGCCTTCTGTTGCATGAGTAGACGGGGAGAATTGTGTTTTGCAGTCATCAGCCCATTGTGACCTAGCCTTCTTTTCAAAAACACTTACAGATAAAGATGACAGCAGAGAAAGAAACTTTTCTGTCATTTATACCCGTTGAGTAACAATCCTTTAGCTAGATGAGGAGCAGTTTCCCAAAGGTATGAAGAAGGAACCAAGGACGGTTACGTACGAAGCAAGACTTCTTCCATGTTCCGATGTATTAAACAGCCTAACAGGACTGAATAGTGCAAAGCGCTCCGGTATCCAGGCCCAGACCACTCTCATCTCAGTCCTCGTCACAACACTGGAGGTGAAATTGCTAAAATCCACCGTCTCAACCGACTGCCTTTGTAAAAATAGAAACACAGTCAGGCTATTTTTCCTATTTCATCTATATATATAATGTACAGTAACCATTTTCGGAAACATGCCTTAGAAAAGTATCTCTTCAAATTCTTTTAGGTTCAGAGAAACATCCTGTACAATCTCACCTCTTCTGGTGCACGCTGATGCCTTTTTGCGTGAGTGAATCCTTATTGGCATTGAACAGGAGGTTGAGCTCCATCCGTGTAGCCATAGGGATCATGAAAGCCTCTTCGAAAAGCTTCTCAACTGTGCAGTGGCGAGCAATATTCTCCACAAACTTCTTCATATCCGTCCTGAAGTCCTCTACATCTGCCACTCGGGAGGACACAGACACTTTGTAGAGGCCGAGCAAAACGAGCGCCACCCTGCAGGTGTGTAATTGTGTTATAAGTAGAGTCACAAAAGGAGTCTGTGTGACACTGCAGCAGCAACAAACCTGTATAAGACCTTATAGCCTTCCAGTAGGTACACATCCAGCACTCTGATGGCATAGGTGAACGGCAGGTCTGCAAATATCCACATGATCCAGTCCGAGTAAAACTCAAAGAGGTTCTGGTGTGAGCTGGCGATCAGCTTACGGATGCCTCTGCAGCACCTGTTGGCGAGGTCTCCAAAGGTCATACAGGAGGCGCGGTAGGTGAGGAAGGTCTGGTCAATGTAACGCTTGTTCGGGTCAGTGAAGCAGATCAGTCGGGACACGCTGTGGAAACATTCTGCTTCATCCTCACTGAAGTGGAGGAGGAGAGAAACCAGTGCAGGCATGATGGGGCAGAAGTTCATGTTGGGGAAATATTTACCAAGACAAAGAAGGAGCTTTTTCACAGAGTTCAGGCCTGCTTTGTTGAGACAATATCTGGATAGGACAAACACAACAAACATTTGACAATCAGCAAGCCACCTCTTAAGGTTCATTTTTAGTGTAGAGGATGTGTTTTGTACTTACTGTACCTGGGTATTTCTCCCACCTCCATGTACTCTGGAACTGGGTGTGTGCTAATTTTTTGTTCTCCAAACAGCTTCTTAGCCAGATCATAGTAGACATCTCTGTCTGGAGCGACAGGCCCAGTGCAACTATACCATCAATCCACATTCTAGTCAGTGATTACTCAAGCATACACAGAGGAACTGAAATACACACAACCGTCTTAACCTGGAATTGATGCCACGGATGACGTGATAATAAGCTTTGGCTCTAAGTGTGTGAGGCATGGCCCAGAATCCTTCTCGGCCCATGGTTTTCAGCTGCTGGTGACTGCTGTGTAGGATCTTCATGTATCTGGCTGCCGCTTGAGGGTCAATTCTCTCCCAGTCCACAAACTGTCCATACTTCATCCCAGAACTGGAGTTAATTTCCCAACTGTCTGACTCCAAGATGGTGATCATGGCTACTGTCTTGAGACTGCCTTTATTCCCTGACAAAATTCATAGTTTTATCTCATAAAACAATGTATATTTCAAAAGAAATATCATATTTTTAAAAATATTGCAATAAAATGTTTACCACTCATTTCTCTTGACGAGGTTTTGCTCAGTTTAGGCTTGGATTTCGTAGAGGTGAGTGGATCATTACCTCCGCCCCTTTCTTTTTCCTTTGGGAATTGCTGGAAAAAACTGGACTGCTCTTTCTGTGGTCCGACATCAGATTCTGATGTCTCAAAACTGTAAAATGACCTGGGGAGCATGTAATTCACTGCAGATTAGAATATATGCTTCTATTAAGAAAGAGACACCGAAATTGAGAATAGATATGTACTAAACGTGCAGTAGAAGTTGATAGTGTGAACATACCTGGAACGTGGTCTGAGGTTTGTTTCCGCCGTTTGGACCTGGGCGCCAAAGTTCTTAGAGTCCTCTGGGCCTTCATAAGAGTGAGACCTCTGCCTGTTCCTGCCTTCTGTAATAGCAGCAATTCCTTGATCAGACGATGTGCAGTTCATACTTCCACAATTGGAGAACTCTGGTGTTCTTGAAATGTGAATCATCTCATCTGATTTTAAGTCTGAATTATTTGGAGAAATGTGAAAGAGTGTGCCTGAAGAGGCACCTTCTGGTGATGGTTTTATATAAGCATGGGGGTGGGGTCCAGGTGAGGTAAACCACAGCATGCAGTTTGTTTATGGTCAGGTCAGCTGATGAAAGTAGAAATAATCCAGTGGTTCTCCTGTATTTTTACTTTAGGCAGCTAACAGTGTCTCATTCTGAGAAGAAAGAAGACAAAAACAAGGCCTTTTCTATATCACATAACACAACACGTCTCCTTTCAGGTGCAGGGAGCAGCAGGGAGACGTCCCTGTCTGCTGCCTCGCCATCCTGAGATGTTCTGGTGATGAAAGGGGTGAAACATCAGTGAGGGATGGCTCCCAGCTGAGGACCCTGCAGCTGGTAATTTAGGCACCGATGGAGGTGCGTCAGACAGAAATGCCTAGGAGATATTATCATCACCATTACTTTTCCTGTCATTCAATTGATGCAACCTTGTGTTATGTTACATGAGCTGATTTTTCTGTGAAATTAGAGAAAACTATGCACTGGCTCCAATAAAAAGACTCAGTACAGATAATAAGGTCATCAGAAAGAGGACAGTGAATATAATGACCATGTCTACCATCAAATTTTCAAATGAGTCCCTTCCAAGAAGTCCTCAAACAACTATTATTCTACACAACAGATATGTTTTGATCCAAACAAGTTATGTTTGGATATTAAACATAACACTTCTATAACTCCTAGTCCAATGTGGGTCTGTGGGTCATAAAACGGGCTCAAAATCATACTGCAACACTCTTGTTTCAATTTTCAACGATTGACACGAGGAAGTAATTTAAAATAATAAAAAAAGAAAATGATTAAAACTAAACGCACTCCTCCAATACATTTCTGTAGCCATGTACATTAATGCCTTAAAGTTGCATATTTTGTTTTGGGTTTTTATTAAGCAATTGCAAAAAAAGTGTAATTAAATTTGCATGTAATTGCACATTCAGCAGTGATATATGAATTACTAAGTATGTGTACAACCTTTCACGATGAACATTCGCCACTATATGAAAATATTCAGTATATACGGTAATTCACGAGTGTACATCCAACTAATGACCACTCAACCGATATTAACGACATATTTGAGTTTTAATACCGGAAAACGCGTTTTGCTTGATTTGTCCCTCGCAGAGCTCCGTACTGGCGTCATACCCAAACAACACAGTTTGGCGTGAAAAACTATTAAATGCCATCCATCTAAGTTAACATTTTAGGAAAACACAGCGTACATCGCAATGTCTCAGGATCCGTGGTGAGTAATTGGATTTTTGCTGTTTAATATTTGCTTTAGTGTTTTCTTTAGCATGAGACACAGTCGTAGAAAGTCAGCTGGTCGTTCGTTTTGACGCTAGCTAAAGTGATAGCTAGCTTAACATTAATTTTATTATATACATTTTTGTTATAACATTCTGTCTGGGCCGTATCGTTCAAATTAGCAAATATAAAGCACCTAGTTGTGTGTTTACGAAGGCTGTAAGGTATACCATTAAGGAAATTCGAGAATATATCTTTATCCAAACATGATAGCATAATCACAAGTCACATGATTAATTGAAAGCGCATTATTTTTTTACGTTGGAGTTGAAAAATAAAACAGCAAATAATTAAACAATGTGATAAAGCAGCACCACAATGTAAACAGTTATCGTTTAAGTCGATGTGACAGCATTCAGTTTGACTAAATGGTGTATCGCCTAATAATATCAATAGTATCAACTAATCAATGCTAGGAGTATAATCAGGAGCTGATGCTTTCTTCTTTCTTCTATGACGTAATATTGTCTTTCCTGTTGCTGTGTCTTGATTTGTCTATTTAAATTTCTTTCGATTCATTTAATGGTGCAATAGGTTACAGAACTATGATGCCACATGTCGCTTGGCCCAGGAAATAGCAGAAAATATTCATGAACGGACCAAGCAGTTGAGAACCGGGGGCAACCCTGCAAAGGTAAAGAACTTTCTTCATATTTATAATGAATTACATTAGTGTCCACATTTCTCACAAAATTATAATTTGGACTAAATATTGCCTGTGTGTTTCTAGATCAACATGACAATAAGAGCATCACTGCAGAAACTGAAGCAGAATATTAGCCAGCTGAAGGATGGATTGCTGCGAGCATCATCATCTCGGCGCATGTATCCTCCCCCCCTTCCAATTTTCCAGGCTGTAAATTTCATGAAATTTACAAATTGTAATCCACAGTGCTATGTAAATTTCATGAAATTTACATAGCACTGTGGATTACAATTTGAGGCTAAAGATTTATTGTACCTGTCAACTGTTTCGTTTTTTGGCCGATAGAGGGCACCCTCTTGTTTTGAATAACGTGCCTAGAAGTCCTTCACTGTAATGATCTTAACACGGCTTCATCAGAATGCAGGCAGAAGCTGATAGATGGCAGAACCTGATTGATGACCTACTGACCAGAGAGAGGCACCTTAATGCTGCTTTCAAAGGAGACGTCATAGACCCTGACCCTTCCAGGTTTTGTTATAAAAATTTTTATTATCACTGACTGGCTGGAAAATAAGTATTTACATATGTCGAAATACTCTGGCTCATGATGTCCTTGCAGTTAGTATTTGAACAAGGATTTTAATACTTTTACAGTAAATTAGTTGTAACACATACCTAACCCTAACCAATTTCTGCTTGTCTTGTGGTAGTTAGATCACCTAATTAAGAATAATTTAACCATGTTCTCCTTCCTGCATTCTTGACCAGATAGGTTATAGGTCTGGTTTCCTTCTTTTCTGTAAAATTTCTTGCGTGACCTGCCCGTGTGGTGGTAGGAAGTCTTTCTGTCTGTTGTTTCACACTGTTAATCTCAAAATAGGCACTTCCTGAAACACAAAAAAAAGTATGAAATGAAGCGATTTTACAGTCACTGTCCACTGAGCTGTAGTCGAGCAGCATCTGAAAAGAAGTGGATATCACAGTGTTTTATCCTCTATCTGGCTGATGTTACTTCAGTGTGACGGACCTGAAAACTTTTGCAGACACTCATTAGTCTTTGTGATGTGTAAACCTACTCTGACCCAGGTGATATTTGTTTGAACTGAAAGAGGAAATGGTGTCATCATGCTTGCTTACTTTTTTTTTTTGAAAAAATAAAATGTGTGTTCAGTGTTATAGATGATTCTAATGAGGAGAGTTTTTGAAACCCAGACTTTATCATCTGATCTTTTTTGTGATTTTATATAACAATACCTTTCTCATATTCTTTTGTTATGGAGTTGAGCTACTTAGCAGTGCTTTGCACAGGCTTTTATCTTTTTACAGACCACACACCTAATTACATAAGAGGCAGTGTGTAAAAGTCTTAAAGGACTCTGTTAATAACTTGGTGAGCTGTACTCATGTGATCTTGGATTTTTGTTTGCTAAGGTGGACCTAACTTTAATAGTGATATGTGGTGGGTAATTTAGATTTGTGGGTAGGACCATTCCCACTGTGTGGTCTGAGGGCAGAATGTGGGAGGGAATGGATTGGCCATGCTTGGATACCCTAAGCTGCTCTTTTTTGACCTTTCTTTTGGTGAGAACTATGGAGAGAAGACTTTAGATAGAGGTTATAGAGGTGACTTATCTGTGCTTGAAACAATACGTCCCTCCGCATCTCCATTTCAAACTAAGCTAAAGAATGGCATGGCGCCTACATTTGAGGGCTCGGTTCACCCCATTGCCCTTCATATCCAGCATCCGTTGATTGTTGTGGAAATGGCTGTAATTAGTTAAATCTAGCCTGTCCAAGTCATTCAAGTCAGCACCAGTGACTCCTCGGTAGTGCCCGCTGATTTTGGTGCTCCGCACTGCATTGTTAATGGGATGTTGACACGCATGGCAGTTCATGGAGGAAGTGTAAGCCTGGCCTGCATTCTTATCATAATCAAACATTTCAGAGACACTAGAGCAGCTCACCTGTTCTTCTGAGCATATCAGCCTTGGGTAGCCAGTACTTTGAGTGCTCTCTTGATTCTTTTCTTACCGTTTCAGAAATTCTTAATCCCCCTTAAAATTCAACATAAAATGTAAGCTTTTTAGCTCCTAAACGATTAAAACTGCAGAAGAACTCCTTAGGGTTAGTGTGTGTTACCATGTTCTAGGTACTGATGAAGCTACATGTATGCAGTTCCACAGCTTTAAGCTATTATCTGAAGAATGGCTTATAAACCACCCAGCATCTTTGAACATAGCACAGCAAATGCTCACCAGCAGTCCACAGGTCTGTGATAGATTAACATGCTCTGTTTAAACACTGCACAAGCTAACCTGGATTTCTTCAGTTATCAAACACTTAAAAGACAAATTGAGTAAATAAATGCTTTTTGGAGCATTTTGTTGTTGAATGAGGTTCAGAGGAAAGGAGGCAAAATGAAACATGTTTTATGCAGATGTGTTTTGGTGATGTTGTTTCAGTTTGCACCCCAAAACTGAGCACTCATTTAAGATTTCAGACCCTACTTCAGCTGTAGTTTTGGTAGTGCTGCTGGAATGCCAAACCATTCACAGAATTATTCTGACTATAGCTAAAAGAATAATTACCTAAAGGACGTATTAACAAAAGTTGTTGATTTGATTCTGATTCACAGGTCAGCACTCATTGCCGAGGGGGCAGGGGCAAGTAGGAGTGTTACAGCAAACCCCTGGCTCATCAATGAACCAGAGGAGACCAAAGGCCTGACTTTTGGAGACATCAAACAACAGCAACAAAGAATTATTGAAGGTACATATTGGTGAATTGAAGAAACTTCTTCCAGGTTCTTTCAATAGTTGACTCTCTACTAGACCTCCAAGGACTTTTGAACAAAATGATTTTTCAGGAATGCACACTGACATAAGCTGTGACTGAAGGAGGTCTCACCCATCTATAATTCCTCCTAGCTGTCTCATTATCTCAACAATTCACTGAATAATAAACTGGTTTCAAAAGCCTGATAATGGGGTTTCTTACATTATTTGCGGTGTACTCCACTGTCAACAAAAAAATTACACTTTCCACACTTTCCTGCATTTTAATGCGCTTCCCCATTTTCCTCCTCCCTTCATCAGTGAGTGGAACTATCTTGTGTTGAATGTAACAATTTACAATTTCATCTCTCCCGCTCTCCCTCTCCCTCCCTCTTTCCTCTTGTCTGCAGCTCAGGATGCAGGCTTGGATGCACTAGCAGCCGTTATTAGCCGACAGAAGACAATGGGTCAGGATATTGGCAATGAGCTGGATGAACAGAACGGTACATTCTCATCTAAGAATCCATATTGTTGGAACACACACATGCACACACAGTCCCACTTTAACCAAAGTGTGTAAAGTGTATTATGTTATGATGATACAATATTACATGCAGTGCAATTGCACTGCAACTGGTCCCCTGACCACCTCCTAGTTTGAGCTCCTCTGTTTCCACTGGATCAGTCTAAACTATTTATGGCTGAGGTTTAGGTTCTTGAGGCCTACTGCTAACACCAGAGGATGATTCACTGGGCCTACAGGACTCTGTACATACCTGTTTCTTCTCTTTGTGTGACCCTCTACTGCCCTTCCATTTCTCATCCCAGTCCCGTCTGTTTGCTTTTCTCCTATGTTTAATTATGCTAAATTATGGGAGATATTTTTTCCTGTACATTTTGACATCTTAGACTGCATCTATAGGTCATGCTGACTCTTTAAAATGTGAAAGTGAGCAAACAATGTGTGCTGGAAAGCAACAAGCACGTGAGATTGTACACACCTGGAATGTGAATCTTCCATGCAAGCAAAGGGCCGTTCTTCTTCAGTGGTATTTAACTCACCCCTAGCTATTAACATGTAGTCTTTCAGTTCTGTACGATTAATGCATGTAACCGGAACTGGACCTGAACCCAAATCTTAATGTATAAATTTAGCCAGTCCTGCGCAAACAAAACATTGCTGTCCAGCTGGAACTGCACTTCATTTTCAGGCTAATATGTACAAGACAGAGTACAAGACGTGTGCAAGCCAGCAGAACAACAAACAACCTTTGTCGGGTTGCTTGTGTGTCCACTACACAGCGTCTGCCCCCATTTACAGACACTTTGGACACAAGCTTCCAAATTCATCATGTGATTCCGGGCAAAGTAAATGAAGCAGATTTTTGGATGGACAGGAAGCTGGATTACGGTATTAAAGTGGGTTGATGGTAAAGCTCCTCGCTGATCCGACTGTCTCTCTGTCTCGCAGAATTCCTGTTTCCACCTGATCATTGTACTGTGGCTTTGTTTTCCTATAAATAGATTAAGCTTTTTGTAGATTGCCTGCTCAAGTCTAGCTCATGACCCAAGTGCAGTGGAGGTTGCGCTCACTTCCTTTTGGGGGAAACAAATCCGGCTAAGGTCAGCATGGAAGACGACCCTTTTCAGAGCTTTAGAGATGAACTCAAAGCCCTCGCTCACTCTGCCCGTGATTCAGGACAGGATGGAGATGAGCAAACTTGTGTGTCGACAGACAGACAGATAAGGATCCATTACCTTTGTGCTTCTTTACTTGAATTCAGCCTGGATGAACATGCTCTTCCAACTCACTGTTGGAAGAGCATGTTTGACATCTTTGACATTGTTTTCTTGTCTTGTCTTTAAGGAGGTGGAGAAGTTGTAAGTCAGATTTGTTTGCATTTTAGGATTTTTCCTGTTAAATTCTTCTGAAATGTGAGACATTGATGTCTCCAGGTGTTTGTTTTCAATTCTTACAGTTGGAGCAGGTTTTAAATGGATGTAGACTTGCACAACAGGCAACAGGAAATTGAAAATATTTATAAAATTAGATCACTGATTTGATTGTGCTCTGAAGCGGTGCAGAACTGTAGCCAGCAGTAATTCACTTTCCCACTTGCTTTGTTACAAACTGTTCGGTGGGCAAATAAACCGCACTAATGATGACACTCCACAGAGAGCCATTGTGGCCTGGCCTGCTGCTTTTGATTTGCTCCGTTTGAAAACGAGGCTGGCAGTAGTGAGTGGTGTTTTCCAGATGGAATAGAAATCCAAATGGTGGTGATGTGATGTTCAAAAGAATGCTGTCATCAGTGGAATGTCAAGCTCCCAATGAGCCTCACGAGTTTTTAAGACTCCTAGATTGAATGACTGAGGTTTGACTCAGAACAATAAACAATGGAAGCAGCGTATGAAATGATACCTTTGAAGGCTGATGCATATTGACTGTTGAAGGGTGCAATTCTTTGGATATATCATCTGAAAACATGACGAGCACAGTAGGAACCTTTGTTTGAAGAATTCTCTGGCACGCTGTAAAGACTTGATGTTTGTTGATTAATATTAATATTGTAGCCATTTTAAAGCCTTCACTTGGTTAAATGTATGATTTGGTGTTTTATTTGCACCTTTCAAAACTAAATATTAATTTATCTTTATGTAAAATATGTCTAGGTTCAGGTGGATAAGGTTGAGTGACACGTGTTTTTAGAGTGCTTTTCAAGTTGGCAATGATTTAATAAATGATGACATCTATTTATAAATGAAAAAAATGCACATTTCAGATTATATATCACGTGGTTTTGACAAAAATGCAGTGCAATAACTGAAAAATGTGGAATTGATGACAAAGATGACTTCATACTAACTACTCAATTAGAAATTTAAGCACATCAAGGAATTTTTCATCATTCAGCTCTAATAAGGATCTTCCTCCTCAGTGTTTTTTGCTTTTTGTAGCCAGCTCATACCTCACGACCAAATCCATCTGGAACAAATGTGTGCTGGTGACAGTTGTTGGTATAAAGGCAGCACATTAAAGGCAATGCTAGTCAAATGAACAGTGGCACAGGTTTCTTTGTAGTGCTAGCTATCGTTTAAGGTCACTATTGAGTATACTTTCATGTCAGGGGAAGTATGTTAACTGCATAAAAATGCTTCATCGGTACCTCCGTCATAGAGACTTGACCCCATAGACAGTGCCACACATGAATTGGCTTCAGCTTCTTTGGTTGTGGGCAGGTCACAGGTCAAAGCTATTATTTTCCTTACAGAAGCTTTGAAACTACTCAGCACTTTTTGAAGACGTTGTAAAATGCACCCATAGCTTAAAATACTTTTAAAGCCTTCCATATCATCGGTTAACGGAATTGTCAAGTTCTACTTTTTTCTGTTGCATACTGCAGAGTTTCTGTACAAATTAATGGAATGCAGACGGGCAGTGGACTTCTATTACACGCACAGCATGAGGTGTGGTCACTTCTGCTGGGCTCATCTGTCGACAGCGATGACATCCAGATGTCCGCCAGTGGGACTCTGCTGAGACTGGGCGAGGTTGTTCTGTTTCCAGCCATCCTCCACCTCACTAGTGGACGTCAGGCTGGCATGCCCGGGCCTTCTCACAAACAGTTCTGCATGCTCTTATTAACAAGAGAAAAAACAGAAGAAGAAAACGCATGCTGGTGTGATTTCTCAGACTCGCAGTATCAGTATTGTAAAAATATTAAGTCATCAGAGGGTGGGGGTGGTAGCGGAGCCTTCCTCAGCAGTCATCGTCTTCCACTCTCTTTGCTCAAATATGAAAATCCAGCATGACTGTGATGTGTCCAGGAATTTGACGGACTATAAAGCCATCTGACTATATCTAAAAAAAATACAACAAAACTGATCATTTTCTCTTGTTTTGAGTGGGGTTTCTGTCTTAATTGTGTGTAATGCAGACAATTTAATAGTGAGCTGATGTTGACGAGCTGCTGTAATTGCTCCCTGGAGACCTCTTTCAAGAGAATATCGTCCAGGAGAGACACATTAGCTGTGCAGTGTGCTTTGATGGTTACTGGTGGTTGGAAAAATCAGCAATTCCGGCAGCTGCTTCTTCTGGGTCTGGGAAAAGGATTCCCTTCCCTATAATGGTACCTTTCGATGGACCCAGACTTGGCCTGGCAGGTTCCTATGGCTAGCAAAAGTGACAGTGGGAACAGATCTTCTTCGCTGTTTATTTAGCTTCTAACCACTCTGGTTTTGTGGCTACATTAAAGGGCAGATGAGCAAAGCGCAGCCGCACATTCCCCACCACCTCAGGAAAGCATGGGTCACCCCACATAATGAGTGGAAGGACTTACTTTACCAAGCCTGCCTCAACCCAAAACCAGCACGTGGTTCCCATTTAAGCAGAGGGGAGAGATTGCACCTTCATCTGTTGGGCATTTTAAGGTGTTTATGTGCCTCTGCAAGTGCACATACATACGTCTGCTCTTTAGCAGCCTGTGCTGTGAGTGTGTGTTTGTGTATGTGAGCGCTTATGTTTGAGAGCACAAGTGTGAGATCACTGTGTGTCTTGAAAGTCGGCACCACATGTCCAGCACGTGTTGTCAGGTTGTGACTGGCACACACACCACATTTATATCTGCAGGAGAAGCTCAAAGGCTAGTGGTCAGGCGCAGATTCATTTCAGGTCAGGAGCGACGCCGGGCAAATCTATTTCAAATCTGAACATTTAAGTGCCTTTATAAAAGAGATTCAGTGAAATTGGCACGATTTAAGGTGATGAAGAGTAGTGCTGCTGCTTTAAGCTTCTTTGCCATGATTGAAGTTACTGTAGATCTAACATATTGTTAAAGCACTTAATAAGTAAGTGGATATCCATTTTGATCCTGTATCATTACAATCACACAAGAAATGCTGGCTAAGCTGACAATAAGAGCCTGCTGACAAAAGATGAAAAACAGTTTCAAAATCAAATAAGAAGCCTTTTATTGGCCACTTGGCACTTACTGTACTTAGTCTGTTTTTGCTCTATTGTTGGTGCTGTTTGAACAAACACAAGCTCTTAAAAGAGGCTTTTGATGTGTTATCTAATCATTCTCATCTGTTTCACTCCTGCCTCAGTAATAGCCTCCAGTTTTGTTACACACTTGAGACACATGTTTTTTTCCCCCCTGAATTATGTAGACATAACAATGTTTGCTAGCTTCTTTTGTTTTATGGAATAGATTTCATCAGTTTGTGAAACTTTACAGCTAAGCTTTCCGTACAAGGGCTGAATTTTGAGCTTTTGGCTGAAACTGTAATAAGAAAGAGATCGAGTGCCGTCTGCTTCTTCTCCATCATGCAGCCAAATTCTCAGACCACCAGTGGGCAGTAGAGACAGTGGCGGTGCACCCGTCAGGCCCGGGTGAGATTGTTTCATCTTCCTAACGCAACAGATTCACGCTTGTTCTTTCTCCTTCATGTAATAGTTGCTTCTGGCGGTGGAATGATTCAAGTTTAGCGTGCAAAAAGATGAAGTCACAAGATTTTAAATAGGATTTGTTAATTTGTTTCATTTTTCTGAGGGGGTTGTTTTTTTCTCCTCCAGTAATCAGCAACTCCTCCGATTTGCTTGAATGGCTGAAGTGCAGATGTTTCAAATATTCTGGCTTCATTGTGAGCTATGCAGAAGTGGGAACCTGTGTCTAGTGAAAGCCATGTTGTGAGTGTGAGTGTTCCTGCTTTTGTTGTCAATCACGGTGTGTCTGTGACTATATGCTGCTGGCCAACAGTAAGGATTTATGTTTTTTCAGTGTCTATGTCACCATAGCCAGTCCAGATCAGTACAAAACTACATAAAACCTGCTCTGTATCTTATTCCGTATAAGCTCTTCACGTCTGGATGTGTCGCCCCCTCCTGGCTGTCCCTGCTAATGAAGTGTTGCGGTAGTGATGAAGTGTAGCAGCAGCTGGTTTGGAGCTGCCGTGCCAGCGACAGGGTGGTCCCCGCCTCATGCTGCTGGCACCCTCATGCTCATCACCGACACATTGTTCTGTGGCACCTGGCCATAAGGCGGATGGTGGAAAAGTCTGGCAATGATCACAGTTGCCCTTATTGGCTGTTGGCCTTTTTGCTTATATCTTTTATGAACATGACATTATGACTCAGCTCCCTAAAGTAGACCATTAACTCCAGTCAGTTGCCCATCACTGATACCTGACCACACGCTGTGAGGTTTGCCTTTATCCACATGACGATTACCGTCCCGTCATTCGTGCACAGTAGGTACTATATTGGACGTAGCAGTAAAAGTCATTAGTGATCCATCATCAGCGTTAGTGTTTGAGCGATAATAGAAGCCCATATTGAATAAATGCCGTGTCAGTCTTGGAGGACTGTTAGGAAAAAGAAAATAGTCTGTTTATGTGTCCTCGCTCTCAACACGTCAGAATGAATGACGGGTTTAGGATAAGTGCTGGACTGGTTTGGATTCCATAGCCTGAAATTCAACATTGTCTTTTTTTTTTTCTTTTTTCGAATTCTCTTTATTCAGGCATTCAAATGGTTTGTTGGGTTTTACACTCAATTTAAGAACTGGTAGAACTTTGAGGTTTTGGGAGAAACGCCTCCTAATCCCCCTCTCTCCAATCACGCAGGGTAACTTTGTTTAGAATAAGCGTCCGAAGGCCAAGAAAAAAGGCATTGGATGAAAGAAACTTTTCCCAAGACCATTCAGCTTTTTCTAAATACAACTGCCTTGAGTTGTATCACAAACATGTGTGATCACCAAGCGAACCAGTTAGATCCAGGGACGTGTGTGTTTTGGTTGGCAGCAAAGAAATAGCCTCTCTGCAAAGCCAGTCACAGTGGGGCCAGTTGTGGTTAGACCCTCTGCACTATAACAAGAGGTACTTGAGAAGTGGTGAAAGAAATAACTGTCTTTACTTCCCTCTTTCTTGAAATTCTCAGGAGAAATCATCTCCTGAATAAGCACAACAGAATTAGCCACACTGAGTCAGATTGCGTTTAAATCAGTCAGAGAAAACAAGCATTTTCTCTGTGTGGCTGTGCCTGCTCTGGGAATGCATCCTACAATAACAGCCAGAGTTAGTCCAACACATCCTGGAGGCATGCTGGGGTGTCACTGTTTTGGGCAACGCCTCCTAAAACATACACACAGACACACAAATACACCAACTCTGATGAAACCTCCCAGCAGTTTCAGCCAGATATGGATCTGGGATAACAATTTGATAAATAATGACTATTGAATTGTGTACGTGAGTATCATACCTGTTGTCTGGTTTAAAGAGAGAGCGTGGTTAGAGAGACTAAGACATTTATACTGTTTTTTTTAGCTATGTTATGGGTAAATTGTTATAATTATGCTGCATTCTGTTGATTCTGTGATACCATTTCAGCTTGAATATCTGAGTAAGATGCAGTATTAGTTCATTTAAAATCATACTTTCCGTCAAATGCTTCGAAAACTGCAGAACAACCCAGAAACGACTGCACTTTACTATCGTCAAGAAGGAAAATCAGGTGACTTCAGTCCAAGTATTAAGCAAAACTATTAAGCAAAAGTTGAAGAGGTAGCTAATGAGACTTTACCACATTGTCCTCTAAATGTTATCAGTTTGCTTCTGCAGGAGCTCTATTACAAGATACTTTCAAGCAGGCGGGTGTGAATTATAAACATTCTTTAAAGGGTCTTTCAGTGTTTCATTTTTTAAAAATAGAGACACTCAGGGCCAGCACCTGTGACTTATGAAAGCTGAGCTTTTCGGCCATGTGGAAAAGGCATTGAATGATTGACGTTTAATGTAAAACCATACGACACGTAGAATTCCTCCGCTGTCATGAGCATGTAGCTACATATCATGAGGTCGTAAACACAACTTAAAGAGTGCACAAAGGAACATTTTTGACCTTCTGTCTTTTGTCCTCCTCTTTATTTCAGAGATTATTGATGACCTTGCACATCTCGTGGACAAGACTGACAGCAGGATTCGTAATGAGACCCGAAGAGTGAAGCTTGTGGAAACAAAGTCGGCTTCCTGCGGTGAGCCTTTATCAGATTTATGCCCTAATTGCAGCAAGAGCGATATTGACTGAATGTCCTTTAACACGAGCCACAGTAAACCAGCTTCTTGAGTGGCCAAGGTTTGGCATCTCTGCAACAAGGGTGAGATTGATGAATGGTGGCTGAGCCGGGCTCTATCACAAACTGGACCTCTTGTCAATAAAGCGAATCAGAACCTGAAAGCGAATATCATTTTAAATGCAAACTCTTCAGTTTTGCAGTTAGCTGCATGAATTGTACAGTGAGCAGTGTGGAAATCTGTCACGTTTTTAGCAAAGATAATGTTCACTTCTGTCTGTGGAGACACACAAGCCATCAGTTTGTTCCGTCTGAACCCAAGAAACGTTGTGAATACACAGCCATGCCTCTTCTTTGCTGCTATTTTCACCCCTTTTTATATTTACACATTGTAGGTTTTATTGTTCTTCTTTTAATAGACTTTCAAAAGAAGATGGTGGCAATAATGTCGATGTGTTTAAGATGGGAATTTGAGCCAAGTCTAGTTTCACCAGTGAAAAGCCAGACAGCATTGCTCTGGCGAAGGCTGCATTGTTGCGTTAGGAGACCATGTCAGCCTCGGACAGAGGCGACCAGGAGGTCAGCTGACAGAATACTTCATTCTCTTAGTCATGTCCCCATGGTGCTACAAGTTTGTTTTAGGAGAGATTGCCATTGTGAATCAGGACACGTTCTTTTGGTTTCAGTAACTCCATCGCAGCCACACTTCCCTGCTGCATTTCTGCACCTGCATTTCTGCATGCATCCACTGTATGTGGACATATTTTGGGAAAAAATGTTTGGATCCAAACATTTAGAGGCATTAATGCAATATATAGTATGTAATTGTTGGTGCGTGGCTGCATGTATATCTCACTCCTTTGTGAATGGAAAATTCCCCATGTTCTCACCTCTATGCTCCCTCTTTTTTTTCCCCATTCCTCTGTCATCCACCCGTTCATCTCCTCAGTTGTTTGACATGCGTCTTTGTGTCAAGCAGTGAAGGAATTGAAAATACTACATGCCACAGATTGTTTGGAGGGCTTTCCCTCGTTCCTCACGGCAGAATGTTTATAATTCCTTCTCTTTAAGGCTTTATTTATTTTTGAAACCACCTATCATCCAAGCGAGCTTTTGGTGTTATGTCTCAGCCAAAGTCCTTGTAATGCTACAAATGTCTGGCTCCGACGGATGAGAGCCTGCTTAACATAACTATTGGACGCTGCCTCATTGTCAAAGAGAAAATTTGTTTTTCTCCATGACTCAGTTGGTGGTCAAAGCTGCAAAAGTTTCCAGAAATGTAAAAAATGTTTGCCACTGTAATGGTCGGACATTAGCGCTCCTTAGTCAGGTCTGGCTGCGTTGGTGTGCTTGAACGCATCAGAGAAAATCAGTGCTGAGCCAAGGGGAAGGTTCATCTCAGCCAGACGGATCCCCATTTTGCTTGACCGTGTTTTCTCTGGCGTGCTGGGAATAACCTGCGGCTGTCATGTTGTGAAACGCTGAATGTGGATTTGTTTGTTTTGCACAAATGTGGAACTTTTGAAACACTCCCTTGTTTTACCGGGGGGCTAACCTTCGAGTTAGAAAAATTGGCTTGATTCATAGTCTTATTACCTTAATGTTTTATTAGTATTTAACGAAATAATATTGAGCTGATTTTCAAAGAATACCAGCGTGTAGTTCATACCTGTTTTTATTAAAAACAATCCTAGTTTAACTTAGATTTACAATTTATTTTTGTTGATATTGATGGCAATTTGTAGCTGATTATCTCATTAGTCTAATAGAAATGATGCTTTTGAGAAAAGTTCCACAGCTGTTGCGCAGATCATCGTTTCTCTTCAAAATTCTTAAAAAAAATGACACTTTTCTAACAGCTTTGTGTCATTAAACCTTCTCAGAGCCGAAGGAACGAGACTGTAGGTCAGCTGCAGCATTTGACAGCCATGTTAGATGTCTGTGAGTGTTTCCGTAAAGCAGTCAAAAAACTGGTCAGGTTCATATTTAATCTGAACTTTCTTTCTAATTATTTGTTCTCACCCTGAAATGGGTGGAAAAGGGCAAATATAAATGAATATCATTCACACAGTTGATGAGAGGATTGCTTAAAGTCACACAATCCTCTAATGATGTTTCCACTCCTGAGATTTCTCTCAACGATTTGCAAGTTAAATGAAAAATGTATAAATATTTATGAACCTCTTTTCCCGCTTTAGTCTGCTGGAGCCTGAAAGAGAGCAATTTAGTTGTAGTTATTGTGTTTTCACCACAGAATTTCATCGTGGCGCCAGCTGAATACACAACATCCTCAGTCTCATTTTCATTATTTCAATGAGGTGATTTATCTTTGTTGATAATTAATAAGAAAATTATACCCTGTGATGGGCATTGGCCCAGGACCCCCTGCTTGCCTAATTAGAATTAGGATTATGTTATGAAAAATAAAGTCTTGAAACAGAATAGATTTACAAGCCAGCAGGACAGAAACAAGGAAAGCCTTGAATTAATCTCTATACTTCATGTTCATTCATCAACCTTTTTTTATTTTGTTAATTTATTATTATTATTTTTTTTCTTAAAGGCTGATTAATGACCCTGACTTCATATCTTGGCACCACAAGCTCGTGCATATTTTGAAAGCTGTGATACCCCCCACAGGTGGTCACACATCCCTCAGCACCAGCAGTGTGATTGGCACAGATCGTCAGCCCGATTGTCGATGAGAACCAATGGACTTGATTTGGTGCATGGCTAATACTGCTAGTTCAAAATGGTCATTATTTCACCACCCAACAGATGACATTTTTCACATTTTTCTTTTGAAGGTCATCCTCTTCTTATTTTTGCTCTGGGCTGTGGAGGGAGGTGCAGATGTGCTTCCAGAATCTGTCCACGGCTCTCACCAATTATCCATTTTCCTCTGCGATTTTTCTTACTGTCGTGTCCGAAAATTGCAGAGATGGGATGAACCCAGACATGGGCCCCTAAATCTCCTGGGTGGTCAGTATGTCAGCAGACTGCATCTCCCTCAGCATCAGTGTCACACAAGACCTCTAATCTATTTGGCAGGCAAATGACTTTATTGTCGTTAGCGTCTAGAGGCCCCCTGAGGGTCGGGAGTATCTAGTTCAGTTCATGAGGCTCACAGTGTCGATCCAGAGGGGCAGAGCTCCAGGTTCTAGTCACAAATGTGACTTTAGTAATAGAATAAATGTCCCAGTACAGATGTTAGGATAGGATATCTGTGAGATATCATGAATACTAGCTTTAAGTATGTTTATTAATAAGTGCATTATCGTGAAATATCTTGAAATCTTAGTAATTTGATGTTTTGTCAAAGCCCAGTTTGAGTGTGAGAGTGATCCTCATCACTCACGTCACTGTATTTATTCTGGTATTTAGTAACTTCTAACATTCCCCTTCTGCAGCTAACGCAGTTTACCAAGAAAATCAACACAAAATACCTCCATAAAAAAGAAAAGTCGAATGAAATTGATGGACCCCTTTTCAGACGTAGCCAGAACGCTGGCGTGAGCCGCACACTTCATCAGCATGGACAGCGCTGCAAGCAATCCGTTCAGCAAGGCTGATATCTCATCCTGTCTCTGTGTGGGAATGATGACCAGCTAGCCAGCGGGGGGACGCACAGGCACAGGGTTAGGGTAAGGGTCAGGTTTCATTTCGGTATTTGTTTCAGTCAAATGGCAAACTTAATGGTATCAGCTTTATCTGAAACTTGACTGACTTCACTGGTACAATGGGAGAAGACATTTATCAACCAAAATCCATGGTAGCAAGCTAGTAATGATAAAGGGAGCTTATAATTAAACACAAAGTGTAGGCAGAGCAGCAGGGAAGGATTACTTGAGCACAGTAGAATCAATGAAAAAAGATATTCCTGCTATTTATTTATTCACATACAGCGTTAAATAGTAACGCTTAAATTACCGTGAAAAATTCATCAAGATTTCCATTATTATATTAAAAACTTTGACATAATAATGTCACGTTAACGCGTTTGTTTACACTAAAAAACTGGGCGTATTTTTAATATACATGAGGATAATACTGACTGACGGGGAACCATAGGGGAAATATAAAAAAAAAAGGGTGGAGCTATTTTTATTTCACCAGGTAATTTAGCTGTGACATCTGCTATTTTAAAGAATACCCACAGTTAATATAAAGAGATGTTTGAAAAGAAAGTACTGTAATGAGGACAATACACTATTAGAAGAAAGAAAAAACAAAAAAAAACCAACAGAAAGTCCGGGTCCTTGCTACTCCTACTGCAGTTAATGCTGTGCTCTTTATGAAGTCATCATCTTTGGCAAACTTCTGTGCTCTGGTTTTCTGCAACCTCTTTGATAATAAGTTACATTCTGAAAAAGCAGAGGCCTTTGCTCAAAAGGCAAATCTATTCTCCAGGATTCCAGATAAATATTAAAAGGATATAAGTGATAACTTATTGAAATACTTCACCTGTAGTGAATTTAGCAGCAGAGAGTTTTTTTTTCTCTTCATGGGCAGCGCCTGTCGTAAAAACTGTAATATTTTCACGTCCCGGGGGTAAAACCCCTTTGATGAAGTGTGAGTGAGCTTTTGCACATTTTTCTCTGAAGAATAATGATTATCCTCTCAAGGCTGAACTAGAAACACATGCCTATCACGGTGTGCAATCTGCAGTAATAAAGCTTTTGTGGTTGCTCAATGCATGTAAATTGCATTAAGTCATCAAGAGAAAGTTGGCGATAGGCTGCGAGGGTGTCCACACTGGTGGGGCTGGTGTCAGATGGAGGGCTTTGAAACGACGTACGTAGGCTTCTTACCTCTTCCAAGCATTTCCCTTGGGTCTGCTCCACGTCCCTCCTCTGTGAGTCTGTCTCAAATCAGCTTCAGGCCGCTCGGCTGCTTGACATTTGGATTTTCACCAATATAGCTCGAGCCAGGTCTGTTGAACCGTAAAGCTTTATTCACAAGTGACAGGAACACATGCAAATCCGTCTGTCCAGCAACAGTAATCTTCATAAATAAAAGAGGTCATTCTTCCCTCTTGTGCCTCATGTTCCAGACAGGAAGAGATTACTCAGGTAGGTTCGTTTGACGAAGCAAACGAGCAACAGTATTGGACACAACATCATCAATGGTGCAGTGCAGTTGTGTCATTGTAGAATTTAATCTGGCTCTCTCTCTGATTTTCCTCCTGCAGGGATGCTGGTGGTGATCGTTCTTCTTCTCATAGCCATCGTAGTGGTCGCTGCGTGGCCCAAGTAGCAGGTCGCGGGGCCCTGCGGTGTTTGTAGAAGAGCTCCAGCGCCATGCCCGCTCTTCCATGGCATACTCTGCTCTTTGACTGTGATCGGGGACTGCTCAACATTTGTTCAGCACTTGTCTTTCTGGTATTATCGGAACCTTTTTTAGCCTGAACCGTCAGGACTTTCCCCAGCTGTTAGAATCACCCCTTCTCATGAAGAGGCAGGTTTGAAGCTAACACTCGGCAATATTCACACTCGCCCCTACGCAAGCTGTCTGTGTATTCCTGTTGTGCCCGTACGGTTCTTGTTTTAATTGGAACTTTTATCATGTTTATAGAATAATTCCCAGCCAAAACAAACAGCTCAACTGTGTCACTGAGTTCTTTTGCTTCTTCTGTAAATCAGTTATCGTTTATAATAAATGACATTTTCAATTAATAGTCCTCTGACTATCAATTCCTGATTTCAATTGTTGACTTTGTCTGGTCTGCTCTGCTTGTTCCCACCATAGAGTCTTGACTTATCAATTACGTTTTGAGTTTTGTTTTGTTTTTTTACTGAAATCAACACAGACAAAAAACTTTTTTTAAAGGAACAAGTTTATTTCAACTGTAAATTTGAATTTAGTTCTACCATGTTGGTGTGTTCAGTAGTTAATTATTTCCTTCTTAAATGGTAACAATCTAAACAACCACAAACAAGTAAAAAAGATGAAAAAAGAATAAAATCCACAATGTCTTGTGTCATTAAATATATTCATATATAATAACCATAATATATTAGTACGCATTGTAAAACAAAATTGCAAAATGTCTTGGCAACGGTGAAAAACGAAACATTTACATTTCATAGTATGTGTGTGTACCTGTGTGTGTTGAACATGCTACATAGTGAGGAGCAGAAGATGCATTTTACCATCAAAGTGAGGACATTTGTGGCTGGTCCTTATAAACTCAAGGAGCTGTTTGAGGATTATGACTTTATGGTTCGGGTTAGGGTTTAGATCTGATGGTCAGGGGCGGGGGAATGCATGATTTCGATGACAAGCGTGTGTGTGTGTGTGTGTGTGTGTATGTAAAACTTGTCAAACCATTTCTCAGTGGAAAAACGAAACTTTGAGGGATTAAAAACAAAAGGAAGGAATGTTATTCTGTACGGAACAGGATTATAATGGTAAAGCTATCAGCCGCCCTAAAACAAAATACACTCTTCCATCAATTTTTAATGTAAAATACTGACCTCAGCAGCAAGATTTGCTCAGAATCACTCATAAAACCTTTAAAGTCAGATTACTTTTTTTTTTTTTTTGCCTTATACTGGGCCGAGCCCTCTATGCAAACAACAGTAATTCAGTAATTTAGCAAAGAAAAGGTTTGTCAGGTGGGTTTGGGATGGACAGCTAATGATGTGTCGGATCCGCTGCGGGCTTTCACAAACCTGAGCTTTTAGCCATGCATTCCTCACAGAGATCCAGACTGAACTGCATACGAATAAATGTGCAATGCGGTTTGAATCGAGCAGCGTCAAGTGATTGCAAAACCCCCCATTTGTCCCTGCGCCAGTGTGAAAGTGAAGAGAATTAAGGTGACAGGTCAATGGATGTGCAGCCTGTGACTGGTGACTGGGCGCGCCGTGTCCCCTCACCGGACGTACACTCACGTATTGTGTTGGTAAAAGAGTTTGTCTGCAGTCTCACAGAGCTGTCGGAATTATCCTACAGCCACACCAGCAGGTGTGAGGCGCATTTCAAAAATAGTTCTTACCTTTCTAAAGTAAATGTTATTTTCTGCTGGACAAGGTTAAGCCCTTTCTTTCATTAGTACATAAAATATTTTCCTTTACGTTAGTGGTTGGGATCTCTTCACATTTTAGTATTTACGATATGTAGCAGATGTATGTTTATCTTTGTTTTTTAGGCTTGTTTTATACATTTACTCATGTAATATGAAGTTTGCACTTTTTCCCTAACTTTAATTCATTTAAACTATTCTGTGGAGGCAAGAGCGCATTTTGTCTCTTAAATGCAAATGGCATTCATTAAAACACATATATGATAACAGGCTTTTATTGCTAGTGGAAATACACCAGTCTGTATTTTAAACACCTCTAACATGCTGCAGGGCTCTTTATAGAACCCAGTTAAATGCTGTTTTTATTACCGAATGAGTCTAAAACCATTTCAGGTTTTGACAAATACTGGACGGCAAAACGCAGCCAGTGAAGTCTGAGGTGGAGGACTGGGACTGAAGAAATGATGTTAGTCAAAAAGGCTCAGGTCAGTACTGTTTCTAAGGGTTTTTTGACAGCTAAAGGTGTAGAGCAACGGTTTCTTTGTCAAGCTGGAGATGTTGTCTGCATTTCTGAGGCTGTTTGATGGCACTGTTGTTAAGGAAGGAAATATCTGCCTCAGTGGTGTCGGTGGGGACCTTTGCTGCTGTAAGGATGCAATAAGAAAACCATGCAGAGGCAGCGTTGCAGTGATAACAGAGTGGCTTTTTCTCTTTTTTGCTCCAGCAGAAACAAACAGTCCACAGGGTTAAAACATAAAATATGATGATTTCATACTGAAATAAGGAAAACAAACGCATAACTTTATATGCTGGTGATAGGTGCAAATATGGCAAATCCACAAAGAGAGAAAAAAATCTCTGAATAAACCATCAAACCAGATCTGCATGGTGAGCTCCTTCAACAAAAGTTCACTAAGAAAATGAATCATCCTAATATCGTCTTCATGCTTCTAAACAACAAAGCAGCGACAACAGTCTCGTCTGTCCGCGGGCCTCTGACTGCCTCTGCTTCACTTTTTTCTTTTTTTTCCTTTTTTTTTTAAATGACCCGCTCATACTTTGCTCTTGAATTCCTCTCGTTTCTCTGCCAATCTCTCCCTTGTCTATGGCTTCTTACACTTGCCTTTCTTCTCGCGCTGCTGGAACTTCCTCAGTCTTCGCGCCCACGTGTCCCTCCACTGAATAACCAGGCTTCCTTTGTCTGCCACCACTCCGCTCTGCCCGGGGGAGTCCTCGTCGTTCCCTAGCAGCAGGTACTTCTTTCCGGGTTTAATCTTGGGACACTTACAGGCCACGTCTTTAGCACGGACCCACAAGAACTGGTCCCCGCGGCGAATGCGGCTCTCGCCCTGCTTGTAGACGGAAATAATGTTGACTGTGAACTTCCACCACTCGCCGGCCTTGTCGGCCTTCAGAATGTGGATCTGCACAGCTGGAGAGGAAACAAAAGAGAACGCTTTATTGATACTTGAAATTTTCAAGGTGTAAACAGTTGTGTAAAGTGCTGTTGTTGCTGAAGTACAAATGTATATTGTAAACTTAAAGTGTAAAGCAGAGGTGGGCAAACTAAGGCCCGGGGGCCACATGTGGCCCGATGAACTATTTTATCCGGCCCGCAGAGCCTTCACAATAATTTCTCCAAAAGCCAAATGAAGAGGGTTGTCAGCTTGGTTGGTTTGAAAAAGGTTCAGACCCCCCCTTCACCTAGCATGCTAACATGTCCTCTCAAGAAGGCGGGGCCAAACATGATTTAGAGCTTCATCATCCATTTCTAGCTGGACCAATTTACAGGCTCTGTGAATAGTCCATCAACAACAGTTTTTAGTTAACCTCTGATCCTCATTTGGGGGGTTAGTTTCCTGCCCCACCTTATCAGCCCGTTTATCAAGATCTGAAACCCAATGTGGCCCTTCAGGCTAAAGAATTGCTCACCCCTGGTGTAAAGGCTATAGTACACTCTATACATTAGACGGTGGCCATTGTGTAACATCTCATCATTATCGGCGCATGCAGCTTCTCTGTTTTATTAAAACCAGTACAGTGTGGGCCACATCAGGGCCATTTAACTACCCTGCATGCATTGCCCGCCAAGCACGTTAGCGTGCATTTGATGTAATGAGTGAATTAAATCGAAAACAAATTAAAAAATTCAAATTAATTTGACGTGTTATGCTCGTTTTGTTTTATCAGAGCACATCAGTCGATGCATTTTCAACTTGTTCAAACGTTAGCATGCTGCTTTCAAGCTAACTGGCAGGCAGACCAAGGCTGTTTCAGAAAAGCGTCAGACAATTTTGTTTAAATATGTTTCAAAATCTCACAAAAAAGAGTTCTCGCAAGAAAAATGTCTATGACCTCATCAAAAGAAGAAGGAGCTGATTGATTTTTTTTTCCTCCGTTTTGAGGGATCAGCAATAAAACCAATAATCTGTACCCCCGTGGCCTCGCTGTGGGAAAGAGCTGCTCTGTGGTCCAGCTATGATGTCCAGCTCCTCATGCGCTGTGTCCATTACACTGACTGAGCTCGGTTATATGTAATGTGATTAGGAGACAAGGTAGTGCTATTAGAGACGCTAGCGGGAAAGGCGTGATGAATCGGCTGGCTCATTCGACCGAGAGGGAGAAATAAAAGTCAAGGCTGCCTTTTGTGCATCCCAGCAGGACAGGTATCAATATTTATTACCTGGATATCGATCAGATCTATTAAGTTCCATTATACTTATACTCCTGCGCCTACAGGACAGCGTTTGAAGTCTTGCAGGATCGTTTGTTTCACCTTTAGTGGGGAGCTAATGGAGCTTAATATCACGGCCGAATTAATATTACGAGCCCATTTTGTACTGGATTCCTTTTTTTACAGCTTAGTCATCAATGATGTCTTGAGTCACCTCTGTCGTGTAGAAAATGTGCAGAATTTCTAGGACGTTTGACCTGATGGCTAATGTTACCGATGTACAGTGGGTCATCAGAAGGCGCTTGCTGTCTGTTCCCATGTGACCTTACGGCCTGACCCACCAGCTGTTGCTGAATGCCTTTCTGTCTGTTTGACTTTGCTCAACAGCAGTAAATTCCCTGTAATTTCCCTGAATGGTTCTCCGGCTAATTGTCATTACCCACGTCTGTGTGCCCTTGCTCCCTCCTTTATGTGCGTCTGTACATCAGCCACTGACACGTGCACCGTCGCTTCCCTCCGCAGCATGCTGCCCGGCTCCCCTGCTGATCTTTTCAAATCAGCGCACAGCTATACTACTGCTCCATTCTGTAGATTCACAGTCGGTCAGTTAATCAGCACGGATGTTTGTTTTGATTGAGACTGAGAAAACAGATCACATAGGCAGTGCTGTAGTAAAGTCTAACTGTTCACAGTTGGATTAGATCAGCCGTTAGCAGATACACCCACGACCAGCGCAGTTTGGGAGACCTGGGGGTTCTCTTTCACATGATGAATGATGGTTTTCCCAGCAGTTCCCATTTTTTAACCTGTCTTAAAATACCCTGTGGTTCTGTTCCAAAGCTAAGCAACGTTATTTTGATTTTGGCTAAACCTAAAACAACTGTTGCATCCTCCCTCCCGACACGTTCAGGCTGCTCACGGCATCAGCGGCCAGGTAGGTGCTGGTGGAAGAGGAGGTGTCTATAAGCTTGACCCCGTAACTCCTCCAAATCCCCACAGAGCAAAGCCCCCCGGCCCGTCTGTCAAGCCGCCGTGGTATGCTACAGGATGCCGCTGCTTGGTTGACCGGTTCAGCAGCCTGACTTCAATCAGGGGAGGGGACAGAGGGGGAGGGGGGACAGAGGTGGGGGGGAGCGAGGGGAGAGGTCATACGTCTTATCCACACCTTTCAATGGCGTGGTGGCCGGACGCTCACAGGAATGCAGCGAGAAAACGCAGAGGGGGTGCTGGTGGTGGGGTGTTGGGAATGGAGGGATGTGGGCTGCCTTAATGAGGACCTCTTGGGAAACACAGACTGTCCATCACAGTCTTTGCTTTATCCCCTTCTTTTCTGCACTTTGTGTCTCCCTTGTTTGTCTCTTCTCTCTTCCTGCTGGAAGATCTGCAGTCTTCTGTTTGATCTTCCGTCTCTGTCCTCAGAAGACTGGAATAAGCTGTCAGTAAATCACCTCCCCTGTAAACTGCAGCAACCTCCAGAAACCAGATCGAAGGAGAAGTGTGTGTGTGTGTGTGTGTGTGTGTGTGTGTGTTCTGACCGTACCATAATCTTTCTTGCAGTACTTCTTCATATTGATCTTGAGTCTGCCTTTTGATGCTTTGCAATAAGAATCACAGTCTGCAAGAGAGAAGAGGAAAAAAATACATTTAAACGTGACCAATACCAAAGGCTTCGTGGAGATTTCTTCTCAAATAAAGAATAAATCATATTTACAGCATATGCTGCAAATCCTTCACAGAGGGAAAAAAGGATCATATTGAATATTGTGTTGGTAAAAGAGTCAATAATAGTAACTAACCCTAATAGAATTGTATTCAACAAGTTTCCCTTCTTGAAAATGTCTTTCAAAGTAATTGTAATATTGGAGAAATCCTGGAGAAAGTTATAATATTGTTTACTGTACATGCTTGACCCGCATCTGTACGCTTGCGACTGCATCTTTGCCAAAGCATTTTACATCCAGTCACATCCACGACCTCCACATGTGACGGGAAACCCAACCGGAGCTGATGGGACTGGCGGAGGTTAAGGAGGGAAATACAAATGACCGCCGACCTGCTGAGGGCCTGTGGGAATGAATAAGGCCTGTTCAAACCACCCTTCGCCCTCTCCAACCCCCAACACCTCCTTCCAAATCTCGCTTGTCACTTCAGCCCCTGACCTCTTGAAAAAATAACCCTGGGATCACTTCAAGGCCCCACCAAGGACCATGTCAAGCTTTTGCATTTATTGCGGCGCGAATGAAGGTGGGGGGGGTTTGAATGCTGAGGACTGGCAGCTATTCGAGGGAGTGGAAGGTAGGGGGTGTGAAGGGGGTCAATGCCACACAAAGGGAGGTCAGGAAGGGAAAATTAGCCATCCATGAAGGCTTTGGAACTTGGTGCACCCCAATCTGCTCACACATGGGCTCCAAACATGCTTGAGCGTACGTGGACAAAGTCATAAAGACAAGCGAATCAAATTATAATCTGCATGTAGAAAGAAGACAAGTGAAGGTTGATGTAGTGAAGAAAAAATAAAACATTTCAAAATACTTTTTTTTTTTTTTTTTACCATATTTGAATCAAGATTCAGAAATACTGAGCAGCTAATGTAAGTTGCACTTTAATATGAAAAGCTTTATTCCTTTCCCATAAAAAAGACCACACACCCAGTTGTTGCACGAGTGACATCATCTCCTTGAAGTCTTTCCAAAATGCGGCCTTTAACGTTTTCAAAACGCACAGAACAAATCTTCCAGAGGCCATCACGCACGTTAGTTGAGAGCGGCTCTCCATCAGCACGACTGCAGCTTCTCAAGCATTGTCTCTCAAACCAACATCGCTGCTAATTCCAAGGCTGGATGTGGGAAGGCTGAATATTGTTGTTGATCACATACTGTATGCAGTGCAGATTATAGCTAACCTCTCCTCCTGGGCCAGAATCATGAGGCTATGCCTTCAGATGTATGATAGATTACCAGGAGGTGAAGGAGGCAACAGCATATCCCTCCTTCATCCTCTGTGGCCCCAGCAATCCAGCGAGTGTGTAGCTTCAATGATTGCCCCATGCTATGCTGTCACGCCGCCAGACACTTCCAGCGCTGGCCAGTATTATGTGACGTGAGGCCATATCATGAAAAAAAAAAAAAAAATCATTCTTTCCCTTTTCTTCTGCTCCCAACTGGCATAAATTGGATCCAGACTGCTGACTTGGTTTATACTTCAGGTTGTAACGAGTGTCGTAAAAGAAAAGAGGGAAGGAAGGAGGGACCGATTGATGGATGGACAGCCAGCGGCGGTGGAGGACAGTGATGGGGTGGTGGAAGAAGGATTGTAGCTTTCAGGCTGCTTGAATATATACAAACCTTCATTGGTGTGACCAGATCTTTGCTCCATGCCTTTATGTCCTGTTTGAATGTAGTTGCCTGGGGAACGCCAAGACAGGGAAAAATGCAGGGAAGTAGGCGAGAGAGCTGATACTGGTGGAGAGTAAAGGGGTGGAGAGGTTGACAAGAGAGGGAAAAAAGACAGAAGTGAGGTTTAACAGGGGGGTGGGAAGAAGAAGAGAGAGCTGGGGGTTTTAAGTCAAACCCCCCCTAAATCAGCAAAGAGCCGAACCCTCACAAGCTGGTGGTAAGGCCGGTCACAAACAGCCAGAGCAACAAAAATAGGCAAACTAAATGAAACAGAAGAGTCTATATGAGCTGCACCTTATTACCATGTAAATGATGGAGGGGGGATCGTGGAAAGGAAGCTTTGTTTTCTCATAACCCCCCTTGTTGCCATCATGATACTTCCCTTTGATAGCCTTTCGTTCCCCATTAGTGTACCCCTGAGACGCTGCTCTGGGCCCTGCTGAGAGCACCCCGAGATCCCCATTTAGGGCCAGGCAGTCCCCTACGGTGAGGACAAATGTTCCCTTTGTACACACATTATAAGCAGGGAAAGTGGGAGCAGTCCTGTAGCACTGAGCTAAAATGTGCTCTGGGTGTTCTGAGCAGATGTAGTTACTACAGAGCTTTGTGTTCTGCTTTTCAGAGCTCTGAGGAGTGCATAAGTGAGAGATGGATCTTTGCCCCCTTCTATCGGAGCGCTGTACAGTGCATTGAGCTAATCTTTTTCATTTGGCTTCTCACTGAAGCTTCCTTAGAACAGAGGTAGTACAGTCTGCTGGGTTTGAAGCAAGCGGAGACCACAGATTGAGGAAAACTAGGTCTGAACTGGGGTCAGCAGACTGCAGAAGAATCGAGACCATGTTAGCGTTGCATGTGGACTGTAATCACACAAAATTCTTCCACGCCTGATTTAAAAAAAAACAATTACTGATCCTCTTGACCTAATCAGAATTATTAGATCATCATCAAGCTTTGACCACCTCATCTGATCTCTCCAAACAAGCACGCTGGAAAAAAAAAAAAAAAAAACCCTAAAAATAGCAGTTGTAAAGCACACAGTGTTCAACGCTGACCAAAACAGCAGAGAGTAGCATGATCAGATCCAGTCACTGACGGGGCAGCTGTTCAAGGATGTTCTGAAAGCTGAAAAGGTTCTTTACATTCCAAACTCTGATCTAGAAAACTCCTGAGGTACGTGAATGTGAACGTGGAGGCAGAAGCAGGAGATCCAGAACAGCGAGACAAGGAGGTGTGAATGTGGCCCTGGAGGAGGGCTTTCTCCACAAACCAGACTGATTGAGAAACAAATTGTGGCAAATAAAGCATGTAATTAGATTAGGGATCCCAGTGTGGCGTGCTGCTCTGGCCGCAGAGCCGTGAGTTTGGCTCCTTTTCAGCCAAGGCCCATAGAGAAAAGAAGGAAGAAAGAGAATAAGTTCATTGTGTTGTTGGGGATTAAATGCTGATGTGTTTTTGGTAGACAACAGTCAGCTTGCATATTTATCATAGTTTTATGAGATTGTTCAACTGCCTAATGTTTATTAATGCTATTTATTAATTAATAGATTTTTTTATTTAATGTAATTTTGAAGAAATAACTACTAATGAAACATGGTTTTTACATCCCGTGTTTGTATGTCCATGGCAGAGTGTGCTTTGTTAATTTAAAAGAAAAAACAATCCATTCAAACATGTGATGAAATATCTGATACCTGGCCAAATCCATCTTTTAATTTCCACAAAATTAGCTATTTTTAAGCAAACGGTCGGTAGTGGAAACTACGGGAAAGTCCTATACAGATTTATAAAAGGCCTCAAAATGCCTCAAGATCATCATTCATTTCTAAACTAAATTAATCTCGGAAGTCCATGTCAAGCCACGTCCCTGTGATGGTGGCATATTAAATCAGATCTGGTCTTTTAGGAGTGAAAACACACGTGATTAAAATGAAAGTCACCCACGCTGTTGTTTTATGATTCATTCTTTCTCTTATTCATTAAGTGGAATGACATGATCCAACACCTGGCTGCAGATGAGTGAAATCAGCGAGCGGCGAGCAGGGTGTGTGCAGCAACAGTCATTCCCAAAGTATTCAAGGAGAGTCTGATCACTTCCAGCCCCACCAAAGCCTCTGTCTCTCTCTTTTTCTCACACACACATACGCATAAACACACTTGTTACCCTCAGGAGCCTCATCATAGTCACTCCAGTCCTTCCTCTCCTTCTCCTCCTCATCATCATTAGTTACTTTCACATGTCGTATATCCTGACAGGCCAACGCGGCCATCGCAGGTCACTGGCGGTTAATCTCCTTCACATTTTGGTTGCCGCGCAGACGTCTCTGTCACGACCTGTGGGAGTGGCGACTCACACCATCCGTGACCTACCAGCACAATGTGTGTTTTGTCTGAGCCGCCCCATCGGAGGTATTCTCCATGCATTCCAGCCCTCCGTGTGGTCGAGGGTGAGAGACAAATTAATATCCACTCTGTTTTCCTTCACAGCCTCCCTCTCTCCCTCCACACCTATGGAAAATTCCCCCCCCGCCCTAACAAACTGTAGTCATACACTCTGTTGTGTATATCATATATTATTATCATTATTATTATTATTATTATTCATAACGATTATGCGGAATTTTCATGAGTTACTTTCTCATTTGAACTATATTGGGTGAAACCTGAAACAAAAGCATCTGAACCGTTCATTCAGGGACAGAGGTGTTCCCTCTGCACTGTGTATCCTCTGGGTGCCGGGTCCTGGTGGGTCCTGGTGCATTTTGGTGCAGCACGGATCTGCAGAACCACTGCAGGGCATCCATGCATCTGCTGCCCTTTGTAATTTGATTCAATTCATGTAACTCTGTGATCAAATCCCCTTCAGGTCGTGGTCACGTTAGCCAGCATCGCATTTTATCTATTGGATTTTCTGCGCGGATGTAGGAACAGGCTTCACACCATCAAAGAAAAGAGGAAAGTGCCAGCACAAACATAAAAATTCTAAAGATGAAAGCAGAAACGCAAAAATATCATTTGCAATTTTTTAAAGTGGACATAGTAATCCAGATCCAGATCGTGGCCGAGGACATTTTTCTACACCCCAAAAGAAGAGAAATTCCTGACAAGGGGGCCCAGAAAACTCCAGATACTGTAGCTCAGCACCACCCACAGTGTCGTGTGAAGACAAAGCGTGAAACGGAGGGAGACTAAGAAAGTGGAGGAGAGTGAAAATGAGGCCGAAGGAGAAAAGAAAAGAGGTGGAAGGAGCGTTTGGGAACCCTGTGCTGTCAATCGCGGCTGTTCAGGGGAAGACCGTGGGCCTCTGAGGGCCCGACAACAGCTGCAGGACAGTCTGACACACACACGTGCACGCGTAGATGGAAACCTCGGGCCTCTCTGGGGCTTCATAGGTGTAAAATGCGTTGACAGATGACTCATTTTTTCCACTGTGAGGCCCAAAATAAAACATGCACCCCGAAGCACAAAATGTGCGCATAAATGTCATACAAACGAAACTACAAAAGCCCGGATATATAACAAACAAGGACTCCACAGTGTTACTGTTTAATTTCCAAAGAACAGAGCCCTCCACCAGGCCTTCCATCACCCCAGTGCATCTGACTGGGAATCATAGTGCGGAGGGGAAAATGAGCCAAACCGTCAGGTCTCCGTGCTGTACTCCAGACGGACACCCCACTGTGCCGCAATTACACTGATTTATTGCAAAAACTGTGAGATTAAAGGAGGCAGATTCCAGGGCAGCTGCTAATGGGTTTAACTCATGAGTTTCTTAAAAGCAGAAAGGATCCAAGTCACCTACCGGCATGTTTTACTTTTTTTTTTTCCCTTCTGAGGATAAAAACGACAGATCAGAGCCACTGGGGAGAGTCCCAGATTTCTAGCACCACGGTGTGCATCGTGGTTGAAGCGGAGAGTGAAATAATACATTTAAAGTTGGACTCACCTGACGGCTCCTCCGGGCTGCTGGGCGGGGTCGGAGGGGGCGTGACTGGAATCTCTACTCCCACAGAAAAGAGGACAGACAGAATAAAGGCCGTTATTTCATCAATCAGCACACATCGTGATGGCTTTCTGCAGCGTGTAAATGCCTTCAATATGTCTGTCTGGAGATCGATGTGGTTTTGTGTTTCTATGGACCAGGTCCAAATGTAAGGGAAGGGTTGCTATGGCAGCAAATGGATAACTACGTACAGTATTTTGCAGTTCTTGGTCATTTTAATACTGAACCACTAGACTGAAAACCAAAGCAAAGTGAACTTTCTCAAAATTTTGACCTAATTCACGAATAATAAATGATATAACGTATGGATCAAGACTGCTTGAATGCTATCTCAGTTTTAACCCGCTGCTGTGCAGTGGCGCACTCGTCCAAAGACTTGGTTCTCCCGTCTCTCTGTGTATTCACAGAAGCATGTAGGAAGCGGAACGCGGCCTTCTGGTCGTCGTTGGAAGAGAATGGCAGCTGAAGACAGAAAACACACTAACAGAGACAGCAGGGAAACAACAGTCTGGTCAATCCTGTGAAGGAAAAACAGGAGACATGCGAAGAAAGAAGCCACGGTGCTGACGGAAGTGGTGACGGTTCAGCCGTGGGAAGTGGGAGAATCACTGACTTCAGCCAGATTTTCTGTTTCCAGCTCTCTGAACATGCGCCGTGCCACATAAATCAAAATCATCATGCATGACGCCTGCTGTGTACTCATAGCACAGCTTTCATCGCGATTAACTGATGTGGATCACACTAACAATCGATGCCCAAACAACGGCGCCTGAAGGCCAGAGCTGCTGGCAAAGGCGTTGTTGCTGTTCAGCAATGTTCCATGAGTATCGACACTGCTGGTGTAAATAATGGAGCCGTCTCTCTGGATCGAGTGGCCTGGATTTATAGCCGACAGCGCCTGAAGGTGCGCAGGCCATCAAAGACACATGACGAGACTGAGAAATTAACAAAAACTCTCTCACACCTCATTTCCGAGGAGCACAACATTTCCCAGGAGTCAGAGAGTTGACTGGATTTATTCATTTATGGGAATCCAGACATGCATGTTTACATTTGTTTGTTTTCTACACGAGCTTTTGACACTGGAGGTCTAAATATGCCAGCAATGCCAGTTAAAATATGTTTATATCATCCAAACACTCAATTTATCTTTGTGGTTTTGATTGCGGACTCAAATAAACATCTTCAGGGGAATACTGTATATTAGAGTATTATTAAAGATAGAATATGAAAACAATAGAATATATGAGAAGTCAGCAATATCGCATTGGCATTCTGGGTCTGCTTAAATTGTCTAAAAACAGTAGGGAGAAATACAAATGTATTTTTGAATATTGAATTATTTCTTTATTTTAACTCCATGATGCCGAATGCATCATATACTCTCTGTACCAGAGGGGGGCAAACTGAGGCCCGGGGGCCACATGTGGCCCGATGAATTATTTAACCTGGCCCGCAGAGCCTTCACAATAATTTCTCCAAAAGCCAAATGAAGAGGGTTGTCAGCTTGATTGGCTAGAAAAAGGTCCAGACCCCCCCTTCACCTAGCATACTAACATGTCCTCTCAAGAAGGTGGGGCCAAACATCATTTGGAGCTTCATCATCCATCTCTAGTTGGACCAATTTACAGGCTCTTCAAAATATTTTCTTTGTCAATAGTCCATCAAGCAGGATCTTTAGCTAACCTCCGATCCTCATTTGGGGGGTTAGTTTCCTGGACCACCTGGCCGGCCCCTTCATCAAGATCTAAAACCCAATGTGGCCCTTCAGGCTAAATAATTGCCCACCCCTGCTCTATACATATTTTCTTGCCCCTGTCTGTCCCTGGAGTGGCCTCATCTCCATATGAGGTTTCCTTTGTGTAAAAAATGGGTTTATTTCAGATATACAGATTTATAGAGACCAAATCCTGCAGGGTGAGTTTTTATTTTAAGTTTGCGGATTTCTCAGTCGGAACATCAACACTAATGACTTGTCAGAAGAGAGTGATTAATCTCAGTGTGTGTGTGTGTGTGTGTGTGTGTGTATGTGTGTGTGCTGCTACAGTCAGACAGTTCCACGTACTTATGCAGGGGGCAATGGGTGAGCGGCTCTGCTGGTAGCCTTTAGCGCAGCGGTTGCACGTGATACCAGTCACGCCGTCTTTACAGGGACATTGTCCTGTGGTTTGGTTACAGGTTTTGCCAGCGGCACCCACGGGATGGCAATCGCATGCTGTGAGGAAACAGAGAAAGAAAGAAAAGTACGGTGAGTGATCACACACATGTGGGGGGAGAGTATAAACAGACCTTCTACAGAGTGCAGGTGTGCACACAGCTACAACAGCAGTGGTGAGAGACAGGTGGAGGCGTGTGCAGGGAGACAGGAGACACCACAGTGATTGTTCTCGAAGTGAATGTGGACGCAAAAAGTATGACAGCATACCCCTGAAGCCTTGACATTTTAGATTTGTCTGCTAATTGGCTAATTAACCTGATATCAACACATCCATCATAATTACTCCCTGTATCGTGTGTGTGTGTGTGTGTGTGTGTGTGTGTGTGTGTGTGTGTGTGTATGTGAGTGAGACATTTGATAATTGCTACACACTTAGTACCAAAATCCTCATTCTCCCACTAAAGGGAGGACATCTTTTGTTGTTGGGGTTATAATTGAGTTTAGGTTAGGGTTAGGGTCAGGGGGTAGTTGGGGCGGTTAGGGTAAGGGGCTGGGTATGAAAGTCCTCACAAATATAGAAGTCCTCACAAATATAAAAGAAGGGTGTGTGTGAGGTAAAGAGAAAGGGTTGATTGCCAAAAGATAATATAAATGAGGATAATCCCGACTGTCTGTTCCTGATTTCTGCCAGGGTTTTGAACGCAGGCCCAAAACGTCTGTCGCACTTCCTTCCAAACTGGGGGGTCTATCGAACACATATGCCTCCGGAATGTAATCACTTTCCAACAGCTCTCCCCAACGCAAGCCCATAATTTATTTAGCAGCCAAACCCCTGTCAGGTTTTTAATCAGCGTGCAGTAACAGTTGTCTGAGTCTTGCTTCTCCTCACGTGTTTCTGGATCGAGCTGACTCACATTTAAAAAAAGGCTCCGTACAGTAAATCCCAATTATCTAATTCAGACCAGAACATGTCTTGAAAATACATCACAGGTTTCTTTATTCAGAAAAAAGACAAATATGTGGATCGTCTCCAAACTCTCACCACCAAAACATTCCGTCTAACGCTGGAACACCAGTGAAGCCGACTCACGTCTTCAGCATCGGTGATTCTGCTCGCTCTCCCGTTTTTGGGTTTTTTTTGTTCTTTTGCTGCGTTGTCACTTGTCACTCCAAAACCTTCAAAGGCGAGACCCAATTATGCACGCTGAGGTTTGTCAGACTATTTAGTGGTTGGGCCTGTTTTCATTCAAACCACACGCAGTTCAAGCACACTGTACAAAATTACAGCACTGAGGCAAAATGTTCAACTCAGTCATTTGGATTAATGTTATATAAATGCCAAAGCAAATTTGGACTTAATCAAACATTTGAAGCCACAACCTCTTGTTGGGTATTAACAGATGCTGCTATTTGATTGTTACTGTCTAAACATAATTTAAAGTTTGACCTTAACCTTACCCCTCAAAAAAAGCTAGAAACAGATCTCCGCTTTACTTTGTGAAAAAGCATTAAAAACAGAGAGAGAGAGAGAGAGAGAGTTTGGACTCTAATTGATGCATTCTAGTTCTAACCTTAACCCAAACCCATGTTTTCCCCCTCAAGCAGACGTCTGAACAACGTCCCTACTTTGCAGGTGAAATGCATATTCTGGTCCTCAACTATGTGTCACACACACGCACACACAGATAGAGACCATGGCACAGACCCTTGCTGGTCCAACTGTGCTGTATATTAAGGCTGGTCCAGTCAGGAAATTAACAGAATTAAAAAGAAAGTCAGGATTATTTGATATGATCAGAAGGCTCCTTTTAAAACGCCTTACCGTTTTTAATAGTATTTTAAATCTTGAACCTTTGAATTTCTCATTGAAGATGTGTAAATGTAAAAATACAAATCAAAACAAAATCAGTGACAGTGATGAAATGGCTTTTTTTTTAATTGTTGATGGTCAATTTAACAGTCAAAATGGAGTTCTGAAAACTTGTGGAAGGAAGGAGGAGAGGCAGAATTACCTTTCCAACCTAATATGTGGCAGATCACACAGATCAGTGTTTGCTTCTATTGACCCAGCTCAGTCTGTCACCACTTTAGTTGCTCAGTTGTGTCTAACTCAGTGAGGTGGAAGAACACACACACACACGCACACATGCACACACACACATTCAGGAAACCCTCCAATCAGCGGTAAGGCCGGTGCAGCACGTACAGAGGTCTGTAAATTTTGGAGATTGTCATGAGAGTTTGAGGCTCAGGAGGCCAAAGTGCACCTCTGGTTAAAGCTTCAGAGAGTAACGCTTCTAAGTTTTAAAAGCGTCTTCCTGGTAACCAGGATCACGGTCTGAGCCCTGCCAGTAAATCAAGGTGCACAGCACATGGTTTACAGGTGGGGAGCACTCTGGCTGCCTCTGCTCTGGCCGACCTGCTGTCTGGGCTGCATGACAAACGGTCTCACTCCCTGTGCTGCGTTACACACCTGCGGGGCGACCTTCTGTGGACATCTGAGCGAGAGTTTTTGGTTCAAGTGTGTGTCCACTTAACATTCAAGTGGTTGTGTCCTCTACTTCATGCCTACTACTGACGGCTTGAGGAGATAAGGAGGGTAAGATGGCCTTCAACATGGAGCAAGGAAAAAAGTTTGAACACTGGACAGGAAATATTGAGAATTATCCCACCGATTCTGTCATCATCCCAGGTGATTTCTGTCCGTGAAGGGTAGTGGAGATTGTTTTCTCCCCCTAAAGGCAGGCAGACATGCCGTGATTGCACAAAGTGAGAATTCTGCCAGTCGTTTACCATAACGCCGGCATGTGAAGTCCAAACTCTACCCCCTCACACAGTTGACTTGTGTGTTCTGTGCCAATAAGAGTAATTTGATGGCTGTGGATCGAAGCCAAGTTACCCGAGTGTGTGTTTTATTACTAGTAGGGATCTGCTGCAGAGCAGGAGGAAGCATAGTTGTTGCTTTACTCTCTTCACAGAGTGTGCAACCGTTGTTGCTGTTTGATGACTTTTTTTTCCCTGTAATAGCGTGGATCGTCAGCCTTTTGGCCAAACAATGATATCTTGGACGGGAGCTTGTGCTGGGAGTGATGCACATGTGCCCCATTACAGATTAAAAACACACACATGTAAGTATGTCCAAAGCGTAGGCACAAAAAACAATATTTTTCTAGAGGGTTTTTAAAATATGTTATTCACATTGAGGCAGACTCAGTCAGGCCCTAATTTCCCACCCGTATCGTGGTTCACAGTTAAATGGGCTGCTCTGAATTGACGGCAACAGTTGCAGAGTCAGTGCCAGCCAGTGAAAGCTTGAATTTATTCAACTTAGACAGTCCACCAGGGAGGACTAATACTAAGCAGGGATGGTTTTTGGAAACAGCTGTGGACTCATCAGCTGTTGTTTTAATATAAATCCTTCAGGGTTTCAGAACCAGAACTGGGATGACAAACAAGGATGTTGAACCACCCACAGTTTTACTGAAGTGCAGTAAATATCTATGTGCAACTGTTGCTGCTGCTCCCTCTGCGCCAGTGAGCTGACACTGATTGACCTTTGGTGGAAATGAGCTGCTTTTTGCGCATGCAATCCAGCCCCCGTCCTCTGACACGTGCTCCTTCTTTTTCCAAAACCAAAGGAGTAACTCTCTGAGATCGATAATTGGCCAAAACCTCCTTTTAATTGCCGTAACTTTGTTGTAAAGCCCAAGCGGACTAAACAGCGAGCAGGAATTAGTTCCGCCGCTTAAATTTCATTGAGATATTGAGAGTTATGACCTGGAAAACCTCAGAGAATATGGTGCAGCATGACAGCGTGCATACCAAAGGTGTTTGACTGTGGTGGAAAGCTGTGTGTGGTTAGAGGGATAAAGGGAGAATTGAATAAATGATATATGACTTTCTAAACCTAATTTACAATAATATTTTGTTTGGCAAAGGTATGGGTTCTTGTTTGGGGTAATTAGCCAAGGTTCTTTATCGTATGTCTGTTTTGATGCGTAGCCGAAAACCTCAGATATGCAACTTTGACTGCGTTTGTTTATAGTTGAGCAGAGCTGGGAGAGCTGGGAGGTGCACCAAATCTGGCAGAAAACTCAAACTGGGTGAAACCTTGCTCGTAATTAATTGCTTGTGGATATGACATGAGGATATGCAACCAGCGCATTTGACGACATGACGACAACGTAGTCGATAACATAGCAAAAGCCTGGATTTACACTGAGCACTACTACACTTTCATTAGGGAAGTGGACCATCATTAGCACCAAAGCAGTGGTACACTCTGATAGCAACATGCTGCAACTGCCTCCCAGTTTACGCCCTCTGCAGCGGGAACATCAGCCGGCTCAACTGTCCTGAACCGAAGTGTACACCAGCTAACATTCAGTAACAACAGTGAGCTTCTTTCTGCTTTAAAAGTACAACAACAAATTAAACGGAACCACATAAGCAGCTGTTTTGCCTTTAGAAAAAAAAGTGGAGGCAAAAACACATCTGCACACTCACAGTATTCATCCATGCAGACATGAAGATGAAGGAGTTCCCGTCAGGCTGCAGACATAATTGATCAAACAGCTCCAGTGCAGATGCAGGCCCACATATCCAGATGCTCTATGACTTTACTCCAGATGCCAGAGGTCCACACCAGGTGCATTTTTCACAGCTTGAGACCTGCTGTTTCGACTTTTGCTTGATGACTGGTTGATCCGAGGTTAGCCAGCATCACATTATTCACCATCATTGTATGAGAGCTGAATTCCACATCAGTGGCAAACATGTATTGATGCCCTCAGGTATTTTATCACCAGGTGAACCGAGGTTTTCTCTCATCCATTTTCACTTTTAAAGTGTTTCCTTTATGGACAGCAACATGTTGGCCATTTGTTATGGTCTTTTTTTGGGTGAACTCAGCAGGTTAAATGATCAAAATAAACTCAGAGGCAATGTGGTATTTACTAAATTCAACCTTTCTTTGCCCAAAATGCCATCTGTCATCATCATCAAACAGTTAAACGGTGGGTTAGTGATGAGTGCAGCCGTTGCTGCGCTTCAGCACTTTCGGACAATCTGAGCTTTTCTGCTGTGAAAAGGGAACCCTCATGAAACTGAGTTATGGGATGCTGAAAGAATCAAGTCACGGACACATGAGAAGGGGTGTTAGAAACAACAAAAAAGGGGGTTAGATCGACGCAATTAGTTAGCACGGTAGACAGAGCGGAGGATAGGGGTTAAAGATACACAACATCCTGTTGTGATGAATGTGTGTTTGCATTCCTCGCTGACAGGAGAATGAGCCCAGAGCAAAGGGAAGGTGCTCATGTCAGGAACGTCGCTCCGGAGCTGCTGAAGTGGGACAGAATGCATGTGACAAAGTATTATCCACCGATTTCCATGCAGACAGTGATGTTTGATATGCACGTCAGGGATTTAATGTGAGTAAATAGGCAACGGTGGTCTGACTCTGCGAAGAAAGTGTTTAAATATGGTAACGATATTCAATCAGTGGCATCAACTGTTCTACTGGTGAACAAAACACAAAGACGGATCATTGTCTCATCTGATTCCTTCACAGTTGTTTTGCTGCTCACACATGTTCCCAGTCAGACCAACTGACTGGTCAGTTTATTTATTTACCTCCTGCTGATTGACATGAGAAAACTCAGGCTTAACCTGTCAACACACAGCTAATATTTCCTCATGTGCTGCCTCTGAAATCCTCAAACGTGTATTCATGCATTTGTGTGTGTGTGTGTGTGTGTGTGTGTGTGTGTGTGTGTGTGTGCGCATGTCTGTTTGTGTGTGTGCGTGTGCGTGTGACACTGATGTGTCCGTGGACTTGTTTGCACAGGGATTCTGCTCCTGTTATCTTTCCCTGCAGCTACAGAGGAGGTGAGAAAACATCCCGATCTTTTTCAGTCACACCTTCTCCTCCTGCTGCTGCTCCTTCTCCTCCTTTGCTTTGACCCTTATTAGCTGTGCTGGGGGCTGATGGCATGCAATCCATCCAGGCACTTAGCAGCGAGCACACCTGTGTGGGGGCGTGCTCCTCCTTCCTTCCCCTCCTATCTTTCATTCTCTTTCCACCTCCCTCTCTCCTCCTCCTTTCCTTCTCTCCCTGTCCTGCAGCCCTTTCACCGATCATCCAGGCATCTCAATTGTTTTTGACCAGATCACTTCACACCTCGCCTCTTTGTTTTGCTAGTCCTGTCATTCCCCCATCCCCACTAACACACACACACACACACACACACACACACACGCGCCCCAAAAGAAGGCAAATAACTCAACTGTCGAGGGGACACACCCGCACCCATACCACACCACCCGACCTCCTCAATCCCAGTATACCCCCACTCATCTCTGCTGACAAAGGAAGTTGAGAGTGAGACAGGCAGGAAGCTGAACTAAGCTGAAACTGATTCATCATAGGCTGACAAAGAGTCCTGAGGAAATACGTTTACTTACAATATTTGTGAAAGTCGAGGAATTGAGGGTGAAACTGGAAGGAGTGGGACTGGGAAGGACATGACTGTACCTTTGCAGGCTTTCCTGTGTGAGATGGGCTTGGACAGGTCTCTGTAGTAACCCTCTTTGCAGTAGTGGCAGTGGCGTCCAGCTGTGTTGTGGCGGCAGTTGAGACAAACGCCTCCGCTCTTCCTCCCCGACAGTTTGTACAGCTCCATGTTGAAGCGACATCTCCGGGCGTGAAGGTTGCAGTTACACGCTGGGGGAAAAAAGGGCGATTGTAATACTTTACATTTTTCAGTCATTTTAAGGCAAATTATTTGATGGGCTTGGACAGCAAATACAGGAGGATCATTCATTTGGGGGGGTAAAAAAGTGTTGACATGCTGTGAACAGGAAGCTTGGTTTGTATTTAAGGACAGGGATTAGGATTAGATGTAGACCTGTCATGCACGTGCATGTGCACACTCATTCATCTGAAGTATTCACCACATTCACTACGTTTGCACAGCTACCATATTTGCACTGTTGGTTTATATCCTGTCTCATTATTCTTAGGTTGGTTTTGTTACTTTCACTAGTTTCTGTTGGGCCTTTGCTAAATTCTGTTGTTTATTTTTGAACTACTGATGTGAACATTGAGCGTACCGGCATCTTAATCCTCTGCAGAATTGGCAAGAAAGCAAACCCTGAACCCCCAAACCTTGACAAAATCATTTTGCTTGTATTAGAAGTGGACCCGTCGCACCCCCGAAACAATGACTCCGCCCACAAGCTGTTGGAATTCTCTGCATATTTGTCAGCACATACGTGTGTGAGCAACTTCGGTGACGGAAAATAAACACGCACCTCGCTTCTGGCCCCCTCCGTAGATGCGTTTCACACTCTTCATTGAATGCAACATGCTCTTTTTGTTCTGGACATTTCTCTTGTCGTGTACTTTACAGTCATTTATGCAAAGATTTCAGTGCTGGTGATTAAATTAATCTGTCCAAAATTAGATTTTTCACAAATTCTGATTTTCCCATCTCTCTAGGAGTCTGTCAGATTAACGGTCCCCCTCACTCCGCTAGTACTTTTTCTCATCCGCCCTCCCGAGTCTAAACTTTACTACACACATCTCATGGGACCGTGCACGAGACATTTCACCGCTGCTCTTTCACAGATGAGCAGAGTCGCAGAGTTTAATTAACCGGCTGATGTTTATTCATGACTTTCTGGCAGCAAAGCGGCGCACAGATTCATTAGGGCTGACCATCCGAGACCTCTGCGCCTGCACCACCAGAGTTCATGAATGAATAACACAAAACGCAACTCGTGCACTTCAGCGGCTGTACCGCACACAGATACACACCCACTGTTGTTTGTGTTGCTGAGCCACATGGACCACTTTACCTATTATTCAACCCACCCAATGATCCTATGAAATGAAATCTGAGGAAAATGACCCTCCAAACATTACACCTGTGTGTGCGTGCGCCTGTATGTGTGCACGTGTGTTTCAAGGGTGTGTCTGCGGCTCAGTGTGGAAGTGTACGTCTCTTTGAATCCCCTCTATCAACACCAAGGAACTAATTATGATATACTGTATTTAATAACAGACATACACGCGCGCGCGCACGCATGCACACACATGCGCACATATACACACAGCTGCTTCCCCCTTTTCACTGGTGACTTGGCTTCCCGCAGGACTGCAGGGGTTTAATTAATGATGTGTTCCTGCTTGTTTTCACCCCTGCATACTGTTGCTTTCTGCCTACCTTCTTCTCCCCTTGTAGGGGTGTATTCAGATGACCTCACATATCTTTCATACACTTCTGGGAAGATCCTTGTCAGTGTGTTCAGACTGAGCCGAGCTGTGTGTCAGGCTGCTAGTGCCAGCGAGTCGGCGCAGCCTCTCTGGGTCACAGCGGCTGGTGAAAGCTATCCGTGAGCCTGCCTGCAGGCGACACAGGTCACATTTAGGAGAGGTTAGAGCAGGCCTCAAACACGTCTCTGTTGCGCCACAAAAACGGCCTCACACCTTTCCTTTGAGGAGGGAGTGGAATTTTAGCCTCTAGGACTACACCAGCCTGCCGTCCTGGAGCCAGGTTGACACTGAAGAAGGGACAGTGTACAGCTGGGTGTCAAAGACTGGGGCAGGAGGCCACGTGGTGCTTGGCTGTATGCTGCTGCAGGAGGTGTTGTGTCAGATAACAGAGCAGAGTTGGAGGCACCTTAAATCAACCCGCTGACACCGAGCATAATGAACTATCACAAACTACTGAATAGAACTCGTAAATGTAACAAAACCCTTTGAAATTATGAAGGACCGAAGAACTTTGATTTTGGTTTTGATCCCAAAACAGCTGAGATCAGTGAAAAGGGGATGTTCAGATATACCACTGAAGACTTGATTTAGTAATTCACTGTCCTTTTACCACTTTTGTTCTCATCTGTGATGGCTGAATTTTTGGAATTAATCTAATTAGTTAAGTCAAATTTGATTTCAAACATTTCACACACGAGTTCATTCCAAGTGGAGACTTTGGCTTTTCACTTTATTTTCTTGTGAAAACATTTTTTCTAAGCCAGGAACACAAAAACAATTTACCACAGTATTTGACTGTGCTCTAGATTTCAAATTAAATTAAAATTTTAAACTGAATCACCTTTTTTTGCTCATGAAGCTGAAGTAATAAAGATTCTTTCTCTGACAGTCAGCAATGTTCACATTTCTGACAAGAGAACAACAAAATCAAATGGGTGGGAAATGTGTTGTATAGTGACAATTTTATATTCTGTAAATCACAGTGAGCAAAAAAAAGAAGAAAAATCACATTTGTCCTTCTGGACATCTTTAACCATATAAAAACCTCTGTTTTTCAACTGTTTTGTGGTTAATAAGTGTGCGAGTAGCCAACTGTGACCTCTAACGGGCGAGCTTTGTCTTGAAAGCAATGAAATGTAACTGGATAAAGGCATGAAAACATCTTTATTTATTGTGGCCAGAAAACATTGATTTTCAATTTCAAATTTCAATGTCTGAATCTGCATTTAAAAGGAAGCTGATCTCTGAGGCCTTACCGTCAGAAGGAAACACAGGGGCCTCAGAGCCGTGTTGGAGTGTGTTTTGGAAAGTCGGCTAATTAGCTTCTCAGAGCGATTCCCAGCCTTTATCAACTGACCCCAGTCTCACAGGCAAAGCAGAATCCCCCTGCCCTCACCTAATTAGAGGGAAAATGCAAGCATGGAGGTTGAGGTTAAGTTCGCCGTACTTGTCGTAAGCCTGGTAATCGAGCCTTGACTCTTTTTTTCGAGAGAGAGAGAGAGAGAGAGAGAGACCCTCGAGCAACTCATCTCTGCCGTTTTCACACTAAATCCACACACTGGATCGCACTTATAGCCAGTCTTGTATTTCTGTCAAACTTCAGATTTTCAGTTCTTTTTTTGAGGCTAAAGATGTTGCATTTAATTAGATAGATTTTAGTGAATGACTTCATCACAAAAATTAGTATTGTTACGAGTTTTTAAAGCTTATTTGGAAATGATGTTTTCAAATATCAGGACGGTATTGTGTCTTTCAAACTCTAAACCCAACCATGCTTTAAAATACCTGCTGAAACAAAAACGCACATACGCACGGCCCGTTTCGAGGACTGAGCACGTGGGCGATGAATCGTATCAGCGTGTCATCACGTGACTAAAGCACGCACGAGATACAAATGTTCTTCTTTAAAAAAGACTAATCATCATCACAGGTGATTTCGCGGCTAAAAAAATTCTCCTTAAAAAGACAAGTATCTGATTGGAAATTTGGCCCCGGCTGTAACCTGATTTAGTGTCTGAGTCATTCATTCATGTGTGTTTTAATTGAAAGAGCATGAATTTTATTTGCAAACTGCGCTTCAGCAGTTGATCCAGGAGAAGAGTAAAGGCCAGAACTGCAGTCATTCAGTAAATCCAGAAGTCTGTGACAAAGCCAGTTGCTAAATGTTAGCCGTCAGTGCAGCAGGACCGGGACCATGTTTCAACAATTACTACAAAGGGACAACGGCGTCTTGCTTTGATGTCTGGCTTTTCTCTTAGAGACACAACAAACAACCATTTTGCTGCCAGATAGATTCACTGTTGATGTTCTCTCCGGGAGGAGCGGTTTGATAATAACCGTGGTGACAGGTGAACTGACACACACGCAGAAAATGTGAGTCAGTGACAATGGAATTTCACTCTCAGAGATAATCTGATAATGAGTGTTTCTTCTAAAACAGCAAGAGCTTTTTTGGGTAATAACTTTTGTGAGTGACGAGTGAAATTGCAGAAATGTTTACGCGCTCTGCATCTACGGTCAGGTGTGCTTTTCTGTCACCTGTCAGCTCTGGCAGCTGTTTATTTAGTGTCTATAAACCAGTGCTTTACTGACAGACAGTCTCCTGCTGTATCAATTTCCAAACTTTGTCGTCCTCTTTCTACAATGCTGCAGACCTTCTCCCCTCACATTCTGACTTTTATTCACAACAGAAGTGCATAAAAGCTGAGTGGGAAGAAGAGAAGAGGGGAGATAAAGACACCACTGCTGAGATTACAGGAGGATAAATTCATTCTTTTATTGAGCCAGTTAGCTGCAGCGTCGTGTGGACACACAAGCCCTCCTGACTGGATCTGAGCTTTGGCTCGCTGCTGCTCCCAATCACGGCTACGTTCCACCGTCGCTGCGGTTCCACCATGCGGTTCACTTCATGGTGCCAATGATTTGAGGGAATATGTAGAGCGAGAGATGAGGGGATGGAGGGAGAGAAGAAGTTTTCCTGCTGCTTGTTAAACCCTTGCCTAGCTGAGATCAAGTCACACAGAATATTCATCACCCTGCAGGGTCATCAAAGGCAGAATTCATATGTGGCAAAGGCTGATTTCCATCATCTTCATCAGGCAGATGTATACTTGTCTGGCCTTTTTTTACACATATATAAGCTGTTTATTCATTCCTCACTTCTTTCTTTTATAATTGAACACAGAAGTATTCTCATATTTGGACTAATTATGCTTTTCCCGGTGCAGGCAGAGTCTACGGCGCTCTTCAAATCTGTGGGTGATAAAATGCAGGCTGATTATCTGACTGTAGCAATTAAAGAGCCGTGTGAACTGCTTTGCCTTCTGCAGGGTTCCCTCGTGAAGCCATTAGCTGCCGAGCCAAGGCTAATGTTAAGCAAAGGATTAACTGCAAAATGCAAATAAGTTCCAAAAGAGTCCAGCACACAACTCCAAATCTGTCGCTTTTTAACCAGGCGGACAGACTGACGTTGCCTGTGTGAGGTTTTCTGGTAATCTCCTTGTATTTATGTCTTGTAACGTACTTTTCTTTTATTTCTTTATCTTTTACAAGGTCAGTGACACATTTTGATGCCATCACCTGGCCAACTGCACCTGCTTTCACCACCTGACCTCATCATCCAATCACATAGCAGCACATTCTGTCTTTTTACACGCGCTATTCTTTGTTTCTCTCGGAGCTCGTGTCATAAAAGCCTCCTCATGACTGCCTCTGCGCCAGCCTGCAGTCTTCACCATCTACCAAATAAAGTGTATATTTGTTCTCAAGCAAATGCACATGTGAACCACAAAATTAATTTGATTAGTGGTTTCATTCAGCAGCTAATGCTTAAAATATAGTGCAGCCTCAAATATGACCTGGAGGCTGAATTAAAACAAAAAAATCAGATTGTTAAAATGTCTGTCAGGCGTGTGTACGCATGGCCCCAGCAGGCCATGGTGCTGCATGCTGAGATAAATGGTCCATATATTACTCTGTATGTTGAGGCTAATAAGGCTTTTTCTTTTTTCGAGAGTCTGACTTGCCACACAGAGCACACACGGGCGCACCAACAAAGGAGGGCCTAATGGCCTCCAATTTCCCGCATTAGTGCCCATTTAATGGCTGACCTGCCCTCTCGTTACACAGCGCAGCATGGGAGCATGTCTCAGCCACTCTCTCTCTCTCTCTCTCTCTCACACACACACACACACACACACACACTGAGCCCATGCAGGACTTCCACCCCACGCTGAGACTGCATAATAGGCCAGTTTGTAAAAGGGCTGGCCTGTGATTGCTGGTGCATCCATCTGCTGAGTAATCAAGGATCTTCTCTGAGAGTAACACTCATGAGGGTGTTGTGCGTGTGTGTGTGTGTGTGTGACAGAGAGAGAGAAGGTGTGTGTCTCTTTGCCTATCTGTCTTTATTTGTGCAAATCTGCGCCCAAGTGTTTGCGTGAGTAATAAGATAAAGTAGCGCTGCCTGGAAAAGATCTGCTCCAATTCAGGTTGATGGGAAAAGATTAGCTGACATACAGTACCAGAATAAAGAAGGGCGTGCTGGAGCCACGGAGGGGCTGACGTGCGTGTGCTGTGAATATGTCAGCTATGCCATAAAAATGCCATGGCTGCGGGATGATATTGGCAGGTCCTTTTCAGGGCTGTGGCAGTGAATGGCCCATTAGGATGAACAAAAGCAGATTCCTCAAGTCCCCACAGCTCCCCGCCGAACAATACTGGCTAAGAGCAGCTGTCTTAATAGGGTGAGGGAGTGACAGCTTTAGGAGCGCCGCGATGCTCGGAGCAGCACCCACCTCAACTTTGTCCAACAACACTCTGCTGTGGGACAGCATAATGCCGTCTAACAGCCCCGCGGTCTGTTCGCCTGACAGCTCCAACAGTGAATGCATCCTGTACATTTCTATCACACTAACGTCTTTCAACCCTCAGCTAGCGCTGGCAGCGACATATAACCTCAGCCTTCATGAGCCTCGTGTGTGAACGGATGCAGTGGCACCAAAGCAAAAGGTCCCTCCTGACTGTGATGAAGGCTGGAACTAAATTATTTTACAGCTTCCTCAACACCAGGACTCAGTTTTCACATCTAGGCTTGAATCAAAGTCTGTGGATCAGAGCGTTTCTTCCTGTTGTCAGGGTGTGATCTGAAAGTTCTCCATCCGCACAATCTGAGAGCATTTTGTTCTGAATCAATAGTAAACTAGATGGCAGCGGTGGTGCTGGTCCCCATCACTGACCTGGTTGTCAAAGCCAAGCATTGAAAGGTTCCTCTACAGTGTTCGTCATCCAGCCGTGACCTAACCTGTCTCCTCTGCTCCAGCGTTCACAGAGAAGACGCACATCCGAACCAGACCCAGCTCCAAAAAAGCACCCCGAAACAAGAGCTCATAGAGCTCATAGAGCTCATAGAGCTCATCTCCTCCGGTCTGTTTACCCTCCGAGTTTGGTTTCTATGACGCCAGCAGGTCTGGGCTGCTTTGGTTCACATAACTCCTGGCAGGTCGTCTCGTGCGTAGCTGGACCCCGAAGCCAGCAGGGATGGGCCGAGGCTGTCAGACGACGAGGCAGGGCTCACACTCGTCTGTAACTGGGACTCAGACGGATTCCACTGGGTGGGCAACCGAGGCCGCAGTTCGGTTCCAGCAGTGCTCACTGGAGATTCGAAGCCCGCTCCTCTATTACCAAATTCGCTGGGCCGGCGCTGATTGGTGGCTATGAGCTGAGACAATAAACTGTGATTGAAGATTTAATGAGTTCATTTGAGCCCGAAGGCAGGAAGAGGCAGCCGGTGTTTCCTCTCTGGTGATTACGCTACAGAAAGAGACAGACACTGGATATCCCACTTCTCTCTTACTTTATTTTTGTTTCACCTAGTTTCTATCAAACAGAGACGGTGCCCAGCCGAAGAAAGATGAACCTCCGGAATTCTGTCTACTGTTTTTAACTTTATTTTTTTTTAGTTTATTAAAAAAAAAAAAAAAACCTTTCTAATTCCATCCCTCATTCTCTGTGTGCAAATATATCAGTCTGTTAAGTGCGCGTGACGTAAGTCCACGTCTGATGATGTCATCTGTGTCATTTCACAGGTGGAACAACATCCTGGAAGGCCTGTCCACGGCAGCTTCACCTCCCCAAGCTCTGCTCCATCCTGTCTTTATTGCAGGCTCATTAGCAACCACAACACCGCTGCCACGCTAAGCAGGTGGGAAACCTTTGACCTTCATATGCACCCCCTACATTCCTTTGTCAAGTCCCCATTACTAAGTTACCGCTCCCTACAAATGACCCTCCCCCTCCTCCTTCTCTTGCTTTTCTTTTTTTTTCTGAGGGAAAGCTGGCCTTCACTGCCTGCAGATGTCATTAGTGAGCGCTGCTCCGACCTTTGAGACAAATTTCTCTATAAAATTTATAAGCCATGAAAACGGCTTCAGTTGGGCAGCCTGACGGGGAGGGGAGGGGTTAAACGGTCGGAAACACAAGTACAGCTTTGATAAATGAGGCAAAACATGCAGCAAAAAGGGAATACATCTCAGCTGGAGGACTTTTTTTTGCCTCCGGACACTCACGATAAATTCAGATTCTGTTTAGCTGTTTGACCTATTTCAGCTTTTTTACAAGCTGCAAATTACTGTTACTGCTTTTTCACAAGCATGCCGCCACTTTAACAGTGATCTGATTACTTATGAAGCGCCAACATCACATTTTATAGGTGTATGTATATACCAACACATTGTTTTTGTTGGGGGGGGGTGGGGGTGCTGCAAAAAAGGAAGATCCAAAGACCAAAAAGAACAATAATACCCACTGTTGCCCATAAAGATGTCTCTTCTCATGGTATGATTTTTATTCTTGATAGATTATGTGTATTTTTTCTCAAAACTATATTTGTTGATCTGGGTAAAGGTGATTTTGATGAGTATAAACAGGAATAAAAAAAGGGAATAATGCATCTGCAAACATGACTCCAACTTTATGAGCAACAGTCTGTCTTTATGACTGTTCTTTGAGGGTTAATCTGAATTTGTCAATGGACTGTGATAAGTCAAAAGACCCAAGTGTGCACAGACAAGTTTATTTCGGACGAGGAAACTAATCTGTTGCCTAGCAGCCAGCGTTTTCTCCACCCAGGCTGTGTTCTTTTACATCCACTTGGCCCCTGATGTTTCGCTCTTAAATGAAGTGTAAAGCCAGCAGCAGCCATCACATCTGTCACAGCTCAGGCCTTTTTCTTGGAAGAGCGGCAGAGAGTGCAACTGCACGCTGAGTGATGAGCGCACAAAGGATCTCCGCTTTGCCAGGCCACGATGGAAAAAGCTGATAGCGCTAAACCAGACCCGTGCACGTGACAGCGTCTGGAGAAGCGTGACTAACAACCTGCAGGTCGGTGAGGCATCTCTGCCGGACAGAGGACACCGGCGGGCGACAGCATGATTAATGACTAATCATCAAGCAATAATCAGCACTTTTGTGACTTAATAACAATCCCAGCCTGAGAAGGTTTATTTTAACAACGACCTTCGCGTAAATATGTTTTCATTCGTAACGGTAAAGGGAAAGCACATGCTCTGTTAGTGCCACAGAGCGAAGAGGCCAAATGGTGCAGAACGTCTGAGAATGTTCAAAAGAAGAGAAACAAGGCAAGAGGACACACGTGCATGTGCATCAACGTTATGACGCATGAAACAAAGCACGGAGCGGTGATTTAGTCGCAGCTATCGTGAGTCATAATCCAAGACCATCAGGAACAGTGTAAAAATAAATCAAGCATCTCCTGAGTTAAATTTAGATCCTCCGGCTCATCTGCTTTTACTTTCTACGGTAAATCACCTTCCACTTGGCAAAACAACCCGTGGCTCTTCTGCAACAATGCAGAGATACTCAGAGGAGAAAAAGCCTGACTGTCCACACAGCAGTGTGTTTCATCCTCCATCCGTTAGACTGATCTTACAGATACCATATCCTTTATTTGAAATTTACACTGTTACAACAGCAGCAATTGTTAGTGTGAGTAAAAAGTGTTGGTCAAAAATACTGCAGATATTATCAAATATGTGCATTTAAAGAAAAACATTCAATTCCTCCGGAATAAGTCTGCTCAGTGTGGGGCAGGAGCTGCTTTTGGTCCAGTTAGCAAGCTTGCACACTGATATATCAACACATTTCGTACATGTGCTGCTCGGATGGCGTTTCCTTGTTAACAGCAGCTTTTCTTTTCCTTCAACTTCGGTTGCCCGTAACCGAATGTGGCTCCGCAGGAAGGAGAAGAAGGGGGAATAGTTTCTGCTCAGAAACTCCAAACCTCATTGTGATATAGTCATCAGTAGAAAGCAATTAGTGAAGGGGGGGCTGGTCTGTGCCAGACCAAGCAAACAGCTAGAGACTCCAACGAAAGCAGAATTTACTGCAGCAGTAACGGCAGCAGACAACAGTTATTCTGCGGTAAGATAAGCTCGAGCAGGAGTCGGAACAAAACTGTTTCCAAGTAGAAAAGCCACGGTGTTCCTTTAAGAGGAAGGAACTAGAAGGATTCATTGATGTCCCCTCTCATATGTTTACTGTAATGATTTATTCAGACACTAAGATTATGGCCTGTTCGTTCTAGCAAAGGCTTTGGAGGCTCCGTGTGGTACAGCTTTGGGAAGAAAAGCACCAACAAAACGCACAAAAGCTTAAACTGGAAAAGCGGTCTTTTGGTTTGGTGCCAGTTTAAAATCTGGGAGTTAAATCCATATTCACTTTTCCTGAAAATCCATCCGGGGCTGTTTGTTACGTTTCAGACAAATGACCTCCACCTTTCATGGCAGATCAATGTCACTGGCAATATGTGGCTAAATTACATTTACCTAATACTTACAGCTGAGAACTTAAACTCTTTTGGATGCAAAAGTTCTGACTCAGCTCACCAAGCATCACATTCACTGACCTGCAGCTTTCCAAGTGAGGAAAGGAGGCCGCGACTCAGTTCACAGCTTTGAATACTGCAATTATTGAAGCTCATTGGCCTAAAATCTGCACCCCTTACCCCCCAACCCCACCCCAATGTGCTATTGATTGTGTAGATTTTTCCTGATATTTGCGCTGGCAACAGGATGATTGCGTTCTGCAGCAGACCTGGAAAATTGACTATAATTATCAAATAGGCCACTTAAACTAATCTAATAAAATGGCTCCAGTAAAAAGTTTGACCTCTCGCAGGTTTCGCATTTTAACATCTTGCAGCTGATAAATGAGAGGGCCCGACTGAGCAATCTTGATTAGTTTATTGCAGTCTTACACTCGCGCATCCTCAGTATGCCCACTCTCACACAACGTGTTTTGTCTAAAACATGGAAGAATTAAAAAAAAAAAATCCGTGTGCTGGCAAGAGAAATGTCATTTCCGATGAGGTCACTGGCCGAAGCAGCAAGCCAAACACCGGCCACTGTTATTCTTTTCCTTAAATCTCACTCTCCTGTTTCTGTATTCTCTCTATCTTTGTTTGACATCGCCTCTCTCTTTATTTTTTCACTGACCCTGTTTGTTATTGGGGCTCTAAGTTCATTTCATTTCCAGCAGCTTGATGCTCTGGAAACGGTTCGCGGAAACCCAAAACCGTTTTTTCTTTCTTTTTTAAATTAGGCTCGTTATTTCCCGGCTGATGCAAGGACAGAGACCGGAGACTTTTCAAACCCTTTAACTGGTCTTTGCATCCTCACACTTTATTTATGGGCAACTGTTATTAGCCTGCACGAAGCATGAAGCAAAGCCGTCTGCGATAACTCTTAAGCATCCCAAAACAAACTAAATTGTTTTATTAGCTGTATACCGAATACATGAAAAAAAATAGAAATTGAAATGAATTACATGAATAAATAAATGTAAGTGTTTATTTCTTAAATTACCATTCAATAATTGACTGTAGCATGTGCAGCTGGTTGAGGTTCAGCAGTGATTTGGGAGTCCTGGTTAAATAGTTTACTAGAACATTAAGGACTTTATTAAACTTTAACTGCAACTACTTTAACTTGGGCTAATGAATGGACTCTATCTGATCTGTTCAAGCAGCAGCCACCCAGGCCTCCATCACTACGCCATAAGCTTTAAAAGAGGCCAGAAATGATGACAGCACAAGCTCTGGCTCCGGATCCAGCTCCCTGCCTGACCAGGAGAAAGACGAGGCAGAGGACATGAGCTTTCTAGCCTGGCTGGGCTCCACGTCTCCATCCTTTCCCTTCAATCCGAACTTCTTCAGAGACCCTGGGAGATGGCAAATCCATCTCCAGTCAGTTATCCCTGGAGCTCCGCCTCAGCTTTCATCTCCAGCCAACCATCCATCTCGGTCGCACAGGAGAAAATACAAGTAGTAAAACACAGCAGAAACAAGGGAGGGGGGCCTCTAACTGGGGAACCAGGAGGCTGAAATGCATTCTCCAGGTTCTGGTTTATCATCAGAAGGACATCTGGATATCTACAGAGATCTGGTGCATAATCATTTCAATATCTCTGAGCGTCTCTGGAGGTTTAACCAAGGAGCAAACCAAAGACAAGTTCAAATTTTTCTGCCTGTGTCATACAGGCCTGGATCCTAACTTCAGAGAAAACATACAGGGGCCCCATTTGGAAATGAATTTTGCCAGAAACTATCATCTCATAATGTAAATATTGCCTTTAATGACTCAATTTCCTTACAATTTCCTTATCAAAGCTCTTATAATTGGGTCCATTTGTTTGCCTTCCCATCCTTGGGTCATATGGGACTTTTATTATGAGAAGCACAGAGTAGATTGAAACGGGAAGCTGATAATTTGTCCAGAGACCCCCATAAAAAAAAAGAGGAAAAAAATAATCGCACAACACGTCATGTGTAGAGTAGAAGCCACAGCACGCAGAAACGATATCAGTAATAAGAGCGGCGCTCTGTCTTTAACCTTCTCACCCCGGTGCTCTTGCATCCTCACTGGGCCTTCACTAAATCAGCTGAGGACAGTTCTTTCATCCCCAAACTCCTCTGTAGGACACTGAGCTTCATTCATGCACGGCATTCTCCCAGAGAGAGCAGGGTCGGCAAAGGGGAGTGGAACGCCGAGAAAGAAAGAGAAGGAATGGTTTTTATCCTCTCTGATGCCCGCCGTTTCTTCAGTGAGGGCAAGAGGCGGGACTTCAGTGTATTGAGGCTCAGAGGGAAAGTGTGGAGTCAGAGTGGTCGTCCCCCAAACCCCCACTATGGCTGTCTTATCTGGGAGAGCTAATGAGTGATGGATTAACCCGGGATCACCCCTGGCAAATTGAGATGACCCTGCAAACTTAGCCCACAGGCAGGTCCCAAAAGAATACATTCCACACACCCCTAGAGTCACTAAGTAGCCCAGATTTGCTAAACGTCTCTCAGGGAATCTTCACGTTGACCAAATGTGTGCATTAGGTAATAATTAGGGATCCTTTTGTTTTATTGCCAGACGCAAAGCTGCAAGCTTTTCGCTTTTCACCCGGACGTGTTTACAGGACGAGCTTCTTTTCCTCAAACACTGTACATCTCTATTTTCTGCTGACCTCTGCTGACTGAGCTCTCGCTCTGCAAGCTTGTCGACATGTTGCCTCCGTAAAAACGCCTGATTTAGCAGCTGAGCTTGGTGCAACACGCCGCCGTGCTTCAGCAGGATGATGGAACCTTGGCGGGCGCTGCTCCGCTGCCTGCGTTGCTGCTGCTTGCTCAGTGGATCGCAGGCCCACACACAAGCAGGCACAATCTGTGCCATGACTTATATGGGAAGAAAGACAACGTTGGTGATGAATGACAGTTGGCTAACACACACACACGCACACACACACACACACACACACACAGAATTCCCCTGGCAGTGCAGGACCATGTTTGAGACATTAATGCAAAAATATTTGACTCTGTTTGATCTGTTGCTGTTTTCTTGTGTTTGAGAGGAAAAAAGGATGAAACAAAAAGAGAAATGGTCAAATTAGTCATTTTTAGAAATCAAGCAAGATGTCTTTTTTTTTACTTTTAAATAAGGTGTTATTGGTGCATTTTCAGTGATCAGCAAATTAAAATTAAAAGCATTTTGATACAATTTTTTTTAAATCAACATCTTTCAGGAGAACTTTTGTGGTTTAATCTGTACGCACGGTCGGGCTCCCCTAGTTACGGTCCACCAAAAGGCATTACAGTAGACACCAGTAGAGGGCGCTATTTGCTTCAGAGTAGGCCGTCGATTTGTGGCAATTATGAATCATTATAGCTGCGAGTATTAACGGCCATGATCCCAAATGCATTCATGCTTGTGCCAGGTGGTCCTGTCGGCGAGTAGTGCGACCGCTTCCAGGGCTGTTTCTGCAAGAACTTTCACCTCGAACCAGTCGCTAATCTGCTGGAAATACAAAAGTTTCCTTTTTCTTTTTCTTCTTCTCTCTCACACTCTCTCTCTCACTCACTCACACACACACACACACACACACGAGCAAGTGTTCTGTTATTGGTGTTGTTGATGCACTTACAGGCCGATCAGCTACAGGGAGATTTTGGAGAAGTTGTAACAAGCTGTGCCAAGGCTTTTATTTTTAAGTGTGAGCAGATTTGGATAATTGTAGCAACACATGCTGCACCAGCTTCAGTGCTTGTTGTGATGTGTCCCTCCTACCTGAAAGTAAAAAGGGGCAAAGGCAGCTTGTAACGATTCTACATTTGAAGTAATCTCATTAATAATGCATTCCCTAATCACAGCAGCTGAAGGCGGGGTGCAAGAGAATAATCTTCTATTAAAATCTCCTCCTCCTTTCTTTCTGGCTCTCTTTTTTGTTTCTTCTAGTCCACATTACATGCTTTGGCTGCAAATGCTTTGGCCTCTTCTTGGTAACCGTTCAGTAACCCGCTGCCACACACAGCCTCTGAGGTCATCAGGAGTGATCCTCCAAAGCGCCGCTGGCCGCAGACTGGGGATCGGCTCTCGCAGGCAGTCGCTCGCTGCTCTTTACTGGTCTCTTTATGACCGTCTCTTAACAAGTGAGACTGCTTTGTGTATCGGGATCACGACGGCGCTGAGCAGGCATGTGTCGCCAACCAGTTTGGCTGTTCAGACCTGGGACCTGCCTTCGCTCCGACTGCAAATGCTTGTGGTTATACAAACTCAGTGGCCACTTCGCTTGATCAGACTGGGAAGGGCAGCATCTCACTCTCTACGTGCACTCTTGTTTAAATAAAAAAAAAGGATAATTGTCTGTGTTTTAACCCTTTAACCATAGACCTCATAACTTTAGCGACTTGTAAATAAAGACTATTTTTATCCTCTTCCATGCAAATAAAGTCGAGCACGATGTTTGAGTGTGCACACTGGGCCCAGTTAGCCCGTTCCGTGTAGAATCGTAGCGCTCACACTTCCCCAGCCGTACCTGAGCACAGCTAGGTCTTGTAATGCGAGACATGCATGTAGCCCAGTCCCACAGTCAGCCTGAGGGAGACCAAATGCAGATAACCCTTCCACGCGTACCAGTCCTCTCTATCTTTGCATCTGACCAACTTGTATTCATTTCAGGTTGCGTCCCTCCTGGATGCGCGGCCACGTTGAGCCAAGAGCAGGTTTTCTTCAGCTTTAACAGCATTCAGAAAGTATGCTACATGCTGAAACTGGTCAGACCAACTGGATGTGATGGTCCAGTACAGGCCTGGTGTGAGTTCAGGCTTTGCTTTGTCGCTGGCGGAACTCTGATGCTGCCAAGGACAGGGTTCTGCTCCTGCTGGGCTGCTGTTTCTGCGATTTTACAGCAGCCCAGACAAATTCCAAACGTGATGTGAGCACTGTTGTGGATCCACGTGTTATCAGATCTGAGTGCATGTGGGATCCGGGTGCAAACATGGCCGCCAACCGCAAGAAAGGAAAAATATAAACCGGCACGGTCAAACGGCACAGTTGAAACTCCAGATTTCACAGATCAGAATCTGTATAAGTGCAGCAGTTTTTAGAAGCTTCCAGCACAGGTGAAAAACAAGTTAGGAAAAAAAACAGCCGACCAAGCCGGAGCCGTAAGGCTGCTTTACAGCCATAATGGACACGTCAAATCTGACTGAACTGCTTCCAGTTGCGTTCTTATGTGGGTATTTTTTTTTTTTTTTTTTTTTTAGATTTCTGCCTTCCTTTTTTGGTATTCTTCTCCTCTATCGCGATTTTGATTGCACGATTCTACATTTTGATATAAATCTGCCAAAGAAGCTGCAGCATTCCTCCCTGGCCTCGTTACGGGCCCTGGCTCCATATTCCAGCGAGTGCCCATCTTTTTCCTGCGTTGTTTATGAGCAGATTGTGTCCAGCTGTTGGATCAAAACGAAATAAACAAGAGCACTTTCTTTTATTACATATTCCAAAATCTCAAGCCCAGGGCCGTAAACACCAGCAGTGTTTTACTCTGTAGTGTTTGATGTTGTGTTATATCCAGTGTGTGAGATGCAGACAGGCTGTGACGACTGTCGCACGTCTAATGTGCGAATGTGTTGATGTTATCCAGCATGAATTTTTGATTACAGTTAATCTTGACCAGTTTCAGCAAAACTGTTCCATTACTCACATACACATACTCAATCACGCGTCCTTCGTGCAGCACAACAAAATCCTCCCACAGCTAATAGGAGCCTTCATTACACCAGTAAGCCAACATTGAATTTACTGACAGGCGTCTTCCCAGACTTTCTTTCCATAGCTCCTCTGTCAAAGGCGGGATCGTTGCATAAAATCTGGCAGAAGAGAACAACTTGCACCATTTTTGTCTTTCTCTCCGACACAATCACATGTCCAGAAGCAGACAAAAGCTTGTCGTAGCATTAGCCAGTGGAGAAAGACACATACCTATACAGAGAGAATTCCCTTTTCTTTGTGTGTGTGTGTGTGTGTGTGTGTGTGTGTGTGTGTGTGTGTGTGAAGGAGGGAGTTATGTCCTTCAGACTACTTTTCACAAAGCACTTTAGGGAGTCTCGCTTGCATGTTTTAACACTCTGATTTGGTGAAATTGCAGTGGGTTTAACAGTTAACCCCAGGTTAACCCCAGGTGACTGGTAGTGATCCAACTGTCCACGTAGCGACCAACAAAAATACCGAACCAGCTTTTGTCACTGTAAAAAGATCCCACCGTGCAGTTTGACAAAGACAAATCAGACTGTCGAACATCTTCAGTGGACCGAGTTTTACATGGTTTATGTGAAGTGACTGTGTTAAAAAGGATGAGAAATAATCTGCTTGTATCTCATTAGCATGTTAGCATTAGAAATTGAAAACATATGCAGCAGCAGTGTTTCTGATCAGGTCTAATAGCAGGACTGTTTCATTAATGACAAATGGACTTTCTGGTCCTGTTTAACGTCATGATAATCCAGGAACGGTCCACGAGCGAGAATGACAGGAGGAAGTGTGTGAGGGCTGATTCGGTATGGCTTCACATCAACAGAATTTCTCAAAAACAAGAGTTTCCATTTTTTGCCGTGCCGTGCGTGCAGAGGTGCACATCACATGCAGGCTCTGGATAAAAAATGTGGCTCACGCTGTGAGAAGGATCTGTGTTGCATTAAGTGTTTTAGCCAAACCAATGAAAGAAAAAGGAGATAGATTTCAACAACAGTCATGGAGGCTGTGAAGTTTCAGGAGGGGGTTTTTCCTCATGGCGACTCAACACATTTTGCCGCTCCAAACGGTGCAGCCCGAGCTTTGCCGAAAGCGGTTGAATGGAATGTGGAGCCAAATCATCTTTTTCAACTGGAAATGTCTTTTGTGACCTCGGTCTGTGACTGCCTTTTACCTGTTAACCGCCTGTCTTCCCCTTAAATGATCTTTTACCTTTCAAACATAAAATCTTTGCTGTCAGCAGTGATTATTTCCGGGAAGCTGGAATTCGATTGAAAAGGTTTGATTTCTTAAAAGGGCCTCATGACAAGCAAAAACTAGCTCCAAAATTCCAGCTAATACGAGCTGCTGCCAAACGTTAATAGCTTCAAGATCATCCATGTTTCAAAATAGAAAATGTTTCCACATCTGTCGCTACCATTTGAGTCTAATTTATTGCTAATTGAAATGACCTGGGACCTGGAAATGAATGCCTTCGGGATCTAGCAGTTGTCTAAAAGGTTTCTAATTGCTTTATTAAATCATCATTTTCACTAAATATAAGTTATTTTCTATTTTTGAGAAGCCAGAGGTCCAAATAATCAGGCTGAAAGCCAGAATAGATCTACTCTGTCTTCCTTGGAACCGAGGCTGCCTCGTAAATTCTGTGACTGTTTACTGGGCTGTTTTCTTGGTTCAAGAACACAATTTATATCCCGCCAACAACCCTGTCATGAGTCCAGACAAAAGCACGTGCGACGGGCATGGACGGAAACTGACCTATCCAGGGTCTCTGTTAACCGCTAATGTCAGGATGGAATGGTCTTTACGGCCTGGCGTGTTTGCATTCAGGGAAAAGTTAAAAAAAAATACACCAAATGAATATCAAGAATTATTTTTTTTGCCCTGGACACACTTGGTAATTACTGGGGCCTGTGTGACGTGTTCCCAGGTGGTGTCCATCCTCAGAAAAGAGAACTTTTTGCACAGCTTTTCCTCAACTCCGTTGCTAATATGAGCATGTAGTCTTGAATGCAGTCGCCCCCCCCAGGCGCACCAAAGCTATGGATGGTGTCTCCTACTTGTTCACATCAGCCGTAACAGAACTCAGACAAACAGTGAGACAAGAGAAAGACCTGGAAACAAATCTCAGATGTCCAGGATGCAGGATCTGTGTGTGTCTGAGACTGTCTTATGTTTAGTTCCAGGACTTGATGTACCGTACCGTCAGCCTTGCTTACAGTACGAGCTGGCTCAATGGCCACATTTCTGTCTGTCTGAGACATATAACAGGTCTCAGAATCAAACCAGTGGGCCGAGCTAGTCGTCTGGGCCGTGAGAGACTTATTTTTGCAGCGGTTTACAAAAAGAGTCATAAACACTGATAAGAGTTGAGCCGAAATAGATTCCTGAAGAGAGAGAAGAGAGAGAGAGAGACAGAGACATCCCCTGTGTTTCAACGTGTGTGTGTGTGTGTGTGTGTGTGTGTGTGTGTGTGTGTGTGTGTGCCAGGAAGAAGAGTTGATGGCGAGCTCGATGAAGACTGCAGAATTGAGTCTGTTTATTCCCAGAATTGTTTGCTGGGGCCACAAACTAACGGCGGATCTCTCTGGCCAGCAACCTTTGCAGATGAAGGATGGGCGACGGACGAAGGTGAGTTATCACATGTTGAAACATTAACTACAGTAGAGCTTCAGGTTTGACTCAGACGCTATGACAGCAGAGAGGCGTTGCTAGGAGAAGCCTGCAGAATATCTCTGTTTGCCAACTTACGCTGCTCACGGGGAATATTAATGTCCTGCACAGAACATTTAAAGATAACTGAAGTCAGTGTTCTCATTAATAACATGTATATTAAGGGTTTCCTTTTGTCCATTATTGGGCCACTAGCGAACGAATCGGGCCATTAAAACTTGTGTAAAATAACATTGTCAGGACTGCGCGTGTGTTTTTTTTAAATTTGTTTTCAATAAGACTGACCACACAAAGTGTTGAATTATGGATTTAAATTCATACGTAAGTTCCTGTAAAATCACAGAAAATGTCTGAGTTTCATCACCGAGCTGTCGGTGACAACCAGAGAGCTGAAGCTTCACGAGTCAGATGACCTTCATGACAAAGGGCAGAAAATCCATCTATCCATCTAAATGCTTCCACATATGCTCCAAATACTCTTTTTTCCCTCATTGGAATATAACTTTAAGCATAACCTTAACATCTTGTTTTAAATTTAATTGAATTTTTCACAAGATTATATTTGATTGGACTAAAACGAAGCAGCAGTTGTGTCTGTTTCAAGTGCAAAACAGCAACTGCAAAAGCAAAAGTTTCCCAGTTTGCTGAAGTACAACACTGAGCCAAAGTGAACTTGCAGCATGAATTCTCTCCCCTGTTCCCTAGCGAACCCTTCCTCCTTCAGAAGTTTTTTTTTTTTTAAATCTATTGTGGTCCTGCTCCATCTCAGGCCCCTCCCTCTGTCCCTGCTCCTCTGGGGCAAACGCTCCTCGTTCTACATGCCTCCGAGCCGTCGTTCTCACCCAACGTGTCCTATAAATGTTTTCTCCAGACTCTCCAGGCTGCAATTTTGCATCTCCCAGATGCTGAATTAGCTTTGTTACGCGTCTTGTGTGTGATCACTGAATCTCACCATTTCCTACACAAATGCAGCAGGTAGACTGATCGATGTTTATTTGGGCACATTTCTGCAGACTGAGCCTGAAACAGCTCTCTGACGCTGCCGCTGTCAGATTTATTGCGTTAGATTTACCATTGCTGTCTGCAGCCAGTGACCTCGTGGATCGATGTGCACAGGAGAGCATCCTTGATAGAAGCAATCAGCAAAGTGCGTCTCAAAATTCAACTTTTTTTATTTTATTTTTCTTTCCCTGAGCTTTGGTAATAATTAAATCTGCATGAGTCTGACTCTCAGAGTTCAGGGGTGCAGTTCAGAGGTGTGATTACTCACACACACACACACACACACACACTACCAGCAGATTATCCTGATGCTGAAGAAAAATTCCTAAAAAAAAAACTGTTGTATGGATTTGTATGAATCTATAATAGCAGCATCTAAATTAAACTGATTTTATACATATTTTAATGACGTTTTTTTTGGCATTTGGATTTTTCTTTTTTTTTTTTGCTTGTTTTGATATAGATTAAAACCACTGTCATTGCAAATGCCGTAAGTCTTTTTAAAAGCTTCCCTTTTATCCATAAAAACAAAAATCAGTAAATTGGCCGGATTTCTGCCACTTTCCTTAAAGAAGGTTTTCACTATTTAACAGGGAAGAAATGCAGAAATGCAGCACAGCTGTGTACCTGCAGAATGGGAAACATAAAAGCAGAAATCTGGACTCTCCCTCCTCCTCATCCTCACTCATCATCCGGGGGATCAAACAATCCACCGGGCTGTGGCGCTCTCGAGCGGCATCATTTCAACTGCCCCCCCGTCTCGAAAAATGACAGCAACAAGCCAATCTGTTGTTAAAGACCGCTCTGCTTGTTTCCTACTTGTGCTCCGGTCATGTCTCACATCAGCTCTGACAGACACATGCGCGCAAACTCCAGGACTGTTCGGAGAATCTGGACGTTTGCGCGTCTGAGCCACGTTGTAACAGGACACGACTCCTGAAACTAACCTGCAACTCTTTAATCTCTCAGCAGCTGATAAAACGTGCTGGTTCTGGGACAAAAAAAAAGATAGCATCGGTTCTTTTTCCCCCTCCTTACACCTGCTTTCTGTTTACAATAGCTTAATGTCATACAATGTTGCAATTAATCTTATTTATTTATTTTTTTTAGTCTTTTGATAAAGTTCGGTGTGAGTAAATTATGTAGTGGGATTAATTATAGAAAAACCCAGATTTGAAGGATTGTCATTGTCAAACATGAAATTCTAAAAAATATAGTAACATAATAAGAATTAAACCTCATTTTATGAAACGAACATTTAGAAATATTATATGTAATTTTGTTCGTGTTCCGCCTTGACCTTTTCATCATTATTAGATCCTTCAGCCTTTTAAACTAAGACTCGACTGTGCAAATGTGCGCTTTTCCCCTTTTCACTGCGGCGGGTTTGCGCGTCTTTACTGCAAATGTTCGGTGGTTCTTCGGTGCCCTTAGCGGCGCTTTAAACGCTGAAACTGCGTTGCTGTTTTATGATTAAAGCATATTTCTACTCCGGTGAACGTGCGCAATCAGCGAAGAAGTAATTAGTTCCTGCGGTGTATATTAGAAAACTGACTTACATCTTTTGTTATTATAAAATTAAAAAAGGAAATTGTTTTATTTATAAGGGGTCCTCCGGATTGTTTATTTTATTGTTTTGTCTGTAATTGTGAATGTTTGCAAGAGCTTGTTTAGGGGTTTTGTGCTTCTGTTTTAAAGGGTTACATTTCCCTGTAAATGGCTTGTCCAGCAGCTTCAGCACCGTGCAGGACTGACACCGGATGGGGCATCGATGCACTTACCGACACACTCGTTGGCCTCCCTGGCTGTCGCTCTCTGCCACGGTCTGTCGTAGTGGAAAGGTTTGCACCTGTCGCACTCCGGCCCGGCGGTGTTGTGCTTGCACTCACACACCAGACTCCCGTCCCGGTCCTTTACGCACCGGGACGCGTGTCCGTTGCACTTACATCTCCCTCCGACCTGCAAGTCTGACACGGCGTAAAAGTAAGACTCCCGGGCCAGTTCCGAGTCATCCTCGTTCTCGTCTCCGAAAGTATGCAGCCGGCTGAAGATGACTTTAATGTCGGTAGCCGTCACCCAGTCCTGAAGGACCGGGGAATTGTCAAAATCGTGCGCTGACGGTCTGCCGTCCAGCGTGCTGAACGCGATGAGCCCGCCGGTCAGAGGGTGCATGTCGGTGTGAGAGTCCGTGCACACGGCCTCCTGCTCGTTCTGCTTGGTGATAGCGGCCCTGTTGGGCCTGTTGTACATCTTCCTGCACTGGGTGGAATAAAACTGAAAGGGCACCCAGGTTTTGCCGTAATCCATGGACTTGTAAATGACCATGGATTCCGGTCGGGGCGAACAGAACTGTAGACTCACATAGGTGACTTCAAACTTCTTTCCCAGGGACAAAGTCATGGTGACGTTCTGCGGGTACTGGATGAAGTTTTCGGACTGCCAGCAGGTGAGGTTGTGCGGGTTGTTCAGGTCCGTCAGGTACGCCGGTGGGTGGTATTTCTTGGGATCCGAGGCGTCACACGTGTGGCAGTTCCTGGTCCTCTCCTCTCCTTTCTCCGCCGCCGTCGCCTCGCAGTAGCGGCTGGGCGTCTTGCCGCACGTACTCGACACCTTCACTTCCTTTCCGAAAGCGGCGTTGACGAAATCCGGGATGCATCGCCGCGGGTTACCGTGCTCGTCGTAGCAGGGGTCAGGGGGAGAGGTCTGCGCGGCGAACATGCTCATCCCGTATCCACCCAGTGCGCTCCGGTACGACAGGGACGCTGCGAGCAGCGCAAAGGGCACCAGATCCACAGCCCTCATCATGGTCGCTCCTCAAGTGTCTCTGACGCTGGGGGAGAAAGTGGGGAGAGTTACGAGAAGAGAGAGGTAAGTTAATCCATGCCGGCGATCGTTCCCAAACGTGTGCGCAAGATCGCACGACCCTGACACAACACTAACATTAGGTCGCATCGCATCCATGTCCGGTTTTACCAACATAAATCAGAATCAAGTCCACGTTACCTGAGATTAGTTTGAAGCGGTGTTGGAGCTGAATTCTCTCTGTGCGTGCGTCCGTCAACGCGCTCCTGTTTTGTTGTTTGTTGCTTCAAATCTCCTGCGTAAAACGAGAGGAGCGGCTGGATTTTAAGAGTCTCAAGTGTCCTTATAGCCTCTCTCACTCTCTCTCTCTCTGTCTGTCTCTCCCTCTCTTCCTCCCTCTCCTCTCCCCCTCTTTCCTGCCAGTTTATCTTGCGGGAATGACAATCAGGCGGAACAACGACATCCACTGGTGGCGCGACGAGCGACGCGCCTCGCCGCAGGAGGAAAACAGACAAGATTCGGCGCGCACTTTCATCAAAGTACCACCTGATACAAAATAAGCATAGAACCAAAATTATTATTACGGCAAATTAGGCTTCAGTAAAACCACCATTATTACCCCCCCGCCCCCATCTTTTACGTAATAATCTATCTGGTGCGTTTATTTACTCCATGTCATTAGTTATTTTTAATTTCTAGCCGCAAAAAAAAAAAAAACCTGTTGTTAGATGAAAATGGAGAATTTTTAGTTGTGATTACATGGATGGTGTGTATTTAAACGCAGCACAAGATGACGCATTTGTAAATCATTTGAATGCAAAAAAAAAAAAAAAGTCCTCCCATCATCCCACGTACTCAGCCATTCCTGATAATGATGATAAAGTCCCAATCTCGCATGTATCACATATTTTCAAGAGGGGTCAAGTTTCCAATCCAACGAGTAGTGTCAAAAACCTCTCCGTGCACATAAAAGTAGCCCTGTTGCACATAAGGTGTGCGGGTTCATGGGACGCATCCGTTCTTCGTGACGGCAATCCCACATTCAACCTTACCTGACCTGTTACGTGCAACTGCGCCACCTTGTGGACACACAGAGACCAGCTGCGCAGTGAGCGGTGTCCTCTGTTCCTCCCAGGCGGTGGAGACAAAACACACTTCATGTGTCTGCAGCTCGTCCACACAATCTGCTCAGCTGGTGACAAATTCCGTTTCATGACAGTAAAACTGCTCTATTCTTTCTCAGACAAAGCAGACCCTGTTAACAGTAAAATATTTCCCCCATTTTAAATGTTATCAATGTCTGACAACAAAACACATTCAACAATTACCAAAACTGTGTGCAGACAGAACATTTTAAGACCATCAATTCATTAACTTCAAATTCAAACATTGTGAAATGTTTGAATTTGTTTGTTAAATAATAGTTTTGGATTTAAAAATGGCTTTGTGGTCTATCACTGAATTTAATTCCCACTGTCTCAATTTTAGTACTGAGAAAACACAAAATACTTACAAAATACTTTAAATTAAAAGGATGTGAAGCAGAAAAGTGAACGTTTCAACTTTGGTGATTGGTGGTGGAGGTCAGGCATGGCCAGAATCCACAGACATGCAACACATTTAAACTTCAAAGATAGTATTTTCACATCTTTGATCAAATCTTTGTGGATTTTCCCAACTATTTCTGTTGGATGGATCCTTCCAGGGCATGAATCTCCTCATTATGCCTCCTTTCCTCCAGTTGTTGACTCTAAATCTCTCTTTTCAGTTGCATCATATTAACCCTGTTCAACCTTCTTCAGTTCTTCACCATCCTATTCTAGATCAGAAATCTAACTCTTTTTTACATTCATTCATTTATTTTTACCATATAAATATTCCAGAATTAAGTTGGTAATTGGCTCATCTGTTGTCCTTCGGTAACCACAACTCTTAGATAGGATTATAAACAGATAAACAGCGCCCTCTGATGGATAAACAACGGAATAGCTTTTAAATGGAATTTCTCTAGAAATGTAAAGTTAAATGTAGTTGCACGTGTTATTAAATAATTCCAGTCTTTAACTATTTTTCCCATGCCAGCCTTGCTCTGCTTTGCCATCAGTGTCTCCCTCGTCCCAAAAGTGTTTTGCGTACACTCATGATATTAACTTTCTATTCTTTCGCAGGTGTATATGAAAATCACAGGATTTTTTTTGTTGTTGTTGTTGGTTACTAATATCTTAATAATTGACAATAGCAACTAATCTAGGTTCAAAATGTTCTTACAATTAGTAAGTAAATGCCTTGATCCAAGTTAAAGTATCTGATGAATAACTGGCTCAGGAACATGTTTACATCTTCCTCACATGCATCAGAAATAGAAATGCTGGTTCAAGTGAGCCGTTTTTTCAGCCGCTTGTCACACTTGAAACTTAAAACGTGTCTTTCATGGTATTGTTTGTGCCAGTAACCGTTTCCATGACTAAATGCAAAAAATAAAACAAAAAACTATCAAGTATATTAAAAAAAAACATTCCGTATTAAAATGCAATCTCACTAGAAAATAAAAATATGACTGCATAGTCTATTGAAGATTAGAACCTCTAAATGCTAGACCCTTAGCACGTCGGTGCTACGGCACCTTGAAATTACGAGCACACCAGAAGGGGGCGGTAACGAAACTACTGATTTTTACCAAATCCCCTTTAAGACTAAAGAAGAAGAAGTGGTGTTGCGTTTAGAGGTATCGCGCATGTTGGTAAATCTCACACTGTTCAGTCCTTTTATCCATTATCCATCATTTTCCGTACCTGCTTTATCCATACTTGGGTCTATACAACGTTTCAGGTAAATATAAATAATCCTCTTCCATAAAAAAATAAACAAAGGTTTGGTTCATGCTGATTTTAATGTGATTTATTTCAGCTCACGCAACGTTAGCAGGCGCTAACTTGCATTGCCTAGCCTGGTTTGTTGCATGTTTTACAGAACAAGAATATCTTAATGCTATTTCAGCAATGAAATAAATTCGTCATGAAACACAAGAACATTCCCTACTGTAAGGTGCATCCCAACGTATTATATCATTAAATCGGTAGTTGCCCCACAGCGGTCTTAACAATCTTTATCTGCATGTATCTCAACAGAAGTATACAGTTTTGTCAGCGGTATAGTTCTGCCTCATGTTCCCAATTTTATTTGGGTCATTTAGGATGTTTCATGAAAAACAAATGTTTTCTATCGTATTTATGTTGCTGTTTGTTTGTTTGTTTGTTTGTTTTTAAAGAGCTTTCAGTCATGGATTCACGTTCTGTATCCATCAAAACAGAATCTTCAGACGAGGGTAAGTTTTAATACTACTTTGCATTTCATCTAA